>OY728160.1:1270133176-1271383176 GCA_963277665.1 Viscum album
ATTTATTATTTTATAATGGGAATAACAAAGAAATAAGAAGTTGAAGAAGAAAAGATCATGAAAGAGGGTGGTGAAAACATTATCTCTTTTTCAGGTTCTTCCTTTTTATTTGTTCAAAAGGACTACATAGGATGACTTTCTGATCAAACTAAGTCCTCTAGGTTGAAGTGAGTTAAGTTTATATAGTATTTGGTCAGGGTTTGGCCTTTCCAAAAGGCTTTTAATGTGTGAATTAGTGAGATGGGGGAGTGCCCTTTTATAAGAGGGGTGAGGGGCACCTTTGGAAAAGATAGAAATATTATTTTATAATAAATTCATATTCGGTTTCTAATGGATCCAAAGTATATTATTATAATTATAAGGTGGGGATGGGTCGATATACTTTCAACCAATAGAATTTAGACAGGTTTGGGTCATTATATTAACCTTATCTTTTAGTTTTAACTCTTAGTTAATTAGTTTGACATTTAACATGTAACTTTATATTTTTATATTATATAGTTAATAAACTTACTATATATATCCAAGAGACCCCCAAGTGGTCCATTAATGATACAACTATCATTATATACGTCCTTTGGCCTAAAATTAGATTTTAGGAATAGAATATCATTTTATAATATAATATTTGTTTTAAAAATTAATTTATGTCAATTTTGACACTATTCTATAATTGATTTTTATAAAGTCTTAAAAAATATATTAATTAGAACCAAATTCATTTAATAAATAATAAAATTTCATATTAACCAATAAAATTCTTGGATGTCATCAAAACGTTCAAATTATATTTATTTTAACATTTATAATACCAATTATTTGATTCTTTCATTAATAAGTAAATTACTGCATGATTATTGTGTCATAAATAATATTAATTATTAAATGTATAAAAATTATCAACAAATTACCATTATGTAGAAATTTGTTTTATCTTTCTAATTAATATTTATAGTTGAAAATCCATCATACATAACCTTATGTAAAAATTGTTTTTCTAAAAGATATATGCTTATGTCATTTTTGTATTTATTTTAACTTAATTAATATAAAGTGTCCTTATCACCTACAAGTGGCTCCATGGGGTCCCAAAATAGACAAAAATGTTCCCACGGTCGGATATGTATCATTCAATAAGTTTAGGACACGTTTTAGGGTAATTTATTATAATTATTATATTATTTTGTTTACCTTTATTTAACAGATTTACCCTTTAACCATGGTAAAAAAATATTTACCGAAGTAATAATTAAAAATGTCTAAAATTAAAAGTTACGTATTTACAAAATTTGGAAAACATGATTCCAAATATGGAATCCATTTTTAAAAACTCAAAACACAAAATTGGCCGAAATTAATTTAAAATTAATTCCCGTTGATAAAACAAAAAGTGTGTTTTTAAGAGATAATAATTATCAAAAGATTGACACTTGTTTATGTCCGGTTTAATTAAGAAATTATTTCCAATGACCAACATTTTATTAAATGGTAAAAATATATTATAAATATAATTTAAAACCACTAATATTCAAAATTTATCACTTTTAATTATTTCTATTAAAAAAGTTGTTTTAAATTAAAATTTAGTAATTTTCACTATTCATCAAAATATAAATGTTATTTGAAAAGTACCAAAATTTAACCCTAGGATAATTTTGATATTCTGAATACAAAAATAAAGCCCATTTTGAAAGATAAAATTTATAAAATTTCAAAATGTGGGTACTACTATTCATAACGGCTAGTTTAATTGGTTGTGGTGTGTGTTAGAACTTGAAGTTGCGTACAACACACACTACTATATTATTCCAAGAGAAGCGTACCATGGAAGCTTAGGGTGTTATATTATCCCTTAATTAAATAAATTACATCCTCGAAATTATTAATTCTTCTTTGAAAATAAAAGGTTGAAAGTAGAAAATACCTTTGTGGAAAACCCACATCGGAAATAAGGTTCATAAAATTTAGCATTAATAAGAGGGAAAGGGAAATGAAAAATTCACCACCAATATATGATATATATTAGGAGAACATCGGTGTCAATTAGAGACACATAATTGGAGGAAAGATATAAATATTTGTAGGGAGTGATTAAGGTCATCAATCACAAACAAGTGTAAAATTGAGGGCCTCAAAGCCTTCAATCTATGGTGATTTAAAATATCATCAGTTCAACAAAACATAAGTTATTAGGATAACATATTTTTTTATATACCTATCCTAATGTTTATGAATTAATTTATAAGAGAGATGTATATATATATATATATGTGACAAATGGAGTTTCAACGTTCAATTAATTTCTCCCACAAACTCATATTTCACTCAAAAAGATAATAGAACTCAAAAATATTATATTTATCCTAATCGTACAAGGTTCCAAATATTAAAACATACCATTTAGATTGGGTAAACTATTTTGTAATAATCAGGGACTTCCTGTAGGCTAGTGGTATGTTATAAAGGCATGTCGAACTATGGTTGTGGGTTCGATTCCTGCAGCTTTGTCCGATGCGACGGGTTCTCCCATGACATACTGGTTGTCATTTTCCTAAAACTATAATATTATAATATCCCAAAAACAATATTAAGAAATGATTTAACATTAATCCATACAATCCAATGTTCGACGTAATCCATTCCAACCTTTATAGTTATCCATAATACTTTTTTCCAAATTCTCTCTCTTAAAGGTTTCTAAATTCCAAAATCAGTTGTAACGTTAGACTCAACAAACAAATTAATGATTCTTATTATCACATACTAAAAATAGAATTACCTTCATCATATTAAAATATAAATGAAAAAAACATGTACTTTAGTACAATCCTTATATATATCAATATTCTTATAACCCGAATATAATCCATGAGTCCAAAAACTCAAATACATTAATTATTCAACTCCATTTGTAGTAACAACATATGCTTGGCCTTTCTCCCTTGTCCTTTTCTGAGGTAAGTTTCCTTGATGCTTAGGGAATTAATTTTCATAATGCCCCATTTCTCTATAATTGTATCATTCAACATTGACAACCTCTTTCTTTCCCTTACAATCACAAGTCTGGTGAGCTTTATTCCACATTTGTAACCAACTCCCATTTCTTTTAGGCATGTTCCGGGGTGTTTCTTACCACATATATCACATAATTGAAAATCCTTCTTTCCATTTTTCCCTTTATCTGACTCTTGCTCCACCATTATATTCTTCTCTTGATTTACATTATTGTCATAAGAATTAGAGAATATCTTTTCTGTCTTGATTGCACATGAGACAATATCTTCATACGATGAGAAGGATTGTGATACTAAAGCTCAATGGAGAAATGGTTTTAACCCATAAAAGAAATGATCAATCATACTTCTTTGGTTACGTATATAATTTGCAGCATGCCTCGCTAACCTTGTAAATTTAGACTCATACTTTGCAACATTCTCATCCTCCTTTTTCCTCAGACTAAAAAATTGCCTTCCCATATCTGCTCGATGGTCACGAGGAAAGTATTTTCTTACGAAAAGCTATTTGAACTCTCTCCATTACATATTTGATACTTCGCCAACTTTCTATGTGTTTTGTGTCAATGACCACCATTGATCGGCATCTCCAGTGAGGTGATAAACTTCCATGATAACTTTCTCCCTTTCACTGCACCCCAAAGCATGAAATATTTTTTCTAGGGATGTTATCCATTACTCAGCTACCAATGGATTTGTACTCCAATTGAACGTTGGTGGTTGTTGCCTCATGAAGCGATCTAACATTTATCCTCCACGATGTGGATCAGGGTGATCCATATGGGTAAGGTTATTATTAATAACCTGAGTGAGTTATCCCAGTATGGTGATTAGCTGATAATCACCAGTTGCATCACCAGCTCTGCTATAATTGTATTGAGCAGGAGGGAAATCCCTACAAGGAGTGCATGCATTGATTCGGTTTCCATTATTTCCACTATGCACCATTTCAAAACAATGGTATAAACTAGATCAGTTTATGATTCAAATTACATAATTCCATACTTGTAAAACACTATACATAAATTGAAATATTTATTGATATAATCCATAATCATAAAAAATGTTTTCTTTTAGGATTTATATACTCATAAACCCTTCATAATGGTTTGTAAAAAAATGAGAATTATCCAAAGAATATCCCTTGGGAGTGTCGTAACCAAGAGTGCAACATGTCCCACTGTCGTGCACCAGTTCCCAATCGAATGTAGCTCAACGCGGTGTTTTCGGGTTATACCCCTTAGTACATTTGATCCAGAGCCACATCTACTTGCTTGTATCCTGACAAGGATGTATTGCTCAGAAAACTCAAAAAATCTCTACAATATCAAAATTCTATGATGTTATTCTATACTAATCCTCAAATTCCATCTTAGGTCTATGTTATCTAATCAGAGTTTGTGTAAATCTAACTTCCAAGGTTTCTACTACACTTCCCATGGTACCAACTGTAACGCCTCGACCCCAGTTACCCAGATTCGGTGCACTATTACCTAACATTGGTATGATCAATAAAGACCAAGTCTCGAAAGACATATTAGTTTATTATCCTTGGAATAACTAGATACATTCATAAAGTTTACAATACATCTTAAAGTGAAAAAAACTACAACAACATCTTGTCTTCATAACCCCTTATACTATCCCTTCATGTCATTCATATAATACATCTTTACGTCATGGGAAAAAAACATTGAAAGGGGTGAGATCAGATTCTCAGTAAAGATAAAAATATAGATGAAATTTTCATAAATAAGAATAAACATTTAAGGAAATGTATAACTAAAACATTTGCCTTTTAAACTTGAACTTCAACATAATAAGGGAAAGATTGAAAAATTAATTCCATTTACTTAATCACATGGATATTCTACTAGTCGAATAATCACATGAAATATCAATAACCAATTTCGTAATGATGGAAATGCATACTGTTGAACATTAATTTCTATTTCAAGGCCTCAGGCCAAGACCTAAGGGATAACTGTAACCGGAACCCAACCCGGAGTGCCTCTGTAACCGGACTCCATCCCAGAGAGCCTCTGTAATCAGACTCCAACCCGGAATTCCTCTAATAACCGGACACTAAACCAGAGTTCCTCTAATAACCAGACACCAACCCTGAGGGTCTCTATTAATCAGACCCCAACCCGGAGGGCTTACTTTTACCGATCCCCAACTTGGAACTTACTAGTCCAACACATTAATCTTTATAAGAGGATGAAATATAACATAAACATTCGTATTAAAACTAGCATACCAAAACATTAATCATAAACCATTAATGGCATGAAAACAACTCATCAATAGTCAAACATATCACAAATCTTTAAATACAATATGGATGATTTGTATCATAATAAATCAACTTCAAAAAAGTGTAAAATATATCAAAGGATGTTGACATAGATGAAATCAAAACTATTTGATAGAAATATTTCTTTTTTTAAAATCATTTAAAAGTCACATAATTATAAAAAACCATTTACTTATAAAATATTCTTATGAGATTCTAAGGGAAGCTTCAAAGATTTTATATCTGCGGAAAATAGCCGCACCCACCGTATAAGTTAAAAAAATACATTCTTACCTTAATTCTGTCGAAAAGGTTAAAAATGTACTTGTTTTGAAAATGAAAAAAAGATTCCATTATAAAAATCTTATAAAAATACAAAAAAGGGTATATATGACTTTAACCCATATTCTGTAAAATAGTAATAATGTTTTAAAATATATTTTTAAGAAACAAGGATGTGGATGATAAAGAGGTCCCAGTAGATAGTTACGTATAAACAACCTCGGATAATGAAGAGATTGTGAAATAAACCCTTACCAATTTGGTAACAAACGAAACATACACACCATGAAAGAGGTATCATACAATGAATATGTAAATACACATAAATTAATGTGTATTACATAATGAATACAATTATGGGTAGTACATACACCACACAAAAGGTAATATTGGCAATGTGGCATAAATCTCACGGGAATAAGGAGTGAGATGAAAACCCCTTATCTTGTACTTTTCCTTGGTTGAGGGTAGGAAAACCTCCTGTATAATGCTGAAATAATTGTTATTAAATTATACAAGAATCATATAAATTAATATGATATCATATATTATCTTTTACAATTGCATTGTTAATAATATCTTCGTAGTATTGTCGTTTCGGGTGTTAACTTACTCATTTTCTTTTATATGTTTTGTTACATAATCCATGATTGTTATGGACAGGTTGTATTTTATTCATATCCAGAATGATATAAAGTCCATATAAATTATTTTTAATCATCAAATGATAATTATACTTGAATGGATATGATGGAGTATGAATCTAATCACGTTCGTGGAGACGGTAGTCTGTACGTACGCACGAGGGACAATACCACTCTTTTGATATTAAAATAATATATAATTGGATATTATATCATATATACAGAATCATTATCATGGTATATTTATTATTTACATGAATTACACATAAATATTATACCCATCCAAATAATAATGTTTTGAATAACAATTACACCACGACGTGGAGACGGTAAGTCGTACGTACACACGTATGATGACATGTCATTCAAAGGATGGATAGAATAATAAATATGGTTGTACCATATTTATAATAACATAAATGTATATAGAGTATAATTGATTTATTATTTTAAAATGGTAATAACAAAGAACAAATAAGTTGAAGAAGAAAGGAACTTGAAAGAGGGTGGTGAAAACATTACAACTTCTTCGGGTTCTTCCTTTTGATTTGATCAAAATGGCTCTTTAAGTTGGCTTTCTTATCAAACTAAGGCCTCTAGGATTATGTGACTTATGTTTATATAGTATTTGGGCCAGGGATGGACGATCCAAAATGCTTTTAATGTGTGAATTAGTGAGAAGGGGGAGTTCCCTTTTATAAGAGGGGTGAGGGGCACCTTTGGAAAAGCTAGAAATATTATTTTATTATAAATTAATATTCAGTTTCTAATGGATATAAAGTGGATTATTAAAATTATAAGGTGTGGTTGGGTCTAAATACTTTCAGCCAATAGATTTTATATAGGTTTGGGTCATTATATTAACCTTATCTTTTATTTTTAACTCTTAGTTAAATAGTTTGACATTTACCATGTCACTTTATATTATTATATTATATAGTTAATAAACATACTATATACATCCAAGAGACCCCAAAGTGGTCCATTAATGATACAAATATAATTATATAAGTCATTTGTTAGAGCCATAGATTTTTGGGAATAGAATATCAATTAATAATATAATATTTGTTTTCAAAACTCATTTATGTCAATTTTGACACTATTCAATAATTGATTTTTGTTAAAGTCATAAAAACATTATTAATTCGAAAAAAAATTATTTCAGAAATTCTATAATTTCATATTAACCAATAAATTTCATGGATGTCATCAAAACATTCAAATTATATTTATTTTATCATTTATAATACCAATTATTTGATTCATTCATTAATAAAGAAAATATTGCATCATTATTGTGTAACAAATAATATTAATAATTAAATGTATAAAAATTATAAATAAATTACAATTACGTATGAAATATTTTTATATTTATAATTAATATTAATATTATAAATTCCAACATATATAACCCAATGTAAAAATTGTTTTTCTAAAAGATATATGCTTATGTAATTTTTGTATTTATTTTAAATTAATTAATATAATGTGTCTTTATCAATTACAAGTGGCTCCATAGGATCCCAAAATTGACCCACATATGCCCATGGTCGGACATGTATCAACCAATAAGGTTAGGACACGTTTTAGGGTAATTTATTATTATTATTATTATATTATTTTTTACTCTTCTTAACGGATTAACCCTTTAACCGTCGTAAATAAAATATTTACCGAAGTAATAATTCAGAATGTCTAAAAATAAAAGTTACCTATTTACACAATTTGGACATCCTCATTCAAAATATGGAATCCATTTTTCCCAATTCAAAACATAGAAGTGGCAGAAATTTATTTAAAATTAATTCTCGTTGTTAAAATAAAAAGCGTGTTTTTAAGAGATAATAACTATCAAAAGATTGACACTTGTTTATGTCCTGTTTAATTATGAAATTATGTAAATTGAACAAAATTTTATTAAATGGTAAAAATATATTAAAAATATACTTTGAAACCACTCAAATTCATAATTTATCACTGTTAATTATTTTGATTTAAAAAGTTGTTTTTAATTAAAGTTTCTTAATTTTCACTATTCATCAAAATATAAAAGTTATCCGAAAAGTACCAAAATTTCACCCTAGGCTAATTTTGAAATTCCTAATACAAGAATTATGACCATTCACAATGAGATAATTTTTAACATTTCAAAATGTGGGTATTACTATTCATAACGGCTAGTTTGATTGGTTGTGGTGTGTGTTAGAACTCGAAGTTGCGTACAACACATGCTACTGTATTATTCCAAGAGAAACGTACTGTGGATGATTGGGATGATACAATACCTATTAATAATATTATTTTATTTCATTAATTATGGAATTATATTTTATGGATTATGTTAGGATAAAATGATATGTAAGTAACCCATTTTATTTCTTGGGTTATGCTATAATGATTGATTTATGTTTCATGGAACATGTAAGAATGATTTCATTATGAGATGGTTGGGACCTTTATATCTCTTCAATTCATTGGGTAATGATTCATATCTCATGATATAGACATTGATGGAATGCAAAGTGAATCTAGTTCAGTAATACACTTTTGGAATGATAAGTAAACCCGTTTCAGTAATGGACATTGTCAACAATGATAGTCAAGGAAACAATTCCTTGGCTACAATAGAAATCATTTTATCTGATTAATTGTTTTACACAATTACATTTTTTATTATAATTCTAGTCTATCATGGTTAATGTTCATTTATGATCCATTCCTTATGTGCTACCAAGATTAATGTCATTTCTCATGATTTTGATGTTCCAACTTTCTGTTCATGTGTTTTATGTTCAAATGATAATGGATTTTTTATGTTCTCCATGTTTATGCTTATTATGAATTTTAGATCACATTTTAAAGTTTTAAATTTCTCCAGAATATACATAAATGTTATTGGTTGGAAAAAATAAGTGGATAATAATTATGGGAGATGTTGAATATCTTTCACCATGATTAAAAGATTATGTTACTAGTTAGCAAAGAAACTAAACTTATACGGTCTATGGTATTTTGTTTGTGTTATATATTATGTATTCTGTAAAAGTAATTTAAAGTCCATTTATGTCATGCTTGGGTCTATATATATTGTATTATAGAGAATGATTAGTTATCCTTTGAAAACTAGGATACAAAACAATTAGTGAGAAATCTAGAGATATTTCTAAGGTATTTCTAGGGATGTACCTATTGTTAAGTATACATATAGGTAATAGTCCATTGATATTGATAACGATCATGAATAACCTAGGATTAAAATGAAGATGTTAGAGATTGAAAGTAATACCCTTGTTTATATTGTATTCCTCGTATGAGTTTCACCTCTCACACTATTCTTTTTGGGTTTTAGAAAATTGATAGAAACACGAGGATTCATGTTAATGGAGAATATGGGGGACAATGGAATGATATTAATAACAAAGAACCAAATGAAATTGGAGTTGGAAGGTGAAATATCATTATTATGACTAATCATAATTATCATAATATGATAAAAAATATATCAACTTCGGTGAGTTTCCTGATGCAGCTAATAATAGAAAGATAGAGTTTTATGGTGATCATAGTGGAATTAAAGTACTATTTTCATCTTGTAAATCCAGTTGGAAGAGGCATCAATGATAATGTTTCAAAGGAACTAGAAGATGTTTTGGGTTTTGAATAGAAGGACACAAAGCCAATAATTGAAAAGTAAAAGGTTTTGTTAACACAACGGACAAGGATAATAGTATTACTAAGACATTGATAATGGTTAAATGATTTAAATGTGGAATATAAGGGAATTATGAAAATCATTTTCCTAAGGTAAAATCTCATGAATTGAATAATCATGTTCCTATGGGTATTATTTATGCAGATGATGATGAAGGGACTACAAATGATAAATGATATGAAATAAGTGTTGAGGAATAAATCGATGATGCTCGGTCAATGGTTAAAAAAGGTAGTGGAATGATTTTATTTTTATCAATAGTAATGTTGTATAAGTAATTTAATGGTAATATGGAATAAATAAATATCTAAGGGTTGTTACACTATTATTTTTCATTAAGTATTTGAATATATATGTTGAATGGTATCAGTAACCATGAATGGTTATTTAGATATTTTTAGAAGGCGCATGATATGCGCATAATGAAGGGATAAAGAGATAATGAGATGTTTAATAGTATTAATGAGCTAATGACTAATATAAGGATAATGTGATGTCCTGGTTTGATTATATATATTTTTTGGGATTTTGGTGTGTTGAAAAAATTAACCTGTGATAGAATTCATGTCTTAACTAAGGTTATATGGTAATTCATGTTTCAAGATAATACATGATTATGGTATTTATTTGTTTAAAATGTGACCAAAAAGATATATCTTATGATATATGGGGGATAAATGATGGTATTTTAATTCTTGTTATATGTCCTTTATGGTAATTATTTTCGTTGTATAGTTATATTGGATAGATGTATTTTGGATAAGCCTAATGATTGTAATGGATTATGTAGGATATTATATATTACTGGTTAAGACTAGAAATTTTTTATATTATTTCTGGAATGTTATAATAATATAGTTTTAGGAAAATGAAAACCAACAGGATGGGCGACAACTTGCCGCATCGAACAATGTTATGGGAATCGAACCCACAACTGAAGTGTGACAGGTATTTATCCCTTTACATTGGCATAAAATAAGTACCTATTTAGTAGAAATTAGTATTATTTTATTATGCGGTATGATAGATGATGTATAAGTCAATTTTTTGGAACCATATAAGAATAATCTCACTAAAAATGGACTTATTTATATTTAATAACATGAGTTAATCTTTTTGTGACATAGACATATTGAATGACCTATAATTATATCGTATGATATTGTAAGACTTCAAGAATGAAAAATTCAACTTAATTTATTTAAATAAGAGATAATGTGGATATTTTCCAAGGCATGAACACCGGTGAGATTCTACCAAATTCAAGTAGGTATTTTTTTCTCATGAAAAAATCTCTAACCTTAGGTAAATGATCATGAAAACCGAAAATGTTATACTAGTACCTTGTTATCTGATAAATTAGATGGTCCCATAAATCATCACATAATTATGGTTATCTGGTAGTTGACTTTCTACAAACCCTATTCTCTGTCACTATCCATCAGAACTTGATGGTCAGATTTATCATTGATATCCATGTTTAAACATGCCACCTATGTTCTTCTATATTGAAACCCAATAATTAGTTAATTTCAATAACCAATTGGTTTCTAAAATTCTGTTATTAAAATGATGATTTGGTATTCTTTTTTACGATGTGGGTTTCTATGAAAGAAACTATCAAGTAGAAAATCATTTATAACCACAACGAATTTTGAGGGAGAAATACATTTTAAGGGGGTAGAATGTAACAAAACAAGATTTTAGGAGTTATACACTTTTTAATATCATTGGTGTCTTGTGTTTTATGCTACACCCAGATTGTCTTTCATTATAGGAAACACGGTATTAGCTTGTAGTATACACAACAATATTATTCGCTTGTGTTGCACACAATTTTAGTTTCTTTTGATAGAATTCATTTCACACAATAATGAGTAATGATTTTGTTTGATGGATAAATAAAATAAGTTCTTATTATTTTATACAAAACAGCAAAGGAGGATTTACTACAAAAAAACACTGACTTGGAATGCATAACACCCAAGAGTGACCTTCCTCGATTTCTTTTGTTGTACGCAATACCGAGTTTTACTAAACAATGATATATTAATAAAATATTATAAAATAAGCTGTTCTGAATATTATTCACCACATTTTGAATTCTATAAAACATTGGAATTCATCCTACTCATTTTATGGAACAAAAAATGAGAAAAAATCAATTTTTCGGATAAAAGAATTATTTTTCAAAACCTACAGTTTTACCATATTTTGATGTCGCACCCATTTCAAATCTAGTTTTTCACACATTTGAAAGTTGAATTTCATAAAATGAACTTATTTGTATGTGGGATATAATATTTTACTTTTTTTGCTTTTTTATATTTTTAGGATGACTTTCACATTTTGATGAATATAGATAATATACTAAATTATAATTCAAAAAATATTTTTTCATCAAAATAATTTTTATCATTTAAATATATTAATGAATTATTTTTAATGTATAAATAGAATATAATTTTTTTAATACAATTTCATTCATTTTCATTAATTTTACATTGAATTAATATGTAAAAACATTTCAATTGTTTACAATGTTTTAAACAAAAACCCATTTTATAGACAACAAGATTAATTTTAATTTAATTAGTGAAAATTATGTGTTTTGAATTTTGAAAAATGGATTCCATAATTTGAATCAAGAGATAAAACTTGTGTAAATATGTACCTTTTATTTTTATACATTATGAATAGTAACATCCCAAATTATATTATTTACCATGGTTAAAGGGCGAATCTACTAAATAAAGGTAATAATATACATTATAATAATATTAAACTACCGTAACACATATCCTAATCCTATTTAATTAGATATATCCGACCATGGGCATTCATAGGATGATTTTTGAGTTCATGGAATAATATGGATGTGAATATGACATTTTATAAGAAATAATTTAATTTTATGATTATTATAACATAAAGTTATATATTTTACTATATCAATTTTAATAAAGGGTAATATAAATGATATCTATGTATATAAATATTCATTATAAATATAAAATTATTTCCTATGTCATGGTATTTTATTTATAATGTTTAAACATTAGGTAAATATATTTATGTTTGAAACAATTCACTACTAGAAAAACGACCTATACCCACGGTTCAACACCGTGGGTATAGCCCCCAAAACCGTGGGTATAGCCTATATCCACGGTTTTGGGAACCGTGGGCTGGAATGGCGTTGGTATAGGGGTCTCAACCTATACCCATGGTTTGGAGAGAACCTTGGGTATAGGTGAGTCAAATGTGGCACACCGTTGTTCCAGCATGGCACACAAAAGACCCCACGGTTTGAAAACCGTGGGTTTATTTTAAATTCAAAAAATCGCTCCTAGGGGGTTTTGAACCCGCACTGGCGCCGAAACTTGCAGTCGCGCCCCAGCACCTAACCAACCCAGTTGAGATTTTAATTTGTTATATAAGCATATATATGGATATATATATTAATATCCGGTATTTAATTCAAAAAAATGCGAACAGGGGGTTTCGAACCTGGGCAGCACGTTAAGCCTCACAAGCGCATCTCACCAACGAACCAACCAAGCTGGAATTTTAATCTGTTATAAATACATATATCTGCGTATATATATTAATATGCGGTATATAAATTCAAACAAAATGTGCTCAGAGGGTTTTGAACCGGTGACGCGTGCTGAACCACAGTGCCGATGCCAACCAATGGACCAACACAGCTATGAATTTCATTTCTTATAAATACATTTATATGAATATATATTAATCTAAACCATGAAAAATTCCCTCCCCACCAAATTTTTTCCATGTCCCGCCTATTTTTTTTGCTCGCCAAGTCTATACCCATGGTTCTCAGAACCGTGGGTATAGGTCTTCAAAAAAAACCGCACCACCGACGGTTTTCAGGAACCGACAGTTTTCAGGAACCGTCGGTATAGGTCTTTCGGAAAATACCCTATACCCACGGTTTTCTCCAAAACCGTGGGTATAGGTCTTAAAAGAAAACTATACCCACGGTTTTTGGAACAACCGTGGGTATAGGTTCACACACTATCTGTATACCAACGGTTTTAGAAAACTGTGGGTATAGACCCATTTTCCAGTAGTGATTATAATGTACTGATTACCTCATTAATTAAAGATTCTAATAAATGAATTTATAAATATTAAAACCAATATACATTTGATATTTTTATGTCATACACATATTTTCTAGATTATATTGACATATTATATTTGATAATATCCCTTATTTTCGAAGGAATTGGGTTTTTATGATTTTTTAAAAAAGACATGTATAAATAGTGTCCAAAAATTGACACTATTCATAACTGAAAACATAAAAAAGTTTTTTGAATGATAATAAATTATAAAAAATGTATGATTCTGAAAACTGGTTAATATAAGTCAAAATATGTCATAAATAACTTTTTTTTGTGTCGTTTTACATGATATTGTAATAACATTAACCCACAGTGTGTAAATAACATGATATCATGGTAAGATTAAAAAGGGTAAAATAAGGGTAAAACACAAAGATAAGGACAAAAAATATTCACAACATATCAAAAATTTATGTGATGATTTTTATTCAAACCCAAATCATATAAGCATATAATTAAATAAATGTGGGACCATTTTCAATAGATATTTAATTTATAATTAATTAAAATTTTGAATCATTCCTAAAGTGGCTCTCTCCTCTCTTAAAAAGGGTACATCTTCCCTCCCCTCCTAAATCCATTTTTAGCATTCAATATTGGCCAAACCATAAAAATTTCTCTTCTAGAAATCCCTATTTACCTTGTAGAGGTTTTGGTCTTCTCAAAAGGACCACTCTAGTGCCCTAAGGGGAAATTTAATGGAGGGACTTCAAGGAAGAGGTATTCTCTTATAATGATTCATTCAAATTTATTTCTTCTCCAACTTCCTATTATTTTGTTGTTTAAATATAATGTAATAAAATAAGTATCACTAATATAATGATATGTTATTATAAATATGAAACAACCATATTTCACCTTCTATCGATCCTACAAAAAAGAAATCGTCGTGTGTGCGTATGCACGGATTACTGTCTCCACGCCATTGTGTAATCTGTTTTCTCCACCAACATACATGGATGGGAATAATGGTGGAAATAATAACAATATTTTATTATTATAAAATTATACTAATTATTAGAGATTATACACCATACACTTCAATATCGTTCATCAAATATGGGAACAATATCTTTGGTCGTGTGTACGCATGGCTTATCATCTTCGCTATGTGACGAGATTCATTCTCCATGTTAACCATTAATGAATTATTAGAGTGTATATATAATAAATAATCATGAAATATATTACATAATAAGTCTACTATATTCACATATATATGTATCTCATTTACTTACTACCTTTAATTTTAATACAAAAACGAAAACAACATTCATGCATACATACGACCTACCGTCTCCATGAATGGTGTATTAAAATTATTTATCTATATTATATATACATATATACTAAATATATATGATATATAAGTCATGTTTTAAAATATAAAAGAAATTTAATCTTGTTCTGTGTAATAATATCAAGAATAACATGCTACACGCATACAATAAATAAAACGATTATTACCCAAAACGTTTCTTTAACATCAAATTGATAATTGAATGAGAAATATAAATTAATACGTGAATCATATATGATATCATAAATTTTATTATTTTTCATTTAAAAGATAATAATCAGTTCAAAACCACTATACTTTAGTTTTAAACACATAAGAATGAAATTGGACCTAATGTAAGGGATAATTTTGCAATATCATTTTTATGTGAGGTTGTTTATACGTAAGAATATACTATGGTTATATTTATCATTAATGTCCATGTTTTCTAAAAACATTTTCATAAACATTTTAATATTCTTCTATGACTATTTAATGACATTTGTACCCATTTTTACTTCTACTACATTTTATGGAATGATTCATTCATTTTTTATCATATGAGGAACTTTATTGAATTTTCATGCAAAAGTGTGAGGAGAATGTTTTTGTTTAACTTATATGGAATGAATGGATTTTTATGGTTTCACAACAACATAATTCCAAAAAATCATCCTATATAATATTTCATGTCTATTTTCAACTATATTATTTTCTTTTAAAATTGAGCGTCATTTTGAGAAGAGAAAACATTTTTAAAGAAGAAAGGATTTTTTCTTCAAGAAAAATGTTCAAGTGTTTTAAAAAAATTATTTTCCACCCATGATGACACTCTTAAATTGGGTATATATTTATATACATATTATTATTATGAATTTATTTCTATAATGATGGAATGATATTTTCATGGATTATGTTGTGACAATATTATATGTAAGAAACACATTTTATTTCTTGGGTTATGCTATGATGAGTGATTTATGTTTTGTGGCATTTTTATGAATTATTTCATTATGAGATGTGTGGGACATATATTTCCCACCAATGCATTGGGTAATGATTTATATATCATGACATAGGCATGGATGGAATAAAATGTGAATTTGGCTCGGTAACACATGACTGGAACAACAAGTAATCTCAATTCAGTAATGGATGTTTTCCACTCTGATGGTCATGGAACCAATGACTTGGATACTATGAAAATAATTTTCTATGATTAATTGGTTTCCAAAATTACATGTTTTATTCCGATTATATTCCATCCTGGTTAATGTTCTTCTATAATCCATGCCTTACATACATCCAAGATTTATTTCATTGCTAAATATTTTGATGTATAAACATTATGTTCATGTTTCTACGTTCAATTGATTATGGTTTTTAATGTTCTCTATGATTACCCTTATAGATCATTTTATCTCACCCTTTCTAATTTTTCTTTTCCCTAAAATACAGTGAAATTTTTTTTGGAAAATAATAGTTTAGGATCTTTAGAAGATATTTTGAAGATCTTTCACCATGTTTAGAAGATTATATTCTATGTTTCCAAAGAAACTAAACTAATACAGATATTCGGAATTGGTTTGTGTCATTTATTATGTATTCATTAAAGTAAAGTAATGTCCATGTAATTCATGATTGGGTCTATACATTGACTATGTGGTTATAATGTCTGACATTATGTGTTCAATCATTATGAAATTATGTATGGATATTACAAGTGATTATTAGACTAGTAGAATATCTATATGTATAAGTGAATGAAATTATTTGATTTATCTTTTCTATATTATGTTGATATTTAAGTTTATAAGGCTTATATTTTAGTCTTATAAATTTTTTAAATGTTTATGCTTATTTATGATAATTTCCACTGTATTTTTATCCTTAATGAGCATCTGTACTCACCCCTTTTTTATGTATTATTTTTCTCAGGATGTGAAAAAGTATATTAAGATTGACCGAAAGGGATTGGCTAAGGGATATAATTGTGTTCAAAGGAGACAATTTTTATTCATTTCATATTGTAATATAAAACATATGTATGCATCTAGTACTTATAAGGTTACTAATCTGATAATTCATTTGGGACATGATCTATTGTGATCATTCTAATGTTGTGTAATAATGCAACGACTCTGTTTAACAAGGGTCGAGGAATTACAATAAATTTCATTCCTTATATTAAATAAACTCATGATCATCTAGTAGTATATTGTTAATTAATAGTTCCCTATATGAATTACTCTAATCTTATGAGTCAAGCGTTTTGGTTGATGTTTATTTATATGGGTGTGAGGAAGGAAACATCCTGAAATCATAATATATTAATATCTATATATATGTTAATGTGTTTTAAATGATTCAACACTATAATTGACAAACTGAAATGAAATCATGATATATTTATACCATTAAATAAACTATACAATAAATTAGGTGGAATGAATAAGATTATCAAGATTATTAAATATATGAAAACATAAAATAAAGGCTACTTTTATTTTCAATTAAATACAATTAGTTTACATAAATTACTAATAAGTTATTTTTTTAGAGAAGTGTGTTTATTAAAAAATTAATTTTAATTGATAGAAATTTTTAAATCAAGAATCATATGAAAAATATAAATTTATCTTTAATATTAATAATTTGTTAAAAATAATATATTTGGTAGACGATATGAAATATTAATAATAATAATTTAACTTGGAAAATTTCATTTTCCTTTTAAAATTAGTTTTTAGTCGTATTTATTGATTTTATTAAAATGTTAAATTTAAACTTTTGTATTTTAAAATTAAAATTTAACATCATTATCAAATTGAAAATATGAAAATTTACTGAGTATGAAATTTTAAGTTTATTCATAAAATCGTTGTATTTTATTGAAAATTATAGTTTAAAAGAATATTTTAATTTAATGACATTACCATTATTTAAAAATAAACAATATATTTATTAATCCTTTTATGTTATATCATATTATCTTTTTTAATAAAATTATTCATTTTTATTTACTAATTTACCTTATTATAAAAATGTAATCAAATTACAGTTATTTATAATGTAACATTAATATTTAATATCATTTGAAGTCCTTTTTAGAATATTGTATTTTCAAGGGAGATGCTGTTTTTTATTTCCATGATATACTCATAATCAAATTTTTTATGATTAATAATAAGTTATATTTAATATATTTTCGTATATTATTTTACCTTATATATAAAAATAAATGTATAAAATTTTATTTCATTAAAAACTATTTTTACATGATTATGTCTATTTATATTCTAAATAAGTTTTCACACTATTAGAATCATTATTTGATAAAAAAAATTTTAAAAAATTTAATTATATTTTCATATTATGTTAAAAAACCCATATAAATATTTTCCATTAAATTTCATTATTACACTCTAAAACAATTATTATGAATGTGAAATTAATTTTGGGTAAAATGGAAAAGGTAAAAAGAAATATCCATAAAAACTAAAATGTTGTCTCAAAAGGTAGTGGTTGAGGTGAGAATTGATCCATACATAGTTGCATCTATTTTCCTTCATCGTATCAGACATTGAATCGTTAATAATAACATTGAATTATTTAAAAAAAATTAGAGGTAATCGCATGAGGAAACACTTATAATTGTAATTCCTAATAAAAAATATTCAATTTTTCTCCTCTAATAACCCTATCCCATTTTGATAATCTTCCAGTCACCTTTAGTTATCATAAGGACGTAATTTCTATAGAGATCTCAACGAAAAATTCATATCACTGATGTCAATATTGTCAACTTCTTAGATTTTATCATTAAATATATTAATTAAATGTAATTCATAAAATAGTAATATAATTATAGGGGTAAAATTTATGTAATTTATTTGTCATATAATAATTTAATTATCATTATAAATTCAGATACCCCATATATTTATAAAAACGATATCGATTGTTTTTGTATTTTTCACACTAATGTCTCCATAATGATGCATGATTCGTTTTCCTTCATCACGTTACAAATATGTGTATAAGGATGGTATTTAAATATTAATATTAATTATATATATAATTTAGTTATTGGAATAAGATATTTTAGAACAAATTAATTATATTATATAAATGATATCATCGTAAATTAAATCCATTAAAATAAGCATACTAAGAGGATAATATTTAATCCCAGTTCATGTAATGATTTAACATCCATTAAATACAATACTACAAACTTTTGTTTAAAATTTTAAAATAAAATCACTATCTAGAAAAGTGAGAACCTTACAAGAATAAAAACATGAAAAAATTGTGTGCCCAAGGGGATCAACCATTGGGGGCACTGGTAAACCAAAAAAATAAGAACCGAACTGATGGCACCCATGGATATCAACCATTACAGGACCACAAAAACCTTGGAAAGAAACCGAAATCCATCCCCATTAGCAGAAAATCATGTCACCATCATCAGGATGCAGCACCACAACCGCACCTTTGGACTGCACATCTATACACCAGGGTATGTCAGAGCATCACCGTTGATGCACCACAACAAACCAGCCACACCACGGGGTCACCGACCACACCAAAAACATAAGTTAACCACCCAAACACAGTAAATAAAACCCAAAACCAAATGAAAGGGGAGATATGGTTATGAAAACCGGTCGTGTCACCACCACGACAGATCTACCACACCAAAACCTCCAGCACAATCTAAAACACAAATGGGGCCAAGAATGAAACTCGATAATTGTATAGAACCATCTGAATAGAATGAAAAATGGTGAAGGATTTGTTGGAATAGATATGGAACGTGGAACCACATTGCCGGGATCGAGAGACATCCTGCACAGAATAGTCACCAGAACTAGGGACGACACCATTAGAGCTGGAAAAAAGTGATTGTCATGGGAGCAGGAGTGAAGACTACCCAATTGATTTCATCGGTGGAGGTTAAACGAGATGGGTTCATCAAAAGAGCTCTGTAGTCCATTACAAAGTGTGATACTGGCATCCGATCGATACCACACCATGCCATCACTGAACAACCTGACCCACGATTTAACACCCCAGGTAAACAAAGAATATGACAATTTTTTATTTATTTTTATTTGTGAATAAAATTTGAATATTAATTTAAAGGGAACACTATGCTCGATCCATTACCAAATACGCAACAACGAGTTCCTTTGAAATCTTACGTTGCACTCTAATAATAAAATAATTTTACTTTAAATGGTAGTTAACACCTAGCCATTATAATGACGGTAATGAATAGAACTAACTACAAAATTATTATATATGTTTGTCAAATGTGGTTTCTTTTTACAATAAATGTTAGAGGATTAAAAATGCGATTGAATCAAATTTTGGGCATAAATCTTCTAATATTCTTTAAAAGGTTGATTAACCGCCTTTTGATGGAGAACCCTTTTTAAATATACTTTTGACAATTTTATATGTTGTATTTGACAAAATATAATCATTCTTTATAATCTAGACTTCAAAATTTACCTTCTGTAAATTTTTGTTATTTTATCGGATAAAGATCATTTTTAGTGAAAAAGTTGCATTTTAATTCAAAAAATCCTTTTAATATGATTTATTTATATGTATAGATTATTTCTTAAATTGAGATTAAATAGTATTTAGAATATATTTTTACCATTTAATCCAATGGTGGTCAGAAGAATTAATTTCACTTTAAAATTGGACTTAAACTAGTTTCAATCTTTTAATAGATATTGTTTCTTAAAAACACGTTATTTGTTTTGAAAACAAGAATGAATTATTAAATTATTTAATTCACATTATATATTTTCAATTTTTCAAAATAGACATCATTTTTGAATTCAGAATATCAAATATATCTTAGGGTTAATTTTTGGTATTTTTATGAAAAACATCAATTTTTGATGAATAGTGAAACCACTAAGTGGTAGTTTAAAAACTGATTTTTCGTTTAAATGAAACATTACCACTTTTGGGATTTGAATTTCAAAAATCCGACATACATGGTTGTCATTAGGATGAAAAATGTGATTCAATGGGAATAAAATAATTTTTTGGTGAATAGTAACTTTTAAGTTTTATTAATCGTGATTAAAGGTAATTAGTGTAATTTAAGGAAAAGATAATGTTATAATAATATGAAATGACCTTGAAACATGTCCTAACCTTATTGGATGGGTCATGAATGATCAAGACAATCCATGGGTCAACTTGGGGACCCCATGGAGCCACTTTGGTATGAAAATGACAATAATAACTTTTTATTTAATGTTAAAATTAAAATGTCACAAACATGTGTTGTTTTACTAAAAAAAATTTACATGGGGTTATAAAGTAATATTTTTATCTATAAGTTTTAATTCTAAATCTATCATGATTTCATACATCATGATATTTTGTTTATAATTTTTAGACATTAAATAAATTAAATTATCTATGACACCATAATGGTGCAGCGATTACCTCATTATTTAACGATTAAAATAAAATAAAAAGGTAATGTAAAATATAAGACCTAAACTTGTAAAAAAACCTATTTTATGTGTGGATTTCGAAATATTATAACCTTATCCTTTAAATATATAATTTTGGGACCTTTAAAATCCGAAATTCATTTTATAATAAAGTTAATTTTCAAGGCTTTCCAAGAGTGCCCATCCTCTCCTATTATAAAAGGCCCCAACCTCTACCACCTTACCCACACCTCTCAAGACTTTGGCTCGGCCAAAACCTGCCCATTTTGTCTCTCTACATCCCTCTATTACTCCTAGAAGCCTCAATTTTGGAAGAAGCCTTTCCAAGTAAGCCTTTGATCTCAAATCAAAAAGAGTTACCTGATTTAATGGTAATGTCTTCACTTGTGTTCTTTTGTATTATTTTGCTTCTCCAAACCACTAAATTCATTTTATTTCTTTCCTTTATAAAAAGACCAGTATATTAAATATAATAGGATGTTGTTATTTGAGGTATTCAAGGTACACTTACACACACCTCTGTCTAATGGTTAAAGAACATATTGTTTCTGTGGATGGAGAATTTATGCCTCATGAAACGATGATTGTTCAATATTCTCTTAACACCTTTCATGGTTGCCATTATGTTGTCACTGTATTTTATATATGATATATATGGTATTTATTCTTTCCATATTCTTATGTATTTTATATTTAAAACATACCTTTATGATTTAAATGTTGTGCAAATGCGATAATTTCATACGAGGAAGTGTGGACTACCGCCCCCTCAAGTGATGTGACTCGTTCATGCAATACATTGAATGTATAAAGAATGAAATTAATGAAATTCTGTGACCTATGAAACATATATATTATACTTTAATTATAATATATATATATCTCTCTCAATTATTTTTAATTCCATTAATATGACAAAGAAATGAAAGTAGACTTCATGCGTACGTACGGTCTACCGTCTCCATGAACGGTGCATTTCATTTATTTTTATCTCCAAATGTTATGGAATAAAATACAATGAATATGTACTAGATATATATGATATTTAAATCATTAATACTATTCTGGAGATGATTTACTTATAACTACGTGGACAATCATTTTCAAATAGGTTCATTTTTTGACTCATGTACCAAACATCGTCAAAAACGTCTGATATGAACTCATATTATTATAAAATTATAATATGTGATGTGAACTGAATAATAATATTTAAATGTCGACCATGTGAAATTATAAATTTACCAATGTTTATTATTCAGGAATATAAAGAAAGAACAAGACAAGTTGGACTTTAGGTAACAGATCCGACCTCTCTCTTTCTTTTCAAGTACCCTCTTTTATGTCATTTAATTTATGCTCATGTTATGATGTTGGAGGATTTTATTTAATATTCACCATACTGTAATTTGTATTTTCATATGATTAGTTACCCCATAATACTCTCATCAATTCATTTTAAGAATATTTGTGTGGCGCCATTAGGCTGCCGAATTTTCGTAAGGAATCATACCTCTCTCCTTCTCTTTAAGTACTCTCTTTTATATCATTTCATTTCATATCA
Source organism: Viscum album (assembly GCA_963277665.1). Classification (NCBI taxonomy): domain Eukaryota; kingdom Viridiplantae; phylum Streptophyta; class Magnoliopsida; order Santalales; family Viscaceae; genus Viscum; species Viscum album. The sequence goes on from OY728160.1 coordinate 1,270,156,619, forward strand.
TCTTTCTTATGTTTGGGGATGTAATTTTATAATCCTCAATCCGTAATTTTTATGTTCATATTATGAGAGACCCTATTTTATCTCATAAATCCATTTTTGGATGTTTTATGTGGCGCCATTAGGATGCCGACTTTTCATAAGGGATTTTTCACCTCACTTTTATTTTCGTGAGATTTATGCTACATTTTCAACCATTCCCATTGAGTGGTGTATGTACTGCCCATTATTCTAATCTTTTTACACTATAATTTCGTTTATGAGTATTTACATCAATGTTGTATAGTACTTATTTCATATAGTGTATGTTTCTACAATTATCCAAATCGGCAAGGGATCGTTTCACCTTTTTTTTTAAAAAAAATCTTCTTTTTCTTGGGTCTTTTAATTTACATATTGTTATGTTGGGATATGTTCATCTATATCCTTATTGATATAAATTTTATGTCCAAGTTATGAGATACCATTTTCTCTCTCATCAACTCTTAATCTGAAATAATAAGTGACGCCCTTAGGTTGTCGAATTTTTGAAAGGGATCTTCTTAACCCAATTTCGATTATTTGGGTTAAACTTTTACTCCTTGAATATGTCAGTATATGAATATATGTGAATGAACTCTGATTGTTTTAAATTTAAAATCAACTTATATTTGGTGTATTTCTTTGTCAAACATAATTAAGTAATTGATTTATCCTTAATCAAAGGGTACCATCTTTATAAAGGATTTAGTCTCAAATTACATACCATTGAGACATCATTGTTGTCATGTTCCAATTCACATTAGTATGGTGTATATAATTTCCTTCAGCATATTATATCATGAATACCTTTTTTCTCATTATATTATAATGTTTTGATTACATAATTTTCCTTTCAAAGCTTCAAAGTGGTATGGTACACTTTGATTCAAAGTTCTCTTTATTGAATGGTTTTGAAAATAGTTTGATAAATCATTGATTTTGTCAATATCATGAAATGATATATTGTGATTTAAAATGAAATGTTAATAGTGAAATTTTTATATATGTGCTATGATTTTTATAATGGTACTTAGACATTTTACGGGTTGTTACGTGATAAACCATATGATAGGTAGTGTTGTGAATACCAGGAAGGATGGTTAAATTATAATATCCAATGTATTGGGTGTAGAGACCTAAAGCTTGATGTACATGAACATTACATTACTTTTGCGGAATACTTAATACATAACAAAAACAGACACACAAGAACCGTAATAGTTTAGTGTCTTTGGAAACATGTAACGTAATCTTCTAATCGTGGTGAAAGATCTTCAACATCTCCCATAAAGATCATCCCCTTTTTTTCTTACCTAAAAACTTTCTTTATATCCTGGGGAAAAGAAAACATAAAAAGGGTGAGCTCAAATGATCAGTAAGGGTAAGAATGGATAAAATAAAACATACCATATACATTTGAAATTCAAAACATGAACATAATGTTTAACCATCAAAAGCTTGAGTAATGACATAAAACATGGAAGTACGTATGGCATAGATCATAAAGAAACATTAAGCATGATAAAATAGCATGGGAATAAAACATTTAATTGTGGAAACCATTGAGAACATGATATGATTTCCATATTAGCCACGACATTGCTTCCAAGACCATCTTAGTGGACAAAGTCCCTTTCTGAATCGAGTTCACTCCTTGTTCCAGTCCTGTATTACTGAACCGGTTTAACTTGTCGTTCCAGCCATGACTATCTCATGACATATAAATCATTACCCAATGCATTGGAGGAATATATAGGTCCCACCCATCTCATAATGAAATATATAACACCCCAAACTTCCACGGTACGTTTCCCTTTGAATAATGCAATGGTGTGCGTTGTACGCAACTTCGAGATTCTAACACACCACAACCAATCAAACTAGCCGTACTGAATAGTAATAACTACTTTTTGAAATTTTATAAATTCTATCTCTCAAAATGGACTTCATTTTTGGATTCGGAATATCGAATTTATCCTAGGGTGAAATTTTGGAACTTTTCATATAACACTTATATTTTGATGAATAGTGAAAATTACTAATTTTTATTTAAAAACAACTTTTTAAATAAAAATAATTTATAGTGATAAATTATATTATTAAGTTGTTTTAAAGTATAATAAGAATATATTTTTACCATTTTATCCAATGGTATTCATTATAATTAATTTCACTTTGAAATTGGACCTAAACAATTGTCAATCTTTTTATATATATTGTTTCTTAAAAACACGCTATTTGTTGTGACATCGGGAATTAATTATAAAATTAATTAATGAAACATATATTTTAATAATTTTGTATAGTAGACATCATTTTTGAATTCAGAATATCAATTATAGCTTAGGGTGAAATTTTGGCATTTTTCTGAAAAACATCAATTTTGATGAATAGTGAAACTACTATGTGGTAGTTAAAAAAACTGAATATTTCATAAAACTTAATTTTACCACATATGTGAATGAAATTTCGAAAATACGAGAGACACTGTTAATATCAAGAAGTAAAATGTGGTTTAATGAGATGAAAATAATTTTTTGGTGAATAGTAACTTTTTACTTTTATTTACCACGGTTAAAAGTAAATATGGTAATTAAGGGTAAAATGATATTAATATTACCCTAACACATGTCCTAATTATATATTACAAGGGTATCTCGACACAATGATGATTAAGTAAATATTAATTAGAAAGATAATAAGTTTTAATACATAAATATATTTTATTTATAATTTTTAGACATTAAATAATTTAATATATTTATGACACAATGATGATTAAGTAATTACCATAATAGTGAACAATTAAAATAATTGATATTATAAATATCCAAATAAATATAATTTAAGAATTTAAATTAATTAAACTAATTTTATAGGATAATATGACATATTAGGATTTATTTAATTAACTTTTTTGAAGAAATAATTCTGTTATGAGTTTCAAAAAAATCAACTATTGAATAGTGTCAAAATTGACATAAAAGTGTTTTTAAAACAAATATTATATTATTAATTGATATTAAATTCATAAAAATCTAAGGATCGTCCAAGAGTATTATATCATGATAGTTATATAATTAATGGATCACTTGGGGGTCGTTAGGAGGTATATAGTAAGTTTAATAACTATATAATATAAAAATACAAAGTGACATGGTAAATGTCAAACTAATTAACTAAGTGTTAAAACTAAAAGATAAGGTTAATATAGTAACCCAAACCTGTCTAAATTATATTGTTTGAATGGTTTTCGACCTATCCCCACCATAAACTTTGAATAATAAACTTTGGAGCCATTAGAAACCGAATATGAATTTATTATAAATTAAAATTTCAAGCATTTCCAAAGGTGCCCCTCACCCCTCTTATAAAAGGAAACTCATCCTTCTCTGTTTTTCACACATTCAATGCCTTTTGGTTCGGCAAAACCCTTCCCAAATACTCTCTCAACATCCCTCAATACAACCTAGAGGCCATAGTTTGATCAGAAAGCGAACCTAAGGAGCCCTTTTGATCAAATCAAAAGGAAGAACCCGAAGAAGAGGTAATGTTTTCACCACCCCTTTTCAAGTTCCTTTCTTCTTCCACTTCTTCTTTATTTGTTATTACCATTATAAAATAATAAATCCAGTATCTTATATATACTGTGATGTTATTATAAATATGGTACAACCATATTCAGTATTCTATCCACCCTTTGAATAACATGTCACCATACGTGCGTTCGTACAGCATACCGTCTCCACGTCGTGGTGTAATTGTTATTCAATATATTATTATTTGGGTCGGTATAATAATGATGTGTAAATCATTTAAATAATAAATATAAAATGATAATGAATCTTTATATATGATATAACAACCAATTATATATTATTTTATTATCAAAAGAATGATATTGTCGCTCGTGCATACGAACGGACTACCGTCTCTACGAACGCGATGAGATTCATTCTCCATCATATCCATTCAAGTATAATTATCATTTTATGATTTAAAAATAATTTTTAAGAACATTATATCATTTTGGATATGAATAAGATACAACCTATCCATGACAAACATGTCTTACACAACAAAACATATAAAAGAAAATGAGTAAGTTAACACCCGAACCGACAATAAATCTAAGATATTATTAACAAAGCAATGTTAAAAGATGATATATGATATCATAATAATGTATATGATTAATTAATAATTTAATAACAATTATTTAAACATTATACAGTAGGTTAACCTACCCCCATCCATGGGAAGGTACAAGGTAAGGGGTTTCTTAACTCACTCTTCATTTCATGAGAATTCCATTGTTCACCACATCATTATTGCATATGGTGTATGTGTACTACCCATGTTTGTATTCATTGTGTAATATACTTTAATTCATGTATATTTAAATCATCATTGTATGATCCTTCTTTCATGGGTGTATGTTCTGTATGTTACCAAATCAAAAAGGGAATTTCAAATTTCAATTTCCACTCATTCGGCATTACGCATACTTCATTGATTATTTTACTCCAAGATTATGTGTGGAATCACTATTAATTTGATTATGTCATAATTTCCACTCCCCTTTCTATGGATATACTTTTTATACACATAATCACTCCATTGATAAATTCTCAAGTCATTGGTATGAACTTGATAAGAGTAATGTTTACTCAATCTCGATTTGTTGAGATAAACATCCAATTCATTGGTGTTATTTTTACTAGAATATGAGTGAATGTACTTAATTGTTTTACACTGAATATCCAATCATATTTAGTGTATTTATATTTGTCACACATAACTATGTCGTTGATTTATCCTTAACCTAAGGATATGGTCTTTATGAGATATTTCATCTCAATTTACATTCCATTGAGACTTATTTGTTGTTATACACCAAATCACTTTTATGTGGTGTAAATAATGTACTTTGACATAGTATATCATGAATTCCTTTATTCTCATGATATTAAAATGTTTTTATTTCCTCAATTATTTTTATTCAAGTGTCTCCCTTTTGGATAGAAACTCTAACTAAAATACCATTTTTAAATATTTTAAAGACTTATTCTTCTAAATCATTCTCATTATTGTCCATGTATTAAAAAATGGTTTAAGGATTTATTTATATGAACATTAAAGTTTTAAAATTAAAACTCCTTTTAAAAGATTCAAAGTGGTATGGAACTCTTTGATTCAAAAATCTATTTTTAAATGGCTTCTTGACAAATAGTGTGACTTTTAAATGATTTCAAGAAAAATGGGGAAATTTCTCTCAAATAGTTTTGATGATTATTTTTATCTATGTCAACATACTTCATTATTCTTGATTGTGGTTAATCTGATACAATACAATCTTCCATATTGTATCAAATGAGTTGTGTTTGAATGTGTATGTGCTATTTTTATACCATTCATGGTTTGTAGTTAAAGTATTGACATTTCGTATGCTAGTTTTAATACGAATGTTTATGTTATGTTTAAACATGTTCATATGAGGAATGAATTGGACTTAATAAGTGATGGGTGGAGCCCACTATAGCTCCTCGATGCATCGGTAGGTCTCATGAGACAAACTAGTGTCTTGGCACAAGGCCTTGGCAAAATCTAATTTGTTGTCTTGGCACGAGGCCTTGGATATGTGGTTATGATAGTCTGGCATTATGCATTCCATCATTATGAAAGTGTTTATTGATATTTCATGTGATCATTAGACTAGTAGAATATCCATGTGGGTAAGTAAATGGCATTATTTTATTTTATCTTTTCCATTTTATGCTGAAGTTCAAGTTTAAAAGGCTTTCGTTTTAGATATAAACTGCCTTAAGTGTTTATGCTTATCTATGAAAGCTTCTGCTATAATGTTATCCTTACTGAGCATCTGAGCTCACCCCTTTCAATGTTTTATTTTTCCCAGGATTATGAAGAAGTAATTTATGAATGATTTGCAGGGATAGTATGAGGGGTTATGAAGACATGATGTTGTTGTAGTTTTTTTTACCTTATGATGTAATGTAAGACTTATGAATATATCTAGTGTTTCTAAGACTACTAAACTAATCGGTCTTTCGAGACATGATCCTTTGTGATCATGCCAATGTTATGTAATAATGCACCGACTCTGGTTATCTAGGGTCAGGGCGTTACAGTTGGTATCATAGAAAGTTTAGTACAATCCTTGGAAGCTAGATTTAGATAAACTCTGATTAGAGCACGTATACCTAAGATGAACTTTGAGGATTAGTATAGAATAACTTCCTAGAATGTTGGTATTATAGAGATTTTGTGAGTTTTCCTAGTAATACATCTCGGTCTGGATACGAGCAGGTAGAGGTGGCTCTGGCACAGATGTACCTAGGGGTAAAACCCTAAAACACCACATTGAGCTAGACTCAAATGGGAACTGGTTCATGACAACAGGCCTTGCTCGACTCTTGGTTATGACACTCCTGGGGGATATACATATGATAATTTACATTTTCATTCCAAACCGATTTAAAGTATTATATATATAAGATGAGAGTAAATGACCTTGGTTAATCCTAATGTGTTTCAAATTGAGAATATGGTGACATGTTAATCTCTAAATGATTGTATGACTACTATTACTCACACAATGCTTTCTGGTTTTAGTCAATGGCTGGATTCCAAGGATGTCATAGTGATTTTGAGAATGATGTAAAAGGTGGGAACAGTGGTGGAAATGAGCAAAAAAATGTAATGTTGATAGGTGTAAAAGATATAGTCTTTATGCCAAATCAATTTTCCAAAAATATGATCAACAATATATATATTAACCAATTACCGGCTCAACAAAGAAGATAAAGGTGATGAATGATAAGAGATCCAGTAGTGGAGACCATGGAGAAAGAAATCCTCAACTTCCATCATGTAGGAAATGTGGAAGTAAACACCCAGGAAAGTGTCTCAATGGGACAAAGAAATGCTTTACATGCGGGAAGGAAGGACATAAGGTGAAGAATTACCGATGAAAAATGAAGAGTACAATGGAAGAAGATAAAAATGGTCCCAAGAATCCATTTACAGTCATTTTGCGTAAATTTAGGGGACATGGCCATTACCCAAGTGAATGTCCTATTCTATAGGATATTTTCTTGGTTAGAGAAGAAGCTATGTGGAAATAAATGTTTAAAAATTATTAGTGATCCTTGTTGAAGGGTTTACTTTGGAATAATTTTCTCTTGTATTTGTAACCCAAATGTTTTCCATGTTAGAATGATATTTATGGAAGAATTATCTTTTCTATTGTGGATATAGTTATAAATAACCATTTGGTTTTATATGATCATTAGGTTTGAGGCAATTACAAATTATTAAAATTTGGGATGAAAATGCAAGGTATGAGATAACATTTCTGGTTAAATTATGTTATGGTTATTTTGAGTAATTTATCTCATTTTGGTAATGTTATAAAATATTGTTTTTGAAAAAGGACAACACACAGACCGTGTGACAACCCGTCGCGTCGGACAAAGCTGTGGGAATCGAACCCACAACCAAAGTGCGATTGGGATTTATCGCCTACAACTGGACTACGTGAAGTCCCTGGTTAATGTGACTATTATTTTTAGTTAATTGATTTTATTGATCAATAATAATTTGATTTGGGATCTTATCTCTTATCGAATGAATACCCTTAGTATCGGAAAATGATTTGGTGATTAAGTGATAAATGTTATTTTGGAAGTTGTTCACTTTGTTGAGAACACTATATTCCAAAGGAAAATAGAGTAGTATGGGATTCCATTTGAGTAGTAATGGTGGATTTGTATCTATGTTTTTATTCTGGATTTTTAATGATTTGGGATATTTATGGAAATGATTAGGTTAATTACTTTTAAGTATGTGACTTTAAGAGTAATTAATGTCATTTGGAGATATAATTTAACATGGTAGACTACATTCTTAATAAGTTGTGGTTTCTGATATTAGTTTTGATTATATTAAATGATTTTAAGGATAATTGATTATTGAATTGCATTTATTTATCTTTGGGGTATTGTTGGCTTAATTTAGGAAATTTAGATTACTGTTTATTTCTCTCAAGGAATATCATTTTGGGGGATCATTAGAACTTGTAATAACCATTTTGGTTTTGATTAATCTCTAAGGACAATGTAAAAATATAGTTTATCCTGCATGGACCATGTGATTCCATATATGTTTATTCTAGCTCTTCCAGTGTGACCAAGTCTTCTTGAATACTCATCGTTTAAAAAAATGAGTTAGTGGTGGAAATTTATTAAAGAATGAAACTCTACATAAAATGTAAGTATATATCTTTATATTCTTATTGAATATCATAAATGAATTCCTCATCCTTATGTAATGTAACTTAAAACAAAAAAATGTTGTCAGTTTACTTTCCTACTAGGAGACTAATGGCTGTTTGTCCCAATACAAGTTTGTGGTTTTCATATTGTTAACCTTATCCTGATCATGATATCTATCCCTCTCCATCAGAACTTGACACTTAGTTTATCATCCATATATTTGTTTTCCTACATGGAATCTGAGTATGGGTTATCTTGGTTGACCTTTATACCTCCCATTATTTCTTTTAAAGTGATAGTTTTATTGACTCTTTTTCCGATGTGGGACTTTCCATTATATTCCCAAACACAATTTTTAAAAAAATTGTGAGGATGCAATTTATTTAAGGAGGGGAGAATGTAACACCCCAATCTTCCATAATACGTTTCCCTTCGAATAATGCAATGGCGTGCATTGTACGCAACTTCGAGATTCTATCACACCAAAACCAATCAAACTAGGCATTATGAATAGTAATACCTACTTTTTGAAATTTTATAAATTCTATCTCTCAAAATGGACTTCATTTTTGGATTCGGAATATCGAATTTATCCTAGGGTGAAATTTTGGAACTTTTCGGATAACACTTATATTTTGATGAATAGTGAAAATTACTAAATTTTAATTAAAAACAACTTTTTAAATCAAAATAATTTATAGTGACACATTATATTATTAAGTGGTTTTAAAGTATAATTAGAATATATTTTTACCATTTTATCCAATGGTGTTCATTATAATTAATTTCACTTTGAAATTGGACCTAAACAATTGTTAATCTTTTGATATATATTGTTTCTTAAAAACACGCTATTTGTTCAAACAATGGGAATTAATAATAAAATTTATTAATGCAACTTATATTTTTAGAATTTTGTAAAATAGACATCACTTTTTAATTCGGAATATCAATTATATCTTAGGGTGAAATTTTGGCATTGTTCTGAAAAACTTCAATTTTTGATTAATAGTCAAACTACTAAGTGGTAGTTAAAAAAACTGAATTTTTCATAAAACTTAATTTTACCACTTTTGTGAATGGAATTTCGAAAATCTGAGAGACACGATTAATATCAAGAAGTAAAGTGTGGTTCAATGAGATGAAAATAATTTTTTGGTGAATAGTATCTTTTTAATTTTATTTACCACGGTTAAAAGTAAATAGGGTAATTAAGGGTAAAAATGATATTAATATTACACTAACACATGTCCAAATTCTATTAGACAAGTGTATCTAGACCAAAAACAAACTTAGGAATAAAATATTATCATTTAGGTCCACTTGGATTAGATGAGGACATTTATTATTATTTAATTCAAAGAAGAGTTAAAAGAGTTAAAATCAACGTTTATTTACTAAAACATTTTTAATATAGGGTCATACATAAGATAAATACGATTGTAAATAGTCATTAGAAATATAATAAGATTTACTACATAATTAAATTTTATTTTTAATTTTTAGACATTAAATAATTTAATATATTTATGACACAATAATGATGAAGTAATTACCATAATAGTGAAAAATTAAAATAATTGATATTATAAATACCCATATAAATATAATTTAAGACTTTTAATGAATTACACTAATTTTCTAGGATAATATGACATATTAGAATTTATTTAATTGACTTTTTTCTAAGTAATCATTCTTTTATAAGTTTCACAAAAATGAACTATTGAATACTGTCAAAATTGACATAAAAGAGTTTTTAAAAAACATATTATATTATTAATTGATATTAAATTCCTAAAAATATAAGGTTCGGCCAGGAGACTTATATCATGATAGGTATATCATTACTGGACCACTTTTGGGTCTCTTGGTTGTATATAGTATGTTTATTAACTATATAATATAAAAATACAAAGTGACATGGTAAATGTCAAACTAATTCACTAAGTGTTAAAACTAAAGGATAAGGTTAATATAGTCACCCAAACCTGTCTAAATTATATTGGTTGAATGGTTTTCAACCTATCCCCACCTTAAACTTTGAATAATTTCCTTTATAGCCATTAAAAACCGAATATGAATTTATTATAAATTAATACTTCTAGCTTTTCCAAAGGTACCCCTCACCCCTCTTATAAAAGGGCACTCCTCCTTCTCATTTCTTCACACCTTGAAAGAATTTTGGTTCGGCCAACCCCTTCCCAAATACTCTCTAAACTTCCCTCAATACAACCTAGAGGACTTATTTTGATCAGAAAGCCAACTTAAAGAGCCCTTTTGATCAAATCAAAAAACGAACCCGAAGAAGAGGTAATGTTTTCACCACACCTTTTCAAGTTCCTTTCTTATTCCACTTATTCTTTCATTTTATTACCATTCTAAAATAATAAATCCAGTATCTAATATATACTGTGATGTTATTATAAATATGTTACAACCATATTCAGTAATCTATCCACCCTTTGAATAACATGTCAACATATGTGCGTATGTACGACTTACCATCTCCACGTCATGGTGTAATTGTTATTCAATATATTATTATGTGGGTGGGTATAATAATGATGTGTAACTCATTTAAATAATAAATATAACATGATAATTATTATATATATATATGATATACCATCCAATTATATATTATTTTAATATCAAAAGAATGATATTGTCGCTCGTGCGTACGTACGGACTACCGTCTCCACGAATGTGATGAGATTAATTCTCCATCATATCCATTCAACTATAATTATCATTTGATGATTTAAAATTAATTTTTATGAACTTTATATCATTCTGGATATTAATAATATACAACCTATCCATGAAAAACATGGCTTACAAAACAAAACATATAAAAGAAAACGAGTAAGTTAACACCCGAAACGACGATAATTCTATGATATTATTAACAGAGAAATGTTAAAAGATCATATATGATATCATATTAATGTATATGATTAATTAATAAATTAATAACAATTAGTTCAACATTATACAGGAGGTTAAACTACCCCCAACCAAGGAAAAGTAAAATGTTAGGGGTTTCTTAACTCACTCTTAATTTCGTGAGAATTCCATTGTTCACCACTTAATTATTGCATGTGGTGTATGTGTACTGCCCATGTTTGTATTCATTATGTAATATACTTTAATTCATGTATATTTACATCATAATTGGATTATCCTTCTTTCATGGGTGTATGTTTTCTGTGTTACCAAATAAATAATGGAATTTGAAATTTCAATTTCCACTCATTCGGCTTTACGCATACTTAATTGATTATTTTACTCCAAGATTATGTGTTGAATCACTATTCATTTGATTATGTCATAATTTCCAATCCCCTTTCTATGGATATACTTTTTATACACATAATCACTCCATTGATAAATTATCAAGTCATCGGTATGATCTTGATTAGAGTAATGTTTACTCAATCTCGATTTGTTGAGATAAACATCCAATTCATTGGTGTTGTTATTACTAGAATATGTGTGAATGTCCTTGATTGTTTTACACTGAAGATCCAATCATATTTACAGTATTTATATTTGTCACACATAACTATGTCGTTTATTTATCCTTAACCTAAGGATACAGCCATTATGAGAGATTTTATCTCAATTTACATTCCATTGAGACTTCTTTGTTGTTATACACCAAATCACTTTTATGTGGTTTATATAATGTAATTTGACATATTATATCATGAATTCATTTATTCTCATGATATTAAAATGTATTTATTTCCTCAATTATTTGTATTCAATTTTCTCTCTTTTGGTTAGAAACTCTAACTAAAATACCTTTTTTAAATGTTTTAAAGACTTATTCTTCTAAATATTTCTCATTAATGTGCTTGTTTTAAAAAATGGTTTTAAGGATTTATTTATATGGACATTAAAGTATTAAAATTAAAACTCCTTTTAAATGTTTCAATGTGGTATGGGACACTTTGATTCAAAAATCTATTTTTAAATGGCTTCTTGACAAATAGTGTGACTTTTAAATGATTTCAATAAAAAGGGGGATATTTCTCTCAAATGGTTCTATTGATTATTTTCATCTATGTCAACATCCTTCACTATTCATGATTGAGGTTAATGTGATACAATAAAATCTTCCATATTTTATCAAATGAGTTATTTTTGACTGTGGATGTGTTATTTTTATACCATTCATGGTTTTTAGTTAAAGTATTGACATTTCGTATGCTAGTTTTAATACGAATGTTTATGTTATGTTTAAACCTGTTCATATGAGGAATGCATTTTTCTTAATAAGTGATGGGTAGAGCCCGCTATAGCTCCTCGATGCATCAGTAGGTATCATGAGACAAACTAGTGTCTTGCCACAAGGCCTTGGCAAAATCTTATTTGTAGTCTTGGCACGAGGCCTTGGCTATGGGGTTATAATAGTCTGGCATTATGCATTCCATCATTATTAAAGTGGTTATTGATATTGCATGTGATCATTCGACTAGTATAATATCCATGTAATTAAGTAAATGGCATTATTTTATTTTATCTTTGCCATTTTATGCTGATGTTCAAGTTTAAAAGGCTTTCGTTTTAGTTATAAACTGCCTTAAGTGTTTATGCTTATCTATGAAAGCTTTTGCTATAATGTTATCCTTTTTGAGCATCTGGGATCACCCCTTTCAATGTTTTATTTTTCCCATGATTATGAAGAAGTAATTTATGAATGACCTTCAGGGATAGTATGAGGGGATATGTTTCGAGACTTGATCCTTTGTGATCATGCCAATGTTATGTAATAATGCACTGACTCTGGGTATCTAGGGTCGGGGCGTTACAAAATCATTCTTTCGTGTGCCACAAAATCATAAATCATACATCATAGCATAACCCATGTAATAAAATGGGATTTTTAAACATCATGCCATCATAACATAAACCATAAAAAATTGATATCATTTCATCATAAGAAAATTGAAAGCATTTAAATCATAGAGACATTCTACATGAAACATACACATTTGAGATAATGTCATCTTAGTTGGAAAGTAGTTTTCACAAAACACTTGAAATGAATTCTTGAAGAAAATATCCTTTATTTTTTAAAATCATTTTCTTTTCACAAATTTCAATGTAATTTTAAAAGATAAGGGTTTTGTTGAAAATAATCATGCAATCTTGTAGAGGAAGCTTCTTGAAAATGAGGTGTTATGAAACCGTAAAAATCCATTCATGCCGTATAAGTTAAAAAAACATTCTTCTCGTAAATTTTCCGGAAAAGTCAAAAATGTACCTGGTAATGTAAACAAAAGAATGATTCCTTACATACCATGTAGTAAAAGTCAAAATGGGTAAAAATGACTTTAAACATAAATGAAAACACTTTTATAAAACAAGGACATCTATGATATAAATAACCCCAATAAATACGTATGAATAAGCAATCTCGGATAAAAATGAGATTTGCAAAATTATCCCTTACCTTAAGTCCGATATGCTTCATACGTATCCGAAACCTCTGTATAATTATATAAATAATGTTATTGACTTATTAAAGAATCATATTCATTGTTACGATATCATATATGTTTCACTTATGACTTTATATTACCCCTACTTTTGTAAATTCTATGTTAAAGTAGCGTTTTGGGTGACATCATTTCATTTATCATATGTGTTTCGACTTGTCATTTCTTGATATTATTACTTATATCCTGATTTACATAATTACATAATGTAAAAAATTATTTATATATATATATATTCATCAAATACATATATATTATAGATTGATAAAAGGAATGAAATACACTGTTCATGGAGACGGTAGGCCGTCCGTACGCATGAACGCTGTTTTTGTTTCCTTATTGAATTGAATGGAATTAATTAGATGACATAAATATATATATACATAAATCCAGTATCATTTTTATTTAATATATCTTATGATTACTTATTATATATACTTTATAATCATTCTTGAATGGTTATCATGGAGAGTGAATCTCATCGCGTCGTGGAGACGGTATTCCGTACGTACACACGAGCGATGATATCATTCTCATGATCGTAAAATTGTATTAAAGTGTATGTATAATTTTACAGAATCAATAAAATTTAACAATAATCATATATATTCATTACATTCACCATTATACCCATCCAAGTAAGGTGGTTGTGGAAAATAGATTACACCACGGCGTGGAGACAATATTCCGTACGTATGCACGCGCTGTGATTTCATTTTCAATAGGATGGATAGATGGTGAAATATGGTTGTTTCATAATTATAATAACATATCAGTATATGAGTGATACTGATGTTATTACTTCATAAATAAACAACTAAAGAAGAATAAGTTGAAGAAGAAATAAAATTGAAAGAATCGGTAACAGATATTACCTCTTCTTTGACACACCTCTTTGAATCCTCCCCTTAGGGTACTAAAATTGATCATTAAAGAAGACCAGGACCTCTAGGATGTTTATATGGAAGTTGATAAGGGAAATGGTCAGGGTTTGGCAGAGCTTAATGGCTCAAATTGGTGTGAGGAAGAGAGGGAGGAGGTGCCCTTTTATAAGGGAGGAGAGGGGCACCTTTGGAAATCATAAAAATATTAATTTATAATAAATCTAAACCCACATCAAAACCTCCAAAAATGACTCATATTCGAATATTAGATTAGATAGGGTTGTAATCCCATCATCCAATAAAATTTAGAAATATTAGGAATTTATTTTCAACATTATCAACTTGATTTATCCTTATTTAATCAATTTTATTTTTTTTGTGGTAATAACATTCTAAATTAGAACAAATAATTACTTATTTGTTGTGAATTTTCCATAATTGGATAGGTTATAAATATTTATACCATATAAATATAAATTTATAATTTTTAAATATTTTTGTGATTTTTAAACAATTTTATAATATGTTATTTTTATAAAATAACAATAGTGTCAATTTTGACACTATTCATTTATATTAATTTAAATAAAATATATACAGAAGATATGTTCGAAATAAAATCTTTAATAGATTCATAAAAGGCCATATGTATCTATAAAATTAGTGGAACACATTAAATAGTTTATATAATATTTATTTTGTTACTTTTAAAACAATTTATTTGGTTTATCTGTTAATAAAATAATTAGTACAACATTTTTGTATAATTATTTAATATAATTATTTGTTACATAAAAATTAAAAATAAAATTCTATGATGAATATAAATCTATTAAATTTCAAATTAATACTTTTACTATAACTTATCATCTTAAAATCACAATATTTAAATTGTTATATTTATTAAATTATGATGGTGAAAACGTTGGCATCATTTAAAATAAAATAATATAAGTTCCATAATCACCATTATCAGAATCCAAACGGTTATATATTAGATAATTGGATTCTTAAGGTATATATATATATATATATACTAACAATATGTTTTGGTCTGGTTTGTGGGCCTTTTAATGGGTATTATTATTTCAATAAAAACTATATTACGGATTTTTCACTTAATAAATAATTTCTGCATCATTAATGTATCACCATTAATGACAATTATTTAATCACTAAAAATTCTAAATAAATTTTCATGATGTATATAATTTTATTAGATTTCTGGAGACTATTCATGTTCGATGTTTTATGATGTTTATCACTAAATTAAAATTTTTAAACTTATAAGATTTAAGAGAGTGACATGTTGTCACTTTCTTTGGTTTTAAAATTAATTAAATTATTTTCATGGTCAAAAGTCCAGAAAATGAATCTAATCCGACCATCAGGTGATATGGGTCGACTTTTAGTTATCCAATAGAATTTTAGCATGTGTTAGAGTAATTTTAAAATATTATATTCAACCTTAATTACCCGATTTACCTTTAACTATGGTAAATAAATTTTACCGTAGTTACTATTCATAATTCCCAAAAATAAAAAGTAGCCTATTAACATAATTTGGACCCACTGATTACAAATATGGAATCCATTTTTTCAAATTCAATACAAAGAAGTTTCAGAAATTAAATTAAAATTAATCCCGTTGTCGAATGAAAACGGGTTCTTGTTTAAAACATTGCAAAAGATTGAATTGATTTAACCTACGAATTCAATGTAAAATCAATGCTAATGACATAAATTATATTAAATGGTTAAAATATATTATATTTATACTTTAAAACCATTCAATATTATAATTTAACCACATAATTTATTATGATGAAAAAAGTTGTTTTTAATTAAAATATAGCGTGTTTTTACTATTCATTAAAATATAAAAGTTATCAGAATAATATGAAAAATTTATCCAAAGTAAAATTTTATTTCATGATTCCAATGAATAATTTTATTTTGTAAAATTGAACTTATAAACATTTCAAAAACTATATTTAATGTGGGTGCTCCATCAAAAGGTGGCAAAACTGCGTTTTTTTAAAAATACTTATTTTACCCGAAAAATTTATTTTGTTCTTATACCATGTTCTAGAAAATGTGTAAGATGAATAATAATGTTATAAAATTCAAAATTTAGTTAATACTATTCATAACGTCTAGTTCATAATAATATTATAATAATATATCATTGTTTAGTAAAACCCGATATTGCGTACGACACATGCTATCGAGGAAGGTCGTGATTGCGTGTAATGCAAGCCAAGACAGGGTTGCGTGTTGTGAAAGAATCCTTCATTGTTTTGAATAACAAAATCCAACCATATTTCATTTATACATTGAATATATATATATACTCAATGTTTCGTAGAATAACTATTATCAAAATTGTGTGTAACACGATCCAAAAATAGTGTTGCGTATACTTCAAGATAATACGGTGTTGCGTATAGCGCAAGGTAATCTTGGTGTAGCATAAAACACAAGACATTAATTAAATTAAGAGAATATTTTTCATAAAATCTCGTGGTGTTACATTCTACCCACCTTAAAATGAATTTCTCCCTCGAAATTCGTCGGGCTTATAAATGGTTTACTACTCGAAAGTTTGTTTAATAGAAACCCACATCGTAAAAAGGAATATCAAAACATGCCTTTAAAAACTAAATTATGAAATGTAATGGTTACCCAAATTATCTCATCACTGGGTTTCCACGTAGGAGAACATGGGTGAAAATATAAATATGGAAGAAAAATCTAACCATCATGTTCTGATGGAGAGTGGTAGAGAACATGGCTATGAAAAAGCCATAAATCACAAAGCCATATATTTGTGATGATCTAAGGTACAATCTGATTCTTCAGATATAAGGGCATCAGGACAACATTTTTGGGTTTCAAGATCATTTCCCTAATGATGATGAAATTGGAAATAGAAGAATTACTTTTGTGATTTTGGTACAGTTTCACCGTTGTTCGTTCTTTGGACAATTTCCACTTCATATATTAATGAAATGAAGTTGAATTTGTCTTTCGTGAAGTGTTAGCAGCTCATGTGATAGAATGATGGGTCATTCCATCTATCTCAAATGAAAGGTTATAAAAGTTATCAAAAATACATAAGTCCATCTATACTGAGATTAATCATATATGGTTCCTAAAACAGACTTATACTTCATATATCATAGTGCTTAATTTAATAAAACTTGTTTCTACTAAACAGGGACTTCTTGTAGGCCAGTGGTAGGTGATAAAGGCCAGTCGCACTTTGGTTGTGGGTTCGATTCCCGCAACCTTGTCCGACGCGATGGGTTGTTGCACGTCCTGCAGGTTTGCCTTTTTCTAAAATTACATTACTATAACATCCCATCAATAATATCAAAAAAAATTCTATCCTTAAACTATACTAACTTATGTAAAACATAATCCATTACAATCATTAGGCTTGTCTAAAATACTTCGGTCCTTGCTCATAGTATAAAGAAAACAATTACTAGAAAGGTTATCTACTAAGAATGTGAATAAAAGCATTTATCCCACAGATATCATACGATATATCTTTTTGGTTCCATTCCAAACACATGAATACCTTAGTCATATATTCTCTTGAAACATAAATTACCATAGACCCTTAGTGAAAACATGAATACTGTCAAAAGTTAACTCCTTCCACATACCAAAATCCAAAAATTATATATACTCAAACCATGATATAACCTTCTCCTTATATCAGTCATGAGCTCATGAATACTATAAAACATTTAATTTTCTTCTTATCCCTTAATTATGCGCATATCATTTACTTTCCAAAAATACGGGTACCATTCATCACACACTTTCAAAACTTAAGTAAATACAACAGTGTAACAATCCTTAGATGTCTCTTTATTCCATAGTACCATGATATTACTTATACAACATTACACTTGATGAACATGTAATCATTCCACTACCTTCTTAAACCATTGACTGAGCTTCAACAATTCATTCATATCACATATCATTTGTAGTATCTTCATCATCATCAACATAAATATTTCCCATACGACTATACTGATTCTCCTCATGAGACTTTACCTTAGGGAATTGGTTTTCATAATGCCCGTACATTCCACATTTAAAACATTTAACCATTGTTGATGTCGTAGCAATACCATTATCCTCATCCATTGTGTTAACTGAACCTTTTCCTTTGCACTTACTGGCTTTATGTCCTTCTTTTCCACACCCAAAGAATCTTCCAGTTCCTTTGAAACATTCTCCTTGATGCCTCTTCCCACATGATTTACATAGGGGAAATTTAACTTTCTTTACTCTATGATCATCATGAAAATCCATCTTTCTCTTATTAGCCGAGTCAGGAAACTTACCAAAGTTGAGATTATTGATCATATTATGAGATTGCTGATTGGGCATAATAATGATGTTTGGACTTCCAAATCCCGTTTCATTTGGTTGCTCATGAAGAATATCATTCCATTGTCCATCATATCCTCTATTATCATGAATCTTCCTATTTCCAGCCTTTTTCTAAAACACAAAAAGAATAGTTTGAGATGCAAAAATAATGCTAGGGAAAACAACATAGTAAAAGAGGAGTAACTTCAATATATAACATCTTAGGTTAAATTCTATGATCGTTACCGTAGTTCTAGTACTATATCCTATATGTATACTTATCCTTAGGTATATCCCTAGACATACCTTGGAAATATCTCTAGGGATCTCACTAACGTTTTCGCATCCTAGTTTCCAAAGGTTGACTAAACCATTCCTCTGATACCAAATGTAGAGACCCGAAGCTTGACGTAAATGAACATTACATTTCTTTTTCGGAATACATAATACATAAAAAAACAGACACACAAGTACCGTAATAGTTTAGTGTCTTTGGAAACATGGAACGCATTCTTCTAATCGTGGTGAAAGATCTTCAACATATCCCATAAAGATCTTCCCCTTTTTTTCTTACCTAAAACCTTTCTTTATATCTTGGGGAAATGAAAACATAAAAAAGGTGACCTCAAATGCTCAGTAAGGGTAATCATGGTTAAAATAAAAAATACCATATACATTTGAACTTAAAAACATGAATATAATGTTTAACCATCAAAAGCTTGAATAATGACATAAAACATGGAAGTATATATGGCATAGATCATAAAGAAACATTAAGCATGATAAAATAGCTTGGGAATAAAACATGTAATTGTGGCAACCATTAAGAACATGATATGATTTCCATATTAGTCAAGGCATTGCTGCCAAGACCATCTTAGTGGAAAAAGTCCCTTTCTGAATCGAGTTCACTCCTCATTCCAGTCCCGTATTACTGAACCGGTTTAACTTTCCGTTCCAGCCAAGTCTATCTCATGAGATATAAATCTTTACCCAATGCATTGGAGGGAGATATAGGTCCCACCCATCTCATAATGAAATCATTCTTTCGTGTGCCACAATATCATAAATCATACATCATAGCATAACCCATGTAATAAAATGGGATTTTTAAACATTATGCCATCATAACATAATCCATAATCAATGGATATCATTTCATCATAATAAAATTGAAACCATTTAAATCATAGAGACATCCTACTTGAAACTTACACATTTGAAATAATGTCATCTTAGTTGGAAAGTAGTTTTGACAAAACACTTGAAATGAATTATTGAGGAAAATATCCATTCTTTTTTAAAATCATTTTCTTTTCACAAAATTCCATGCAATTTTAAAAGATAAGTGTTTTGTTGAAAATAATCATGCAATCTTGTAGATGATGCTTCTTGAAAATGAGGCGTTATGAAACCGTAGAAATCCGTTCACGCCATATAAGTTAAAAAAACATTCTTCTCGTACATTTGTCGGAAAAGACAAAAAAGTACCTCGTAACGTAAACAAAAGAAAGATTCCTTACATACCATGTAGTAAAAGTCAAAAATTGGTAAAAATGACTTTTAACATACATTAAAACATGGACATGGATGATATAAATAACCCCAGTAAATACGTACGAATAAGAAATCTCGGATAAAAATGAGATTTGAAAAATTATCCACTACCTTAAGTACGATATGCTTCGTACGTATCCGAAACCACTGTATAATGATTTAAATAATGTTATTGTCTTATTACAGAATCATATTCATTTTTACGATATCATATATGTTTGACTTATGACTTTATATTACCACTGCTTTTGTAAATTCTATGTTAAAGTAGCGTTTTGGGTAAAATCATTTCATTTATCGTATGTGTTTCGACTTGTCATTTCTTGATATTATTACTTATATCCTTATTTACATAATTCCAGAATGTAAAACATGATTTATATATAATATATATTCATCATATACATATATATTATAGATCGATAAAAGGAATGAAATACACTGTTCATGGAGACGGTAGGTCGTACGTACGCAGGAACGCGGTTTTCGTTTCCTTATTGAATTTAATGGAATTAAGTAGATGACATAAATATATATATACATAAATCTAGTAGAATTATTATGTCACGTATTTTATGATTACTTATTATATATACTTTATAATCATTCTTGAATGGTTATCATGGAGAGTGAATCACATCGCGTCGTGGAGACGGTATTCTGTACGTACGCACGAGTGATGATATCATTCCCATGATCGTCAAATTGTATTAAAGTGTATGTATAATATTACATAATAAATATCACTTTAATATAATCATATATATTCATTACTTTCACCATTATACCCATCCAAGTAAGGTGGTTGTGGAAAATAGATTACACCACGGCGTGGAGACGATATTCCGTACGTACGCACGCGCGATGATTTCATTTTCAATAGGATGGATAGATGGTGAAATATGGATGTTTCATACTTATAATAACATATAATTATATTAGTGATACTGATTTTATTAATTCATAATGAAACAACTAAATAAGAATAAGTTGAAGAAGAATGAAAATTGAAAGAATCGGTAACGGATATTACCTCTTCTTTGACACGCCTCTTTGAATCCTTCTCTTAGGGTACTAAAATTGGTTTTTGAAGAAGAAAAAGACCTATAGGATGTTTCTAGGGAAGTTGAGACGAAAAATGGGCAGGGTTTGGCCGAGATTAAAGGCTGAAATTGGTGTTAGGAAGAGATGGAGGAGGTTCCCTTTTATAAGGGAGGAGAGGGGAACCTTTGGAAATCTTAACAATATTAATTTATAATAAATATAAAACCACATCAAAACCTCCAAAAATGACTCATATTAGCATATTAAATGAAATTGGGTTTTAATCCCATCAACCAATAAAATTTAGACATGTTAGGAATTTATTTTCAACATTATTAACTTGATTTATCCTTATTTAATCAATTTAATTTTATTTGTGGTAATAATATTCTAAATTATAACAAATAATTACTTATTTGTTGTGAATTGTACATAATTGGATACATTATAACCTTTTAAACCATATAAATTTAAATTTATAATTTTTAAATATTTTTTTGGTTTTTAAACAATTTTATAAAATGTTATTTTTATAAAATAACAATAGTGTCAATTTTGACACTAATCATTTATATGAATTTAAATAAAATATATACAGAAGATATGTTCGAAATAAAATCTTTAATAGATTCATAAAAGGCCATATGTAACTAGAAAAGTATTGTAGAACATTAAATAGTTCATATAATATTTATTTTAATATTTTTAAAACCATTTATTTGGTTTATCTCTTAATAAAATAATTAGTACAACATTTTTGTTTAATTATTTAATATACTTATTTGTAGCATAAAAATTAAAAATAAAATTCTATGATGAATATAAATATATTACCATTCAAAATAATAATTTTACTCGAATTTATCATCTTAAAATCTCAATATTTAAATTGTTATATTTATTAAATTATGAAGGTGACAACTTTGGCATGATTTAAAATAATATAATATAAGTGTCATATTCACCATTATCAGACTCCAAACGGTTATATATTAGATAAATGAATGATTATGGTATATATATATACTACCAATAAGTTTTGGTCTGGTTTTTGGGCCTTTTAATGGGTATTATTATTTCAATAAAAACTATATTACATATTTTTCACTTAATAAATAATTTCTACATCATTAATGTATCACCATTAATGACAATTATTTAGTCCCTAAAAATTATAAATAAATTATCATGATGTATATACTTTTATTAGATTTTTATATACTATTCATGTTCATTGTTTTATGATTTTTATCACTAAATTAAAATTATTATACTTATAAGATTTAAGAGAGTGACATGTTGTCACTTTCTTTGGTTTAAATAATAATTAAATTATTTTCAGGGTCAAAAGTCCATTAAATGAATCTAATCCGACCCTTAGGTGATATGGGTCGACTTTTAGTCATCAAATAGAATTTTAAAATCTGTTAGAGTAATTTTACAATATTATATTGACCCTTAATTACCCGATTTACCTTTAACTATGGTAAATAAAATTTACCGTAGTTTCTATTTATAATTCCCAAAAATAAAAAGTAGCCTATTAGAATAATTTGGACCCACTGATTCCAAATATGGAATCAATTTTTTCAAATTCAATACATTGAAGTAGCAGAAATTAAATTAAAATTAATCTCGTTTTCGAATGAAAACCGGTTCTTGTTTAAAATATTGCAAAAGATTAAATTGATTTAACCTACGAATTCAATTTAAAATCAATGCTAATGACATACAGTATATTAAATGGTAAAAATATATTCTATTTATACTTTAAAACCATTAAATATTATAATTTAACCACATAAGTTATTACGATGAAAAAAGTTGTTTTTAATTAAAATACAGCATGTTTTTACTATTCATTAAAATATGAAAGTTATCAGAATAATATGAAAATTTTATCAAATGTAAAATTTTATTTCCTGATTCCAAATTATAATTTTATTTCGTAAAATTGAACTTATAAACATGTCAATAACTATATTTAAAGTGGGTGGACCATCAAAAGGCTGCAAAACTGCATTTTTTGAACAATACTTATTTTACCTGAAAAATTTATTTTGTTCATATACCATGTTCTAGAAAATGTGTAAGATGAATAATAATGATATAAAATTCAAAATTTAGTTAATAATATTCATAACGTCTAGTTCTTAATAATATTTAAATAATATATCATTTTTTTAGTAAAACCCGATATTGCGTACGACACACACTCTCGAGGAAGGTCGTGATTGCGTGTAATGCAAGCCAAGCCGGAGTTGCATGTTGTGCAAGAATCCTTCATTGTTTCGTATAACAGAATCCAACCATATTTCATTTATACATTGAATATATATATATATATATACCCAATGTTGCGTAGAATAACTATTATCAAAATTGTGTGTAACACGATCCAAGAATAGTGTTGCATATACTGAAAGCTAATATGGTGTTGCGTATAGCGCAAGGTAATCTTGGTGTAGCATACAATACAATACATTAATGAAATTAAGATAATATTTTTCATAAAATCTCGAGGTGTTACATTGGGTATGGAAGTTGGCCGTATGACAATTCTATTAAGTGATACGTGTGGAAGTCGACCGTATGGTAATTCCATTTTAGTATGTTTATGTCGCAAGTTAGCTTTATATGTTATGTATATGGGTTTTATGGTAATATTTTGGTTACAAAAGGGTACGTAATGATATTTTATTCATTTAAGAGTTTATACTATTTCATAAATGTGAAAGGTATTACTTTGATAAAGTACTCTTGGTTTACTTGATGTTTTGAAAAAATAACAGTTTTCCTTCTTTGTGTAACCCTTACTGAGCTTTTTATGCTCACCCCATGTTTTTTTGAAATGTTTTTCATAGGAATTAATGTGGAATAGGGTCATGGATGGGAAAAAGAAAATGTCATACTATCTAAAACATGGAACTAGACATGTTTCTTTTGAAGAGTTTTTATTTTATGGAAACTTAGTAGAATTGTCTACTTTGTAATATTTGGAGATGTAATAGTTACGTACTAATTCTATAAAACTATAAACATGAAAAGATACTCTATGTTAATTATTCATTTAATTCAATAATAAGTAACGTTTATGGTCGGGTCCTTATAGTTGGTATCAGAGGTCGGTTTAGATAACTTTAGAGGTTAGGGTATTCTTTAAGCATAAGTGACATTTCCATAATGGCTAGGATTTCAGAAAGAGTCATAGTTTTTAGATAAAGTGAATGAGTAAGTATATGTTAGTGTTTATCTTCCTAATTAGTACATAATGATTTTGATGATATAGTCACACTGAAATTTTTGGTTTTAGTAAATGGATGGATCTAGCAGGCACCATAGTGACAATGGGTTTGAAGGAAACTGTGGTGGTTCTCTGATTAAAAGACTGGATGAAATGGGGGATTCAATGAGAAATATCATGGTGTCATGATCAACCACTTGAACATTAGTGAGTTCTATAATGCATCATGTACGAGAGAACAAACTCGACATGGATGTTCAGGTAATAATTTTAAAGGTAACCATTAGGGTTTATATGATCATTACTTTTGAGGTAATTATGGGTTACTATACGTTATGATGGAATATAAACGACATGAGATAAACTTGAGGTTAAATTATGTTATGGTTATTTTTGATGTTTTTATCTCTTTTTGGGGAATGTTATAATAATTATGTAGTTTTGGAAAAAGGAAAACACGTAGATCGTGTGACAACATGTGTCATCTGAAGAAGCTATGAGAATCGAACCCACAACCAAACTGTGACTGGTATTTATCGCCTACCACTGGAATACGTGAAGTCCCTAGTTAGTATGAATTATTCATTTTAGTTAGATGATATTATGAATTAAGAGTAAGTTTATTTCGGGTTATCTATGCAAATTATTAACCTATCATAGAGGATATGTGATTAAGTTAATTACTTTTTAGTATGAGACTTTAAGAGTAACTGATGTTATTTGGAGATAAATTTGAAGGATTTTCTTGGAAGACTATGTGATTAAATCCTTCAGTGATTTGGGTTCGAGTATTAGTTTTGATTACTTTGAATAATTTTATAGATAAATGTTTATTGAATGGTATTTGTTGAACTTTGGGTATTGTTTGACAAATTTTGGAGATTAAGAATATGTTTTTTTATTAATGATTATACTGTTTGGGTATTAACTGATCTCATACTAACCTTTTTGGTTTTAGTTTTTGTAAGGTCTAATGACATGGGATGTATATTGTTCTCTTTTATGGATTAGGTGATTCTCTAGAAGTTGATTATAGCTCTCTTAATGTGAACAAGTCATGCTAAATACTCATCTTTTGGAGGAAATATGAGTTTGTGTAAGAAATCTAATAAAATTTGAATGCCAACATGACAAGTAAGTATGTTTCCTTATGTCTTGTTTAAGCTCATAAATAAATTCCTCAATTAAAAGTAACATAAAACAAAAAAAATTCTGTTAACTTTTCCTACTCGAGAATCGGATACCATATAACCCATCACAAGTTTGTGATTTTATGGTGGTTAAATTTCTCTTAAACATGTTTTCTATAACTCTCCATCAGAACATGACCCTTTATTTTTCTTCCATATCCATGTTTTCCTACATGGAATCCTAGTATGGGTTAACTCGTGTGACCTCTTTACTTCTCTTTCTTCCTTTTAAGGTACTTTTTTTACCGAATCTTGTTCCGATGTGGGACTCTAAATGAAGTCGCCGAGCCCAATTTTAAAACTGAGATCACACAATTTCCAAAAGGGGGGAAAGATGTAACACCCCAGGTAAATAAATAATATGAAATTTTTATATTTATTCCTATTTGTGAATTTAATTTTAATATTAATTTAAAGGGAAAGCTATGCTTGATGGCTTACCCAATACGCAACAACGAGTTCCTTTGAAATCTTACGTTGCACTCTAATAATAAAATAATTTAATTTTAAATGGTAGTTAACACCAAGCCATTTTAATGATGGTAATGAACAAAACTAACTACAAAATGATTATATATTTTTTTCAAATATTTTTACTTTTTACAATAAATTTTAGAGGATTAAAAATGCGAATGAATCCAATTTTAAGCATAAATCGTCTAATATTCTTTAAAAGGTCGATTAACCACCTTTTGATGGAGAAAAAATTTTAAATATAATTTCGACAATTTTATATGTTTTATTTTACAAAATAAAATCCTTCTTTAGAATCTAGACATCAAAATTTACTTTGGGTAAATTTTTGTTATTTTTTCGGATAAAGATAATTTTTAGTGAAAATGTTGCATTTTAATTCAAAACCTCATTTTAATATGATTTATTTATATGGATATATTATATTTTCAATTGATATTAAATAGTATTTATAATATATTTTTACCATAAAATCCAATGGTTGTCATTGGAATTAATTTCACTTTGAAATTAGACTTAAACTAGTGTAAATCTTTTAATAGATATTGTGTCTTAAAAACACGCTATTTGTTTTGACAACGGGGATGAATTATTAAATTAATTAATGAAAATTATATGTTTTGAATTTTTCAAAATAGAAATCATTTTCTAATTCGTAATATCAATTATATCTTAGGGTGAATTTTTGGTATTTTTCAGAAAAACTTCAATTTTTTATGAATAGTGAAATCACTAAGTGGTAGTTTAAAAACTAATTTTTCGTTTAAATGAATCATTACCACTTCTGTGATTTGAATTTCTAAAATCTGACATACATTTTTGTTATTAGGATGTAATATGTGGTTCAATGGGATTAAAATAAATTTTTGGTGAATAGTAACTTTTATGTTTTATTAATCGCGATTAAAGGTAATTAGTTTAATTTAAGGTAAAGATAATGTTATGATAAAATTAAATGACCTTGAAACATGTCCTACCTTTATTTGATAAGTCATGGATCGGCCAACCGCTTCCCATTTTTTCTCTCCACATCCCTCTCTTACACCTATAATCCTCACTTTTGGCATAATTCTTTCCAAGGAAGCCTTTGAGCTCAAATCAATAAGAGTTACCCGATTTAAAGGTAATGTCTTCAGTTATTTTCTTTTGTATTATTTTGCTTCTCCAAACCCATAAACTCATTTTATTCCTTTATTTTGTAACAATATAAGTATCTTAAATATACTAGGATTTTGTTATGTGAATTATTCGAGCTACACTTACACACACCTCCGTCTAATGGTTAAAGAACAAATTGTTTCTATGGATGACGAATTACTGCCTCACGAAACGATGATTGTTCAATCTTCTCTTAACACCATTCATAGTGGCCATTATGATTACAATGTATTTTATATATGTTATATATTGTATTTATGCTTTCCATATGCTTCTGTATTTTATATTTAAAACATACCTTTATGCCTTTCATGTTGTGCAAATGTGATAATTTCATACGAGGAAGTGTGGACTACCACCCCATCAATTGATGTGACACATTCATGCAATACATGAAAAGTATAAAGAATGAAATAAATGAACATATTTGACCTATAAAACATATATATTATACTGGAATTATAATATATATATGTATATATATATCTCAATTATTTTTAATTCCATTAATATTACAAAGAAATGAAAGTAGTGTTCAGGCCTACGTACGGTCTACCGTATCCATTAACGGTGAATTTCATTTATTTATATCTCCAAATGTTATGGAATGGAATAAAATGAATATTTACTGGATATATAGGATATTTAAATAATTAATACTATTCTGGAGATGATTTAATTATAACTACATGGACAATCATTTTCAAACAGGTTCATTTTTTACCCATGTACCAAATATCGACAAAAATGTCTGATATGAACTCACATTATTATAACCTTATAATATGTGATATGAACTGAATAATAATATTTAATGTAGGACCATAAGAAATTAAAAATTTACCAACATTTATTATTCATGAATATAAAGAAAGTACAAGACAATTCGGACTTGAGGTAAGGGATCTGACCTCTCTCTTTCTTTTCATGTACCCTCTTTTATGTCATTTCATTTATGCTCCATGTTCTTATGTTCGAGGATGTTCTTTAATATTCACTATACTGTAATTTTTATTTTCATATGATGAGTTACCCCCTTACTCTCATCAATTCATTCTAAGAATTTTTATGTGGCGCCGTTAGGCTGCCGAATTTTCGTAAGGGATCCTACCACTCTCTTTCTTTTTAAGTACTATCTTTTATGTCATTTATTTTAAGATCATCTTTCTTATGTTTGGGGATGTTATTTTATATTCCTCATTCTGTAATTTTTATGTTCATATTACGAGAGACCCTATTTTATCTCATAAATCCATTTTTGGATGTTTTATGTGGCGTCGTTAGGCTGCCGAGTTTTCATAAGGGATTTTTCACCTCACTTTTTTTCTCATGAGATTTATGCTACATTTTCCGCCATTTCCTTTGAGTGGTGTATGTACTGCCCATTATTCTACTCTTTTTATAATATAATTTCATTTATGAGTATTTATATAAATGATGTATAGTTCTTATTTCATGTAGAGCAGGTTTCAAAAGTTACCCAAATCGGTATGGGAACCTTTAACCCTTTTTTTAAAAAAAAGACTTATTTTTGTTGGGTCTTTTAATTTACATATTGTTATGTTGGGATATGTTCTTCTATATCCATATTTATATAAATTTTATTTCCATGTTATGATATACCATTATCTCTCTCATAAACTCTTAATCTGAAATTATAAGTGACATCGTTAGGTTGTCGAATTTTTGCAAAGGAACTTCTTAAACCAATTTCGATTCGTTGTGTTAAACTTGTACTCCATGAATATGTAATTATAATAATATGTGTGAATGAACTATGATTGTTTTAAACTTAATATCCACTTATATTTTCTGTATACTTTTTTCACTCATAATTATGTAATTGATTTATCCTTAATCAAAGGATACCGTCTTTATAAGCGATTTAGTCTCAAATTACATACCATTGATACTTCATTGTTGTCATTTTCCAATTCACTTTGATATGGTTTATATACTGTCCTTCAACATATTATATCATGAATACCTTTATTCTCATGATATTACAATGTTTTGATTAAATGTTATTCTTTTAAAAGCTTCAAAGTGGTATGAGACACTTTGATTCAAAGATCTCTTTAATAATGGTTTTGAAAATAGTTTGATAAATCATTGATTTTGCCGATATCATGAAATTATATATTGTGATTTCGAATGAAATTTTAGTAGTGAAATTTTAATATATGTGCTATGATTTTTATAGTGGTACCTGGAAATTTGACGGGTGGTTACGTGATAAACCATAAGACGGGTGGTGCCGTGAATACCAGGACGGGTGGTTACGTTATAACATCCAATGCATTGGGTATGGAAGTCGGTCGTATGGCTATTCCATTATGTGATACAGGTAGAATTCGACTGTATGGTTATTCCATTTAAGTATGTTTATGTCCCAAGTTACCTTTATATGTTATGTATATGGGTTTTATGGTAATATTTTGTTTAAAAAATGGTATGTAATGATCTTTTATACATTGAAGAGTTTATAGTAAATCATAAGGGTGAAAAGTATTACTTTTATAAAGTACTCATGGTTTACTTGTTGATTTGAAAAACTAAAAATTTTCCTTCTTTATGTATCCCTTACTGAGCTTTTTATTCTCTCCCCAAGTTATTTTTGAAATGTTTTTCACTTGACTTAATGTGGAATAGGGTCAAGGATGGGAACAAGGAAACATCATGCTATCTAAAACATGGAACTAGACAAGTTTCTTTTTAAGAGTTTTTATTTTATGGTAACATAATAGAAGTGTCTACTTTGTAATATTTAGAGATGTAATAGTTACGTCCTAATTCTCTAAAACTCTAAAACTGAAAAAATCCTCTATGTGAATTATTCATTTAATTAAATAATAATTAATGTTTAAGGTCGGGTCCTTATACACGATCATTCCATTCCAAGGAATATGGAAGAGAAGGTGAGTGAGGATGGAGGGAAAAGGCAGCACAAGGAAACCCTAGGCATGAGGGATGCTCTCATAGAGACTCCCCTTATGAGCTCATCAAGTAGCATCTAGTATTAAATATTTCAATATATCCATAAAATTATGATTTTTAACCCTAATGAATACTAAATAAAATTATGTTGATTTAGGTATAATGATATAACAAAAACTCCTTCTTATAATCATTCCTTAAATCATGGTAAGTTCATGTTTTCGTCTGTTTAATGACAAATTGAAAAATAATATGAATATTTCTAATGAATGATTATGGGAAAATAATTGGTGTTAAATTTGATATAAATGTTTAAATAAATATTTGTTTTTCATTAGTTATATTTTATAACAATATTTAATTCATTAAATAAGAAAAAACACTTCGATCATTATGAATCACTGAAACATGATTGTTATCGATTTAATAATCCAGGATAAATATAGATACAATAATGAAAATAATTTTAATCAGTTTAAACAATTATAATTAATCCGTACAAAAATTTTAATGGATGAATAATGATGAAATTTGATTTAATTATTAATAGAGAAACCCCTATTTTGAAACTAATACAAATAGGTAGAAATATAAATACCCAATTTTTAATATTGGAATTTTTCAGGTAGATAATGGATATTTAGAAATATTATGAATGAAATTGATATTATTAATATCAAATATTAATTTACTATGATATATATGTTTTTTATTATGTATTTTATGGTATATTCATCAAAGTACAGAATAAGAGGTAAGGGTTTTTAAGTCATATTCCTCTTATTCACCCAGGATTTGTATTAAAAAAATAATTTAATTTAGAAATTTTATATAATAATTTTTTGATATATAATGTCATGAGGTAATCAGTTAATCATTTTATTTTATGATTAATTGAAACACCTCTCTCTTAGGGGGTTTTGACTTCACTATTTATATTGTCAAAATGTTATTCTTTGTTTAATTATATATTCTATGAGACATATTACTTGTTATAAAATGTGTTTAATTTTAATTTTTTTATTTCATTAATATCCCTTAGGTATTATACACATTATTTCCTCATATTAAAGGGGTATGTTATGAAAAATCATGTTCTATTCTTGTAATTAATTTTGAATCATGTTTTACCCGTGTCGTTTTAGTTTTTATATCAAATTTCATTCATTGATTTATGAATATTACATTACCTATATTTCATATATGTTGTATATAATTTTACCTTTCAATGTATTATGTGTTATTTTTCCGTTATATTCAATTTTAAAAAAAAAAAAAATTTAGTATGGTGAAATTAATTAGATTTCTATATAAAATTAGTCAATTCGATATGATTATTCATTATATGAGTATGTATTTTTGACCATCCATCTTCTTTATCTGTATTTTTTTTAATTGTATCCCTTATTCTACATCGAGAAATTTGT
Organism: Viscum album; assembly: GCA_963277665.1. Classification (NCBI taxonomy): domain Eukaryota; kingdom Viridiplantae; phylum Streptophyta; class Magnoliopsida; order Santalales; family Viscaceae; genus Viscum; species Viscum album. Next base: position 1,270,188,751 of record OY728160.1, read on the forward strand.
TGTCCTAACTTTAATGTTATTAAAATAAAAAAAATTATTTTGATGTTGACTGTGTTTTTTGACCATATACCTTCTTTCTATGTATGCAATATGATTATACCATCAATTTTTTATATATGGAATATTATTGTATTACCATATATTTTTATTTTAATGTGGTCGATAATGGGAAATCTGACAATGTATGGACGACCATACACTTTATATCTTTTGATGACTTATGATCATTTTAAACCCCATATAACATGGGAAAAGCTGAGACATGCCATATATTGTTATTATTATTCAAATTTCTATTGGAAAGTATAACATGTATTATTGAAAACTAGAATTCAATTTAAAGATCACTAATTATCATGTTTTTGTCACCCTAAAATTCTAATTTAAGTACACTGTATTTGATAACGTGTATGACACGCATCACCAAGTGTAGAAGGAAATACAACACCACATCACATTATGGTAAATTTATATATGCAAATAAATTATATATCTTAATTTTAATTAATTTAATTGAATAATGACTTTCTCTTACTTTAATGGAAGTTAGGGGTTTCTTTAAAAGATATTGTTAAATGCATGGATTGGTGTAACCAAACAACAATATATTGTAAATATTATTATTTAATATCAAAATTAGAAACTAGTTGTTAGAATTACGGATAATAATACGATTAAAAAAATATATAAAAGTATATGATAAAATTTATATTTACCTTTTAAAAATAAGAATCATTTAAAAGGGAATGAAATTTCTGAAAAACTACATTTTCCTAAAAAGTGGATTTAATCGCTCCTTCCACTGACAATTAAAAATTAATTTTGGAATCTTATAAAAAATTTCTACATAAAAATAAATTTCTTTCTTTATGTCTTAATACCAAATATTTTTTTGGTGAATTTTTTTATACATTTTTTTATGAAATGTAAAAAATAATTAATTTTAATTGAAAACTGCTAATTATATTAATTAATTTTTAAGGTTAATTATTATTTGAATTACATTAAATGAATAATTATTTAAATTTTATATACATTAATATTATTTATTTCATTTTTATAATTTTCAAATTTAATACTTATGTAAAATCATTATAATCAATTACACATTTAAACAGTAAAAATATGCTCTCTCATCACCTATATAAGATTAGTTTTAAATTAAATTCTTCCACTTATGTGAGTTGAATTTTGAAAAAAGGAATCAATATTTTGTGTCCTAAAAATTTATATTATCTAATTATGTAAGTTTAATTTCAGTCTAAAATTATTAGAATAAAAAAAATAATTTCCATGATTAATGTACAAACATGTTTATCATGAGATTCAACAAATATGTAAATAGAAAACGAACTAAAAATATGTCTTAAACTTATTTTATTTGCATATATATAACCCAATGACCTTATGTTAATATCTTTTGAAATATATCAATAATATTTCATGAAAGTGACCTATAAAATATGATATATAAATAAAAAGAAGAAAGGATCTTGTTCTAAACATAAATATTCACCATGCATTGGGATAAGAAAAAAAGAATACGTTTTATCATATATATTATTTTTATTGGAAAATGAGTTTTCTTTACCCTGATAATTTATTTTTAATTTTGATATAACGTAATTAGTTTAAATTCCAAAGAAACATAATCAAATTAATTATTTTGTTAATAATTAATTAGAAAAATGATATTAAAAATAAAGAAATGTGATGTAAATTAAATTAATTAATATGATAAATAAATTCTTTAGATGATTCTATCTTGTTACACTAGTGTGCACATAATATATTTGAATTAAATCCAATTTTGGTTATTTTTAAATTTAAATTTAATGAATAATGTCAAAATTTACATTGAAGTTCTTTTATAATAAATGATATTTTATTATATAATTTAAAATTACTAAAATGCCTAAATTCCTTTGTGTAATTTAAAAATGTTGATAAATTTATAATATTCTAAATTAATTGAAAAAATTTCTTTTCTAGGGGATATATTGGACGATAAATAGAAACAAAATTTTCATGGTTATGGTAAAAACAATGTTTTTCAGAATTACATGTGTTCATATTAAAATTAATTTTATACAAATATTATATTTTTATTAAATAATTGTTTTCCTATTCTTAATAATATGTAATATATTATATAATAAATATCATTTAAATTAAATTATTAGTGGAAAAATTACCAATGTAAATAAAAATATCCATGTTACCATGGTAAAAACTAAAATGTTTAATTGAGTAAACTTAATGAATAAGAAATAAAATGATAGAAATGTATTTATTTTTGTATTTTGGTGGTATTTATCTAAATAATAAACTTTTCCATCCATTATTATTTAAATTTTGAGTCATGTGAGTTAAGGGAGTCCTCAAAATAGGGAATCATATTGATTATTTACAATAATGTCACACCTCCTGAAATATAGAATAGAAGTCACTCTAACCCTTCATGACAATTTCAAAAAAAAATTGGAAAAGAAAGAGGAATATAATATTCAAAAATCCATCCAATAATTTTATAATCATTTATTTTGGATAAATTATATCCTTTGAGATGTTTTTTTTCAATCCTAAAGATGATACTCGAATGATAGGTAATGTTCTTCAAGAATGTTCTTCAATTTATTTCTTTCCCCAACACCAAAAATTATTCTCAAACCACTCTGATATAATAACGTAATTATCATAGTTATAATTATATGTTGTCATGTTAAAGTTATGAATTAAAAACACCCTCTTCAATCCATTGGATAATTAAATTTTTATTCATTTTTATGACTGACTAATGCATCGTTAACCGATGCTGTTTGATATTCAATCACCCCTATAAAGGTTTCAATATGATTATGGATATAAATAAGATTTATTATATTTATAACATAATAATAAAAATGTATTTTTGTATCAGATAAATATAATTTCACCTTTAATTCCATAAGAGACATGATAACATCGCTCATGTGTACAATAAACTACCACCGCATAAGTCATCATGATTACTCTTTCACTAACATTTCACACGGAAGGTGATAGAGATAAATTTATTGATTATATGAAATATAAATTAAATCATTATGTTGTTAATGAAATATTAATCATTATGGTATGAAATTATATAGACCTTTATTTCATTCAATTTCACCCTTGTATAGCTTATAACATCATTTCTGTACATGTGGACAACTAGCTTTATGAAGCGATGCGACTCCCTTTTCATTATGACATGCATAATGGATGATATATAAGTATAAATAATTAATTAATTTGGTAACTATAACATTATTATAGTTTTTTAAAATATATAATTGTATATTATAAATTGGAATCAGATCATTCATGACAAAAGAACGAATCAAAAAAACATGTAAATTAACACTAAAAACAATGAAAAAAAGAAATATTATTAACAAATGGGTGATAATTTGTTTTTAAGGGATCATATATGGTATTATAATTATTAATATGAATCCTTTAATGGTAAATGACTTTCATAAAATCATTATAAGTTAGGTTAAATATAATTATACCAAAATGATATTTACGTTAAGGGTTTTCATCTCAATTTGGATTCATTGAAGAATATTGAATTATTAGGCACCTAATTTCTATTATATAGTGTATATACTGCCTCTTTTACATGTTATATCTTGAATAATTTAAAATTAATTGTATTTTATGTTTAAATTTTAAATATTTCATTTAATTGTATTCGAATTATAGTTACCATGTGGTAAAAATTTCTTATCACCATATTCATTCCTTGGGTTAAACGTATAATTTATTGATTATATCATTGTAAAATATTGTGTATAATGAATTTTTATTATCTTATGTGGTAGTTTTAATTTTAATATTTTTATATAAATTTTATAGACATAATTTATTTATTTTATGATTATCACTTCAACGATATGATTATTGCAATGCTTTACTTCACAGTATTATTTTAGTTAAGATTTCTTATTTTTTGAATTTTATTTTAAGGAAATTTTTTGATTACTGGACAGTAAATATTTTTATTTTCATAAACTATGGATATTAAGGATATTTTTCTAGTAATATTACTGTTTCAAAAATCATTTTCATTTTAAATTATTGATGAAGTATTTTAAAAGTATTTGAATTCATTTCCATTTGGTCATAAATATCTATTATTTCAAAACCATGATTTATAAAAAAGTCTTTTGAAATTTTTTTAAGAACAAATAAAATATTGATTAATTCTAATTAAAAAAAAGTTCTTCCACATGAACCTTATTTTCTATTTCTAATTGTGGCACTTTCCCAGACTTTTTATATTGCAAAATGATTGATTTTTTACTTTTACGACATGTAAAGAACTATGCTCCATCATAAGTATTGTTTCATTGAAGATTATTTTGATTTTTAATGAGTATAATTTTGAATATTTTTTAAAAAATTAAATTTAGTGAAATTGATTTTAAATATTTATTTCAAAATGAAAATGATATTTTAAAGAATAATGTTTTTAAATAGATTTTTATTGTATTTCAATTCATCAATGAAAAAACCCCTTTATTATTACACTCTTTGTTACATATTAATACCAAACATATGTTTCCATTAGATGGTCCATGATTTCCTGATCAAGGATATAGTTTATATACACTTCATTGATTTTATTTATTTTTATTAACTTCCCCTTGAAACAGTCACCTCAATATTATCCTTAAACAATTAATTTCCACAGAATATCCAAATAATTTATAATTGATTTTCATATTTCATAAATTGTTTCTCATTTAAATATAATTTATTTTTGTTATTTATTTTATTGACTATGGAAGTATTGATAACACTATAACATTTAGTCAATATAGATATATGATGAAAAGGATTATTGATTCACAACCAATATAAATTATTCCATCTATGTTGAATGCTTCAGAAATTAAGAGACTGGTGGGGATCGATATAATATAGCCCTTAGATGCATCTCTAAGTCTCATGAGACATTGAATTTAAGAAGACATTAAATTCTTTTTGAATCATAGTTTTTACCCTTTCTCTGAATGATCTTGATAATAGAGTTACCATGATGCCTCATATCATAGAGTCCACCAATTAATCTTTTATTTCATTATATCTTCAGTCATTATTATCTAGGATATATTCACAATGATATTTTCTATGGATGAATTTTATTTTCAGTTTATTTATTAATTGAAATTTGTTTTTAGATATTTATCCTTCCATATTGATTATGCCATATCTAGTTATTTAAATTAAATGTGTTAATGATTATTTTCCATACCATATTAAATATATATTGTCTAGTTATTTAAATGGTAGTTGTTCAATAATATTTACCTTTCCATGTTCATTGTTTCTTATCTATTAAATAGTTCATGTTATATAAATTCCATGTTTTTTTGGTTATTTTTCTTTTCCATTATTATTAATCTTATTGATTCATGATTTTTCATGTTGTACATATCCCATAACATGGATTTTTGAGGACCCTCAATGTTTTATATTACTTATGATTCCATGAAGCTTACAATGACTGGTATATAGGGATATTCTCAATGGAATAAATTTATTATTGAATATAAGTATTAGTTACAAGTAGATATGGATCTGAAATGGATTTTACTAGGGGAAAACATTGAAAATTGTGCATCAATATTGACTTTAGCATTATTAAGTACAAAACTTTGGGCCTTAAAATGAATCTAGTATGACACTCCTAAGGGGTCTGATTATGATAATTCAAATTTTAATTAGAAAACATTATGATGGATTTGAATAGATATAGGGAATGAAAGAAAAGGATAAATCCTAGATAATGCGAGGTCCTATCATTTAAAAAATGTTTGATGTATTTTTTTAGAATCTCGAGTTGTATTGTATATTTATTTTCTACCAATCGTATTTTGTTTATAAGATTCATGAAGAAGTTAAGGATTAGGTCAATATTTAGAATAATATGTGTATTCATTAATATAGGAATCATGGATACCATCATGGGATAATTTTTTTTTACCAAAACTATTAGTGTAAATAATTATAATTATTTATCAAAAGTACAATAAAAATGAGATTGTTATGTGATTAAAATTATTAAATAAGGGTTATAATAACCTACATAAATGTCCAACACCGATTTTTTGGATATATTTAATCCATTTTCACCTTATTATTTTTTTATTAGTTATTGGGATATTATTCCATGAAAGTGATGTATATAGTAACTTATATAATGAAAAGTCTAAAAAGGATCACTCTATTCCATTAATATATATAAATCACCAGGATAGGGATTAAAAACATCGGTTAAATCATATATATATATTTGAAATATAAATTATTTATTTTATGGTGATAATTTATTTAAATTTTTTAGATCAAATTATTAAATTTAATTCATAAAAAACACAAAAAAAGAGATTACATTGATAGAAATTAAATATAATAAATGATAACTAAAATATTTAGATATATTTATATTAAATGAATGATTAAGTTGAATATAATTATTTATAGGAATACATCATGTTTCACTGGTGTGAATGTAATATATTTTAATTCCATTATTTTATTGAATTTTATAAAATCATATTAAATTAAAAATGTCAAAATTGAGATTAATTTGTTTTATAAAAATGATATTCAATTAACTAAATTTCAATTTATTAAAAATCCTAATTTTTTCCAAGTGATTTATAAATTTCAATAAATATAAAATATTATTCAATAGTTTAGTGATTTTTCGTTTATAATTACTATTTTTGAACCAAAATATCATAAATCACTATTAGAATGGAAATGGTTAAAGCAGTTTTTTGTGTATTACATGAGTTTCTATTGAAAATAATTTTACACACATTTAGAATTTTTATTTAATTTTTTTTAACATATAGAATTGGTTGGTATAATTTTTTTTATTATATAAATGCTAAATTTTAGTATTGTATGATAAATTAAATTGGTAAATAAAATTACACAAGATCACGTAGTAATAAAAATGGTAATGTTCAACAAACCTGAAGAAAATATAATAAAATGATAAAAATGTATTTTATGTGGTGGTCGTATTAGCAGAACAAATATTACCTTAAAATTGTTAATATATTAATTTTGGTTTCACATGATATAATGGATACCTCCCAATATTGAATACTTTTGAGTATTTATAAGATTTGTAATCCATGAAAACCATAAAAGGGAACTCACTCATCCAGCTTATTATTAATTTCAATGTAATTTGGTTCAGAAAATTATTTCCCAAAAAAAATTACCAGCTTATATAACCTCATCCTAGATTCTATATTTTGATAATAAATAGACCCTTTGAATAATTTAGTGCATACTGAAGGAGGACACCCGAAGGGGATGTAATATGTTTTCATAAGAGTCATCATTTTATTTCTTTCTCAACATTACTCAATTATTTCTATTAAATAATGATATAATAACGTCCAAACTTTCTATATACATAAATTTTATTTCCGTAAGAGTATAAACTAAAATTTCACACACTTAAATCAAATGAGTTAGAGAATCATCATTCATGTGTACAGTGGACTACCACCGCGTGAAACGGTGTCGTTGGTTTTTTAAATTTCCACCAATCAAGGATCGACATTATAATGGATATAAATTTTATATGTTATAGTTATAAAAAATATATACCTATAGAGTCACTATATTATATTTATCTTTTCACCTTCTATTCGGTAGGAGGCACAATAATATTGCTCCTATGTGTGTCAGAATACTGCCTCATGATGTGATGTGATTCGTCATTCACTAATAGATCACATGGACAGTGATAAAGATAAATTTAATGGTTATATATTATATAAATGTCATAAGTAGTATTTTAATGATATATTTAACATTCTAGATAGATAATATATAACCTTTTATTTCATTAAATTTCACTCATGTGAAGATGAAAACATCGTTCTTGTATGTGTTGAATACCACTATGAAGAAGCGATGTGACTCCCTTTTAATAAATACACCAAATATATGATATATTAGTATAATTATATAAGAGACATGATATATAATTCATTATTATTATTTATTATATGAAATAACTCTATTATATTTTTAGAAATCAGAAACATCATGACAAGGAATGGATTAAAACACAAACAAATTAACTCTAGAAAAAAATGAAAAAATAAATGATTATTATAAGAAAGATGAAAATATGTTATGAAAGGAAAATATATGATATTATATAAATTTATATGGTTATTTTATATGTTAGTAACATGATTAATATAATTATAAAATTATATAATGATATTTTATCCCAAAGGAAGAGAAACATATTTTTTATCATAATTTCTTTTCATTGAGGCATATTGTATTATTGTGAACCTAATTTATTTTATAATTTGATAACATGATTAATATGGTTTTTATATAAGTGTAATTGAATTAAAAGATACCAAGTGAAAATAAATTTCTTAACACATTTAATGTTCATTATGTTAAACTTCTTCTTCATTGATTATATCATTCTATGATTATCTATATACATTATTATATTTTTTATTTCCAATGTTTTTATATGGATTTATTTTTTATACACATAATCAAATATTTGGTTTATTTTAACTTCAACATTATAATTATTAATGGTTTAATTCACAATAACATTTTAAATGAGATTGTTTCTTCATGAATTTCAGTTAATGAAATTTATTTAATTTTTGTTTAATAAACCCTTTTCTTTTATTCTCATTTGTTGAATATTATCATTGTCATGTAATAGTACAATTTTACAATCTTTGGAAGTGAAAAATATGGAGAGAATATTTTAATAATACCCGACATCATTTCCCTCTTCAACTGGAAATCCACGACATCCAAAATTATGTTTTCTAAAAATGATTTCAATTTGATTTTAACATCATCATTTTTTTATTAATGTATTTTTTAAACAGAGTTTTCAAAATGATCTTGTCAAGACTTACTTGAAATTGAACTTTTATAACCATTTTACTGTTTAAAATCAATTTAATTATTTTTTATTTTATGGAATATTGTTATTTTCCTACCATCATGAAAATAATTTATTTGAAAATTTCATTTAATGTTCAAATGGATATTATTATATAATATTTTTAAAAATTATTTTTAATGAAAATAATTTTGATTATGTTTTTCAAAATGAAAATGAAATTGTCTGGTATAATTTTTTTAAGGATCATTTTTGTGATATTTCTATTCATTAATTACAAAAAAATAATATTCACACTCCCATGGGTATATACTGACACCATTATTATTCTTTTTGTGGGAGGCCTATGATTTCCTGAACTAAGATAGCATTGACATTCTGTTCATTTGTTTTTTTGTATTCATTAATATCCCCTTTAAATATTCACCTCCCTCTAATAATTAGTCATTTATTCCCCCTAAATATCCAATTATATTATCTCAGATATTTATAAATCATAAACCAAATATCATTTCAACATATGGTGTTTAAATTTTAATGTTATTTTATTTAATTTGGAAATATTGAAAATTATGAATCCTTAACTCAATATAGATATATAACGATACTGAATATTAATTCATAAATAAAAATAATTAGTCTATATATGAATAATTCTTTAGTCCTAAAGTGATGGGTTGGGCCTGGTAAAATATATCCCATATAATCATCAGATGGCCTCATGAGAAAATTATGTTATGGCATCATTTAATGAGTTATACCTTTTCTTATACCGCCTTGTGAGTGGTCATGATGGTAGTGGTACCACGATGCCAAATAACATGGAATACAATAATTCATACTTTATTGCATTATGTATTCTATTATAATATTCCATGAGATTTTTACTACAATGATATCTCTTTATTCATTTCATTGACTGTTCAATTATTAAATTGCATGTGTTTTCAGTTATTTAACTTTTCCATATTGAATACTCCTTATCTAATTATTTAAATAGACTTTGAACTATTTTATTTACATTTTAATTTTTATTATACAATATCCAGTAATTTAAATTCCACGTTTTTTTAGTTATTTACCATTTAATATTTATTAATCCTTATCTATTCATATATTAATGTCATTTAAATGGAATGTGTATTTTGTGATTTATATTTCTATATTGATCATTCATATTTATTGATGATTGATTTCGTTTTACATAACCCTCATTGGGAATTTGATCTCACCCTTATTTTTTTCCTTTCCCCAACATGACATGATGTTTATTATAACAGATATGTGGGGATATGATTAGTGGATTAATGGATACCTCCCAATATTGAATACTTTTGAGTATTTATAAGATTTGTAATCCATGAAAACCATAAAAGGGAACTCACTCATCCAGCTTATTATTAATTTCAATGTAATTTGGTTCAGAAAATTATTTCCCAAAAAAAATTACCAGCTTATATAACCTCATCCTAGATTCTATATTTTGATAATAAATAGACCCTTCGAATAATTTAGTGCATACTGAAGGAGGACACCCGAAGGGGATGTAATATGTTTTCATAAGAGTCATCATTTTATTTCTTTCTCAACATTACTCAATTATTTCTATTAAATAATGATATAATAACGTCCAAACTTTCTATATACATAAATTTTATTTCCGTAAGAGTATAAACTAAAATTTCACACACTTAAATCAAATGAGTTAGAGAATCATCATTCATGTGTACAGTGGACTACCACCGCGTGAAACGGTGTCATTGGTTTTTTAAATTTCCACCAATCAAGGATCGACATTATAATGGATATAAATTTTATATGTTATAGTTATAAAAAATATATACCTATAGAGTCACTATATTATATTTATCTTTTCACCTTCTATTCGGTAGGAGGCACAATAATATTGCTCCTATGTGTGTCAGAATACTGCCTCATGATGTGATGTGATTCTTCATTCACTAATAGATCACATGGACAGTGATAAAGATAAATTTAATGGTTATATATTATATAAATGTCATAAGTATTATTTTAATGATATATTTAACATTCTAGATAGATAATATATAACCTTTTATTTCATTAAATTTCACTCATGTGAAGATGAAAACATCGTTCTTGTATGTGTTGAATACCACTATGAAGAAGCGATGTGACTCCCTTTTAATAAATACACCAAATATATGATATATTAGTATAATTATATAAGAGACATGATATATAATTCATTATTATTATTTATTATATGAAATAACTCTATTATATTTTTAGAAATCAGAAACATCATGACAAGGAATGGATTAAAACACAAACAAATTAACTCTAGAAAAAAATGAAAAAATAAATGATTATTATAAGAAAGATGAAAATATGTTATGAAAGGAAAATATATGATATTATATAAATTTATATGGTTATTTTATATGTTAGTAACATGATTAATATAATTATAAAATTATATAATGATATTTTATCCCAAAGGAAGAGAAACATATTTTTTATCATAATTTCTTTTCATTGAGGCATATTGTATTATTGTGAACCTAATTTATTTTATAATTTGATAACATGATTAATATGGTTTTTATATAAGTGTAATTGAATTAAAAGATACCAAGTGAAAATAAATTTCTTAACACATTTAATGTTCATTATGTTAAACTTCTTCTTCATTGATTATATCATTCTATGATTATCTATATACATTATTATATTTTTTATTTCCAATGTTTTTATATGGATTTATTTTTTATACACATAATAAAATATTTGGTTTATTTTAACTTCAACATTATAATTATTAATGGTTTAATTCACAATAACATTTTAAATGAGATTGTTTCTTCATGAATTTCAGTTAATGAAATTTATTTAATTTTTGTTTAATAAACCCTTTTCTTTTATTCTCATTTGTTGAATATTATCATTGTCATGTAATAGTACAATTTTACAATCTTTGGAAGTGAAAAATATGGAGAGAATATTTTAATAATACCCGACATCATTTCCCTCTTCAACTGGAAATCCACGACATCCAAAATTATGTTTTCTAAAAATGATTTCAATTTGATTTTAACATCATCATTTTTTTATTAATGTATTTTTTAAACAGAGTTTTCAAAATGATCTTGTCAAGACTTACTTGAAATGGAACTTTTATAACCATTTTACTGTTTAAAATCAATTTAATTATTTTTTATTTTATGGAATATTGTTATTTTCCTACCATCATGAAAATAATTTATTTGAAAATTTCATTTAATGTTCAAATGGATATTATTATATAATATTTTTAAAAATTATTTTTAATGAAAATAATTTTGATTATGTTTTTCAAAATGAAAATGAAATTGTCTGGTATAATTTTTTTAAGGATCATTTTTGTGATATTTCTATTCATTAATTACAAAAAAATAATATTCACACTCCCATGGGTATATACTGACACCATTATTATTCTTTTTGTGGGAGGCCTATGATTTCCTGAACTAAGATAGCATTGACATTCTGTTCATTTGTTTTTTTGTATTCATTAATATCCCCTTTAAATATTCACCTCCCTCTAATAATTAGTCATTTATTCCCCCTAAATATCCAATTATATTATCTCAGATATTTATAAATCATAAACCAAATATCATTTCAACATATGGTGTTTAAATTTTAATGTTATTTTATTTAATTTGGAAATATTGAAAATTATGAATCCTTAACTCAATATAGATATATAACGATACTGAATATTAATTCATAAATAAAAATAATTAGTCTATATATGAATAATTCTTTAGTCCTAAACTGATGGGTTGGGCCTGGTAAAATATATCCCATATAATCATCAGATGGCCTCATGAGAAAATTATGGTATGGCATCATTTAATGAGTTATACCTTTTCTTATACCGCCTTGTGAGTGGTCATGATGGTAGTGGTACCACGATGCCAAATAACATGGAATACAATAATTCATACTTTATTGCATTATGTATTCTATTATAATATTCCATGAGATTTTTACTACAATGATATCTCTTTATTCATTTCATTGACTGTTCAATTATTAAATTGCATGTGTTTTCAGTTATTTAACATTTCCATATTGAATACTCCTTATCTAATTATTTAAATGGACTTTGAACTATTTTATTTACATTTTAATTTTTATTATACAATATCCAGTAATTTAAATTCCACGTTTTTTTAGTTATTTACCATTTAATATTTATTAATCCTTATCTATTCATATATTAATGTCATTTAAATGGAATGTGTATTTTGTGATTTATATTTCTATATTGATCATTCATATTTATTGATGATTGATTTCGTTTTACATAACCCTCATTGGGAATTTGATCTCACCCTTATTTTTTTCCTTTCCCCAACATGACATGATGTTTATTATAACAGATATGTGGGGATATGATTAGTGGATTAAAGTTATTATTGGAAAAAAAATTATTTTTTCATTTTTTTTCAATTGTTTTACAATAATAAAATTTGAATCTAGTTTAAAATTACTACAAACTATTTGTTCATTCATGATGTAATTTTGTGTATGTCTTCTTATTTAATAGTTGTAGGCACCGAATCTAGGCTGTTGTATTCATGGTATCAAAATTATTTCCCAATCATTGAGAGTTGAAAAATTATTCGCATAAAATATATTCTCATTCTAATATGGAATATTACTGGCTAGTTGAGTATATAATTTTTGTGCATTAAATTTATCTTTATGGATTGTTTATGATCGTATCACCACATTTATTGACATGGGTAAAATCATTTTCATTCATGACAAAAATTGATTGGTTACATATGTTAATTATGTACATAAATTCTGTATTTCGCATTATACAATTAGAAATGTGTTATTTATTAAGTGTTTCCTTATGGAAGAATATAAAAATACTTGATGAATATTATTAAAAATTTATTACACGTATTACAATGGTAGATGTGTCTAGTATTTATATTCACCCTTGATCTATCATTAGTTCTTATGAGACATTAATAGTTTTGTTGTTAGTGTATGCATATCTAATTAAGCTAGATTTATTGGATTCAGACTCAAAGATAACTAATTATACTTTTATCAAGGATTTACCTATAGGTTATTTATGATTTACATTATAAATTCCGTTAGAAAGAGATCATTCATATTGATATGCCTGTATTAGTTTACTTCTATTGATTTATTAATTACATATTTTTTATATCCCAATTTATATAGACGGTATTAATGAAAGTATATAATGTATGTGTTTGTGAGTGTTACATATAAGAGCATGTGATTGGTTAATAGTAGTTAGAATAAATGTAATTGTTTAGATAAAACTATATATTATAATTTTCTATTGTAATTTATGGATTTCAAAGTTTTTTATTATAATAATTTAAATGGTATAGATGAATCATTATGATAGTATTTAAATTATTAATATGATATTAATGCTCATTGTATTTTTGGATTGGGGTTAGAGAACCATAGTGATGTCCATATATAGGTTATAACAATAGGATGATATCCATGAATGTTGGTAATGTTTGCATAGGTAGTTTTCCTATAAATATCTCACTATCCCGATATTGGAAAATATATGCAGATGTAGCATAGATGTACCTAGGGGAAATAATATTGAATTTGGATAGTTTATAATATGCATAATCATCACTTTAATGCATTCCTATTGAGACTAAAAATGCTAAAATGAAGAGAAACTCCCTCAGAATATGCTTTCATTAAAGAAATTATATTTATGAACTGTTATAGATGATTTAATTAAATGGTAACTAATTTGGTTATGGAATCTAATAGAAAAATGACCATGGAGAACTAAGGATTTAATAAAGAGGGTCATAGGTAATTTTGAGAGAATAAAAAAAATATAAAATGTGGTTTTATAATGGAATAAAAATTCATATTTATTTATATTTTTAGATATTATCATAGCCATTTTGGTTTTTATATTTCATGGAATGGGGATAATTAAAATGAAGATGAGTAATAATTATTCATATAACCCACTATGACTTCTAACCAAATATGGGAACATACTTTAATTGTTTAGAATCATATTATATGTCTTTTATTATTAATAATTTTAGTCTCTTATCCTTACAAGTCATATTTAGAATGATAATTTCTTAAAAATCATTGTTATTTTCATAGTTGAACGATATATATCAAATATTTTTTTGTGTTTTTTATATTATTTGATGATTTTGTGAAAAATATATGTATTATGATTTGTAGTTTTACATTAAATATGTCGCGGAAAATACAAAGAAGGGGTTATGAATTAATTTTTGAATATTATTTTTGGTGGAAGGATATGATTATTCTATAGATCATATGTTTCTAGAATTGTTGGGTTGAGAATATAATGAGAAATTCCTGGGTAATTTAGGATCTTCATTTTATGGTGTATGTTAATAAGTATGAGATAATTCAAATAAACGAGACATCGGTTGAACAATGAATGTTGTTTTTCAAACGTAGAGTGATATTGGTTGAACAAATTTAGATAAAAGTAGATTTTTATGGGCTCAAAGGAAAAATCATAGTATTATAATGTGATAAAAGTTGATGTAAAATATTCATATGGATATTTATAATGATTCACATATAATAGTTTTTAATATTTATATCTTTTTTGTTTTAGTAATGAATGGAGCTCGAAGAACCATTACTATTTGGGATAAAAAAATATTACCTCAATAATGAACCCATCATAACGGTATTTGTGGTGATAATTATTTTTATTATACCAAAAAATATTAAAAAAACAATATTAACACTATGGATATACTCTACGGACTAGAAAAAATGGAATAGAAATATAGAGTCTCATTAAAGATAAACTAAATTTGGCGATGAATGATACAAATGGATTAGACTTCCTACATGTCAAAATGTGGGAGAAGAATGGGAGAAATTTCCATAAAGTGTCCACTTATAGAAACTAATAATTTTTATACGTGGATATTACATAGGTTTTTATTAATATTAATTACATTAAACACGCAGATTCATAAGGACCATAATAGTTTTTTTCATTTGGATGCTTGAATACATAATATTCTATTGTGATAATGTATTTTCAACATATCCCTTAATGACCTTCCCAATTGGTACTATTCATAATCATACCCTATATAAAATCTTTCCTCATAAGATGGTATAATGAAAAATAATAAAGAATGATAGTATATTTTTATTAATTTAATACAATGTAGATACTTAAGCATAATGTGGAAATATGAGTATGAGTACATGTGCATAATATTTGAAAATCATAACATGGATAACAAAGAACGAAATTTGTAGTCTTGGTATAAAGATTGGTAGATTATTGGAAATGAATCATATAGAAATAATGAACATGAGAAATTAAATCACAACATTTGAATACAACATATATTTGTAGATTACACATAAGCCTCTAAAATATATGGTCATTACTACCCACAATGACATTTATAACATGTAAGGATTGGGATAAAAACTCATGTAACTACATTAAGATTGGGCTAACCACCAATTTATACTACCTTTTGGGAATGATATGGACACCCTTGAATCCCACATTTCAGGTTTAGGCTTACCAAATGTGTGCCCTCTTATATCATATATCATTTATCAATACACAATGCATTGGAGTGAAATATAAATCCCACCAAATTATAATGAATACCCATATTTAATTGTGCCAAAAAATAATAAAACATTCATAATATCCTAATACAAGAAATTAAATGGTTTTCATTAAATTTATTTATATAATAACCTACAGAAAAAGGGTAGTTTTCATTACTATTTCATCATAGAATAAGTCGTCAAAAGAATAAGGTTTTATAATCAATTTATCAGGGTATAAACCATGGGAGAGAAACAATCTTAATAAAAAAATTCATCATAAACATAAGACTTTAATAATATGAATATTAATTTTACGATTTTATAATATCCATAATATGGATAATGAAAATAAATATGTATAATATTTTATAGAGAAATATTTTGATCAATCAAATAAATCATTTCATCGGTTATATATTATTTCCTCTATGAAAAAAAGTTTCTCAAACATAAAAGTTTACTGAAAACCATATTGTTTAAAAATTAAAATGATAATTTATAATGTAATATTTAAATAAATTATTTCTCATTACATCATAAAATGTCATTCATGTAGTATAATATAAATTGATGATTTATTTCACCATTTTGGAAAATCCAAAAGAGAATTGTTTAGAAAATGAAATTAATATTCCATTTAATTTGGTTCCTAAAATAAAAAGGTTAAACATTTCTCTTAAATATCATAATATTGTAATAAAATTGTTTTTAAAACGCTTCTATAAAACACTTTTTTAAATGAAAAATAATTTCCTACTGATGAGTGAAATACTATCATATTTTCTTAAAATCATTTTCTAAATCAACATAAGTACCAAAGTGTGAAAATTTTGTACTTTTAATTAAAGATGTTATGAATGAAAAAAAGATAAACAAATTAGTGATAATTCTTGAAGATAGAAACTAATATTTTAAAAAAATTTACTTTATCAAATGAAATCCCGATAAATGATGATTTTGTGAAATAAATTCATAACCATAATGATAACATTGATTCATAGTCCCAGTGATGGAATAAAATTAAGAGGAAACAAAAAATATCATGAGTATGAAAAAATTATTTATATTTCACTTATAATTTGTTTTATATTTACCTTATTTATTAATATAGGTTCATAGTATAATAGACATCTCAATGACGAAAAATTGAGAAAACAATGCCCTTAAAGATTTTAAACAATTGAACCAAAAACCACAAGGTAAAGATAACCTAAAATTGTTATGTAGAACCCAATAATGTGTTTGAAATTTACATAAAATACATTTAAGGTTATTATATACACCACATAAATGAAATAAATGGGTAATATGGCATATGATTTACTTCACATAACTGTTAGACAGAAATCCCTTACCAAAAGTCTTCAATTACATTTTACACATTCAATATTCTTGTATAATAAATATACGATTATTATAAATGATTTACAAAACCATATTAAAATATATCATACCATTTATTATTTTATTATAAAAATTTATTACCTATTTCTCGACAATTCGATGTTCATGTTTTATTTCTAGTAATAATCCCTTTGTTTTTTGTATATATTTATATTTTTTATATTTTTAACATGTTAATTTGATAATGAATTATTATGCTCCAAAATGATATCCCAGATATAAATATCAAATATATTTTGAATATATGTATTTATAGTAATCTGATACATTTACTAATAGGATATGAAATACAATATTCATAGAGATAGTAGGTCGTACATATGCATGAATGATGTTTTTTATATTGTTAGAATGAATAAATAATGAAAAAGAATTAAATATATTTTCAATAAATATTCATGTTTATGAGGTTTATATAAATTTTTAATTAAACCCATCCTTAATACATTCCACATAAATAGAGAATAGGTTACATCGCTTCGTGATGCGGTAGACTACCATACACACAAACAAAATTATCATACTCTCACAAAATAAAAATAATGACGATATCTATGGTTTATAAATTATTGAATAATAATAGCATAAAACAATTTTTATATATCATATATAAACATGAAAAATATATTTATGACAATCCATGATTGGTTCCAATAGAAAAAATGATATCAGTTGGTGAGGCAGTAATCTACCGTACACACAACTAATGATTTAATAACACATTTAATTGAATTGGATATGGTTTTATGTAATTAAATTAACAGACTAAGTCTACTTATATTCATAATACTTATGTTATTATTTAATATATATATATAATTATATTTTATTATTTTCAAGAAATAAATAAAATATTGATGGACATTGAAGAACATTATCTCATCTTTTGGTATTCAATTTAGTTTTGAACTAAGGCACTCCTTGAATGGATTAAAATATCAAATTATTATTCTATGATGAGTCATTGGATTTTTATGGTATTTGGGTCAGGTGTGGTAGAAAAACATATCTGTGAATATGTGAAAAAGAAAGGAGATTTAGTTCCATTGTATATTTGAGGAGTGACATCGTTGTTAATACTAAAAAATATTCACATTTTGGAGGTGAATTTTACCAGATGTGTCACAAATTTTGATAATTACTTCTATATAAGGATGATATGTTCGTTAAATACCAACAAATGTAATTTAAAAATAGTTTTTAAAACATTTTTATTGTTAAAGTATATGTTTCTCTACTTTTTCCATTTTTATATTTCACTATCATAACTAGTTTTTATCCATTGTAATTTATACAATAGGACTAAATTAAATTGAGACTTATAAAATAATATGGACCCAAAAATTCTAAAAATGTAAACCTATTTTTGAAATAAAAAACCAATGTGTGTTATTAATTATTTTTAAAACAATCACATTTAACATGTAAGAACTATTCTTTAATCTTATTCATCCTAACAAGTTTTTTACTATTTAGGGGTCTATATATTATTTTGAAAAGATAAAATCCTCCAGTAATGAAAATTATTTAATATTTAATAAAATATAAATATTCAATTTTTTATATGATTTTTTGTAAATTCATTTCATATAATAAAATATCATTTACGATAAACTAAAATTAATGTCTATTTTGACATTATTCAATTTATATCAATTTTAAAAAATGAATAAAATTATTTAATTAGAATATATATTGCCCCCAAAAATTTAATATTCTAAATTATTATGAAAAAAATAATGTAACATGAAAAATCAATTATTTTACAGAAGTTTTTTTAAATTATTTACTTAAGGTATTATTAATTAATTAATTATTGTGTTAGTGTTTCTTAAGAATTTAAAATAATTATTTTATCTAAAATAAAATAAAATAAAATAAAATGATTACAAAATAATTAACCTTTCAATTGTATAAGTATTACTAAACATATGTTGTTATTCCCAATCCAAAATTATTATATATTTCAAAATAATGAAACATATATTTTTTGAATTTTTCTTCACATAACTTTTTATATTGGACATTTTCATAGTCAATAGAAATTTAAATTTCATATTTATGAGACTGTGATGACCTAAATATAAATAAAATAATTCAATAATATTACAAAAATATTTTCTGTCATTTTCACTCATATCATTCTAGTTTCACCCCCGCTAAATCTATTTTTACACTATCCATGAAAAATGACTTTTTACTCCACCCGATATTAATTTAGGTCAAAAAAATATGTTAAAATTATTATATATTATTAATTATTATGATTCCAAATATAGAATCCATTTTTTAAAATTCAAATCAAATAATTTGAAAATAAATTTTATTATTAATCCTCTAGAAATAACTATATTGATGGTTTTTAAAGAGAAAATACTAAAAAATTTATAATGTTTTTATATCTTAATTCAATAAAAAATGATTAAAATACCATGAATTGGAATAATATATTTATTGTTGAACTAATTACATGATAAAAAATTATATAATTTTTTATTATAAATAAATTAAATTAAAATGATGTTTTCATGTAAAATTTAGTATTTTTTTTTATTCTTCAAAAAATTATTCATTTATAATAATTAACCATAAGATAGTTTTAAAATTATGGAATTGAAAAAATAATTATTTTTTGAAAAATAACTTTCTAAAAGCATAAAAAAACATTTTTATTACTATTCACTAATATAGATAAAATCATTTTTTTTACAAAGAGTATTTTTGAAACATATAATGACTATAAAAAATTATGTATTTTCATATAGACATTTTTTATTATATAGAATAACTATAAATAATTATTAAAAATTATATATTACTATTCATATCGCTATGTTTAATGGATTGTTTATAAAGTTCACATGAATAATATATTGTTATGTGTAAGACAAGATAATCCAGTGTTGGATGTAGCACAATATTAACATTCTAATATATGTCATGGTTTTCATTAAATAAATATTATTTCATTGAAAAAAAATATTGAAAACTTGTGGTGTAACATTATATCCACCTGAAAAGAAATTTCCCCATTGAAATTCATCTCAATCCTTAATGGTTTAATACTTGTAATTTAAATACATAAAAACCAACATTGAAAAAAGGGATAATAACACATCCACTTGAAAAAGATAATGTGATGGGATAAGGTCAACTATAATAACACATACTAGGTTTCCAAATAGGATATAATAAATTGATTGTGAAATCATAGACAAAAAAATAGAATAATGACACCCATCTACTAATGAAGATTAAAAGAGAACATGGTTAGAGAAAGTTGATTACCAAAAACAAAAAACAAAGAGGGTCTTGAAAATAGTAATTGATATCAATAAAAATGAGGATAACCAGAAAAATAATTATTTTAAACACACTTTCCTAATGTCGAACAATTTCTCGATAATTTAAACTTTATTTCACTCATGTTCATAATCTCAATATCAAACTTTTTTATGCCTTGACCAATTTCCACATCATATCTTACTCTTGGAAATTAATGTAAATGTTTTATAATTAAAGAAATAATGTTTCATTTTATAAATAGATATAATTATAATTTATGTCTTATATCATTATTTATCATTAAAACAAAATGGTTAGCATAGTTTATAAAATATGTACAAATATTAATATGAAGAAATAACACCTTAATCCCAAAAACCTCATCCAATGATAAAATAATCAAATTCATAATTGGTTAACCATTTCAATCATCAGAACAATGAATGTCTATAAATTTATAAATAAGTTCAACAAATATCTCAAAATCTTCTTCACGTTGATCCCCCATATATCATAATGTAGCTCTTAATGGCTACATTCAAAACATGGTAATACCTTCATCATGTATTCCATTTAATAATGGTAATAAACTGAATTACCTTAAACCCATATTGAAAAAAATAAATGAATCATCATTCATTAAATAAATCAATGATTATTAGTTATATTATTTAAATGTAAAAATTATTTAAAATTTATTAATGATTGACTAGAACACGTTTTCAATAAATCCTTTATTTTTTTCGAATGTAATTAGTCAAATTCATTTCATGCAATTCTTATCAAATATCTCGTTATCCAAAATAAATAATATTTTCTCAAAAATAAGAATATATTTAGGGTTATCTTCCATTAATAAAATCATTACCATACCATTAAATCAATTTTGAAGTCCGTGTGTACCATTTAACATATTATTGAAAATACTTGATGAAAACCTTTTTGGATCAATCCAATGATAATTCATTATTCATATAATCAAAATACAACTACTAAAAGTGAGATTCATTGAATCTAAATATTCAAATACCTTATTCCTTCCACTTTCACTATATATTATTGACAAGGCTTTGCGGTCATATTCCTTAAACCCTTTTCATTTCATATTTCATTTTTATTCTATTCACCATAAAAAATATAACCATTACACATACTACATTTTTTATTTTTTTCCATGATAATTCCCTCTGGGAAGTTTATTTTTATAAGTACCATAATTTCCATGATTATATAAGAAAATAGATTATGTTCGCTCATGGAGAATGATATTCATATCCATTATGTTAACTGAGTTTTTCATTTCTTTTTTACAGTTACTTTATTTGTGTATATGTATTCCACACACACAAAATCATCCAACACCAATAATATATTCACATTTTTTTTTCTTCCTACATTCTAGACACATTGGAAATGAGATATTACTTATTTTATAGTCTCCACTACCTAAAAAACCACAAGACTCTTTCCACATCTTATATAATGATTATGAATCTTAATAAATTTATACAATGTAAATAATGTTTCATTAAAACAGATTATGAATAATTATAATGTCCTTTTCTCTAGAAATCATCACATTTTAACACTTATCTACATATTACCCATCATACAATGCCTTAACATGGTTTATTTGGGTTCTATAAATATACTAAAACAATAAGAAGAGTGTGAGAAACAAAAATCATATAGGGGAACCATGTAATCATGAAATATCACATATGTGAATTTTAATCGTGGTCATATCTTTAAATTATTTCATCTTAGGTCATTAATATTAATTATATACTTAATTCCATCATGGTTATTCACAAATTATAGGTGAATATCAAAATAATTTCTCTGAGGAGTGTCAAACTATGTGTGAAACAAGGCCCATTGTTGTAAACTAGTTCCCATTAAAGTCTATCTCATTATAGTTTTTTCATGGTTTTTACCCCTTGGAACATCTGTTTAATATACCATACACTTATAATATAATGAAATATATCTATCATCATTGAAACCACTCTCTCAATCCTTAACCAAAATTCTTTGACATTTTCATATACATTAACTCATTATTATAAATATCCTTAGCGAAATCCATAGTTATTTTAAAAGAAATATTTTCAGGGATATCAATAATATTTTCTCATCCTTGTATACATTCTTTAAAAATACATTTCCACTGATACCAACTATAGAAACCTATAATTTTCATACATTGATAATAAATCATTTTTTGTGAAAAAATATTACTAACACAAACACAATCTTGATGAACACATTAGTTTAGTAACTTAGGAAACATGGACATATAATATTCTAACACGTTGAATGATCTTCAACATCTACATTAAATTAGTTACACTTTTCTACTCATTGGAAAAATAACATACATAAAATATTTCTTTATAACCTTGTAATGAAAAAATATGAAAGGGAGAGATCATATGTTCAGTATCGGTAAACAATGTAGATACATAGGCATAACATTAACCTAATTGTATGAGTACATGAGGGTAAAATTCAAAAATCACATCCTTCATATCAAATAAAATAATCACGATTCAGGTAATAATGAATTAAATTTCATAAGACATGAACCACATGGAAATAAAAAACATAACCGTGATAGTATAAAATTAACATAAAAATGTGATTTGGGGAATACATAGAAGAATATAAAATCATATGTCAAAGCTATACTCTATGATATTCATAACATGTTAGCCATGTGCTAACCACCCGGGTACATTTTCTGGGATTCACTTAATAACCCATGTACCGTTCTTTATAGATTTTGATTGACCACACATGTACCCTTTTTGGGCATCAGATGACCCGATGTGTACCCTCTAATGTTATGAAGAATTTATCTTTACCCAATGCATTGGACGAAGATATAGGTCCCACCTATATGCTAACAAAAACAATATTTATGTTTGAAAAAAAACATTCCCCATATCATAACCCATGAACATAAATGATATTAAAAAACATTTCATACTATCAGATCCTATACAAATGAGACATGTTTCATTATAATTTCATCATAGAAGAATCAGAGACCAGAAGTGGGTTACATAATAATTTTATTAATGTATAACCTATGGTAGAGATAGAGGTTTCATAAACAACAAGTCACATAAACAAAAACAATTCAAAGAAATAATAATAATGTTTTCATTGGATCATATCCCCAGTATGGTATTGGTGACATCATTGACCATCATATTTGATGGATAAATATTTTGACCCATCATTTAAAATAGTTATTGAGGAAAATATGATTTTATTGTTGAAAAATACATTTAAAAATACATTTTTGAAATAAATATTATTTCAAAATAAAATTGATAATATATATATGAATATTTAATATAATGTTTTTTAGGAGATTAGAAAATTCCATTAATGTTAAACATGTTAAAATGATGAGTGCGTTAATTAAAATTAAAAAAATAATTATTTTTAAATGACATGTATATTAATTTAAAAATATTTTTAATGAAGTAAAACCTGGTTAAAAATATTTCTAGTCATCATAAATAAGTTGTAAAATATTTTTAAAAAATAAGAAATCAAATTTATCTATAGAATATTATTTTATGCCAAAGAAACAAATATGGTTAGATTTTTATAATAACTATTTCTAAATTATCTTACATATGTAAAACTAGAAAAATGGTAAAATTACATGATTATATGAGGAATAACCCGAGGGTATTAAAATAGATGATAATTATTGAGTTAAAGATCATCAGAATTCATCATTTCAGGTGTAACCATAAACAATCATGATAAATAAATAGATTGTAACTTTAAATAATTACCATCTTGGTAACATTGAATCACAAGCCCTATTATGGAATAATATAAAATGAAATGTAAAATATCACTAGGATAAATATAGAGACATGTCCTTAGATGGCCCAAAGCTAGTATCTATTACTATTATATTGACATAATTACAAGGAATCAAATCCTAGATGACCAAAGTGTTTAGTAGTTTTTCTAAACCATATACATAAATGAGTCTTGTATTAAAAATAAATTCAATAATTATAAAATATTGTTTTCATTCTATATAAATAAATTTTAGGGAAACATTATTCGAGCTAGTAAATCCAAGAACATCATTCATAGTAATAATCATGGATTAAGTAGGAAATAAACTTATTAAGGGTGAATTGAAATGCTCAGGAAGGG
Organism: Viscum album; assembly: GCA_963277665.1. NCBI lineage: Eukaryota > Viridiplantae > Streptophyta > Magnoliopsida > Santalales > Viscaceae > Viscum > Viscum album. The sequence goes on from OY728160.1 coordinate 1,270,214,234, forward strand.
AAAAATAAAGTGGAAAAAACAATGAATACATGAGAGTACTCAATATGGAAAGGTAAATAATTGAACCCACATTCCACATAATCAATAAACTGAATGGAACTGTGTAAACAATATGGAATGGTAATAACTGAAATCATAATATATTCAAATAACAAGATATGGAAAAATAACTTTGGAAATGTAAGAAAATACATTATATTCCATCTAAAGAACTGAAAATTAAATTTATCCCTTGTTATGTTATTGAAAAATATCATAGATGTCAAATAAAAGAAAATAATATGAGCGAGTTTCATGGTTATGGGACGTCATGTTACCTAGGTACATGGTGTCTTGGTTGTTAGGACCATTCACGAGATCGTTTATAATATATCCGGTAAATACCCATCTTAATAATTCATCCAAATGAATTGTCCCATGGGACTAGTGATACATTGAGGGGACATCTATAACCGGGACCCACCCACATCACCCCAGTCAAAATAATTTCTCATATTTGATAATTGAAATATGTAATATGCATATCAGAAAACTGTTTTGAATAAGGAATACTGAATTATCTATATTTCCACAAATAATAAAATAATTTTCAAAGTGGACATCATATGTAAAATAGTATATAGTTTCATAAATAGTAATATCCATGATAAATTATGTGGTAAATAAGGGAAATTAAATTTTCAATGATAATATTATATTGAATATTTCAAGGGAATGAAAGGAATCTGGAACGTGAATGTGAAATTATCCATGGACAATTTAATATTAAACCTTCCAGAGGAAGAATAAGTATTGTTCCAACAGAACAATACTAATTGGATTAAAGATAACGTGTTATTTTCATTGATGAATATAAACACTATAAAATATTATTTTGAAAATATCACAGAGGAAAATATCCTTTTATTATGATTTTTTTTTTGAAAAAACATTTCATTTGAAATCCCATTTGAAAAAAATATATTTTTAGAAATCACCCTTTAATACATGAATTTTAATATTCAATAAACATATAGTGGGAATATTCATAAATTATGTACAACGTAAAAAGAAGATTATTTTTTACTAGTTAATGGATAGAAAATAGACTTGTTAGAAAAGAAACAAGATTATTACTATGATAATATTAGAAGAATAAGAAAAGGGAAAAATGTCTATAAAAATCTTTTTATAATAATTTTTTAAAAAAAATTAATAAAATTTTTCTTATATTATAAAACATGTTCTCATACTGAAGACTTAAAAAATGTTGGGTTTTTCTGAAAAAAAATTTCTAAAAAAAATTTAATAGAAATGAGTGGAACAATGGTATTTATACTTGAAAATGGACATGAAAAACTAGAGTAAAAAAAAATGAATGGTTTTAAAAAAAAATTCATATAGTTTCGTCAAATTTAATTACCATTGAAATATCATTAATGTTAGTGTTGAGGAAAATAATCTTTAAACATTCAAAAGTCTCCCATACCACTTTGAAATTTTTATAACAATAAACCTTATGAAGTAATAATATTAAATAGATGTTTTAAATACCTTCAAAGTGAATTAGTTAATGACATTATATATAAAAATTGTTAATAAATATACGACATAAAATGTTTAAATCGATAACATGACAATTATCTCACAAAAGTAAAAAAAAGATAGTTTAAAATCCATTACCATGTGTTTCCATTTGAGTTAAAATCATATAATTTTGTTTATAGTAAATTGATATTAATTATATACCATCTTCAGAACCATAATACTATTTTTCATTAAATTTATTTCACTTTTTACCATGTTATATATAACTACATAATCATTTACATTTATGTTATGTATTTTGGAAAAATTTGGGTTATGTGTCAAAAAATCATTATAATGTAATCTATTGTACAAGGGTTCATTATAAAAAAAACTATATAATAAATATCATTTCATAATTATCATATTTATACATAAAATAATATTTTATAGTCTAATATTAATTATATATTTGAAAAATAAACCAATGTTATAATCATGGAGTGGGTATGCACATATGAGTAACATTACCATCTTTCAATGATCTATGACAGCCCTGCTTTTTATTACAACTGAAACATGATTTATTACATAAAACATAACATGATACAACAAAGAATATCGAGAGGGTTAGTGTCTTTGGTGCTTAGGATCATTACATAATAACTTAAAACATGAAATACAACATCTTTTTTGAAAACTTTCTTTACATGACCACTACATTTCTTCATACTTAGCATTGCATGGGATAACCTGAGGGCATGCATAAGTAAAGGGTGAGCTATAAAGCCCAGTAAGGGAATACACATGGAATAACATGCGGACTACAATAAATGTTAGGAAATATGAATATCAATAGAGCATAAGAGGAACATGAACATAAGGGCATGATAATCCATGATAATCAAAACATGAAAATGTGGCAAAAACACTTTACATGGAATTAGCATGAGCCAAGGCTCATTGCACATGAAGCATGAGTAAATCCTCATTTCACATAAAGAACGATTAAACCCTTGTTCAACTTGAATTAGCATGATTCAACACTCATTGCACATGATGTATCATGATACTATACTTTACCCAATGCATTGAAGCGCTATAAGGGTGAACCCTTCTTAAACATTTCATTTCATGCATAAGTGTGCCACATGGATCATAAAACATAGATTCATAAAACATAACCATTTATTACACGATAAAGGAATGTGGAATTCATACATGAAACTTTACAATCAATAAGTAAATGTGCATAAATGTGAATACCTTTGCTAGAGAAATGGGCATTGTATTCACTACACAATGACATTGGCTTAGAAAATCGGTGCGATTTTGGTAGCGTAACTGCGTGACATAAGAATTCATAAAAATGGTTGATGAGAGAGAAAGGGGTTCCTCATCATATTTAAATGTAATGGACATTAAAGTGGTCATATATATACATTTCCCAACAATTTTAATGGAATTTTGTTTCATGATACAAAAGTATTGCTTGAATGTAAAAGAGGAGAGGGAAGTTCCTTTCAGAATTTTGGCTTAGTAACGGGTGTACATGGGAGGCATTTAATGAGATAGAAAGGGTCTCCCATCATTCAAACATAAATACGAATGTATGAGGGAGGTGAGAAACCATACCCCAACATTTATAATTGAAATTAAAAGGGAAAAACAACTTAAAGAAAATTGGACAAAAATGAGAAAGGAAGAAAAACCCTTACTTGGAAGTGTGCTTCCAAAGGCTAGAGAGAGGCTTCTGAGAGGCTTCTTGGGAGCTTCAGTCACCTTGGGAGGATTCTAGAGAGAGTAGGGCAGAGGTTGGATGAACTCCAAAGGATTTGAGTGAGGAGGGAGTGGGATCTTGGATGGGTTCATATAGGAAAGGTGAGGGAATTCATTACTATTTAGGTTTGGGACCCCTTATATTAAATTAATCCAAACAACAAACCATCCCATGGTATTTTCCCATGGGTTTTGGAAAAGGTAAGAGGAAAGCATTATTTTATAAGGCCAATGTCAGATCTTCTAAAAATATTATGTTTTCTTATGTGGAGGTGAGTCACACTCCCATGGAAATTAATTTAAAAAGACAAGGTGTTTAATAAGTCTTGAGAGGTCCATTAATGCTTTTAAAAGTAAGACAAACAAACCCAAAATCACATTATTTTAATGTTGTAACATATATTGTCCTAAAATAAAGATTCTAGTATTTTATTAAATTACTATTTGGTCATTATGATGTCATAAAACACATTATATATTTAAACGGTATTTAATTTTTACTCAAAAATTTGACTGTCTCAGAAAATTATGAAAAATTCACCGTTGAATAATTTTGACGTCTTGATTCCAAAAATGTAATTTATTTTATCTAAATAATTTTCAAAATATGTTAATTTTCACTTTTCAAATAAAAACCAACATTTATAAAAAATTCACGGGTTTTGAAAAAAATGGCTTTCAAACATTAATAAAATTATAATTGCATTCATACAATTACATGATCATTTATATAAAATAAAAATAATCTAATAATAATAATAATAATAATTTATTAAAATATTATTTAATTCAAAAATACCTTAATTTAATAAAATAGAGTTCTTAATTAAATAATCACTAAAAACACCATTTGTACTTCAAAAACTATTTACAATGTATGAATAATAACAATAAATTATATTAATTATTATATACAAAAATAATGTACATGAACATAGTATTATCGATTAGTTACATTACCCCTTAAAACAGCCGCATAAGACCTAAGGGTATGGTGTGTGATGGTGACAGACTCTTGGGGTGGCTCGGATAACATCGCTTGAGTGGTAATTTCTATCAACCTCCACTTCTCCCGTAGATGGTCTCATTCGAGCTTGACATGGTGAAGCTTAGCTTGGTCTTGGTCAAGAGTGAAGCTAAAGGATGCCACCTCTTTTCCAAGCTATGATAAATGGGCTTCGTATGGGGAAATTCTACTGGATGAGTCCATCTCTTCCTTTGTCTGTGTAAAATTGGATGTGTAAAAGCCATATATTTATACTAATTATGTTATCACTGTTCAACGGCTATAAAACTAACGGTCACAATTCTTATCATAAAACCAATGTATTTGACAATTTATAAAAACATTTTATATAAAGATATGTTTAATAATATCAAGAGGGATTTTCCATTAATGATACTTTGGGTCGTTACAATATTCCCGAGTTACGAAATTTCTCCCTCGAAATTTTCCATTTCCCACACTAAAACGGATGTGGGTAACTCAGCTTCATCACTTCCTCTGATTCTTAAGTTGCTTCTTCAAACTTGTGGTTTCTCTAAAACACCTTGACGAGGGGAATTGTCTTATTTCGTAGAACTTTTTCTCTATGATCTAAGATCTTCACTGGTTACTTCTCATAAGAAAGATCATCTTCTAATTGTACCTCCTCAGAAGAGAGTACATGTGTAGGGTCCGGTATATACTTCCTTAAGAGGGATACATGAAAGTCATCATGTACTTTGGTCATAGTAGGTGGAAGTACTAGTCGATAATCCACATCCCCAACATGATCAAGAATCTCAAAGGGGCCGAAGTACCTGGGACTTAAATTCCCTTTCTTTCCAAACCTCATGACCTTCTTCCACAGAGATATGCGTAGAAATAACATGTCTCCAACTTTAAACTCAAGGACTCGTCGACGATGATCTGCATAACTCTTCTATCGACTCTGGGCTACCTTGATATGCTGCTGAATGGATTTCACCTTCTCCACCATTTCCTCGACCATTTCTAGTCCAAGCATCTTACATTCACCGACCTCATACCAACATGTCGGTGTTCTGCACCTTTTCCCATATAGGGCTGCATATGGTGCCATTTGGATTCTCGAGTGGAAACTGTTATTAGAATAGAACTCAACCAGAGGAAGATTTTGATCCCATCCTCCTTTGAAGTCCATTGAGCGCACTCTCAACATATCCTCATGTGTTTGGATAGTCCGCTCGGATTGGCCATCAGTTTGAGGATGATAGGCCGTACTAAAGTTTAGTTCAGTATTCAGAGCTTGTTAAAGACTCTTCCAAAACGTAGAGGTGAATCTTGGATCTCGGTCAGACACAATAGATAATGGTACTCCATTCAACCTTACCACTTCCATGATATATATCTGTGCCAGTTGATCCAATGATAAATCCTCCCTAATATAAATGAAGTGTGCAGTCTTTGTAAGATGATCCAAAACAACTCATATTCCATTTTTACCTTTGGATGTTCTCGGAACTCCGGTGACAAAGTCCATGGTGATGTTTTCCCTTTTCCATTCTAGTATGGGCAATGGTTGCATCATCCCCTTAGACTTTTGCCTCTCTGCCTTCACTTGTTGACACACCAGGCCCTTTGATGTATATTCAGCGATCTCATTCTTCATATTATCCCACCAAATGTTTTCTCGGAGATATCAATACATCATTGTGCTCCCTGAGTGAATAGAGAAATTTGAACTATGTGCATCATCTAAAAGATCCTTCTTCAGCTCCAAACATGATGGAACACATAGTCTTTTCCCAAACCGCACAATTCCTTCTTCATTAACATGAATCTCCGAGGATTTCCCTTTTTCGATAGCACCCACTTTTTCGTGAATTACCACATCATTCTTTTGTGCATCCTTTAACCTTTCCAAAAGATATGGTTGAGCAATAATTTGTGAAAGGATTGATGATTTTCCCTTCTATATGATTCCCATGTCCATCTTCATCAAGTCTAAGAAGATTGGATCCTTCTCAATTCTCATCATTGATAGAATCGTTGGATCCTTTCTACTTCGGGAATCTTCCACTTTGTTTGCTTTTCCAGGGTGGTAATGGATTGAACAGTCATAATCCTTGATGAGCTCTTCCCATATTCTCTGGTGCACATTAAGCTCTTTCTGTGTGAATATATATTTAAGACTCTTGTGGTCAGTATATATCTCACATTTCTCCACATAGAGATAATGCCGCCAGATTTTCAAGGCAAAGATCACCGCTGCCAACTCCAAATCATGCGTTGGATAGTTTTCCTCATGGATTTTCAACTACCTTAAGGCATAGGATATCACTTTATCATTCTGCATCAGCACACATCCTAATCCCTTCTTCGAAGCATCACTGAATACCACAAAAATCTCCCCACTTGTGGTTAAAGTGAGCATGGGCGGAGTGATAAGCCTCCTTTTCAACTCCATGAATATTTATTTTCATTCATCACTCCAAGAAAACTTTACTCCCTTTAGAGTTATATTGGTAAGAGGGTTGGAAAATCGTGAGAACTTTCTCTCAAATCGTCGATAATATCCAGCAAACCCCAAGAAGCTACGGATATCTGTTACTGATGTTGGCCAGATACATCCCTCAATTGCATTTTTTTGGAGGGATCCGTAGATATCCCATTACTTGTGATGATATGGCCCAGGAATGAGACCTCCTTCAACCGGAACTCACACTTTCTATCCGTTTCATAGAGCTTCTCCTTTCGCAAAGTCTCTAGTAGAGTTCTTAAATGACTCTCATGATCCTCCTTGGTTTTGGAGTATATTAGAAGATCACCTATAAATACTACCCCAAATTTCACTAGGTAATCTCTAAAGACTCTATTCATCAAGTCCATGAATATTGATAGAGAATTGGTGAGTCTGAAAGGCATTAAAATGAATTCATAGTGCCTGTATCTTGTACGAAAAGCAGTCTTGGGGATATCTTCCTTCTTCACCCTTACATTATAATATCCTGACTGCAAATCTACCTTGGAGGAGAATTGTGCCCCACGTAGCTGATCAAACAAGTAATAAATTCTTGAGAGAGGATACATGTTCTTTATCGTGATTTTTTATGTTCATGATAATCGATGCAAATCCACATTCACCCATCCTTCTTCTTGACGAAGAGGACTGGTGTACCCCATGGTGAAGCACTAGGGCGTAAAAACCCTTTATCCAGATTCTCCTGTAGTTGTTTCTTCACCTCTTCATGATCTACAACATCCATTAAATACGGAGTCTTGGATATGGGTAAAGCCCCGGGTATAAGTTCAATTGAAAATTCAACATCCTTTTTAGGAGGAAGACCAGGAAGTTACTCGGGAAACACTTCATTGAATTCCCTCATAATAGGCATTTCTTCAAGGATGGTTTCATCCTTGGACTCAATCATCGGATCCAGATACGCATGCTCATAATGCATTAATATCCATTTTTGAGATGATGGAGCTAAAGGAGATTCATATTCCTCCTTAAACATGTAATGAATCGGCGGTCGATTATCCATATGGAGTGTGATTTTCCTCTCCCGGAAATTTATGTTAGATATATATATGAAAATCCAATCCATGACTATAATTGCATCAAATTCCACCAGAGGGAGTATGATGAGGTTAGCTAGGAAATTCAATCCACAGATTTTAACAGGGGAGGACTTATTTTCATGGGATGCATTGATTTCCCCATTTTCTGTACTCATCGACAACTTCACATCCATGATTTGTGGTGGTGTTGGGATTGTTCTACTAACCATTTGAGATATAAAAAAATGTGTAGAACTGAATCAAAAACTACATTTTCTATTCTGGAATGAATATCTAGCGTACCTGTCACCACTTCATTTTTGGGGTTCACTTCACCTGAAGTGATGGAAAAAGCTCTTCCTTGCTGCCTTGGAGGTTGTTGGTTGTCTCCGAAAACCCTTGGATTAGGGCACTGATTTACAAAATGACCTGGTTCATTGAATTTGTAGTATTGAACAACACGTTGAGGTTCAAACGGAGCGTTCCTCTCCACTGTCGCAGCCACGAATGTTTCTTGCTGATAGTTAACAGCTAGGTGCCCTTCTCTTCCACACCTGAAGCATTTCCTCTTCCCCTTAAAGAAATTTCCAGGTTGCCTCTTTCGGCACTTTTGGAAAGTGGGGTGCTGGATCATCTTAGCACCGTTGGATTTATCCATAGGACCACCAGCATTTAAGTCCACCTTACGCTTCTTATCCCCATGATACTCATGTGATTCTCCGATCTCCATTTTGACATTGAGGGCACATCAGACAATTTCCTCGTATTTGTCGATGTCACGGATCGCTAATGCTTTCCACAGGCTATGCTTCATCCCACCAAAGAGCGGTCAACCTTGCATTCGAGGGTAACGACAAAGACGGAAGTGTATCGTGCAAGCCTTGTAAAGTTTTCCTCGTACGCTCCTACAGATTCTTCATCTTTTTTCCTGAGTTATAGGAAGTCCCTTTCCATCTTATGCCAGAAGGTGCACTGAAAATATTTATCGAAAAATATCTTCTGGAAATCCTTCTATTCCAATGCCTCGATCTACTCCTCAAGCTTCGTATTTTTGATCAACGCCCAACATTGATCAGCTTAACCCTCCATATGATAAGACGCCAGGAGAACCTTCTCTTGTTAAGAACATTGAAGGATGGAGAAGATATTTTCAATGGAGTTGATCCATTGTTCAGTAATTGTGGGATCAGATGATCCACTAAAAGTGGGAGGCCTTTATCACATGAAGCTCTCGATAGTGACTTGTTCTTTCTTAGGGGGGGGGGGGGGGTTGAACGTTCCACTTGACCAGTGTTTCTATTCCAAACTTGATTTAGCTGAGAGATAATCATGAACAATTTCGCTATTCCCACTCCCATTGGATTGGGCATCTCATTAGTACAGTCATCACACTGATGTTCACAACGGTTGTTAACCCGAGTCCTCCTATTACCATCCATTGGCTGGAATAAAAGGAAATCTAGGGGTAACACATAATGGGTAATCCAAAGACAAAAGTTGATGACTTATAAATAAACTTTTATTTCATTTACTCATGAGTCTATAGGCTTCAATCTAGGCTTTTCATGATCTACTTTCTAACATATATTCTTAGTGGAATTTTTAATTCCATTAATAACGGTTCATAATAAGCTTGTGAATTTACCAAAGCATATCCCCCGGGAGTGTCATAACCAAGAGTGTAGCAAGGCCCGTTGTTGTGCAACAGTTCCCATTCTAGTCTAGCTCAAAGTGGTGTTTTCGGGTTTTACCCCTTGGATACATCTGTGCCAGAGCTGACTCTACCTGCTCGTATCCACATAGGGATGTATTTTCATGGAAAAGTACATACTCAATAGTCACCAAAACTTAGGGATGTTTTTATTATAAATAGTCTAGTCTCTAAGGATTTACTAGGGTTTTCTAATCCTAATGCCAAAAATTACTAAACTTATCCTTTGATACCAACTATGACAACCCTGCTTTTTATTACAACTTAAACATGAATTATTACATAAAACGTCACTTGATACAACAAATATGATCGAGAGGTTTAGTGTCTTTGGGACATAGGATCATTACATAAAAACTTAAAACATGAAATACAACATCTTTATTGAAGACTTCCTTTACATGACCACTACATTCCTTTGTACAATTAATTGCATGGGATAACCTGAGGACATGCATAAGAAAAGGGTGCACTATAAATCCCAGTAAGGGAATAAACATGGAATAAAATGAGGAGTAAAATACATGTTAGTCAATAGGAATATCAATAGAGCATAAGAGGAACCTGAACATAAAGGCATGATAAATCATGATAATCATAACATGGAAATGTGACAACAACACTTAACATGGAATTAGCATGAGCCAAGGCTCATCACACATGGAGCATGAGTAAATCCTCATTGCACATAAGGCATGATTAAAAACTCATTGGACATGAATTATCATGATTTATCACTCATTTCACATGACTTATCATGATACTATACTTTACCCAAAGCATTGGAGCGCTATAACGGCGTACCCTTCATAAACATTTAATTTCATGGATAGGTGTGCCACATGGATCATAAAACATGGATTCATAAAACACAACTATTTATTCCAAGACAAATGAATGTAGAATTCATACATGAATCATTACAATAAATATGTAAATGTGCATAAAGTTGAATACCCATGATGGAGAAATGGGCATTGTATTCACTACACAATTACATTGGCTTAGAAAATCGCTGCGATTTCGGCAGCGTAACGGCGTGACATAAAAATTAATAAAAATGTTTGATGAGAGAGAAAGGGGTTATTAATAATATTTAAATGTAATGGAAAGTAATTAGTTCATATAGATACATTTCACAACAATTTTAATGGAATTTAGATTCATGATACAAAAGTATTGCTTGAATGTAAAAGAAGAGAGAGAAGTTTCTTTCTGAATTTCGGCATAGTAACGGGTGTACATGGGAGAAATTTAATGAGAGAGAAAGGGTCTCCCATAATTCAAAAATAAAGAGGGAATTATGGGGGATGTTAGAAACCATACCCCAACATTTATAATTGAAATTAAAAGGGAAAAACAACTAAAAAAAATTAGACAAAAATGAGAAAGGATGAAAAAAACCTTACATGGAAGTGTTCTTCAAAGGCTAGAGAGAGGATTGTGAGAGGATTATTGGGAGCTCGGGGCACCTTTGGATGATTCTAGAGAGAGTAGTGTAGTGTTTGGACGAACTCAAAAGGATTTGAGTGAGGAGGGAGTGGGATATTGGGTGGCTTTATATAGGAAAGGTGAGGGAATTCTTTATAATTTAGGTTTGGGACCCCTTATATTAAATTAATCAAAACCACAAACCATCCCATGTTTTTGCCCTTGGTTTTTGTAAAAGGGAAAAGGAAAACATTATTTTATAATTCCATAGTCAGAACTTCTTAAAATATTAGGGTTTCTTATGTGGAGTTGAGTCACACTCCCATGGAAATTAATTTAAAAAGACATGGTGTTTAATAAGTCTTGAGGGGTCCATTAAGGATTTGAAAAGTAATCCAAACAAACCCAAATTCACATTATTTTAATGGTAAAACTTATATTTTCCGAATATAAAGATTTTAGTATTTTATTACATCACTATTGGGTCATTATTATGTCATAAAACACATTATATATTTAAACAGTATTTAATTTTTACTCAAAAATTTGACTGTCTTAGAAAATAATGAAAAATTTTGCATTGGATAATTTTGACGTCCGGATTCCAAAAATAAAATTTATTTTAACTAAATAAATTTATAAATATGTTAATTTTCACTTTTAAAATAAAAACCGACATTTATTAAAAATTCACGGGTTTTGACAAAAATTGCATTCAAACCTTAATAAAAATTATAATTGCATTCATACAATTACATGATCATTTATGTATAACAGAATTAATTAAATAATAATTATAATATTTTATTAAAATATTATTTAATTCAAAATTACCTTAATTTAATAAAATATATTTCTTAATTAAATAATAACTAAAAACACCATTTTTACTTTAAAAACTATTTACAATGTATCAATAATGTTAAGAAATTATATTCTTTATTATATAAAAAAAATAATGTACATGAACATAGTACTATAGATTAGTTACATAAAACCTTAAAACATCCACATAAGACCTAAGGGTAAGGTGTGCAATGGTGACAGACTCTTGGGTTCTCTTAGATAACTTCGCTAGAGTGGTAATTTCTATCAACTACAACTTCTACCATAGAGGGTCCAGTTCGAGCTTGACATGGTGAAGCTCATCTTCGTCTTGGTCAAAAGCGAAGCCCAAGGACGCCACCTCTTTTCTGAGCTCTGATAAATGGGCTTCGTATGGGTCAATTCTACTAGATGAAGCCATCACTTCCTTTGTCTAAGTCAAATTGGATGTGTTAAAGCCCTATATTTATACTAATCGTGTGATCACTGTTCAATGGATATAAAATTAACGGTCACATTTCTTATCATAAAACCAATGGATTTGACATTTTATAAAAACATTTTATATAAAGAGACATTTAATAAGATCAAGAGGGATTTTCCATTAATGAAACTTTGGGTCGTTACATGATCATTATGGAAAAAAGGTATGTAATTCAACATATTTCCTAAGTAATCATTTTATCATAACTACAATATTTTGTACCCATATATACATTTATATATAATTCTGTTGATTTTAACTGAATAACATCATATTGAGGTGGTGACCGTCCACACATCCCCGAATGACATTATCACATTTTTAGTTTGTCAATGGGTAATAATGAAAATGAAATATATATATAGTATATATAAAGAAAGATAATTATGTTATGAATATGATAAATATTATTTTTATATCACAAATTTTTTATTGAAAACATATTATATATGTTCTATTTATAGTGTGAACTAATCACATCACTTTGAGGGGGTAGTTGTCCACACTTCTGCAAAGGATTTAATCATATTACCGTAAAATACAATCTATTAATGGTAGGTGTAATATAAGGATCAAAGACGTATAATGAAATAATAAATATCATCTGTATTATATATAAATATATCTACTTGATAATTTCCACCATTATATGTTGTAATGGAAAATAACTAACAATCGTCATTTTGTGAGGCATCAGTTCGTCGTACACCGAAACAATAAGTATGTTACCCATTACATGGAGGTGTGTGAATTTTTAGGTATAAATCATTATAAAAAACTTCATAGTATATTATTAATAATGTTTTTGTTTTATTATCATTGAATAAATATATTTGAGAGGGTGTAGAATAGAAATGATAGTAGAGATCTTGAGAGAAGACATTACCTCAAAACTGGGTAACTTCTTTTGGTTGGTACCAAAAAATTACATGGGATGATTTCATACAAATGAAAGTCTTAAAGGTTGAGAGGAAAGATTTTAGGAAACTCTATGGGATGATATTCTCTAGTCCTATGTGGATTTAGATGTGTGAAGAAGGGAGGTAGATGGTGTCATTTTATAAGGTCAGAAAAGTACTCATGTTATTTTTTAAAATAATTTAGGTGTACCCACATTTTTACCTGAAAAAAGTATTAAAAACCTTCAAAACTCAGTAATGTAAATCTCATGGCCGAATTATTTCCATAAAATGGGTTTTGGACAATTTTATAGTTTATTTGGGCCCCTAAGTTAAATTTGTAGTCCACTATTAAGCTTAATTTTTTCTTATAGTTGTAATTAATTTTAATTACTTTCATTAATTATTTTGTTGAAAATAAGAATTTATAATTATAAATTATAAATTATTCTAATTCTAGGTATGTAAGAAATATTTCCAAAATCATATAATATAATTGGATTAAATTGTTTTTAAATTTATTCGTGCAGGTGGGACAACAGTGCAGGTTTTTAATGTAAAAATGTTCTATTGTTTCCTAGGTTTCTTATAATCAATTTAAATGTGAAATTATATATAATTATATATAATTATATTAATTTATAATAATATTATCTAATTATACTTTATAACAAATTATAATTATAATTTACCCTAATAAATAAATTAGAAGAAAATAAAATTTGTACAAAAATGTATTATATTTTACTATTCTTTAAAAATCAAAATGTTTCATAATGTTGTGATAAAATAACCCAAACCCAATTGTTATGATTATAATTAAAATATTATGTTCATTTTTACATATTAAATATATGAAAGATTAAAAAATTTATATTTAAAAATCTCCATCCATTAAAAGGTGTTATACCTTTCTTTATAATAGTGTTGGGTTTTATGTCTGAAATAGGGTTTGTTTTTATCTTATTAGAATAAAAGATAATGTGTGAATAAAAAAATAATTTATTGAATATATGAAATATATATTTCATTAATATCATACACTAATTGTAATAATTTATTTTTATTAAGATAAAACTAATTTAGAAGCATACAAATAAATATACTTCTTTTTATTTCAATTGTCTCTTATTATCATATATCATTAATTGGAAAGACATGAATTCATTTAATATTCATATAAACCATATATATTCATATGTTAGTAAATACAATTCATATTAGCAATTTTATGTCTTATTATACTGAATAATGATATTTATATAATATGTTCTTAGTTGGTGAAATTTGATCTAGCATGAAATGCAAACTATTGAGGAAGGTCACTTTTCTATGTCATAGAAGCTATAGAGGATGGTCTATTTTGTATGTAACGAAATATAACTCAGTATTATATTTATTAAAACCTATGAAATATGTTATATTAATTTGAGATAGTAAATATATTGTAATGTATTGGGATAATATATTCCCATTTTTACACATTGTGTTGCGTATCAAACATGCTATTGAAAACAAAGATATAATTTTGAATTATGGGTTGTTAAAATGAATAAATTCACGATAATAAATTAAAATGAAATTTATATGACCCTCTTGAAATTTTTTAGGTTCATAGAATAATATACATCAAAATGAAGGCAAAATTGAGACACAACTCCCCTTACAGATTGGTTGCTTTTGAACTATAATCCCAATGAAAGAGATATCTTTAAATGGATATTTAAACCGAAATAAATTTCAACATTATTATCATAAAATAAATTAATGGATGGTATATACATCACATCAAATAAATTTGTGGTGAATATGAATTATCCCTCATAGAAAATAAAGATGAGTGAAAAATATCATACCTTAAATCTTTATTTCGTTTGTACTCATTTAAAAATCATGTATAATAAATATAAGTATATTATAAATAAATTCAAAACCATATTCCTATATATATAATTTTATATTATTTTCATATGACCTTTTATTTCTTGTTTTTAACAATTCCATTATAAATATATGTTTCGGTTAATAATCCATTTTTTCATATATGTTTTGATTTAATATATTTTTATTCCCATTACTATGATCATGTATTTTAAATAATAATAATTATAAATGAGATATAAATATCATATATATTCAGTACATATGTATTTATATTAATCTATAAATTTTATTGACAAGAAATAAAATACACAGTTAATAGAGATGGTAGAACGTATGTATGCATGGTCGTTGTTTTTCAATTTCTTGTGGAGTTGAAATAAATAAAATTAAGGGCATTATATTATCATTAAAAAATAATTTTCTGTCATATATATCAAAAAAAAATTAAACCCAACCTTAATATATTCCTTTTATTGTCTGAACGAATTACATTACGTCACAAGGTGGTAGTATGTTGTACACCTGATCGATGATTTCATATTCTCAAAAAATGGAAAAAATAATTTTAGGTGACATATATCAATCCAAAACATAATAACATCGAAAATATCATATATATCATATAATAACAAAAAAATCCACAATTTTTACTATCCGTTAAATTTGGAAATTGAAAATTGAGTGGCATTGGACTCTGATGTAGCAGTTCGTTGTACCGACAAATAGAGATTTCAAAATGAATTTGATTGAATTGGATTTTTTTGTGGGCCATCTTCATAACATTAAACAATATTAGTATATGGAATATTCATAGGTTCTTACATGTCCATGATATAGTTATAATTTATTAATGTGGATATTGAAATAAAATAATGATGTGCATTAAATAACATTATATCTACTTCGAGTATTATCTTTAGTTTTTAACTATATCCATCCTATATTGTATTTATGATAAATATATGTTTTTTAAAATTATGGGAGGAAATTTTGAAAATGATTTGGGTATTTATTTGATGAACTAAATTGTTGTGATGGTGTGAATGAGTAAATAGATTATGTTTCATATTTTTTATTTTGGAGTGGTGTTCTTCTCAATAAACAAAAGTATTCAATTTTGGGAGGTCAACATTACCTACAAATAATCAAAACATTATAATGAATGGGGTGTGGGATTATATTTTTTATCCATTCCTCCACTAAACACCAAGTCACATGTTTTATACATTTTTTCCTTAACTTATATGTTTCCCTATTTTCACCATTTTTTCATTTCACTACAATAGCCATTTTTCTATTATAGGTAATAGAAATATTAATAATAAATTAAATTAACACATCTTAGATAAATTTTAACTAATTATTATACATATGAAATCAAATTTATCAAATAAAAATCACTATTTTGATGAAAATTTATTTTAACACAAGACCATTTAACGTATAAATACACTACTTTAACATTAACTGCACTGACAATGTTTTTACTATTTAAGGATCAATATATTCATAATAAACCATCATTTAGTCCATGAATTTAACATAAATTATTTTTATTAACATTAAAAAATTCGTTGGATGAATATAGGGTTTTTTAAAATTTTAAATCATTTTTAAAAATACAAGTTGTAATAAAATAATAGTAATGTCGACTTTCACATTTACACATTTAATAAGAATTTATAAAAATCAAGATTGTGATGTAATTATATAATATTATGTTAATAAAAATTCAAGATAACAAATTATTCTATATAATTATTGAAAAACAATTCATTTGATTCCATTAACATTTACTATTTTTACTATGGGTTATTTTTTTAACTAAATAATTACAATGTTAATTTTTCTTAAGAATTTCAGGTAATTATTTAATATCGAATAGGTGAAATTAAATTTTAAAATAAATTATTAATTTATTTTTCAAATGGATATATATAATGGAAGATATGTTGTTATTTTCACAATCTCAAATCATTATTAAAATAAAAATAAAGAATGGTATATTTTTTATCATATTATTCACATAAATTATTATATTAGTCATATTCAAAGGATATTTGTAAAGAATTAAAATATATAAGATAATTTTACTACCATGAATAAAATAAATTAATTAAGTAAGGTAAATATAATATTGTATGTTATTTTCACTCTTTTTATTCTATTTTAACCCCCTGTAAATCCATTTATCTGGTTATCATTATTATTAATTTTAATAATTCACAACTCAATTTATTCAAAAAATATATTTTCATTATTATAAATTATATATTTTTAAGATTTCAACTTTTGAATCCATTTTTAGAAATTCAATTCATATAATTGAAAAATCATAATATAAAATTAATTTTGTAGACATAACGAGAAAGTGGGTTTTTTAAGAGAAAATATTCAAAAGGATGTAATGATTTTATATATAATTTTAAAATAAATTTTTTTAGCATGGATTAAATTGGAATAATAGATTTATAATTACTCTAGTTTTCCTTTAAAAAAATTATAATATAATTTATCATTACAAATAAATTAAATGAAAAGGAAATTTTCTATTAAAATTATGTATATTTAATTATTCATTAAAAAATTAAAACATTAATAAAAAATATCGACCATTAACCTATGATAATATTTAGATCATGAATTAAAAAATTAAGTGTTCTTTATAAAATTTATTTTTTATATGTTTCAACAATTAAATTTATTCTATTATAAAAAAAGGATATAAAAAATCATTCCGTTGAAATATAGTATTTTTTGAACATTCAAATGTTGTACTGAAAAAAATTATTATTCCTATCAATATGCCCTCTTTATATGAAATGCATATACATAATATTTTAAAAGTGGTTATTACTATAAATCTCTCTAAATTAAATGGATAGTTATTAAGTGTGTAATTAACAACATATCATGTTTTTTAAAACATTGTGTATCTTGTAACACAAGCTAATCTAGTCATTCATGGATTAGAAGATTAAATTTTTGCCTCATGTAATGAAATCCATTAGAGAAATTTAATTTATTCAAAAATAACTATTTATGAAAACATGGGGTGTTACAATGATAAATGTTATAAGGGTATAATTGATGGTAGTCAGACACATAAATTGTAGGAAAAGAAATAATCTATAATAATACATTGTAGCGAACACAACCCAGATACTTAGAGCCAGTGGATTATTTAAACAAATTAGCATGATTACAAGGAATAAAATTCATATGGATAAATCGGTTAAGTAGTATTGGAAAATATATTACGTACATCAACCATTGATTACAATTCAAAAAAAATGAATCATAGATAATTCTTTGAAAACACCATTATTCTCGTAGCATAACCCTGTATTCCCATCATAAAACATTTCATGACATGCTAGAAAAATATATCATAACAACTATGTGAGATCATATGCTCATTAATAGTACACAATCCATAAAAATCGTTCATCAATAACCATTAAATTGTATATAATGGTATAAAACTGAATGATAGAAGTTTTAAAAAAATCATGATCAGAATATGGAATGAATAAATAAAAAATATATATATATAAATGTTCACAAGGATACTATTCCCATTGAATAATCACATTTAATATCAATAACTAATCTCATAATGAGTGATTTATTAATTCTCGAAATCATATTCATATAATGAAGGCCATATTCATTGACCATATATAAGTGGGTAAGACATTATTCACAACCCAAATAAGTTTTCATGAGGAGAACTGCTGATTCATTGAGGGGCAATCATTAACTAGTTCCCAGCCCATAAGGTTTCATTATATGGTCCACAACAAATCACTTACTAATTCCAAATTCATTCCTCTTATGAAAAGGGTAAAACCAGACAAACATAAATATTCATATGAAAACTAGCATGCCAAATGTTAATACATTATGTATTAACCAGGAATGGTATAAACATAGTACATCTATAGTCAAACATATCATAAACCCTTCAATACAAAATTTGATATTTTATCTGAAGGATCTGAACGTAGTTGATGTATGGACATTGGAGGGCCCAAAATTTCCTTAGTTCAAATCGATGACCAATCTGGGATCAAAATGATTATAAAATCCAATATCCATGGATTAATATCAATGATCTAGGAAAGAGATTAAAAGGTCACTGAACCCTAGAAAGAGGATATTGCACATCATGTTCAAAATTAATTTAAATACTTTCTGCATAAATTTCGTTCCTAGATCATTCAGACTTTCTTCATTGATGAGTTTGATTGTCCAAAATGACCCTTCCTGATTGGGTCTTTGTGCTTGTGAGGATATAAACCGGAATCCATCTAGTTGTGATCTACAAATGCTCTCATGGTCTCCAATCGACACCACTTATTCTCCGGTTGCTAGCATGAAGTAGTGACTATCTTGTGTCATTCGTTCAAGATATCCTACTCTTTAGTCGTGAATAATGCCTCTCATTGTTGAGAAGGGAGAGGAGATGACTAGAGAGAGACAAATTCTTTTTGTCTCCACAATTCTCTCACTAGTGGAAATTTGGTGCACTAGGCGTAATGACACAATAGACATACCTATATATTTAATGACATGTGGTTTTGGTTACAATATTTAACTTTGTAACAGTAATCAAATTCCTTAATATCATTAGATAAAACCCATGATATATAATAAAATTAAAATCACCATTATTCATGGTGCCCCAACTTGCGCAAAACATAATCATACGGGAAATCTCGTGCCACATAATGATAACAACTATATTATTATTTCATCTAATTCCAACTAGATAGATAATTATTTTCCTTATTTCAAATAATTATTTTACTTCCACACTGGCCTTGGTTTGCTCAAAATCCACATCTATTTTTTGAACACCTGAATATGTAAATATTTTGTTTTTTTAAATAAATATTTTATATAAAAACTAGGTAATACATATTTATTAACTATTAAATAAAATTAATATAGTTTTTTAATTTATTATTACATTTTAACATGAATAAATTTATTCCATGGTCTTGAGGATAATATTTATTTATTAAAAAATACAAAAATAATTAAATTGATTCCACTAGAAACACATAGTGTGTGACCCACTAGGATTATTTCTCAATGGGATTAGGCAGGCCATCCTAAAGTCCAAGAGTAATTTCTTGAATTGGGGCATGGAACCCGAGAGAAAGAATATAAATTCATAATGATGACATCCACATATAAACACTCACTATATAATACAATCCCTTTGTCTCGTTATCTCATCAAGAAAGGTTCGTGAGAGTTTTGTCAAACTTTTTTCTTGATACGTCTTTATTTTACTCCCTTAAATAAATTTCATCAATATAAATAGGCCCTGAAATTTTGGGCGATAGTTATATTTAAATCATCAGGGATAGATATAATCTTCCATAATTTTAAGGAAAAAATCCTTCCTCGACTAATCCATTAATAACATGTCATTCGCGATGTTCCCAAATTACCCTACATTTCACCAACATATTGAATAATGGGTTTTTTTCAGTTAATCAATCTGAATGAGTTGTGACAAAAATTAATGATAATATTAAAGTCCCTTTACCATAATAAATTCTTGTAGATAAGAATATCTAATAACACCAAAACATGTGGAATTCCTTCTGGAAGTCCAGTTCTTATATCTCACCTCTTGAATATTACTAAGTGAGAATATTATGAGAATAATTATCTTATGATTACAAGTACTCACACCTGAATATTTGTATACTATGTGTCCCAACATATGAATTCCTCGAAATGTAGAACTATATTTATGAATATTTTCATAGAACTGCATCGATCTAATCATAGCAGGAAACTGCTATTACTGGATTAATGCCAGAAATAATCTTGGATATAATTAAATTACAGTCAAGTACAATAATTATTAATATGTAATATGATTTTTAAAATTTAAATATATTAAATATTCATGTAATAAATACACAAATAGTTTGTTATAGGATAGAAACTCAAACATAATGCCACTTGGACTAAAACCAACTACCTACAACTTTAATTCTTCAAGACCTAACATGATGATCATGTTTCTATTTAGTAAAGGATTTAGTCAAGGGGCCCCTCCACATTATCATTCATAGAAATACAGCTCACTAAAACATCATCTATTGGAGAAAATTCCCCCAAGAGATTATACTTTAATAACAGGTGGTTCTTCTACACACGTGACCATAACTCTTTTGCAAGAGCCACCTCTGTAGTATTATCACAACAATGTGTGATAAGATTTTTACTTGTAGGTACCACATCCATCTCTTGGAGAAATATCCACTTCCAAATAGATTCTATAGATTTTTCAAAAGCTGTGATATACTTGGACTCCACTGTAGAATATATGATGACAACATTCTATGAGAAATTAAATCTCAAAACACCACCATTGAAAGTTAAGATGTATCATGTTTTCTACTTCAAGTCATCATGATCAGTCTAGAAACTAGAATCTTCATATCCTATAATGACTAGTTCCTAATCTTTTACAAAAATCAGGACCATATCCATTGTACAATTTGATACTTAAGGATAATCATTAAAACCATCCAGTGAAGGTCACCTAGATCATCATTATTTCTTCCTTTAACACATAATGCTAAGGTGAAATCTACCATAGTACATAGCATAACATACATGACTGACCCAATTGTTTATTGATATATTATCATTGCCATTCTCATTATTTCCTCAAGTCTTTGAAAAAACATTTTTTGCATAGATGAATGTCATGTGACACTGCCAACAATCCCCTCATGGATTATTACATAGTAAAACACTTTAGTATATTTTCAATGTATGTACTTTGGAATAGGCCAAAAAAATCTTTTAAATCTATCAATATGAATATTGATCGCAAGAATATATTCGGCTTTACTAAAATTCATCATGGAGAAGCATTTATTCATCAATGCATTAAGAGATTATAAGATTTGTATTTTGTTTCCAATAAGTAATACATTGACAAAAAATAAAATTATGAAAATGACTGCACACCCACTAAACTATTTTTAGACATGAGTCCCAACTCTTTTCTTTAGAAAACCAAATTCTGTGATCGCTTCCTCAAAAACAAATGTTCAAGGAATGGGATTCTTTATTTCATACATATATGGAATTTTGAAACTTCCATATCTATTTTTAATCCTTTGGAGTCAGAATCCCTTCATGTTGTACTATATAGACATCTTCTTGAAGACTTATTATAATGATGGCTGTTTTGAAATTCATTTTCCAAAATTTCTTATTCATGGTTAGTAGTAATGGTCAATTGAATTATGATGGATTTTTGAATCGCAACTGGTGAAAAGGTTTCTTCATAGTCAATGCCTTGATGTAGTTTGAACCATTTTGCAACCAGTCAATCCTTATAGTAAATAAATTTTCCTTACATGTCTTATTTTTTAATACCAATTTACAACCAATAAAATTTTCGTCAACTAGAGGATCTTCCATAATCAAAACCCATTTTTGGAAAATTGAATCCATTTTAGAATTCATGGATTCTTTCTACTTGGCATCATATGTGTAGCTTCTTATTCTTTGTAGGTTAGAGGATCATTATTAACAACAAATAATGAGTCA
This sequence comes from Viscum album, assembly GCA_963277665.1. Taxonomy (NCBI): domain Eukaryota; kingdom Viridiplantae; phylum Streptophyta; class Magnoliopsida; order Santalales; family Viscaceae; genus Viscum; species Viscum album. The sequence goes on from OY728160.1 coordinate 1,270,236,874, forward strand.
CCATACTCAGTAACTAGAAAACCATACCACCCTAGTTCTCTAACATCTCAGGTATTCCTATATAATGCATATCTCTCTAGAACATATCTTTCTTGAAAGGGGCATTGTGTAATATGCTCATGTACCGACTCTTGGGTACCATGAGCCTCAACTTCATAAAATTCAATATCTACCCCAATATCACTTTTGGAGATATGATCCCTCTCAAATAACATGGTTTTTCTTCCCATAATAACACTTTTTTATAGGGATTAATATATGTAATGACCACTTTTTTCCTTAGGGATTCCTATAAAGGTACTCCTTCTACCTCATGGTTCAATATTGTTACCTGAATAGAGATTACCAAATGCTTTTCATCCCCCCACTTGTAAATTTGATAACATGGATTTTCTTCCACTCCAAAGATCATATACAATTTATTTATCGATTTAGTTGGTACATTATTTAGTATGTTTTCCTCTATTTGTAACGCATATCACCAAAATGATAATGGATGACTTTCATGACCAATCATTTATCTCACCATGTTCAAAATTGTGGGGTTCCTGATTTCTCATAAACCATTCCACTTTGGTGTGTAAAGAGGAGTGACTAGAGATAGGATTCCAATATCCCATAAGAAATATATGATGTCTTGATTAAGAAATTCTCCACCATGGTTTGAGCAGAGTGTCTTAATCTTCTTACTAAGATTGTTCTCAACTCTAATCGTTTATTCCCTAAAATAATCAAAATAATCTAACTTGATCCTCATTAAGTTGATATATTCATATCTACTAATATAAATATAAATAGTTATGAAGTATAAGAACCCATCGCTTTCTTTAAATTGAAATGGTCCACACACCTATGTAGGAGCCAATTCATGAATCTCATTGTCTCTTTCATGATTCACACTATATTGGGCTTTAGTCATTTTTCCTCTTAATCATACGTGAAATACTCAATGTGTTTTTAATTTGAATGAATCTAAATATCCATCTTGAGGTATATTTTTTAAGCATTTACCATTTAAATGAACTTACCAGTGATTCCAAAGTAGTTTATGGTATGAGTCATATGAATTAGATTACTTATCGTTTTCCATAACCTGGTTTGTGTAGTCCAACACATAAAGACCGTTATATAAATTTTCCTTACAAAAACTATTGATATTATTATAAAAGTAGCAACATTAATTTCAAAACATGAAAATAATTAAATATGTATCTATTATGGATAATGAAATAATTTTTTTGGTTACAGAATGCACATAATAACAACCTTATAAAAACAATAAAATTCTATTTGGAAACCTGAGGTGGTTTTCCCCAATAGCAACAACATAAATTATAGCTTCATAGGATACTCATAGATCTACCTCCCCTTGGTCAATTTTCTTAAATTTACTTTATTCCATTACTCAAATACATATGTGAGCACCATATGTTTTGTCTAATACACAAAATATAGAAATAAATAAATCTTAGTTGACAAAAGACACACCCAAAGCATCACTTTGCTTCATTATCTAGGTGTAATTTTTCTTCCAGTGGCCCTACTTTCCACTTGTGAAACAAATATATTCTTATTACCTTCTTTCCCCTTTGACCACACTTTCCATGGAAGGGTGTGAAGAATCATTATGCCTTATTATCTTCACCATCCATTTCTTATTTTTCACTATAAGTACAGAAGGATTTTTGTGCTTCATGTCTTTTTCTAGGTGGAGAAAGAGGATATGATGATCTGGCAGAGACTTCTCAATGTTGTTCATATTGAAATTCGCAAAAAAAGTAGAATCTATAATGTAGTGATTCATGAATGAGATTGGTACCGAGTTATTCTGGGAGTTTAAACCCTAGAACCTCAAGATGTTGAATTTAGACTATGATGATGAGTACATGAGGCCCATATGGGAAACCCTCTCAAAGCATACACTGAAAGAGTTCCCCAGATATCGCAAATCGTTACTATCTTTCTCTATAATGATAAATACCACAGATTTTATCAAGCATTCTATAGACACCCATGTTTTCATGAGGCTTCATTAGCTCAGTAGACATTAATGATAACATCAAAAATTAATAATTGACCACATCATTCATCAATTTCACATAGACCAGGAACTCTTCATCATTCGCCTTTTGGTCGGGTGGATCAGGTAATGAGGGCTCCAAAACATATGATTTCCATTCATGGCGTAGAATTATCCAACAAAGTCTAAACCATTCAGGGATGTTACTACAGGTGGGGAATTTTTCTTTATCATGTATTAATTGTAGGGATGGTCTTATTGAAATTTTTTTCATTTTTTTCTACAATTAAAAGAGAATATAATTAGTACAATATTCATTATATTATATGATAAATAATAAATTAATTTTATTAAGCCTCCCATTATTTTATCAACTCCAAATTTCCCTCACCATTAAACATGTAATGTCTAGTTGCTTGGAAATCATAGTGGAAAGGATCCATATTACTCTTCACATAACCCTAACAAGGGTTGTTAAATAAATTTTAAGGTATTTAGGTTGGATATTCATTTCCAACTATGATATTCCATCTCCTTGATCCGTTGAGTGGACTCCCCAATATGGAAATCCTAAATTCATGTTCCTCTACACTGGCCTCCAATATTACAAAATGTCTCGAAAGGGATAATCTCATTTATGTAATATGGTTAATTATACCCAAAACAATCATAATTGATTCCTATATAAAATTAAGTGTTCTATCAAGGGTTGTTCAAATGCATAGTTTTATTTCGTATATACTTTAATCAAGTAATGAATGTCATAGTCTAACTTAATATTTCATTGATGGATTTTTATCCCTTTTGGGTAAATTAATATTATATTTATCAAATGTTTGTTAATAATAAGTGGATATTATATAAGTGAATAACCTTGTTTTGATAATAATTTAATAATAAACCTAGTTTATTTTAGTTCTATCTTACATGCTTGTTTAATTCATTAATTGTGTGATCATGAAACCACATCCATTATGATAAACCATGAAACAAACAAAAATTAAATAATTTAATGGGAATTATCATGATCCTTTCAAATGGTTAGTTTATTATGTGGCAGATAAACTAACCCTGAGCTATAGGAGAAACCCCTTGAACCTTTTAGGTTCAAGTTTACAGCTTTCAACATGTCCACCATTGTATCTCATAAGATTGGTTTCATATCATCTCTAGCATGAATCCTATCTACTAGATTGTAAGATCCATCCCTTACATATTCTATTAAACTCATATGTAGGTGAGTGGTAAATGGTGATTTACATAAAAGAAACAATTAGCAGGCATGCCCTACATATAAATGAGGATAGATAGAATACATGCCAACAATTTAATTTAAATAAATTAAATAGAATCCAATATCATATAGTGGTCTATACTAGCCCATGAAAATATCCAAACATGTAAAATATTACACATTTAACAAAACTAACATTAAATTCATTAATTTATATTCATTATATAAATCCTGATATAATTAATTAATTACTATCTTAAATTAATCAATCATTTTATCATAATCCTTTTCTAAACTTCCCTATTATTCTCATACACAACCTTGTAGGTAACACGGTGACCACCTATTTGAATCTACATGATATATAATTTTAAACATTATACAATAATTAAATTTTTAATTATGTGTAATTTGGTAAGGAAACACCATGTAGTTATAACTACATAGTGTGTACATCCTTCCCCGTCTTTTTTGAAGTATATTCCTAGGGACTCACCATTTGAGGTGTGCTTTTGAAATCATAGAGTACATGTTGTGTCCAGTAGGACACATACCGTGTTGTCTTGGGGTTACATGGTTACCAGTTGGAATAGAAATGTATGTGAAACACCATTTTTCCATGAACCAAAGGGACTGAATGTTGTGTATAGTGGTCCACTTGACATGTAATCCAGATTACCAAGTACCAGTCTATCTTTTTCAACACATGGTGTAGGAATTTATTACACCATGTGTCATTAATGAACACAGATTGAGAAATTTCCAAATTACTATAAATGAAATGAACACAACTACATGATGTGTAATTCGGATTACATGGAGTGTATTGAAGCGAACCAGACATGCACGTCTGAACACATGGCATGTAATTTCGTGTCCCCTAGACAGAATAGTCTTCACATCTTGATGAGTTACTCACTTTATTTTTAATCAAAACACATTGGATTTCTGTTATATCTTATTGAAATGAAGGAGGAAGAAGAGATCTTTAAATCTAGAGAACAAGAATTATTAACCTTGAATTGATGAACAATTTTTTTAAATCATAAATCCTCAACGAATAATTTAAAAAATTATAAATTTTGATGTGACTATTCATATACCACTTAATGGATTTGTACAGTGTGGAATCATTCCTGTTGGAGGGGCCAAATTTTACATTTCCATAATCAATGTCCAGCCTGGGATCAATATGATGATAAACAGCTGTGTCCATGGATTAAGATAAATGACCTAGAAAAATGAAGAAAATGCCACTGGATCCTAGAGAGAGGATACTACGCATCATGTTAAGAAATAATTTTTAAAAATTGTTGAAATTTAATACCCGGGCCATCAAAAAATTATTCATTTATGATGTTCATGGTCTGAAATAACCCTTCAGGATTCTATCGTTGTTCTTATGAGGATCTATACCATAATCTCTCTAGTGGAGACCCACATGTGCTTCGATGGGCTCTAATTCACAACTCTCATTCTCAAGGTGCTATTGTGGAAAAGATAGAGTATTTTGTTAGTAATTCATGACAACATTTTCTTGGGTCTTGAAGAACATCTCTCATTCGTGAGAGGAGAGAGAAGAGGATTCCAGAGAGGGAAATTTCTTTTGGCCTAATAATTATCTCACAACTGGGAATTGGATTCACAAGGAATAAGGAAAAAATATACATACTAATTTGTTTAATGAAATGGGGTTTTAGTTATAAAATTTAATTGCATAACAATAATTAAATACATTCATAATCAATGTAATGTCTCTGAATTTCCGTGTCATTTATTCTAATTATATGAAATTATTTCAAGAACATTAAATCTGAAGGCACTTGATTATGAGTTCCAAAGTGCCCAAAATGATCTGTTGAAGTTTTGTTTTGATTTAATTAGTGCTCTTAAGGAATTTTCATGAAATATTATAATAACTCCTAAACGGTTACATGGATTAGAAATCTGAGGGCAACATTGATCTCAAGATGGCGGGTTTGACTTTGGAATGACTTAAGTTTAGACAGTGCAAGCCTATGGTGGGAAAACCAGAAAATGGCATAACTGTAAATAAAAATAATAAATAATGTTATTTTATTTCTCAAATTATTATAACTCACAAACGGAAACATTAATTAAAGACATGATACCTTCACTGAACTCATGAGGGTTTGCTTTCATTAGGAAGATACTAACATTGGCTGGTGCAGTCCCCTAGTGGAAGTTAGTATTTGGGCATAAATAAAATAATTATATGACAATTACTTTATTGAAAAATCTATACTATTTAAATGCTAACTCAGATTGGAAATCTGAGAGAACCTTTGGGTTTTTTGGGGCATGCTTCACATATTCAGAGCCTAACCACGACCGGCACAGGTTGATGGTGACTGTTAATAATTTTCCAAACATTGTTTTAGTACGTTCAGTAAACACACGAGTGGCGTTTTGTAACTTTTGAACTGATTCTCGGATTAAAAACATGAGGTCACTTTTGAATCTGTAGTTCTAGAATTCGCATAAGGGAGGTTTCACATCAACCATATTAGGTCCAAAGAAAAAGTTATAATTTGAGACTTTTAAAAGAATAATAAAAAATTACATAGTTAAATTTATATTTTCATTATTGTCCTCCAACAGACAAGCGACAATGTGGGACAGGTGATGTGTCAAGACTATCAATGGTGTTACCTTTCATTCCATGTAAATACACCATTGGGGAATTAGGATGGTTCCTAATAAATGGGCCTCTATTAATTCAACAAATGATGCACACCCTCCCCCTCTCCTATATATATAGAGCTTAGGAGGATGTGTCGGCACTGCTTCACCACAGAATGATATTTTGACAAAGTGCCATGATTCCAAGCCCATGGATGATGAAGCCTTTACCAACAAGAGGTGACAAGCAACACTAAAACCATGAACCAGAGATTGATGATCAAGCGACATCTTTGGAGGCTGCTTGTGGGGGATAGTGAACATAAACCCGCTTCCACAAACATGCACTCACCAAACTTCATGAGGTATGGGATTGTTTTTTATATATGTTTGAATTAATTTTTATGATTCTTAATATCCTAAATTTACGATGACGATGGCCAAATGAGTGTGGTCATATTCCCGCATTTAAACCATGCTCATTTTCTTTCATTTTCACTCACTCTTCGTGCGTTCCTTGACGCCAATTATTTATTGACAAAAGAAACATAGAGTTTTGCTAAGAGAGATATATGGACGAGGAGCCCTTGACATGAGGATCATGAATATGTGATCATTTATTTTTTTGGTCTTGGAACGAAGCGATAAGGCTCACGAGAGGAAGTGGTGGTCGATAGTTGGCTGACCGTGAGGATGGTGGGGCGGCGCGTGTCCGCACCACCGGTTGAGCAGGGGGCGGCGACCACTCAGTTGCAGTGGATTAAAAAGAGCGGCCAACACCCGGATGGCCGTGGTGGTGCATCGACGCATGATCGTGCTGCTAAGAGGAGGACCAACTACAACATAGGTCGGCTACTATGGTTCAGAGAGACCCTCTCCGTTCATATGGTGTCTTGGCATCGCCTAAAGGCACCGTTCGTCGCCATTCCGAATGAAAGTGGGAGGCTCGAACTTCAGCTCCAGCTCGGATGGAACGTTCTACTGGGTCCTTCCAATGGGCTGCGCCCAGCGTGGTCCAAGATGGACCTAATGGGTCTGACTGGACCCTGGCCCATTCAGACCCATTTTTCACCTTTATGGCCATAACCTGAGAACCGGGCGTCCATTTGAAAAATTTTCTATGATGATGAAATCCATGGATCAAGACTGTACTTTTGATAAACTCCATTTGATATTTGGATAAATATGTAGTATGTCCGGATTTGATTGAACCCCGAATCCAACCAGGCCCTCGGAACGGAAACACTAATAACATATAGACCATGCGTCCTATTAATGTACCATCTGTTTCATTGGATATCTTAAGACATGAAAGACATTTGGAGTACTATTTAGTTGATAATCGGGGTGGTTAAGGTATGAATGATGGCTTTGGGAGCAGTTTTCCCATGCTCCCTACGTATGGAACCCTATGACTGGATGATATCTGACGAATGTGGACCATTTCGACTTAGAGTGACTCGAAAGGCCCAGTGGGGAGCGCCTTTGTGTAATGTGGAAGACCCACAGCGTAGAGAGCCTCTATATGACCCGAAAAAACCATGGTACTTGATAGGAGGATTACCTTATCAAGCCACGAGGGGGATCGCCTCTATGTGACGCGGCAGACCCATGGTGGGGATCACGTCTGTGTGACAAGGAAAACCTATTGTACTTGACAGGAGGAGTACGTCAGCAGTCCATAATTAGTGGGAAGAACCAATGTGTGACATTTAAGGCCCATTTTACTCATTATAGAGGTGTTCTCCAGTAGCCTAGGTGTTCGATGTTATGGTCGGGGATGATATATGTGACGATCCCTAGAGAATCCAGTGGATGGCTATCATCATTCATAGCGAACCTGTGTGAGTCAGCATCATAATGATGTTTCTTAGAATTATATAACTGGTTTTAGATGAGTCATATATCTTCATGGTGTAACATTGTTGTACGTTATCTTCGTGGTGATACCTTTGTGGAACTCCTACTCTCGTGGTTTTACCTGTATGGTATTCTTTCCTCCTGTGTGAGGTGGGTATATTCTGATAAATTAGGTACATGTATGAGCATATACATAAGTAATGTTGGTTTTTGTTTCTAGGTATTATGGTTTATCCTTTGTGGATTTGAGAGACCTACAATGGTCTTGGGGTCCCTACTTAGTATTCATATACTCACCCCTACATGGGCATTACCCGCATATTGTTGTGTCTTGATCTGATGATGAACAATGCTGATTGAGGACGAGGGTACCTGGACATGAGACTGCTCAGAGGTGTACCTCTAGTGAGGTGATATGTAGAGAAATTCATTAAATAGATTTACCAAATGATCAGGAAGGATCCTTGATGGGTTTTCATAGGATCTTCACTCCTTTTTACTAGAACATTCTAGTTTTTCATGTACTTTTTTATTTTACATGTGCCATCCAGTTGGGCTTCTATTTTAGCCCCATTTAATTTTTTTACACACCCTATTTAATATATTGTTTTACATTGTTCTTGTATCATGATTTATTCTTAGTTGTTTTAGTTTATTGGTTTTAATGTCTATTCCTTCGCGTTTGTATGGAAAATTCCTTTTGGTGCATGTTTCAAGCCCCTGGACTATGGAAGGTGGGTTTAGGGAAGTCATGGAACCTACTTGAGGGATGGGTTGTGACAAATTGGTATCTGAGGAGTTCGGTTCTACCGATGAACTAGGACTCTAATCTTTTGTGTTTGTAAATATTATTATGTGTTATGAGTGTGGTTTTCTGTTTTGGTAATCAAGTGTGGTTGTGGCGGCCGACGTATCCATACAACAAGACACTAAATTCGAATTTCTGACTCAGCGCACGAAAAGACTGATTACGTGTGTTTTTAAAAAAAATTATTTTTATTTCATTTTGTTATCTCACCAGTTATAAATACAATGACTGTGGAACACCTGTTTCACTATCCAGATGTCATCATTTAGATTACCATCTAGGATTCCCGAGAGAGTACACAATGACATCCCACCGATCAATAAAGCCTAGGTGCTGGACCCCCTTATGACACTGTCAATTTTGTGTGGTGTACCAGAAGAACCACTACCTATTGGATAAATATTTCCACTAACCCCACCAGCATAGGGTGCATGATGACTGAGCATGTAACATGAGTTCCAGTAGATGAGGCCTCTAAGGTTTTGAGGTGAGGCATATTCTTAGGAAACTGTGGACTGGCTATAGGTTGTGGCTAGAGTTTTCGGCCATGTTGATACACCAGTAGAGAAAATTGTGATGAGGCATCAGTACATGGACCTTTTCCCGAGATGGTACGTTCGGGTAGTGAAACATCTATATCACCGCCCTTTTGACAGTAGTTACGACTGACCGTACCAGTACAAGACAATTGTAGACTAAGTACATTACACTTGATTCAAAATTAGTTACCCCTAAATATTTGAGGTGAGCCCGACTCCCTGGTGGCTAAGTAAAGGATTGACGAGGTGTCCAAGTTACCATCAAGCTAGGGAAACATTAGATCAGATGGTGGTTCTGGTAGAGAGCCTTCTATGTGGCTGGGCTGGACGATGACAGGGTTTAGGTTACCCAGATCTTGGGAAGATATGACGTTCCTATGGACAAGCTTGAGATACTTTCTGAGAGAAAGGGGTCTCTTTACATAAAGAGCTATTATATGTGTGTTCCATAGATCATCTATATCTTCGGCAAGGAGACAATTTGGTAGGTGAGTATTCATCTAGGCATACCGACTATTCCTGGTAATTGATGAATATTATACAATCAGTGCTTCATAGTTCGGACATCCAATCGAGGGGTTTTTAAGGACATTTGAGCCCTCACTATTCCACTATGCATTCAAACTTATGTTACGATTCTCGAGAGAACCTTTGTGATTGAAATTTCTTTTTATTAGCGAATACAACTAGTGAATTATGAAGCATAAAATCAGAAAGCTAGCGCCGGTTTCAAAGACTTAGGCGTCTATATTGTTTCAGGATCAAGATGTGTAAGGAAAGATGAATGTATAAGGCTACTGACATGGAATCATATCTAGGAGAGATGCATGAGGTGGTGTAAATTTCGACATTTTACAACCACCCCCCTTTGTGGTCCCCACTAGTCTCAGGGAGCAGGAGGATAAGGGAAGGGAGTAGCTTTATATGGTCATGGTGTGTGACCCAATGGCTCTAAGAATGATTATATGAACGGTTTGTGTCTACTAATAGCTTCCATATTAATAGAAATATGTACGAATCATTCATTCTTTATACAAATCATGTCCAAGATCTAGAGTTTCTGGTTAATCCATTGACTTGACCCTCAAGTCTGGAGATACCTTTGGGATGAGCCATAATAATCACACATACATTGATGGTGTGATCTAACACTTGAGGCGAGAGTTTTTGGTTGAAACCTATTGGTGGAAGCATGGAGGCCTTACGACGTTAGTTTGGCTATGGACATGAAATCCACAATTCATACTCAGATTGAATGTATTATGAAAAAATTTCATGTTTTACCTATAATGTTGGAATCATATTTTCCTTGGTCGGAGAAAATGTAAACCCTGGCAGCAAAGGAGAAACTGATGCATTGGATGATGCAGCTGGTCACCCTTGAGTTGGCCAGACTTACCCTCATGGCATAAGGAGTTTTTATTTTTCTGTTCAAATCAAGAGTGGCAGATAATGGGGAATCTTTTCAAAAGATGTTTCTTGGATTACCTCCCCAAAGAGTAAAGGATGTCTGCTTTGGATAGGTACTACCATAGATTTTTACCTGAAATTGCCAGGGTAGCGACTCCTTTGTCAGCTTTTGAAAAAAATTGGATCCTTTCCTATGGATGGGGATTTTTTAGAAGAGTTTTCAGGAACTGATATAGAGAATGACCAGTGTAACTATGATACACATGATCTCGAGCTAGCAGAATTGGTCTTTGCACAAAATATATTGGTGGAACTACATGATGGGATAATTTTTTACATTCTACTCGGATAACAAGAGTCTCAGGTATATCTTCTGTCAGAAAGAACTCAACATGAGACAAAGGAAATGGCTAGAGTTCCTCCAGGACTATGAATTTGTGATAATATATACACATAGAAAGGGGAATAGGGTAGAAAATGCCCTCAGCATGAGGTCTGGTCTGTAGTAGCATAGTGAAGCGACAAATAATCTAGCCGTGTTGCAGATAGATTTCATGGATAGGGATGGATCATCATACCTCCAGTCAATGAAAGTCACTCCCCCACTCCTTCAGCAAGTCAGAAAGGCACAACTTCGGGGAAATGACTACGAGGCTCGAGGTGCTCAGATATCCTCAGGGCAGGCACCTGATGGATTTTTTGAAGGTGGGGAGCACGTCGTCCTCTTCAGAGGACATACCATGGTACCAGTAGCGCTACCGGAGGAGGTGTTGTGTGAGATTAATATATCCCCAAAGGCGGTACATACTGGTGTGGTGAAGATGTACAAAGACCTACAGTGTTTGTACTGGTGGCCTGGGATAAAGAAAGTAGTAGCAGATTTGGTATATCGATGCATCACTTGTTGGCAAGTGAAAAATTATCAGATCTGAAAAAAGACTTATGCCGACAAAAGGGGGAGATAATTTCTTCTTATGGGTCTCATGTAGACGAAGTTTGTAGATATTTGGCTGGGAGAAATTTATCTCTGAGGTTTATCAGACCTCTCAAGATTCTCATCAGAGTGGGTGAGGTGGAATTCCGTCAATATCTTTCCCCACAGATGCATCAAGTGCCTAATGTTTTCCACATGTTACAGTTGAGGAGATGCGTGCATGATCCATCACATGTTATCGACAATGGAGAGATATAATTCAATGATGTGGAGATATTTACCTAAGTTACTATAGAGATTGAGTATTGACATGAGCGAGACCATCTTGGGAGGTTGATACCTCTGGTTCACATTCGTTGGAAGCACGAGAACCTCCCGGAGAGAACATGGGAGTGGGTGGCTCAGTATTGTGTTCATTACCCCACATTTGTTTCCTTAGATTATGTTATGTCTTTCGGGGACATAAAAAACAAATGTGGGGAGATTTTCATTTCATGGAATTTTCATATAATTATTTTAATTGTATGGAATTATCTCGAGACCTTGAAATCTTACGGCACACGATTTCGATGCCTAGAGTGCTCATAATGATCCTTTGAAGTTTTTTATGGTTTAATTAGTACCTGTAAGAAATTTTACTGAAAACGTGGAATAAATATTAAACGTTTACTCTGATCAGAAATTTGAAGGCTCCATTGCGCTCAGGATGGTGGGTTTACTGTAGCCGTGACTTAAGTTTAGTCAGCACAAGCCTATGGTGAGAAAACCTGAAAATAGTATAATTGTAAATAAAATAATTAATTAATGTTATTTTATTTTTAAAATGCATATTACTCAGAAACAGTTACTCGGATTAAAAATCAGATGCCACTGTTGAACTATTTAGGGTATTATTTCTTTAGAAAAATACAAACAATGGTCGGTGTGGGCCACCAGTGAAAAATAATTTTTAGTCGTAAATAAATTAATTAAGTACAATTATTTTATTGTAAAATCCATAAATTTTAAACAGTAAATCTTATTGGAAGTATAAGATTACCATTGGGTTTTTTGGGATTTATTTCACTTAGGTAGAGCTTAACCTTGACCAGTACGGGTTGAGTGTGACTGTTAATAATTTTCTGAACATTTTTTTGGGTTAGTTCATTAAACCAGTGAGTGGAATTTTGTAACTTTTGAACTGGTACTCAGATTAAAAATACAAGGTAACTGTTGAATCAGTAGATCCATGATTCACTTAAAGTAGGATTCAATTTGACTACAGTGAGTCCGAAGAAAATGATATAATTTGAGACTTTTAAAAGAATAATAAAAATAACTTAGTTAATTTTTATTTTCTTTTTTTTTCTCCAACAGTCAAGCGGAAACATAGGACCGGTGACGTGTCAAGCCAATCAATGGATTTACCATTCATACTATGTAACTTCACCCTTAAGTATATCAAAAGGATCCTAATTAATGGGACTCCATTAATTCCATGAATTTTGCACACCCTCCCCCTCCCCTTTTTATATTGAGCTTGTGGAGAGGTGTTGGCACTGCTTCACCAAGCAATGAAGTTTTGACAAAGTGTTGTGACACCAAAACCATAAAGGACGGAGCCGTTACAAACGAAAGGCGATGAGCGTCACTAAAACCCCGAACTGGTGATATATGATTGAGCGACATCATTGGAGGCTACTTGCAGGGGACAATGAACACTGAACCGCTTCCCCAAACACTCGCTCACCATCGTTCCTGAAGTAGGGGTTTGTTTTTTATATATGATTGAATTTATTTTATTGATTCATCATATCTTAATTTCATGATGATGATGACCATACAAAAATCCCCACCATACTACACATATACCATGCTCTTTTTCTTTCGTTCTTCGCATGTTCTTCATGCATTCTTTGACGCCAAATATTTATTGATGGTGGAAACACTGATTTTTACTTTGAGAAATATTTAGACGTGGAACCCTCGATATGAGGATCAATAATATGCGATCATTTAATATTTTGGTCTTGGAACAAAGACATATTAGCTCGCAGAAGGAAGTGATGGCCGGCACCCAGCCGGCCGCGAGGAAAGTAGGGTGGCGCACATCCGCACCGCTTGTTGAGAAAGGGTTTACGGCCCATAGGACGTGGTGGAGCAGGGTGGTGGCCAACATCTGGTCGGTCACATGGAAGAGTGGCGGCGCACGTCCATGACATCAGAAATGCAGAAGGTCACGACCACTTGGTCACGGCTGAAGGAGAAGAGTAGCCAGAACCCGACCGACCATGATGGAGCAGTGGCGCACAACCGCACCGCTAAGAGAAGGACTTGTCGGAACACCATCCGACCATTGGGGATCAGCACGACCCGCTCGGGACCCGCGGTGACTTGGAAGCACATAAAGGCTTTGTCTATTTCCTTTCCAACGTTAAGGGGGATTCTCCACCTTCGGCGCCAGCCTGAACGGACCGCTCCACTGGTCCGCACCACTGGGCTGCGCCCAGCACGTGGTGGGCACACCAAGGCCCATTCCATTCTATCCTAACCCATGTCAGGCCGAGTCGACCCGAACTAGGTCGCGTCAGCCTGGGCCTGGTCGAACCGGGTCGGTCTGAATGGGTCAGAACGGACCCCGGCCCATTTAGACCCAATTTTTCCTTTATGACCATATCATGCGAACCAACATCCATTTGAAAATCTTTCTACGGCAATGGAATCCTTTGATCGAGACAATAATATTGGTATACTCCACATGAGATTTTGATAAAGTTTGAGTACGACAGGGTTGGATCGAAACCTGAATCCAACCGAGCCCACAGAGTGTAAATGCTAATAACATATAGATCGGGCATTCAATTTTTGTGCAGTATATTATGTTGGGTCCCTTATTACATGTCAGACTTTTCAGATACTCCTTCATGGAACTTATGGGTAGTTGAGGGATGAACAATGTCTTGGAGAGCTATTCTCCCAAGCACGCAGCGTACGGAACCCTACGACTGACTAAGATATGAGGACTATTGACCACTTCAACTTGAAATGACTCGACTGGCCCAGTGGAGAGCACCTCTATGTGATGCAGAAGACCCATGATACTCGACAGGAGGAGTACCTCAATACGACACGAGGGGGTGTGCCTTTGTGTGACTCGACAAACCCATGGTGGGGAGCACCTCTGTGTTACACGGAAGACCCATGGTACTCAAAAGGGGGAGTACCTCAGTAGTCCAAGATTAGTGGGAAGCACCTCTACCTGACGTGGTAGGCCCCCTACACTCATTAGATGTGGAGTTCTATAGAAGATGAGGTGTTCGACGTTGTGTTCGGGGATGTTACTTTTCATTATCCCTAGGGAATCTTGTGGTCTGATATTAGCTATCATAGCGATCTTGTGTGGGTCAGCATCATAATCCCGTTTCTCAGAAGAGTATACCTATTTTGAGCTATGTCTTATATCTTCATGGTGTACATGGGTAGTACTCCTACCCTCATTTTATTACCTGTGCGGTATTTTTTCCTCTAGTATGAGGTGGGTATATTATGATAACGTTGGTATATGTATGATAATATACCTAAGTAATGTTGAGTATTGTTTCTATGATTTGTGGTTTATCCTTTGTGGATTTGAGAGACCTTCAGGGTTCTCAGTTTCCCTACGTAGTAATTTTATACTCCCCCATACAGGGGCTTCACCCGCACATTGTTGTGTCTTGTTCTAGTGACGGACAGTGCTGACTGAGGATGATGCTACTTGGACTAGAGATAGCTTAGAGTTGGATCTTTGGAAAGGTGATCAACAGAGATGATCATTTGAGAGCTGTACATACCCATCCGGTTGGATCCTTGATGGGTGTTCACATGAGATGTACTCAGTTTTACTAGTGCATTCTTGTTTTTCTTATACATTTCTGTTTACATGTACCTTACAGTTGGGCTTGTATTCTAGCACCATTTACATTCTGTACACACCCTATTTACCATATAGTTTTACTTTGTTCATGTATCAATATTTGGATTATTTTTGTGAGTTTATAGGTTATAAAGTCAATTCCTTCCTATTTTTTTTAATACGCCTTTCAGTGCTAGTTGCTAGCCCCGAGACAATGGAAGGTGGGCTTGGGTTAGTTACAATCTGGGCCTAAGGGATGGGTCATTACAACCATAGAGAAAACCCATTATACATAACAACAATAGTAACACCATTATTCATGGTGCATAAACTTGTGCAAAATAGACTCATAAAGGGATTCATGTTCCACATAATGATAACACAATAATTATTATTTAATCTTATGCCAACTAGTTAAATAATTATTTATCATCCAGAAAATAATTATTTTACTAACGACCCTACCTTGGTCCACTCAAACTCTACTTCCATTTATTGAACACCAGACTAACTATATAACGCATTCTTTTAAACAAATATTTTAATTCAACTAGTAAATAAATATTAATAAAATATGAAATTAAATAAATAAATTTTATTTAATTTATGATATCATTTTAACCTGAATAAAAATTATTCCACGGTCTTAAAATTAATATTTTTTCCATTTATAAAATTCAAATACAATTTAACCAAGTCCACAAGAAAAATATAGTGTGTGGCCCTATAGGATTCATTCTTGTGGGCATTAGGCAGGATTTAACTAAAGTCCAAAGGTACTATTAACAAATAGGTCAAGGAACCCCAGTGAAATAACGTAAAGTCCCAAAGATCACTTCCACATATGAACACTAAATGTTTAGTAAAATAATTTTTTCTCAATATATCATCAAGAAGGTTTCATGGTAGTCTCATCAACATATTTTCTTGATATGTCTTTCTTTGACTACATAAAATAAATTTTTCGATACACCAAGGACATGGAATTTATGTCAATAGTTATATTTCAATAAAAGGGATGAGATATCAACTTCCATAAATGTAAGGGACAAATTGTTCTTTGACTTATCCATTAATAACATGTCATACATGAGGAACACAATATACACTAATTCCTTCCAACATATGGAATTATGGTTTTCATTAGTAAATAAAAGTGCACAAGTTGTGACACACATTAACGATAATATTATATTCTAACGACCATTACACATGCTCATATATATGAATATCCAAATGAGACCAAAACATGTATAATTACTACTAAAGAGTATATTATTATAATCTCCCATCCTGGAGATTACCAACAGCAAACATCATGAGATGAATTTTCATCTTTTTACTAGTACACTAACCTTATAGTCTATATACTACATGTCCCTTCATAGTATGTCACCCAAAGACATAACTATATATAAAAATATTTTCATAGAAAATAATGGTTCTAAACATTGCATGTAACTTCTATGACCTTATTAATGTGAAAATTACTCTAGAACGTTATTACATTATAGTCATTCTTAACAGTAAACAATATGTAATAATATTTAAATATTTAAAAAATTTAAATATTAATGTAATAAATATACAAAAATTTGGTTCTATGACACAAATTCCAACAGTATGATAAGAAGTCAAACTTAACTTATCATAAAATACAGTAAAGATGTTGATATGGATAAAAATAATCTAATAAAACTATTAAATTATTTTGAGAGAAATATAAATTTTTTACTTTGAAATCATTTTTATTAACAAAATTTAAAAAAGAATTCTTTTAAAAACAACCATATAATATTTTAATAGATTATTCAAATCAATCAGTCTTCATAATGGTGGAAATAGGATCTCTATCAATATAAGTTTAAATATTTCTTTCCATAATTGGTCTAAAAAGTCAAAAAGTACATTATTTAGAAAAGCAATAAAAATATTCCTCTGAAATTATTTATAAATTTTAAAAAATGTTTAAAAATCACTATAAACAATTTTGATAATATTTTATATACATTTTTATGAAATAGGGACATGTATGATTAATGTGTCCCATTAGATACATATATATATATAATACCTCACCAAATAAAGAAATTTTGAAATTAAAACATACATAAAACCATAAAAAAATTATTTTATGAAAACAATTGAATGAACATAAAAATATACCTAATATATCCTTTATAATATTTTTATATCCATATAAATATTTATGTAAAATATTATCAAGAATATTTATATGTAGAAAGGATTAATTTTATAAAAAAACTCAAAGCATTCTCTACCACATTGATAATTTAAATCACAATCCCGATATACTCAAATAATTAATTAAAAAACATAATGATAAATTTACACATGAAATGAAATACAATAGGGTCATTACATAAACCACATACAAGAAACTTGTTTTCCAAATGGCTTATATCTCACGAAAATCAAAAGTTATACTAAATTCCGTTACAAATATCATATCATTAGTGTGAGGCTTAATAAAACAAATAATTATGTGTGAAAAATATAAATCCACATAATATAAGTGGATTTTGATTATAATACAATAAATAATAATTCACACAAATTATTGGAAGAAGATAATGAATGGCATAGATGTTTAACACAATTAATAGAAATTGAGTAATGATTTTTGTTACCTTTGGTCCAATACATTTCATATATGTACGAAAATTCTATATAATGGTTTTAAATATATTATTAACTTTTATCAGAATCATAGTAATACTTATTAAATCATTAATTATTCATTTATCACTTTATATTACTGATGTATTAAAAATTTCTATGTTACAATGACATCTCAGGTGATAATTCCATGGTATATCGTACATGTTTTGACCTATTAATCTTGATCATATTATATAGATAATTATTTAATTACTTTTAAAATGTTTAGAAATTGATTTATACATCATATATATACTATATATAAACATATATAACATATAAAAAAATTAAATATAAATCACAATTCACGGAGATGGTAGGTTATACATACACATGAACGTTGTATCTGTTTTCATATCATAATGAATTTATTAAAGTAAATGATATATATATATAGTAGAATAATAATTTCATTAATGTATTTTTTATTTATTATATAAATTTTAAAATTCATTCTGAAATGGTTTTAATGATGGACGAATCTAATCATATCATGGAGACGGTTGGCCACATGTATGCACGAGCGATGATATCATTATGCAATTATAAAGTGTAAATAATTAGATTGAATATGAATTTAAAAGAAACAATATCACGTAATATTTATTATTTTTATCCATTATATTAATTGTTATACCACTAAAAGTAATTTAAACCCAAATAATAGTTTACACCACGATGTGGAGATGTTAAGGTGTCCATATGTACAAATGGTGTTTTTTTCGTAGGTTGGGTAAAATGAGAAATATGGTTGTCCCAGAACAATGAAAACAAATTATAATATTCATATTATAGATATATTATATTTTTATTGAAACAAATTATGAAAATGAAGTGTAATATAATAATTACATAGAAAGAGTTGTTAAAACAATTACCACTTCTTCGAGTGTCTTCATTTGATTTAGAGAAAAGAACTTCCTAGGTTGGCATTATTTCCAACGTATTCCCTATTGAAATAAGTTTTGGAAGATGAGAGGATAATTTGGCATGTTTTTATGAAATAAATTGATTCATATTTGTGAATAAAAGAGATGTAGAGGTGCCCTTTAATAAGATAGGGGAGGGGAACTTTAGAAAACTGCAAAACTATTATATTATTTTTAATATTTATCCAATAGATGAAAAGTGATTTATTTCAAGGATAAGACATGAATGGGTTGAAATAATATCAACCATATAATTTCATACATGTTTAGGTGACAGAATTAACCTTATATCGTGGCTTCAACCCTCAGTTAAACAATTTAACTATTACCAAGACTACTTGTTATTTAAACTATAGGGTTAATATAGTTACTATAAAATGACACAAGAACCCATATTGTATAATTTAAGAAATATTTAACATTATTCTATTCACTTGGCCAAATTATCAATTTCTATGAATTTTATAACATTTTATACAAAAATATTTATTTTAAAGCATCATTTGGGTCATTTTTTATGCTCTCCATTATTAAATTTTTTAAAAATAAAAACCTATATTATAACATCCATCTAGTAATTCAAATATATAAATAAAATGTCTATGATATACCTAAAATTAATTTATATAATTAATTATTCGATATTATATTTATTTAATATTTTTACTTTTATTTATTTGATATCTAAATTAATTAATCAATTACTGAATCATTATTATACAAGTCATTAACTATGTTAAATATTCTTTAAAAACAAACAAATAAATTATGATTATGAATTTTATTTTATTTAATTTCTAATAAATCTATATAGTTTTATTTATATTTTATTTAACTCTCTATATAAAATCATTTAGATATTAAAATTTGAAGATGACATTTTTAATCCTTCTTTAAAAAATATATAATATTGGTCATAATTAAAAAAAATGATATTTTAAAATGATCATTATTGAACTATGGTTGATTTAGGTGTTGAAATACTTATCCTATTCAATTATGGAAAGTGTTAGGTTAATTCTCTATTACTATGCTATTATTTTTACCTTTATTTACCCAATTTACCTGTATCCGTTGTAAATAAAATTCAAAACTTAATATCATCAAAAAATATTTTGATCCTATTGAAAAATATTTTTCATAGTTAGTACAAAAATTTATTCATGTCTTTAAAAATTCCATTCAAAAAAGATCAAAAAAGACATCTAATGTAATCTTGCAGATGTGGCTACAAGACAGGAAAAAGATGCATTCAAAAGTTCAATAAATATTTACAACTAATTATTTAATAAAAATGATTCTAATAAACTAAATTAGATTAATATATGTATTATTTATCTATTTTAACTATAAATTCAATTGAATGTAATATAATTATTTAAATGAAAATGTTTGGTTCTTAAAAATAAGATTGTATTTTCACTATTAATCAAAAAATACATATTTTAGGAAAATACCAAAACTTCACCCTATGATTATTTTAATATTATGAATTCAAAAATGGAGTCTATTTTGAAAAATAAAATTTAAAAATTTAAAAATGTTTTCATTAATATTCATAATCGCTTTTTAAATGTCTAGTATATTATATAGTGGTGTTCTTGAGCTTGGTGTTGTGTAAAACCAAATCAATTGATGAAACTGAATCTTTTTAAGCAGATACATACTATAATTTCACAGGGTGTAATATTCCACATTCATTCAAAAAAATTCCTTTTCATTATATATTTCATTTTGACAGTAATTGTTTGATACTAGAAAATAACTTTTTGGAAAACCCGCATTGGAAATAGGGTTAAAAAATATACTCTTAATAAGTGGGAAAGTGAAATGTGATTATCACCACAAAATTAGACCTTTTAATGGGAGAACAATAGTGGAATAAAGAGATACATAAATGGATAGAAAATGTAAAATTTTTATGGATTCATTGAGGTCTTAAATCACATTCAAGTGAATGTTAAATAGATAAATGAGGTTCTTAAAAGAATTAATCTATGTTGATTTAAAACACCATTGGTTGAAAAATAAATTGGCACCATTTTTAAATTACATTGATAGGGTTGATGAATACATTTATTCTTTAACAATTTAAGGAAGTATAATTAATTTATATATTTTTATAAACATAATCATATTCTTTATTGAAATCCCACATCAGAAAAATGAATAATGAGACAACCATTTTAAAATAATGAAACAAAATTAAAAAGGTATCCAGGGATACCACATAATAGGGTTCTATGTAGAAAATCCTGTACATGAATGAAAATATAACCATAAATTTAAGATAAAGAGTGATAAATAACATGATTAAGAGACGACACGAGTTACAATAATATAAATCTGTTATGATCTTGGGGACAATTTGATTCATCCCAAAAGAAAGTACTTGGATTTTTTCTGGAGTTATGATCATTTCTCTATAGTTGAAGAATTAATTTACATAATATATTAAAAAATAATTAATCATACATACACATATAATATTTCGTGTTATCCCCATTAAAAAATTTCCTCCATAAACACGTATTTTTATCAAAAATTTGAATTTTTCGTGCTAGAAGAAATATATTCAACTTTTATAGAATCAACATATCCAAAAAATATTATGTTTCTTTTTATACTATAATTAATCATTAACATAAAAATGATAGAAAAAAATATGATAATTCCCTAAAAGAATTGCCAATGTTTCTAGAGTAAAACAAAAATATTCAATAAAGTTCATTCAACAAATAACTAAACTTCTTCAATAATATTTTACATTATGATTGTAATATAATATTTAGATGTACTTGATAATATAGTTTTAAAATGAATCACCCATAATGTATCACACCATTTTTAATTGTCTAAATATCATAATATCATATGTTTTCTAACCATTTCATAAATGTCAAGAATCACCATTCATTCTTAATATAAACATATTTTAATCTGATATATAATTCAACATTTATTCATTTAAATAATCTTTTTAACTTTTGTCATATTTGATTCCCAAAATATATAATGTCTCCTAGGATAACATTAGTTACATAATCCCAAAATCATTTTCCAATCCCAACGTTATCTAAAATAATATCCCTTCGATAAAAATATCATTTATCTGTAAGAAAATATTCATTCTAAGTAGGAATTCACATAGGATAGTGGAAAGCATCGAACCATTTTTGGAAATTATTTTTGGTACAAGACCCACATTATTTTTAGATGCGATGGGTTTTCACAACGCCTATAGGTTTACATTTTTCTAAAACTATATTCATATTATTTCCAAAAATAATTTGTACATTATTGAAATGATTATAATTATTAAATAAACATTGCACTAAGGTTATCATATACAAAATCAATACATAAGTACATAAACAATGTATTTCTATATAGGTCCTTATTGGACTATATGTTATCCTATAGAGTATGGAATTGACTCTGGTAATGACCAGGTCCCCTAATCTTATGGAAAATAATTACAAATGGATTCTTAGTATAAGTTTTATTTCATTCTATCTTGCACTTCATTTTCACTCATAAATTTATTGCATTATTTTTTTCTTTACCAAGGATGACTCATTTACATTTTTTGAGACACATTCAGGGGGTTTTCCTTCCATATTTTGTGCATGATGGAAATTAGTATTTCATTTATCCATAGCGTCCACTATTGGAGCACTTACCATACTCCACCTTACACTTATTTTGTGAATTTAGGAGTTGTTTATTCCATTTGTTGTCAATAATATTTTTAGAAAACTAGTTTTTTATGAACACGATTTCCTTAACTCATATCCAAATTCCCTTTGTTTCTCATCTCCACTTCCTTATAAACCTTTTTCATTATATTCAATGATAATATGACTCTATTGCGTTCCATCAATTGACTAAAAATAGAAATCACAGTGTGAGTAAAAATTGTTGTAAAATAAATCAATGAATATCATCAAATCTTAATTTCATTCTAAAACACATTTGGATTATCCTAGATTATTTTTTCACATATTATATTAAAATAAATCATATTTTATTTTAATGAATATTTGAATTATTATTTGAAAATATCCATATATTGTCAATTTTTTTCTACAATAATACATGTTTTCATGTACAAGGATACCCTGAGTCGCACCGAAAACACCTCGTTAGATTTATTAATTTTAGGTACACCTTTGATATAACCACATCAACATGTAGTATCCAAATAGTGATGTATTTACTAGTAATTTCACATAGTATCTATACTACCAACATTATAGAATGATATTCATTACTTATTCTCGATGTTTATCTCATGTCTTTCCATAATTTATGTTTTATAAATCTAATTTCATGGGTTTCTACTAAAATTCAATTCAGACAAAATGTAACTCCCCGACCCCAAATAGTAGAGATAGTGCATAATTTTAATATATTTTCATGATTATGTAGAATAAAATCTCAAAGTGCTAGTTAGTTTATAGTTATGGAAATAATATTACATATATAAACCATTAATTATAATTTAAAAAATTAAATCCAATATAGATAGTTTTTTTATAAATTCATTATTATACTAACTTATCCTTGAATATCAATCATAAATCACTTCTTGGAATGTTGGGAATATAATACCCAAGAAATGAGTTATATTGGATGTTCAGAAAGGATAAAATATATACAATATTATTTCATAAATAATTATAAACTTTTAAGGAAATGTATACAAATGAAACACAAGACATTTAAAAAAATCATCACCATAATAAGGAAAGAAGTAATCGAATAATTCCATATAAACATTCACATGGATATTCAACTATTTCAATAAATAACATGTAATATCAATAACAAATAACATTATGGGGAATTTCATAATGTGGGAAATTATATCCATGTCATCAAGTCCTTGTACCTTGATAGTACATAATAGATTAAGATATTACTGAAACCCTAACTAGTTTGAGTCAAGATAACTAACGATGCATCGAGGGGATTTCTTTAACCAATCCCCAACTAGTAGGGATTTCATTATGCAATCCCCAACCCATCACATTCAATTTCTAAAGCATTATTTATTTGAATTGGTTGAAACATAACCAATATAAACATTCTTATTAAAACCCGTATTTTAAATGTTAATATTTTATCCATAAAGCATGAATTGAATAAAAATAGCACATCCATAGTCAAAAATATCAAAAAACATTCAATACAATATTTATGATTTTATCCTAAAAAACCATCCTCTTTTAGACATAAAATCTCCCAATTTTTGTGGATATATAAAAAATAACAAATAATGTCATTAAAAAAATTGAGAGAAATATCCATTTTTTACATTGAAATAATTTAAAATACATTCTGATATAAAATAAAATATTTTAATTAAATTGAACCTTATATGAATATATAAAAATCTTGAAAATGCTAAGGCGTCATGACAATGGAAGTCACCTCTCAAACCGTATAAGTTAAAAAACATTATTTTCATGCATTTTTTAAAAGGTCATAAACTTCCTCATTTGGAAAAAAAATTAAATTCTTAATTTTAAATAAATATATAATAATTAATCATTGAGAATAAATGAATTAGAAAAATGTTTATAATATGATTAAATACATTTTTAAGATACATATACATTGAAGATAATTGTGTACCTCTAATTATTGACAAATATACAGCCTCAGATAATAATCAGTGTGTGAAATTAACCATTACATAAAACATTAAAAATATTAACTTTTGTTAATAATTTAATGAACATAAAAATACACATAAAATTTCCTTTATATTAAATTTATATCCATATAAATATTCATGTAAAAATATTCAACAAATATTAAAAGAGAGAAAGGATTAATTCTGTAAACAGTCAAAGCATGACATTCCACATTGAAAATTTAAATCATAAGCCCAATATCTTCAAATAAGTCATTAAATACCATGATGATAAATTTATTCATGATATGAAATATAATATGGGTAGTACATACACTATGTACATGAATTATGTGGTGAAAATGTCTTATATATCATGAAAATTAAAAGTGTGATAGAATTCACTTACAATAATGAAATTGTTAGAGTGAGGATAAATCAATGACTTAATTATGCGTTTCAAATATAAATACACCCAATATAAATGGATATTTAGTATAAAACAATCTAGGTTCATTAACACATATTTTTGGAATAACATAATGAATGGCCTTGATGTTAAACTCTATGAATAAAAATTGATATATGATTTCCCTTAACATTGGATTGATACTTTCTGTACATGTCCAAAACTCTGGTATAATGGTTTTAAGCATATTATTAACTTTTAAAATAATAAAAATAATATTTCTTCTTACATATACAATTAATTTTGGGAAACATATTACCCATTTATTATTAAATGTCATGTTAATGTATCTTTTAGGTAATAATATATATCTTTATCATAAGTGTTTTAACATGTTAGTCATAATATTATTATGTAGATCATGATTTAAATACATAAAGAATGTAAAAAAATATTTATATATCATATATATTCAGTATATAAAAATATATAGTAAATATATAATTAAAATGGAAAACACAATTCATGGTGACAGTAGGTCGTACGTACACATGAACGTTTTTATGTTTTTTCTTATCATATTTAACGGAATAAAGTAAATAAAATGTATGTATATATTATTACAGTATGATATTAAATTAATATATTTCATATATATTCAGTATATGCATTTTTATAATCATTCTGTAATGGTTTTAATGTTAGAAGAATCTCATCATGTCGTGGAGATTGTAGGCCATACGTACACACAAGCGAAGATAATATTCTATAATGGTAAATGGTATAGAATTGGATGGAATATAACTTATGAAGAAACAATATCATCTTGTGTTTATTATTTAAATGAAGTTTATTCATCATTATTCAAATAAAAATACAGTATATATGAAAATAACATTACACCACAACATTGATACAGTAAGTTATACATTCGCACACATGGTGATATTGTTTTTTGTAGGATGGTTAAAAAGAGGAATATGGTTGTCCGGTAATAATAGTAATAATAATAATATAATAATATATTAGACTATGGGGTTATTAATGCAGTATGAAAAAAATAGGAATTGGATTCAGAATAAGAAACTAAATTTTATGAGTTGGAAAAACAAATACTTCTTCTTGGAGTACATCTTTTTTATTTTCACAAAATTACTTTTTGGTTGGATTCCTACACAAATTATGGCATCTAGTGTGAATTGATATAATTTGGTAGGATAAATGGTGTATATTTTTCCAATATAATGGTTTATAGATGTGTGAATAAAAGATAAATAGAGGTTCTCTTTTATATGATAGGGTAGTGGAACATTAGAAACCTCGAAAATATGGATTTATTAAAAAATGATTTTTGATTATTAATATATATAATGGGATTTATTTTGAGTCCAATATGATTATGGATCAAAATACTCTCAACTAATTATTTTTTGACATATTTATGTTAAAAAATTAACGTTATCTTTTGTCATTAACCATTAGTTAAACAATTTAACTACAACTGTGAATACTTGTCTTTTACACATTAGGGATAATATAGTTAATATCATACTCACAACAAACCCAAATTTAATAATTTATGAAATAATTAAAATTATCCTAGTTAGTTGTTGAAATAATATATTTTTATGAATATTATTACATTTAATGAAATATTATTTATTTTAATGCATCCTTTTGATCATTTCTAACACAATTAATTATTTTCATTTTTTATAATATCATACCATTATGAAAAATCACATCAAATAATTAAAATATATCAATAACATGTATATGTTATCTATTAAATTTATTGATTTAATTAATTGGGAAAAATTATTTTTATTATTATTTTTAATATCATTTAGTGAATATCTAAATTAACTAAACAATTACTGCAACCTTATCATACAATAATTTAATTAAGTTATTTATTCTCTATAAATTTAAAATATATTATAATGACGAATATAAATTTATTATATTTCTAATGAATTATTATAGACATGTTTATATTTTATATAAATATATATTTAATATCATTTGTTATTAAAATTTAAATACGAAATTTTTAAATCTTCTTTATATAAAATATAATAAATGTCCTCAACTAACAAAATGACTAAAAAAGATCATATTTTATACATATGGATTATTTTGATATATAAACACATATCCAATTAAATTAGGACATGTTTTATAGTAATTTTATGTTATTATTTTGTTATTTTTACATTCAATTACCCTTTTTACCTTTAACCATGGTAAATAATATTTAAAAGATAATATTCACCAAAAATTATTCTGATCATGTTAGATCACAATTTTCATACCGATTACAACCAGGTATGTCCATTTTAAAAAAAACCCTTCAAAAAAGAGATAAAATTAAATATAATGCAAATATTATAAATATGGCTATAAGGAGGGTAAAAGAGATGTTCAAAAGTTCTATAAATATTTATCTCTATTTATAATATAAATATGATTTAATAGCCTATATTGGATTAATATATGTATTATTTATATATTGTTACAATGAAATAAATTTATTTTAAAATAATCATTTAAATGAAAAAGTATGTTTTTTAACAACAACACATTATTTTTTACTATTCATAAAAATTGATACATTTTAGAAAAATACTAAAATATCACCTCATGATAATTTTGATATTCTAAATTCAAAAATGGAGTCTAAATCGATAAATAAAATTTTGAATTTATGAATTTTTTTATTACTATTAATGAACGCTTTTTAAATGTAAGATTTAGAATATCCTTGTACACCCGAACTCAATGTTGCGAAAAAAGAAAGCAATTTAAGAAAATACATTTTCATTAGAATATAAATATTATAAAATATTGGGTAGTTACATTCATTACATAAATTGAAAGAGAGATTGGAATTATGTGACCTATTTTCCAAATCATTGGGAAAATTATATACATAATCACTAAAAACATTGTGAGAATGGAAAACCTTATGTAAAAATACTAATGTATTTTATAGTGAATTTTCACTATATATTAATCTTCTGTCCTATGTGATGAATGTTTTCACCAACTAATAATTAATTAGTGGTACAATTATAATATAAATAATTTTATGTTTTCATAGAATTTCTTCCTTATGCATCCTGATCTACATCCATTAATAAAATTCTATGTTAAATTACGGATCATTTATAACTATTTATAAAGTGATTATAAATATTTTTCATGTTGATAAATATCATTCAACATTCTAAATAAACCCCTGATTTTATAATAGAATAAGGTTACTTATGAGTTTATTTTTAAATTTCTATAACAATATTAATCAAATTGAGAGGATGAGATTTATTTAATGGTAGAGAATAAAATCCCAAAGAATTATTATATATTATTATATTTAAATTGGTCAATGTGTTTCATTTATTTCTACCCTTAAAAACTAGAAAAAAATGAAAACAACATTTTTTAATTCTTATAATCAAAATATCCATTGAATTAGAAGGAATGAATAAGGGAAAATAATTTATGAATTATTTATTTATATAAATTAATGGAAACATTAAATTTTAATATAATTCAACTAGATTTCAGAAAATTACTATTAAAATCCGTAATTGTTTAGAAATATATTTTTAATAAAAAATAGATTATGGGATAAAAATTTATATTTCAAAAAAAAATTGAAGAACTAAAATTAATTTTCTGAAATTAAAAATTTTTTAAGACAAATTCAATTGGTAAATGATATTAAATAAGAATAATAAAAATATATATTTAAAAATATCACTTTTAAATTAAAAAAGAATTCATTTATATGTCTAGATTTTATTTTTTAAAAAGAATTTTTAAATTTCGGAATTCTCCATAAATAAAAATTAATTTCATTTTTTAATTCATCAAATAAAAGTTTACATAGTAAGAATTTTAATTATTTTTTTAGGAAACATATAGGTTTTTAGTCCAAAAATATGATTTTCAATAATCCTTTATTTTATATTAGTTTACTATTATTGAATAATATATTAGATGTTAATAAAACAAATTAATTTATAGAATATGAATTTTGTAAAATAAATTAATAATTTTTAAATTTTCATTAAACTATGAAAAAATAATTTCATCATTTTTAAAACTTGTTAAAATGATACCTTAATAAAAAAATCATGATTTAATCAGAAACTAGATTAAAGTATTTCTAAGGGATAATAGGTTTTGAATTGTCCTTATATCCGAATACCATTTATTTTTTATAATAAATAAATTTATTTCCTCAAAATTTGGGAAATAATTTAATTTTACCTTATATATAAATTTAATGATTAAAAATGATCTTTCTCCAAATAAACTGACATGACTAATATGGTTCATTTTAACATTTACCGAAAAAAACCGAAAAAATTAATTACTAAAATTATTAAAAAATATAAAATTTTATTTATCAAAATAGGTGAAAAAGAAATTTAATTTTTTTAATGGAAATTATTTACTATTGTTTAAAAAGTTAATAAACAAGGTATAGGTTTGTTTGGCTATAAATTAAAGTAGTTAAACCAAAAATTAATAAAATTGATAATGCCATATCAAAAATGAATTTTTAGGATTGTTTTATCACAAAAGCATTATCTTATTCCTTTTCCCAAATATGTTTATCTAAAACATGAATAGTAACCTTATATTATAGTAAATGTAAGGGTTAATCACAAAATAACACATTTAATCACATATAAAATGGGTAACAACTTTACCCCTTTAATTTACACATATGAATAGAATTTATCAATTAAACAAATAAATTATCATAATATTAGAACCCAATACTGCATTAAAAATCATTTGGTCACCATTATTTAACAAAACCCTATTTTACTTCCATGGAGACTTCTAAGAATGTATCATGTCCATGATATGAGTATAATCAACTACTCCATTTTTATCCATAATTATGTTATTTGAAATTCATTATATCACCACTATATAATGATAATATTACCATTTTAATACTTTAAGGTTTCTATAATATGTTTATTATTATTTTTTATTCATAAAGCTCATCCATTTAGAAAAACATAACAGTAGTTTGAGCATTGTGAAAACTACCACCTCTGTGACGTAACATGGTTTTCCTTCACTATCATATAATGTAGGAAGTAATAAGGGATTAAAGGATAAATATAATTTTTATTACATCAATAAGATATATTTATGAATATTTTTAGATGTTATTTATGATATGATCAATAAGAGGTCATCATTAATTTAATTGTTTAAAATTAGTATACTTGTAGGATAATCCTTAATCAAAATTTTGTAATGTTTCTATATCCATTACTTATTATAAAAATTAATTATTTATTATTATATA
The DNA here is from genome assembly GCA_963277665.1 of Viscum album. NCBI lineage: Eukaryota > Viridiplantae > Streptophyta > Magnoliopsida > Santalales > Viscaceae > Viscum > Viscum album. The sequence goes on from OY728160.1 coordinate 1,270,267,198, forward strand.
TATATGTAAAATAAACACTAAATAATATCATTATTCATCTATTATTATTTAATTATAACAAAACCACACTATAATCATTCCTTATATTCAAGGTAGGATCATTTTTGTGTTGATCTAATGACCCAATTGAGTAATTATATTAACGAATATCATGAATAAATATGGGAATATAATTAATAGAAAAATATTACTTAAATTATTCAATAGTGATTTATTTTTTTATTCTGGATATTAATTATCATCATTTAATAAATTAATTAAGAAAACACATTTCTATCATAAAAAATTAATTAAACATGTTTATTATTGATTTCATCATTAGAGTAAATACTAATAAATAGTTTAAAGTATTTTTAATAATAAAAAATAAACTAAATAATCTCTAAAATAGACATTAAATATTTATTTATTATTATATTTGAAATAAGGAATGACATGGATGCATTTATTATGAAACTTTTACAAACAATCAAAACTATAAAAACACAATTTGATAATTTAGGAAATTTCATTTAAAGAATAACTATTTATAAGGACTATGAATTAAAATGCAAATTTTAAATGGAAATATTTATGTTATCAAGATAAAAATTATTTGTAAATTTTTTTAAAATTATGTTTGTGGAATTCAAGAAAAAGAGCTAAGGGTTTAGATTATAAATTCCAATATTTAGGAAAATTTTATTATTATGCACCTAATTTAATTTATGGTGTGTATATACTAACTATTAAAGATATAAAATTAAAAATTATCTTGTAATAACAATATTTACTATTTATTTTCAACCTTATTCTTTTGAGGTGTATTGATATGAATTATTTTTGAATTCGTAAGCCTTTTATTGATTTTATACACCATTATTCCTTCTATTGTATTATATGGGATCACTCTAACAATAATTTTATATAATTTATTTCATTTTAATTAATTATATATACTAATAATATATAGTTATTTTATTCGAATATATATTTACTCAACCGATAGCCTAGCCGAATTTTTTATAACTCCATTTTCATTTATTGAGTTATGATCATTCACAAGAACATATTTCATATAACTGTTGATTATTATGGCCTTTTATTTTATTATGCAGTATTCTATCATTGTTTGAATTGTTACAAAATTATCTATTTACTGGCATGGGGCAAATTATTTCAATACCGTATATTCTTATTTCCAAAATGGATGATTATTCATAAGTAAAATATATTTTTTGACCATCAATATTCTTTCTCCATATAGTTAATGTTATTTTTACAACATTTTAACTCGGGGTAATATATGTATGTAACATATTTTTTATTACAGTATAGTTTATTATTTCAAAGTTAACTTTTTATTTTTAACTATAAATATTCTCTCTCAGATTGGTTTTTCATCATGTTACCCCCTTTTGACATAGGTAATAGTATTAGTATACAATATATTTTTATTACAAGATAGATGATTATAAGAAAGTTAATTTTTTATTATTGGACATAAATGTTCTTTCTTTGAGTGGGTTTTGATATTTTTACCCTATTTTTTACATGGAAAAAATCATTGGTGTATTATATTTTTTTTATTCTAATATAGATGATTATAGGTATATTGACTTTGTCATGTTGACCATCCACCTTTCTTCACTAGATGTGATATAATCATATTACCCATTTTTTAAATGGGGAAAAGTGTGGAATGTCTTATATTACCATTAAAAAATAAATGATTATAATAAAGTGGAATATGATCTTATTTACTATCTATATTATTTCAACTGATGGGTTTGATCATTTTATCCCTTTTATTATCATTTGTTAAATTATTGGAATTCCTAATTAATAATGACTACGAATGCTCGTTTATTATGTATTTTATTTTTCAATTTCTCATTATATGGATATATATTATTTATTTAGAGAGTTGTCAAATGGATAATGGTATAAATGAAATTGATTTCTTTTACGGTAAATTTAGTAGACAGAATCATGTGATTAGTTGTAGCCAAAATTTTATATCTGGTTAATACATAGATAGAAACATTTTGGGAAAAAATATTAGAGTATTTGTTTTTTAGTATCCTAATTGAAAAGGATGTATTTATTGTGGGATCAATGATATGTTAAGTATCTTGATACAATGTATTGAATGTAGGTTATTGATTTCTTATATTATAGATTCCATTATTATGAGATTAGTATTATGGATATACATGTTATCAATATTTTTCATTGATATATCATTCTCTTAAATTAAATTTTATTATGTATTCATACCATTTACCTATTCTTCCCAAAATATTTATGAAATATCAATTCCATGATTTCTTATGTTGTATGATTTTCCTTTCTGATCCTTTGATCTCAACCCTCCTTATGATTCCCTTTCCCCATGTGATTATAAAATGTAACATGTGTAACATGTTTACAATGATAAAATGTTTGTGTTTTATGGGATATGTTGAGAAGTTTTCATGAAATATGTTGTTTCACATATAAATATAATATTTTATATCTGATATAAAGAACATGGGATTTATTATATTCTGTTTTTTATAATATTGTTAAGAATTATACTTGAAAAAATCATTCTTATGTAAAAAAATATATAATATCTATTGATTTTGTAATTATGGAACCTTTTATTGAGGATTTTATAGTTGGTGTGAATGAAATTATATAAATTATGTGTCTATGAGAACTAGGTTTTGGAGTATGGTTCTAGGTGGTCAAATTAAATATTTTCATGATCAATATTATATATATTGAATCCATTCATATACTAATAATTATGTAGTTAATTTTTATTATATATCTCTAATATGGACTTATATAAAAGTTTATAGAATTTTGGAAGAGGTCAAGAAGATTTCGTGAACAATATGGTGTTTCGTGACCATTAACAGTTGTTTCTTGGTAAATGATAATATTTAAAATAGTTAAGCATGGGTTTTGTAGATATTTTCCTTTTCATCATGGACTATATATTATTAACATGGATATTAGTATTTTTGTTGAATTAAATAGAATTCAATATTAAGTTAACCTGATAGTTTGGAGTTTCAAAAATAAATCAAACGATCTATAAAAATTAAATAACTAGGTAGCATATTTATTTTTCCGAAAATAATTATGTTATTCTGAATGTAAATCCTACTAATCATTATAACCAAAGAAAATATTTATGGAAAATTGAATGAATAAAAATAAATATAGGATTTAAAATAATAATAAGGTTTAATTTTTTTGAATTTTTTTGAGATTAATCTTGGATATTACTGATGATATATCATATTAAAATCAAAATGAGGATGTATTTTATCGTTTTAGAAAATAAACAGATGCACCATGTAAGATTTAAATAGAAGCTCATGTTGGATTTAAATAGAATCAATAATATTCAGGCTACATTAAACCTAATGGTCTAGAGTGAGTTATATTTTTTGGGGTTTTTAAATTAGTATAATTGATTTATATGTATTTAAAAATACATATATATTATTAAGTGATCTATTTTTGAATAAAATTGAAATTATATTTTTCTACAACTTGACACATAAGAGGCAATAATTAGATAAATTTATAGGTGACAAATCCGATGAAGGGAATATAGTAGAATAATTTTCATGAATTTTCAGTAGTTTTTCATAGTGAATTACATGACATATAATGTAGATAATTAAATAAATAATTTTTTTAGAATTAAATATATAATAAAAGTATAATTATAATATATAATTAAATTTAAATCAGAATAGGGAAAACTATAAATACTGTCAAATGATATATATGGTAAAGTTAATAAAAATAAATTGTAAATAATTTTGTGGGTAGTTCAATGAAAAAAATAACATGAAATTTGAATACTTAATGAAGTGAATAATTAAATTGTGGAATAATAGATATTTAGAATAAAATAAAACCCCATTTAATATATCATGAAATATTTATTTGGAGTTTGAAATTGATGTATTTTTTGAATTATTTGAGTTAATATTCTTGTATGATTTTATAGAAATATTGTTTTACCACATTATGTGATATTTTCAAGAATATAATAGAATTAGTAAATGATAATTTTTTTGGATATATCTTCTATTTTATTTACTCATAAATATTTTATGTTTTTCTATTAATATTATATCTATATTTTTTATTAGATAATATCTTTTAATTTTAATAATTGTTTGATGATCTGGAAAAAAGGGATATTATTTAAAAATACCACTTAAATGATGATATTTTTAGAGTAATAATTCCTATAAAAGAGGTTTGTTTTGAATAAAATCATTATTTGGAAACATTCCATGATCTTGGATCCTTGAGAAGAATGAATGGGATCCTAATCCCAGGATCAATATTGGAGGGTCTTTGAAAATTCATATACAATGATTACCACAACTATAAGTGAAACCAGATATGTGGATACAATATTTCCAGAGACATGATAGTGCACATCATTTAATTAGTGTTCTGTATATAAATGAATAATATTACCTTTATATATCTATTATAAAATGGATTAGAATGAGAATAATGATGAGAAGAATAGAAAATATATATTTTTACATCCAACTATTTAAGAATGAGACAATTATAAAAAATATTATTCTTGTTGGTGATAATAATTATTTTTTAATTTCTTTTTATTATGGTAATTATTTTAATGATAAATATTTAATAATCTAATTAATAGGAATCATGCAAATATTATTAAAATTTTATGATATTATTTCAACCATAGTATAAAATCACTATTCTAATTAATCATTTTATAGGAAAATGGATAGTGTATTTATATCTTAAACAAAGAGTCATTTAAAGGGTTACAATAAAAAAATTATAAGATGTTGAACATTAAGTGACCGAAATTACAAAAATATTACTATGAAATCCCTGAATGAATAAACAAATAAATAAATGTATTATTTCCAATACTAAATGTGTGTCTCTCGAAAAAAAAACATAATTGGTAGTAATCCATTTCATCGAGTGAAAACATATTAAATATAATATTCACTGAAATGGGGATGATATTATAAATTGTAATAGAATCACATTAATGAGTGTATGCTCCATTTTTTATCCCATAGTAGTGAACTATTTTATATATTAATGATATTGGTTGTTACTATTTTATATATTTTTATAATATTTATTTTCAACTATGATGGATGAAGGTGAGATAGAATGTGTTCCATCAAACAAGGACACAAGATCAAAAAATAATTGTGCCCTCAAAGAGGAGAAATATCAATTTACTATGAACTCTTATCCCCCCACATAGTTATCATATTTAATTTCTTCCCAAAACATGGTACTAGTGTCCCATGTTTTTATACGAAATAAAATCTTAAAAATTCATTATTGGATTTGATGTACACAAGAATCTATAGTAAGCCTTATTTATTAAATGTAATGATTTATATTACCTAAAATATGTGATTCCTTTTTTCAAAATTAAATTTGTAATGTGATCATTGAGTATATAATTTTAGATTTTGATTTTACAAAGTATAGTGACTATATTAGTAGTGTGATTAATGAGAATAAATATTTACATTTAATGAATAATGTTGTAGAAAAAACATTTATCATTGTATTAGTAATTTTTTTGAAATATATTGTATTTGATGTTATTTATAGACAATTTGAAGAAAACATCATGATTGAGTTATCACCTATAGGGGTGGATGAAGATAACCTAAAGTAAAAAATTAAATAACAAAATAAACATTATAAATTCCAATTATAAGAAAAACTACTCTGTTATGGTTACTAATATTGATATGAATGAAAATCTCAATTATATCAGTGTTTTAATAGAATCCTGAAAATTTTAATTTTGAAAATGTCCTAAGCAGTTGAAAAATAGCTGTGACCTAAATAAGGAGTGAAAATGATAACTAGTTGACAAACCAGATGATTTACACATTTAAATCAAATGGGATATTTTTTGTTTATGATAAGGTTGATTATGTAGACTGTAATAATGGATTTTATTATCAATTTTTTAAGTACTTATCCAATTATAATATAATAATTAAATATTTTTATGTTTCCTTTAATTAAAACATAATGAAAATGTGTTCAAAAGTAAATGGTAAATGTGGTGGACATGAATAACATGCACATGATGTTGGAAACAATTTCTTTCCAGAATAAAATTAAATAATTTATTGTCCATACCATAAAAAATAATGAGTGGAAAAAATATAAGAAGGTTTATTGAACAAGGTTGAAGTAAATTACATCTAAATTAATTGGGACTGATCAAAAATTCATGGAGCTCAATTGGAGGATGAAAACATCAAATTCATAGAAAAATATTACACCCATGGTCATATCAAAAATTAGAAAATTAAAATATGAAATCTAGAATTATAATTTAAATTAAAGATTCATTATACGTTACGTGGATAAAATTCACCAAAAAATTTGTTATTACAACTCAAACTATAGAATAATGGGAAATAACTTGGGTGTGTATATAAAATACTATGGGTCCCTTGGTCTATGAAAATTTACAATAATGACATGTAAATAGTGGAATAACCATATGAGGTATGAATACAATGGGAGACATTTTATATGAGATAAGAATGGCCATATGGATAGAAATTTCCATATTATTGGAGATAATGTTTTCACATGGAAATTATATATTCCTATGATAAGGAAGATGATATATTATACTAAAATAAATTCTATAATGTTGGAAAACTATTTTACAACAATAGAGAGAGGTAAATATAGATATCAAAGAAATGTTCACAATGAACCAATTATGGTTAACACCAATTTTATTTATACAAGATCACTAAAGAAAAAATAATTAAATAATTAATAAACAAGTCCAATTTTAGGAAAAATTAAAGACCATGTCAATATAAATAATCTATGAGAAAATAAGTGAGGTTCTATACAAATAGAAATTAATGTATTTAATCATGAGGAATGGATAAATGGTTACATAAAATATTATATAGGGAATGTAGAGAAAACTCATCTTAGATAATGAGGTGGAATAATAAAACTAATTCTATAAATAATCGTCAAATAAATAATCATGAGAAAACAATTTAAACTTTTATTATCAAATTTTTTTTAGGAAATTCTAAGAAACTCATAGTTGACCCCCAAAAGGAAATTATAGATCCATTAATGAACAAATTATGTATTCCAATTTTTTACCCCCCAAAAAATTCAAAGAGATAGTGTTAACTTGTGTATTATGTTCATCCATTAAAATATCTTCAATCATGAGCATCGTCTTGTCTTGGGACTGGATTTACACTTCTATATAGATCTTACCTTCATTAAACAAAATTTTCATTACAATATCATTCTTGTCAATCAAAAAAAAATTCTCCTCATTATGTGATACCATTAATAACATAATCATTAATCTATTATCATATTCAATAGTAGATTTAATCATAAGAACATATTAAATCAACTTTTATCCTAAGTTCATTAGAAATTCCAATGAATTATCATGCACTGTAATTGGTTCTTCCTACTGGAACACATCCTTGGTTTCATTTTCCACCAAATTATCTTTTAATTTATTCATGTATGTAGTCTCTATAGGTAGTGTAAAATAAGAGTAGTCTATTCTCTCTTTTTAAACACCCCTACCCCTATTTCTACTTCTCATGCTTGGAATCATATTACCCTTCCCATTTTCTCCTAAATATACATCTAATATTATGATGTTCTCACCACTAGACTCTTTCCTAGGGGCCATATGATCTTCAATATATAACAGAAACAGATCAATTTTGAACACCTACACTGGATAATCAATATCCCACCCATCAAATTCGTTACCCATTTTTATAGCAACAACCTCCCTTTTTGGACATGACCTGATTGAATTGTTTTGGAAATCAACCTGGAATCCATCATATAAACATTTCCCTTCATGGACTATCTCAGCATGAGAAGAAACTATAGGAGTTTTGGGACTACCTCATTCTTCATTTGTAATTCCAAAAAATATATAATGTTCTATCCAGATCGGGCCTCACAACCTTGAGGACTAATAATAGTTGGAATGTTTGAATGTGAAACACATGCAATTGAAATAGATACCTTTGGAATTATATTATAGGAATCCCTTGTATCACCCTTAGTCACCAATGTATTTTTAGAAAACCCCACTGCCATATAATTCTTTAATATGAAAAAAAATGTCGAAGTGTTTTTGTTCTACAGTCATATCATTGCACATTGTCACCCCCAGACTGATCCCCATCAGTGTAGAGTCATATTATCTCCGTTGCGAGGTCAATCAAGGGAAACCGATTCTTGACCAATTGATCCACTAACCACTAAGGGATTTCAACTAACAACAACAGTCTCACCTGATACCAAGCTCATCATCTTATTGGTCATTCTAGACTCCTTCCCCAATATATAACTTGCATTATCTCTTCCATTCAATGAACCATTTTCTTTCACTAGGGAAGTAAGTCATAACATTATTTAAAGGTTAAAAATTCCTTATAATGAAGATCTTCGTATAGAATGACCCAAAAAAACTTAACCATAAACCTTGACAAATCAACATCAACATATATTTCAGGGGGAATCAGATGGTAGAAGTCCCTAGTCATATGATCCGAACATAAATATTGACCAGTGATGTTTTCCATTATATAAACATTGACATATATTGAAATGGAGTCAGACGTTTTAGTAATCATACCAATACCACCATTTTAGATGTGTCCATTTTCATATGGGGGTCGTATGACCAATTAATGCGGATAACTCAAGATCCATTAAAGATTCAAGATATAGACAACCAATCCCATTTCAAAATTTCCTCTAAGGTTAAGCTTATCATGATTTGTTTGGTGTCGAGGAGCCCTACCATTGTATGCTCTGGTAATCAACAGGAACCATGGATGAAGCAATCGAATGCAACGACCGATATCCATAGGTATTTGAATCATGAAATAAGAATCTATTTAAATATGGAGGATGTATTTGTGAACTCCATATTTGAGATTGACAACTTAGGGGCTCAATTAAACAACTCTTGAGCATTCAGACTAAGAGAAATAGGAGAAAATGGATGAATTAACTTTGGGATCTAGAAGGGGGAAAGAGAAGTCGTCTACTTCCATCCTTGGGTGTGGTAATACCATCCGCCACATCAGGGGGTGGTTCTAGTACAGTGACTATCAAACCCTAGTGCATGGAGTCTGGAAGCTGAGAGATGAACCCTAGGTCATCAGGGATAAACATTTTTATTGTAAAACAAATTAAGAAACAAGAAAAAGAGGGATTATACTCCTTAACTATTAAAGTATAACTAATATGATGATAGAATACGTAAATTCAAAAAACAAGGAAAAATGTTCTATAAGTGGTATTAGTCAAATGATAACCCTAAGAATTCATGGGATCAATTTTGAATAAAATGATTGGTTAATTAATAAAAATCATATTACATTACTTTAAGATGTTTGAGAAGTACCCATCTATGAATGTAAATTATTGATTCAATCCTTTTTGAGGTGATGTCGGATTTAGAAGGAGAAATAATCTACGATGTGTATATATGATCATACAAAATTAAAAGAAAAGGTACAAATTTTATTATGGAATAATATTAATAATAAGGTTGTGTTTAGTGGACACGGCTAATAACTAATGATAAATATTAAATTATATTCAATGTAGAAGAATTTACAATTATTTATAGATTTATTTGATGTTCATGTTATAAAAAATATCAATTTATGTTGAGTTTTTTTGTTAAAATTAAATTATTAGATAATAAATTTTATTTGGTCATATTACAAGTTGTTGTATCCCTCAAAATTAAAATTAAGGAATTTTTAGAGAAAAATTACAGTATATATAGATGCATATAGTTTGGATGATAATGATTTTTTCTTTATAATCTATACTATCATTTATTATGTAAGGTCATACATAGTTACAAGAAATTAATAGAATAATTTAATGGAGAACATAATAGTTGTTGGATATTATTTCTAATATATTTATTGAAATTTTGAGATCATGCATTCAAGTAGAGTTTTGTAAAGTTGTTGATATGAAAGATGTTGATTTTGAATTAAAATTGGTTCCATCTTTTTATTAATCTTTTATTAACTAATAAACATTCAAAAAATTATGTTTTACACATATTTCCAATGAATGTTAATTTAGTGATGTGATTGAAGTCTCAAAAAATATACATTTGGAAAATTGATTTTTTCAAGATGAGTTTTATATTTAGAAGTAAGTGTGTGACATGGATATCTTTGATAATGGTAGACATTATAATAGTTTTATAAATTGAGTTCCATTTTATCATCTTTAGGGAATTGGTTAATTAATTCATAGAATTTTCTAAATTTTCTCACTAAAATATTTGAGAAATTTTTGTTACAAGTTAAAGTGTTTGAGGATAAAATGTTACTAAACCATATGGAACATCTAATATGTGGTATTATATAAACTGATAATTATAATTTTGATTCGAAATACCTTTCTAGTATATCATTAATTATCAATCATGGATAGAAGATGATGATATATATTAGAATTAAAAAGCCTAATAAAATTAGAAAAAGGTGAGAATAAATGTTTTACATGATTATTTTTTAACTATTGATAAATTGAGTAATGTTATAAAATTATGTATCTTTAATATTTCACAAGTGAAATTATGAGTAGAAATATGATCTATCATGTGGTTTTAGGAACCTAAATGGTATAAATATAATATTAGTGGTTAAAAGAGTTGAATTATATGAGGATAAAATAAAAATTGAGATAGAATTTCTAAAATCGATGAAGTGTAGGAAAGATGGGATAACATTTCAATGAAATTATTGATTTTATTTCAATGTTAGAGAAAATAAATGCATCAAAAATCCATAATTTTGATTCTAAATTATTTTTATTATAAAAGATGAACGTACTATAATAATCAAAATATAGGGAATAAGTGGATCATAAATACATAGGTTTTATTTTGTTTGTAGTTTTCATGAAAGATGAATTGATAATAACATTTAATTAAATACAATGAGGGAGTATATATGATCAAGTGGAGTATTTTATGATGGGTTTTTTCGATCATTGGAATCTGTATTTATAGTTCCGAAGAAGGATTAATGTCTCCAATGATTAATAAATTCATGAATTTGTGATCTCGGATTGATTTTTCTTCATGTGACCATAACTACTACATTGAGACTATAGGGGTACTCATGATGATCAATAATCTTTCTGAGATAATCATGAAAATAAGAGTCATTGGAGATTCATTTGAACAATTGTAATATTTACTATCTGATGGCCCAATCCATCCCACGATCATGATATTGTCATCTTTGAGCCTAACCAGCACGGTTTTCTTTTCCCTAGGCTATGTCCCTCAGGTACCCCAAAAGAAAAGGCCCCATTATGGGGGATTTATCCACACCTCCTAATAAAGGGTTGTTTCATGATCCTTCTCTTTCGATGTGGGATTTCCATAATCTGTCTCCAAGAAAGACTCAGTGTCCTTGTTGGCACATCAAATGGGAATTGGATCTAATACCATTTATGATGGCCCAATCCAGCCCCCCTTTCATGATGTTTTCTACTATGGTCCTAGCATGACAAATGTTTTATTTCCTAGTCTCTAGCCCTCAATAATGCCCTAGGAAAACACCTCATGATGGGAGAGGCATCCACACCACCATATCAAGGGGTGCTTCACACTTCTCTTCCTTCAATGTTTTATTTCCTTAATCCACCCCTAGAAGAGACCATTGTCCTCACTATCATATCAAATTGACCCTAGATTTGATACCATTTTAGATGGCCCATTCCATCCCAATATCGTTATATTGTCCTCTTTGATTTTTTCCTGCACGGTTTTTCATTCCTTGGGTTCTGCCCTCAGGAATCCCCTAGGAAAAGGCCTCATGATGGTAGATGTATTATTGTAAGATCTCATCCATGTCTCTAGTATTTATTTCCCTCTCCTTAAATATTTTATCAATGAAATAATTTAATAAACGTTTTAAAGGCACTACATAAGAGAAAATTTACAGTTATCAATTTAAAAAATATAATGGAATGTTTTCGGACTCAGATATACTGTAGTGTGAGATCCAGAATCCCGTAAAGCCTGGGTAAAGGAAAATGAAAATAATAATTATTTTATATAAAGTATGGATAACTTATAAAAAATAATTTAATAATAATAAAACAATGCATCATATGAGAAATCTGAGACCACTGTTAGATCTAAAACGCGGGTTTTACCCAATAAAGGGTGTGAAATATGTAAGCGTCAGGAATTTGGATGCCTCGCTTGTGAGATAAAGTTATTAAATAAAATTTAATTTATTATTTTATTAAAAACAATTAAATATATCCCAAATTATGCATCGTATGGAAATTCTGAGACCATTTACGTGTTTGAAATGGTGGTTTTACCCTTGACAAGGTATAACATTTGTACGCATCGCACATTAAATGCCTCTCTTCATAAAATAACCCTTTTATATTAATTAATTATTTATTCCGATTTGTAATGAATGAATCATTAATATCTAAAAAACTGTGCGTCGTATGAGAAATCCAAGACCACTAATGGGTCTAGAACAGGGGGGTATTACCATATATGGAGTGTACATTTTATACAAAATATACATATTAATATGTTAACAAATTTACACTTCTTTATATAATTATATCATTATATTAAATAATTAATAAAACCATTGGTCATGTTCATTTATCTTATCTAATGTATGGAAGCCACTCCTGACCACCGAGGAATCTAGAAACCTCGTTTATGGACCTTTTTCACCATAATAAATCTTGAAATTTCTCCTAGGATTGAAGTGATTCACTCTACTAACAAAGTAAAGTTGAAAGAGACATCAAATGAGATGTTTTAAATTTCGTATTTTATTAAAGATAAACGTTGTGATATATTTTCTTAAAATATACCATTTGTTGTGTTTCAAGTTAGATCAGGTCTAGTGAGAATGTTCTTGGTTGTTATTTTTGTAACAGAACCTTCCTATTCTTCCTCTATGGAGACCTTGTGCATCCTAACCCCATGATTCATGACCTACTTGTGTGCCTCCAATAGGTTCTAGATCATTTTTAATTATTTATATTGTTATCTTTATTCCATGTTTTTTTAATTCTTTTAATTTTCTAAGGGTGGAATGGTAAAAAGGATAATTTGTGTTGGTTTTATAAGATGATAATTATTTTTTAAATAATATTTTCGTGAAATTTAAATGAAATTATCTATGAATAATTTGATGAAATTATTTTTTCATAATTATCTTTATGTACTATTTATATAATCATATCAAATATAATTATAATGAAATTTCATGGAATTGTCACATTATAATTAAATATAATATTTTTATAAGATATCTATCAGCCGATGACGTGCATTTTTATGGTGTTTATTATTTATTCATTTCCACTCGAACCAGAGTTCAATAATAAATCTAAATTTCAATATTGATCATATTGAAATGACATCATGGTAATAGGATTCTTCTTCCTATGTGGATGGTGTGTATCAAATTTGTTTTCATAGAAAGTGAATTATTTTGTGAATTTTTTTTAAAATAGATATATTTTTTTAATTTCTCATCTGATAGTCTTTGGAATTACACACCATTAGAGATTGTGGATTTATATCCCTTGCTCATCATATTTGAAGTTGGTGGTCTAAAATTCAAATCCCATATTTTGTGATTTTTATTACATGTATGAAAATTCTATAAATTAAATAGTTATTTAGAAGTTGATGTTTTTGTGATCTTTCTTTATGAATTAATTTGGGTGAATAAATTGATGATGTAATTGTGAAATTGTGGGTTTATAAAAAATTAGTTTTAGAATTAATTATATGATATTGATAACATAAAATAGGGATAATCTGCCTCATAATAAATTATGTGATAATAATATTGTTAAATTGATATAATTAATGATAAAATAAGTTACGTGATAAGGATAATATTATTTGATATAGGTGATGGTGGAGTTATTTATGAGATAATGACTTGTGAGTGAGATTAATTATTTATGGAATTAATTAGTTCAATTGATGCCTGAATTAATGCAATTATTAATTTTTATGAGTATAATGATTATATAATTTTTGAATTTAATAAAATTATAATTTAATTAATGTTTTAGTTTATTTTAGTAGTGTTGTAATTTAATTGTGGAATTAAATAACGATATTGAGTTTGATTAATTAATTGGAAAAATTCATTAATGGAATTTCCATGGAAACATAATTGGTTAATTAATTGAAGGATTGAGTTAGATTAATTAATCATAGAATTTAAAAAGGAAGATTATTTATATTAATTAATTGGGAAATTATTTAATATATGTAATGTTATTATTTTAGAGTATGATTATCTAATTGGAGAATTTATTAGTGAAGAATTGTTGTGATGGATTAGTTTAATGATATAGATTAATGAATTGATAAATTTATTAATGTGGATTGATGGTATGTGGAATTGGTATGTATGAAGAATTAATTAATGAATTGATTATGGGGATATGAGATTTTTATGTGGGATAATTAATTATTAAATTAATTATTTGTTATTGTAGTATATGAGTATAGATAATTATCTTTAGAAATAAATATATGTTTCTGAGATTGTGATTGAGAAGATTTATTGTAGAATTGGCTAACGTGAGAGATTTTAATAATTATTCAATGAATTAATTTATGGATATTGGGGAAGTTAATTAACTATATAATTAATTAATAATACTTTTTGGATTAATTATTTGTTGATTTAATTAATGTGTTCGATGTGATTAATTAAATTCTAAATTATTTTATTGACCATTGTGATTATAAAGTTGTTAAATTTTGATTAATTGATTTTTTAAATTAAATAATATTATATCTTGATACGGAATGCGATAATATGGTTAATGTTGATTAACGATGATTATTGTGAAATTTGGAGAATTTTTATATATGTGATATTTTATAATTAATTGAATGGGATTTTGGTTGATAGACAAGGCGTTCTTCACCAATGGGATTTTGGGTGTAAGATATGTCATTCTACACCAATAATATAAATAAATGAACATGATTTTGGGAATTATAAATGGAATTCTTTACTAATGGTATTTGGTTTAAGAACCCAATTCTTCCATCGAGGTAAGCATGTTCTTTTTTTCATTTACATTTTACGTTTTTTTAGAAAAAGGGGAAAAATAGGATGTTCAAGAAGTTTCCATGTTAGAAGTCGTGTACTCCATAGTACATGTCGTGTGTATATTTGGCTTGTACTAAACACATTCTGGCTACGTACCTTCCCTATGTTGACCGTGTAAAAATAATACATTGGACGGTGTGTTGTTTTCTTTAACACGTAGTGTATTTTACTCTCCACCTAACTATATTGTCCTATCTGTGTATCGACCCATGTGACATATCTAAGCCAGGTGAGAACCTGAAAACCCGCATATGTTGGAGTACAGAAACGCTACAACATGTAATGTAATACTTAATACATTCCAGGTACTTTTATTTTTATTCATTTATATGGATGAGCGTTGTGTATCATTTTCTACATCGTTTTTGGAATATGGAACTCTGGGAGGCCGTGAATGTTTCTTCCCCTCGATTTTTCATCCGACGTCCATTACGTAATCTTTCGATTGAGGTGGGATCCCATTGAGAAGGTTAATTAATGAGACCTTTTCCGTTCTTGTTCCTTTTTATCACACACCTTGGTTACCATTTGAGTAGAAATGGTGGGTTTTGACAGAAACACATATCTACGATTATTAGCTTCAAATTGGATCTTGATATCGGGTGTGCCTATGTCTACAAGTCTATGTTAGGTTGGGCATACCTTTTTTTGTGATTTCATGGTCATTTGGGGATGTGGATTTTATTCACAATGTCGGGTATTCTTAAATACCCATGATTATTTTTATTGAATTGAATATATTCTTTCTGGGATGGAATTGCAAATTTAATTACCTCATTAAACTTGAGAAAGGATGGGTTAGAGGTCCTTTATCTTTTGGGTATTTTGGATGGGGGATACCAAATGGATATAATTGAACTTTTTTTATTACACTTCTGAGTATAGATTATTAAATCAAGATTATTTATATTAGAGGCTTTCAATACCTCAGTGATGGTATGGGACAACACATTTATAGTGAAAATAAACTATTTAAATTGATTTTACCATCTAATGTTATTTTTTTGATAATATATATGAGATTCTTGATATTTCATATTTTAGAACCCTTGGGGTTGTGTTGGGTATGTACTGTATATTCTTAAGTGATTTTGATTTTACATTGGGCTTGGCCTGGATCACATGAGTGTTTGGCAATCAGATTGTGTGTCACGAACTTCAGTTTGAAGTAGTGTAACAGTCGGGTTGGGAATTTCATGGGGTACATGGATGTTGAGGCCATAAAAATGTGTGACATGGTGATAGGGACATGAGGTGTCAATGATGTTGTGGATTGAGTTACTTACTTCTTGATTACTACTCACTCATGATTTCTGTTCTGCACACATAGGATGAATTCATGATGAGGTGGTTTTCACCACTCGTGTGGGAAGAGTCCACTAATAGATATAGTACAAGTACTATTGGTTTGTGGGTGCTTGTCATAGGAACCCATGTGGAATGTGAGGAGACTTAGGTTTGTAGTGATGAGGATACCTGGTTATGAGATTGAGGGTAGTCAATGATGTTCCCCCTAGTTGGTTATTTGAGGAAAGACATTGAAGATCCTCCGATTATTATTATTTGAGGACATGGATCATTGTTCCGGCTGTTTTTCTGGAATGGGATGATGTGATATTTTGAGAATGGGTTACAATTGATTGGGTGTTCCATCATGAAGTATGTACGTGAGACACATGGTGTTAGGAGGCACATGGTGCAAGGTTACATGACTTTGAATGTTGCGTAGGCTGATGTAGGTGCCACTCCATGGTGGCTGCTGATCACTAGTGGATGTTGTGTTTACATTGTACATCATAATGTTTACATTCCATATATATGCATGCCTTATTTAACACCTATACATGGTATGCACCATTGGGTGGTATGCTACTGAGATGCATTTGATACCATAAACGGGATCATCCGGATGCATGTAGGATTTAATTATTTACCTTCAGGAAATAGATCAACACTAGAAGCTAGATCATATTAGCTTCTGCATGGAGATGGTATGGACCATGAGTTCGTGCCAAAATAGAGATTGCTTTGTTTTTTTTTCTTTCATGTATCAATATGATTATTTTATTTTGTATCTATTTTTTGTTAGGCTTTGATCCGTTGTTTATTTAAATGTATGACTCGATATGGATTCATGTGTGGTTGTTTAGTAGTTACATGTGATGTTCAACATGTTTTTATGGTTACATTATGTTGCACATGTTATATATCACTTCTACTATTTTACTGATTTTGGATAGGCTTCCACTAAATGGGTCTTGTTTGAGTCTTTAGAGTCCTTCTTTATTATTGTTGCATGTTTTATTTTTATGTTCATACTGGTAACTTATTTTCCTCCAAGAGGGTGTATCCTCCCAACTATACCTTTTTACTCCCTCACTACTATTCAGAAACATTTGGAATTCGGGGTGGTGTCCCTAAGGTGGTAACACCCAACTAGTTTTGCACTGTTTGGGTGGCTATTCGGGTCCCAAACATTAAAAAGTGGTTTCAAAGCACGTTGCTCTTGACAGAGATTTAGTAGCTGCTTTTCACTGAATACTAATGAGATCAAGACTACATTTCTATTTCCACAGGATTTAATATTTGGGATACGGTAGACTCGATATAGGTTTTTATTGGAACTAGGTATTTATATTGTTCTTCGGGGCTTGCAACCCCATGTACGAGTGGTGGAAAAATTTACCTAGGGTGGCAATTGTTGTTTTTCTTTTACTAGTATTATAGTTTTTATTATTTCCAACTTTTTGGCCTACTTATTGTGTGACATTATTGGTTATGATATGTAACGCTTGACCCAGTGCTTTAAGGGAGAGTTGGACCATGGCCTGGTAAGGCAGGGCTAGTTTTCATGAATTTTGATAGGAAAATTCTTAGGGTATCTCAATTTCATATCTACATGTATACTTTGTGAAGTAATAATACCATGTATGTAATATCAATTTCCATGATAGAAATTATTTTGAAATATGAAAGGTGAAACTCCGAATAGAATTTCATGTCTATTGGAATGTAATATTCCACGCTTCTAATTATGTAAAATTGTATGTGGCATGAGATTTGGTCTTGGATAGTATATGGGAAGGAAAGTACTATGACTGAGGTGATGATGATTGTTAGGATTGGGATACTTGGATGTTGGTTTGTGTAAATGATTGTTGTTGGGACGTGCATGACCTGAGGACATTCTGATACTTGGTTTTATTGAGGGCCGGTAAAGAGGACATAAGGCCAGGATGACATGAGGCATGGTTGTGGTGGGGAGTGTAAGGGTAGTTATTATAAGCTTCCCCTATACTATGTTCCTTATTTTCATTATATATATATAGATATATTGTCTTATATGTGGGTTGTATGACCATTTATGGTATTCAGCTAGTTCTTCATAGACAGCTCGATGGAACAATTGGAGGGTGATGGTATAGTGCCACAGGAGCAGGATCATGATCATATACCTGAGTTACAGGCAGAGAATGAGCCACTAGTTGAGGCTCAAGGATATGATCTGGTTCAAGATCCAGTCTTGGCAAAGCAGCATCCATGTTTTGCAGCGTTTGGGATGTGGTTCAATGAGTAGCTTCAATATATCATGTTTTGTTTTTTTCAGGGGATCGACAATGGCGCATAATTTGTCAAACCTTTTATGACATATCTGACTTGGGAGATCTAGCCACATCTCCAGCCACAGTTTCTAGGTGGTGGTGGTTATCAGGTTGCTGAGAACTAAAGAGATATCACACATATGATTTTCGATCAACTCAAGATGCCTCTAGGGAGGAGGGTCAAGATGGTGACATACATGCTGAGCAGACTATCGAATAATTGGTGGGACGTGTTGGTTCAGGCTGGCAGACATAAAGGAAAGTCATGGAAGGACTTTGATGGAATTTTTAGTAGATTTTTTCAAAGATGCTGGGGGAATTGAGTGATTGGGAGTTCTGGAGCTTCCAGCATAGTGACATGTTCATCATTGACTATGCATCTTCCTTCCCTGAGTTGTCTCACTTTGTACCAAGTATGGATTCAATGAATCATTTAGAGTGAGGTTTTATGAATATGGATAATGACATGGAATTATTGTGTATGTAAATATATTATGGTTTTCCTCATTCTCTGAGGCTGTGAATTAGGGGCTCATAAACGAGGGAAATATAACGTACAAGTACATTTTGAGCTGGTAAGAGGCTTCAGGTGATGGTTTAGAGAGCAATAAGTGAGGCCGAGATGAGTTCAAGTTGGAAATCAGTCCAAGGAGTCTACTAGACCACCTTTTGGTAGTTCACCAGTGGTTTTAGATTAGTTTGGTAAGAAAGGGAATGTTCAGACCCATTATGGTAGGCCTCAAAGGGGTTCCAAGCATATGGACTGGTCATACATCTGTAGAGGTTCTGTTGGGAACCTTCTCAGAAATCCAGTAAGTAGGGAGCAGGATAAAAAGTGGCATCAGTGGTAGATTCGAGATCTGTACAAGGTGAGGGTAGCCCAGGCTTGACTGCACACATAGGATGTGGTAGAGACAGTGTGACCCAACCGAGGGTTCAGTGGCCAAAAAATAGGGAAGCACATCAGAGAGGTCATGCATCATGAAGTCGAACATCAGGCTAGGTACACACGGTGGAGCTTCTAAAGGCTAGGCAGGATGATGAGCCGACGACAGTCATAGGTGTTCTGTGGGAATGGCCATAATATTTCTTTTTTTCTATTTATCATGGCCAGTTGAGACATGTTTGTTTTCAGTAAATGAGGTGCACAAGATATATGTGGATTGACCAGATGATAATTAGTGGGATTGGTTCCATTTTGGTGAGTGATATATGTACATATATATATGAGATGCATGGAATTATGAGCATCGAGGATGTAGAATACATGATGTGTCGTGGGAATTGGGGCATCAATAATGAATGATATATTAGGTGAAAGGCACCAGATTTTGTTTTGAGTATTCCTGGGATACAAGACATCATGGAGGAGGACATTGATGTTTTGATAGATACATTTGGTTGTTAGAAATGATAGTTGAGCCACACATATGGTGCAAGGGTGACGATGCATCATGGGATGACCCTGGTTCCGGGTAATAGGTCTATGGAACATTGATTTATTTCAATTTTGGGCCATAGATGTTCTGGAATCATTCTTCACCACCCTTGGAAGGGAAATCCGGGGATGAAAGGGGGGAGTTTCTATGAAACTAGTTCTTACTTTTAGTTACAAGCCTCATTTTTTCCCTTTTTCTTTTTAAGTTGTTTTTAGAAAAAGGGGGAAAACTGTGTTGTTCATGAATTTTCCAAGTTACATTCCATGTACTACACAGTACCCATATTATATATGTTAGGTTTGTAACAACTACATACTGACTACATACATGTCGTGTGGTGACCATGTAAAAATAATCTCCTATACATTGTTCAGTTTTCCTTAATATTCTATGTATTTTACTCCCCATGTACTCGATGTGTCTTAGCTGTCTGTTGTCCCGTGTGACACATCTGAGTTTTGTGATGACATAGAAACCCGCGTACACTGAATTATGGAAAAGATAATACAGTACATTTAGTCCTTAATACACAATATGTAATTTTATTTTAATTAATTTATATGTAAGAGTGTCAAATCTCATTTCTAAAACTATTTTCTTCTTCCTCGTTTTTGGACTATGATGATCTAGGATGCTGGGAATGTTTATTCTCCTAGATTCATCATCTGAAGTTCATTCTTACATCTTTTGGTGGCTGTAATATCTCATAAAGAAGGCTAAACCATCGATCCTTATTCTGTTCTTGTTCCTTTGTCTAACATTCAGTTGATTCAATCTTTTTAGAATATCAAGGTTATGACAGAAACATAGATCTTCAAAGATCAGTTTCAAAATATAACTCAATATTGGACGTCCCTATGACTATAAGTCTAATGTAGGTGGTACATACCTTCTTTTCTACATTCCTGGACATTTAAGGGTTTTGGAGTTTTAGAACAACATTGGGTATTGATTGAGACCCATGTTACGTTATAATGAATTGATCATATTCCTTATGGTATGTTTTTTGTGAATGTCCTTACCTTGATATTCATAATTGTAGTCGGGTTTGAAGACATTTATCATTTGGGAATTTTTTCCAGGTGAGCCAAAATGGTTATAATTAAAATGTTTTTATTAAACTACTATGTTTAAACAGTTAATGAACAATTAAGTATATTAGAGGCTTTCAAGACTCATTGCCAGTATATGAAAACACATGTCTTGTGTAAATCAAATGATTAAATTGTTTTTCCTATTTAATGTGATTCTTTTGATTATATATATGTGTTTGTGTGTCTGTGATGCTTAATATTTCATACACTGGAACCCTTGTGGTTGTGTTGGGTATGGCCTGAATATTATTGAGTGATTTTGATTACAAGTTAGGCTTAGACCAAATTATATGATTGATTTGTCGACAGGATTAGGCATCATGAATGTCAGTTTGTGGTAGCGCAACATTAAGGTTGGGCATGGGCCAAGATACATGGTTGTTGAGGCCATCAGAGGGAAGAGACATAGTCATAGGGACACTATGTGTCAGTGATGTTGTGGCTTGGGTTCTTTATTTGGTTATTACCACTCACCTGTGATTTGAGTCATTTGAACATCGGTTGACTCTGTGATGAGGTGTTTTTGACAACTCATATGGGTAGAGGACACCCATAGTTACGGTTTAGGTATTATTTTTTGGGGGTTCATTCCATAAGAATCCACGTTGAAGGTGAGGAGTCTTTGGTTGGTAGGGAAGTGCATTCCGGGTTATGAGATTGAGGGAAGACATCAGGGTTTCCTCTGGTTGTTTATTTGAGGATTGAAATCATTTTACCTCTGATTATTATTTTAGGACATGCATTGTTGTTCCTTTAGTTGATGTGCCAGGGGAAGACGTGAGCTTCTGATCATGGGATACTATTGTTTGGGAGTTCTATTAGGGCATTAGTACTTGATACACAGGGTGTCAGGAGGAATGTGGTGCTGGGATATATGACTAAGATTCTTGCATATGATGAAGTAGTTGACACACCAAGGTGGCAGTTGAGCACCAATGGAAGTTGTGTATACATTTTTCATCATACTGTATGGATCTACGTACTTGAAATATATCAACTTAAGTAGTGGGATAGTTTTAAATACTTCATGTAGATGGTATGAACCATGAGGTATTTCCTAGCAGGATATCACATAGTTGTTTTTCCCTATATTAACATGTTTCATTTATATTGTAGTGACTATTAGTTAGACATGGAATCATTGTTTGTTGAAATGTATGACATGATGTGGATTAATTCTTGGTTGTTTTGTCATTACAAGTGATGTTCAACATGTTGTTCTTATTACAATTCATTTAACTTGTTATATATTACTTTAGCTATTTTTATTCTTTTGGATAGGCTTCTTATATGTGTGTCTAGTTCGAGTCTATTGATTCCATTATTTCTTCTTAATTTTTTATTATTATGCTCAGACCAGTACCTTATTATCCCCAGAGAGTGTATAGCCTTGACACTATTGATTTTTATGCCCTCACTGCTAGTCTGAAGCTGTTTTTGTTTCCATAGGTGTGAATATGGTGTTATCACTTGTCCCATTTAGAAATGTTAGGGTATATATTCAGGTCTGATACCTTACAATTGGGGTGTTAGACCTAGAATTTTTCACTAATAATGTAAATAAATGACCAAGGGTTTGTTGTTAGACATGGCGTTCTGCACCAATGGGATTTGGGATATTAGACGTGACGTTCTGCACTAATAATGAAAACAAATAAATGTGATTTGGGTTGTTAGGGATGATGTTCTATTATAATTAAAATGATAAATAAGTGTGATTTTGAGTGGTAGACATAGATTTCTACACTACTTATAAACATGTATAAGGATTGGGATTTTTTTTCTGATTTGTTTCAAACCAGATAGCCTATGTGGTTGATAAAGATTAATTGATAATGTGATAACTCGTTAATTATGAATTGTAATATTTTCTTTATATAGATTCCTCCACTTTTAGTTTGACTTGATTTGTATTTAACATCATTAGTTCTGGCATACTGATTTGTATAGACATCATATTCAGGCCACCTGATTGATACCTGAATATACTTTATTTTGCATGATATGTTAAAGGAAAATCTCCTATATTATATAGGTGATTTTAATGGGAGATTGATGAGGGGATGAGATATGTTTCAGGACATTTATGGATTATTTATTGTGTTTATTTCAGTTTCCTTGTAGCCACTCAGAACATATATGGTCATTTTAGATTTCCCTTTCAGTTAAGTATTGTGATTCAGGTTTTTGAATTTCCAGTGATGTTGAAATGGTTATGAATATATATATGATTCTAATATATAATGTTTATTTTCTTCTAGTGATTACTCTCATAAACTATGGTATAGTCCCCCCCAAATGATTTACCATACCCTCATTTCTAATAGGCAGCCTCTAGCATACGGGGAGGTGTGCCTGAGGTCATGTGGTGAACCGGCTAAGAGAACCAGTGCATGAAACCCAGGATAAGATGCTATATATTTAAATTATTCCATTTCCTAGAGAAGTTATATGATTATTAAGGATATCATTTATGAAATTAAGTCATTTTATTTATTGTTGTTGGAAATTATAATTTCATAATGAATAATCATTGTTCATTTATTTTTTATATATTTTTTGTAATGTCTATATCTATAATGAATGGATAGTTAATGGTGAAAATTAGTCTTATTCTTATCTAAATAGACTTGGAGTATTCTTGGTGGTATTTCAAATGGTTAAGGATTTATTATAGAAAAATCACCTGATAAGTGAGAATAAACTAATGTTTTCATGTTCAATAACAGAATAAAAACACTTTTTAAACATTTGTGAAACAGATTTCTTGAATTGGAGTGCCTGCATATGGTTAAATAGAATAAATGGATTAATAATGGATTAATTAATATAAAATGTGTGATTAAATTTAATATAAAAGCTTTTGTAACACGTTCTAGGGATAGACATATGTTTTAAATTTTGTCACACTATATATCTATTTTGGGAGTCTTCAGAGATTATATAGAGTAGAACATAACACAAATATGAATAAAACCATTGAATAAAAGATGTGGAGACCCCAAATCAAATAATTTTATATTTTTTATTGTGTTATCATTTGGTATTTTTTTAAAAAATTTGATTTATATTATCCAAAGAGACTCTCGATGCTATGTTTTAATAAATCACAAATTAATTACGTGAGAAAATATCAATTCAGTCAAACTGAGCCATTATATTAAAATAAAAGATAATATCTTGTTAGATTAATTCATACATAAAAAATATAAATTATATTAAATATAAATATAAAATGATTCATAAAACTATGTATGGGAGGGTTTTAAGTGCCATGTAAAATTCGATTTTCTTTTCTGCTTCTCATGTCAAATTATATAATTTAATTAAAGAAATGAGTTATTAGACTTTTTAGAAATGGGTAATATGTAATAAACCTATTTGAGATAAATTAGAATGATGTGGATCATGGAGTAAATATAATATAATAAAATTCAATACATTAAATATTATTTCAATGGTTAATTACATGAAATTTTAAGGAGATAATTACATGATGAATTAAATGGAATATTTAATAGATAATTAAAGGATAGTTATCCTAAAGATTTAAATATTGATTACAATATAGAAAGTAATATAGATGCTGAAATTATAAATGTTGAATAATTCAGAAATATGTTTTATGTTTAGTTTTATATATATTTAAATGAATAATGATCATAGGGATTTTATTTATATATTATATTAAAGGCATAAAGTGGGAAAAATATTTAGATATCAATTGAAATTATGTTTGATTTTTAATAGGAATAAAAATAATTTTTAATTTTTTCAGGATTCAAAATAATTATATTGTAGGATAAATTTAATCAATAAATTTGGAATGATATTAATGAAATAATATTTCTATATTTGCAGTTAAATCATGATGTAGTGTTTTGTAATAGAAAATAGACATTTCATTTATTCGATATTAAAGTTACTGAATCACAAAACTATAGTTTGTTTCATGGAATATGACTCAAACATATGTGAATACTATATTATGTATGACTTTTCGTAATATATACTACATATCGATAAATAAAAATAACCCATATAATAAAAAATAAAATTATTCATAGAATTATGGATCAATTATTGGGGCTCAATATCCTTTTTTACCACCCTAATTATCGAAAAAAATTCATGATCATTAAACATTTTTATTTTTTAATGAGATCACAAGCATTGGATAAATATTGTATTTTCTTTAAAAATTTATATAAAATCCTTATTTTACATTAATTGGAAGAGATAAAGATGAATAAAATATATCAAGATCATTTTAAGGGAATATAATTAATCAATTGATCTTAAAAAAGAAAGAAAAAATTTTTCTGGCTATTATAAGGGGATGAAAATGATAATAGATCTAAGAAGAATATATGAGTTCTATTGTTACATTGATGTACAACAAAAGGGAAAATATTGGATAATTTTTGTTCAGGTATGTGGTAATATTATTCTAGAATGGGTCTGTTTCTACTATAATTATTTTGAAGATAATGTATTTATCCTAATACTAATAGGAATATGTAATTTTAAATTTCATGTTGAAGATAAATATTCAACCGTCAAATAACGAAGTATATTTCATTAAGATTTTAAGAGGAAGATTGTTTCAAATGTATGGAATTTAATATATCATTAATTCAATAGTTATGATGAATGAAGAATAAAATGATGAATATTGAGAGAACCACATGGTTATAATCTGAAAATCCATCACTGAAGATATTAATTTTGGAAAATAATATGGAGTGTCCCTTGGATAAAAAATTATTATTTTCTCAAACATTGTATTTGAAATATTCCCCAACATGATTTTTTTTGTATCCCTATATATTATATCATCCAAACAAAGAATTATAGAGGTTTTAATTACACTGAATCATCATCATGATTATACTACTTCTATTAGAACAATTTAGTGATCCATATAAAATCCCATTGTGGATGTTCCTTTTATTCCAACGTATGTGATTGATATTCAGTGTGATCAATGAATATATAAATTGGTATTAGGCAAGTTACTTCAATAATGATAATAAGATGTGAATAGGTATTGTGGATCAAATAAGAAATGTTTTAATTACATACTTTAGATGGTTAACCGAGCATGCTAATGGTATTTACATTCTACTTGGTCAGAAAAAGTGTAAATCCCATGAGGAGTTGGTTTTCATGGAAATAGTGATGAAAACAAAACATGAGGAACCATAGGAGATACATGATGTTGTAGCTTGATTCTAGATATACCCATGGATTTAATAACCCTAGTTTCATGAATTTTGTATCACCACATCATAAATGAATAACTAGTTTAAAATCTATAGACATTTCTACCATTATTTTTATCAAGTAATATTTAATTAGCTATTTTCATAATCACATAAGACGTATTAATTATTATGGTCTCATGTATGAAAATGGATTATAATTATGTATACACCATTTTTTGTTATTAATTATTAAATTAATAGACCACATAGAGTAGTTCATGATAATTTTATTATTAAACGTGATCAATTCATAATAAAAGCCTTCAATTATAATATAAAGTTGTCTTCTATCCATAATTTGGTTAGGTAGGAACTATAGCTTGACATTTTTTCCAAGTTGATGGACAGAGTAATATTAGTTATCGTGGATTTCAAATGACACTGATTATATTTGTTTACCAAATTTGGGACCACATAGTGTAGGTATATCATACATGGTATAAATTAGAGGAAGGGGTTGTGATGATCTGGGAACAATGGTACAGATTTGAGAGATTTCTCAATAGATTAAGGAAATGAATATCAATATAGATGTATTAACAATTTCCTGCACAAATATAATAATTTAATTCCATTTACATAATTTATAATAGGATATGGGAATTATGAATTATTATTGTAGGAATTATTGGAAGGAATCTATTTTTTCCAATATTGATGTTTATTGTGTTTCTATTGAATAAATAGAGATAATTATATATTATTAATAATATCGATAAAATATAATGAAGGTAATGTTACAATAGGGTATTTTATCTTTTTATTGAAATAGATAGAAAAACTATAATAAAGTAAATATTATAAATAATATTAGACACCAAAATTTTTATCACATCTCATAAATTTCAGGGATTTGTATAAATATTTGTTCCTAGTCTAATGGGATGATTGGAAATATTAAAAGATAGAATATCTCCTACTCAATTAGATTACTCTAGAGGAAGGAAGGGGTGATTTTAAATCCTAAGAGACGCACATATATGTTTAATATGCCTATTCATTCATCATATAAATATTTTTATTCATCATGTTTTAAAAATAGAATGTGGTTATAGGTGTTATCTGTTTCAAATATTCATGCCATTGAAAAGATAAATGTAAGATATAGATAGATAATATATTTTAATTACTAGTTATGTATATGTTAGAAGATGGAATCTTTAAAAATCAACATTTACAAATGATTATTCGGTATAAAGTGAATTTTGAAATTTAATAATTTGTATTTAAAATAGACATATCCATACAAATCATTATTTCTTCTATACCTTCTAAATTTTCCATGTATATTTATTTTTATAAGATGAATAATAAGGATAATACATATTAAAATTTTATGAATAATATTTTCATAGTCGATAATAATTGGATGATATAATAAAAAAGTTATAATTTAGAAAAAACCAAAAGATGATACATAAAGTCCTTATTTGAAGCAAGTAATTCAAAGAGAATCAAATTAGAAGGA
The DNA here is from genome assembly GCA_963277665.1 of Viscum album. Lineage (NCBI taxonomy): Eukaryota > Viridiplantae > Streptophyta > Magnoliopsida > Santalales > Viscaceae > Viscum > Viscum album. Next base: position 1,270,295,307 of record OY728160.1, read on the forward strand.
GGATTCTTTCTTGGTATGTGAGAATAAAAAATTTTAAAATTAACTACAAGGAATCAATGATGAATTAAGGATATTCTTGTGTTTAATTTATTTTTTTCATTCATTATAAATTTTATAGGATCTATATCATGGGTATTATGTATTTCATGTTTCCTAATAAAATGTTTCTAATTAAATGTTCCATAAAGGTTCGAAAATATTATAATATAATCGTTAAATTATAAATATATTAATTTAAATATGATTATTTCATTGAAAATAGTATCATACAATCTAACCATGCCGTGTTTGATGATTTTCATATCAGAACACTGTTATTTAGAACCGAGATTAACTATAAACATAATATCTTGGTAAATTTAAAACCGTAATGGTTTTTATTCAATTTTTATAAAATTTTATATTCCTATTATAATGATTATATATGTTATGACATGAATAAATTGAACAAACTATTATAATAACTCAATTAAAAAATCCATATTTGAAGTCAATGAAGAAAAAATTACTATTATTTTTCTTAGACATAAAATTATGAACAAGGGCTCATAGAACCCAATTGTTTGAATAATATATACTAGAAATGGTACATAAATTATTCTAATATATATAAATTTAATTTGAAACATTATTATTTAAAATAGATGACGACTATTGAATATTTTAGGTTTGTAGGTCATTGTCACATAGAGCGTTTTGTGGTAGTATATACAAATATATTTGGAATATTAGAAAAAGAATATTTAAGTGGATTCTATTATTTTATAATTTATATTAATGAATTTATTAGTTTATAAATGTATACATGAGGAATAATAGTATCAAAATTTTTAGAAATTAAATGAATTTTAAGGTGATTTAGAGAATAAAAATCTCAGAAATAAAATGAAACACACATAAAATAATAGTATAGAGTATCTACTCCTATAATCTATCAATAAAATTAATGTTTATTGAGTTATATCCAATCCCCCACCTAATAATATATTTCCTTGGAATTATTAGAGTTAAGAGAGTAATAATACTTTTTGGACACCGTGATATCAATAATGAGTCATTTATATCATTGGTTTTTCATACAGGTATATGAATTATATATAGTCAAAAAAATATCAATAAATTTCAAATTATTGTAACAAGTGGTACATATAAGAGTTATGGTATATGATGGATCCTTCCATATCAAATCATCAAATATAGGGATGTAATACATTTCTTAAGAACAATCCTAGAAATATTATTTCAATATGAGAAATGGAATTCATATTTCTACAATGTCCAAAGAATTAAATATATATATAAACAATAAAATAACATTTATAGATGTCTAATAGTTGAAAAATTGCTTATTTTAATATAATGCTATAAAATCTCTAAAACTGATAATGGGTTCATAATATAATTTCATGAATTCTAGGATCATGTATCAAGTTTTTTTGAAGATGAGTAAATTCAACATGATTATATATAAAAATTTATTCGATATACATTTTTGTTGTGTAGATACAAGTTGAATGATAGGGAACTAGAGAGATATGGATTTCACATTCCTATGGATTGTGACACATTATTCATTGATAATGGAATGCTATTTTCCTATAAGGATGCATTGTATTGTATAAAATCATTTCATTAATAGAATCCACATATGAAAAAATTGATTCCATGTACATATATTCTAGAAAGAAATTTTTAGAATGTTAATTTTCATTAAATATCATTGAATTTAAATAAATATGACAATGAAATTGTACATTTATGTTAATGATAACACATATAAAGAATACATGGTGACAAAATTTTCTAGGAAGTGTGAAGGAAACAACTATGATGAAACCATATCACCATTAAAATTTTTAAATTAAATTAAAATTATACTACCAATTGATGTGTACCATGATCTTCGGAACATTAATATTGTTTTTAACTTATATTTTTTTAATTGGGATACTATATAAGAAATCTATATGACATAAACCAAATGATTTATGATTTGAAATGAATCCAATAATGTATTCACGTTTCAAAGATACATTCCTATATTAAATTGGAAATGAGATCTTGGAATTTTGGATTTTATTAAGATATAAGATATTAGGTTTCAATTATGACTGATGTCAAACATTATTCAAAAAAATTATAGAGGGGGTACTAGAGATTTCCTAGAAATATTGTTCAAGGAATAAATAAATAATTAAAATATGATTAATGTATTATAATTTATTAATATAAGATTAAATTAATTATTTTTAATGTTTGAAATAAGATAATAATTCTATATTTAATATCTACATATATATATATATATATATATTAAATTATATCCAAGAGTCTAGCTTAACTAAATAAGAGTAAATAAAATAAAAATTTACTTAATAAGTTATGAGATAGAATAATTTAAGATGGAATTATTTTCTACTCTATATAGAGTTAATAACTCAAATAATATGTTTCCTAAATCATTATAAGAGTTGGAATTAGTGAGTAGAATTTCATATACATTATAACATGGATCTATCACGTATGTATAATATATACATGAATTCAGGGTAAATATATATTGATCTAAGATGGAAAATACTGATAATACAAAGGTGAACGTCATTATTGAATATATTTAATAATCATTTTTAATAATGTAATATGTTTTTTTGTAAATAAAGCTGAATATGAACATTTTATGAGGGGGAATACTAGTGATAAATTCTAAAGAGGCCATAATTTTCTAAATTAATAGTTAGGCTGTATTATTAATATAAAATATACTGATTTTATTTATAAAATCTGAAAAATAGTTTTAGTAGTAAATTGAAACATGAATCAATGTTTATTTTATATTAATATGTAGATAAATAATAATTTTGGAAAAATTAAGTTTATCTATGATTCATGACATGAACCTACCCAATGATACTCTACCAAGACTACCAGTATACCATGGGTTCTAGACTATTCCAATATCCATTTTTATTAGGGTACGTGACAAACAAAAAGTAAAAATAACACAAATGTTGAGAATGTTAACCTTAACATTAAAAAATCCATAAATTTATAGAATAATATATATAATAATTTTATATATCCATTTAACTAAAAAATAGGTTCATTACTCGTATATATATCCTATCATTTTCCCAAATACTATTTACAACAAAAAAATGTAAAAATATATGGCATGACATATTGTGATAAAGACAAAACCTAGAACACTAGTACATTTCTACTCCAAGTTAAAATAACACCAGCTTGATGACCACTAGTAATGAACAAATACATGAATAGATATATTAAAGCACCTACAACACCATGCCCATATAAAATTTCATTATATACAAAAATAAAACATGTGTTGGAAAAAGACCCATGTTAGGGTTAGTGTAAATATAAATAATAAGAAGACACAAAATATAAATATATATCGGAATACATCTTATAAAAATAATATAAAACCGGAAATTCTATTTGAGGAAAATTAAATTATTGTTATGAAGACCAAAATCATAACATCTGAACTCTAAATAATTATCATGATTAAAGGAACAATAGTCACTTAGATGAATGAACCACTATCAAAATTAGTCAAAATCAATATTATACCAAATCTGTCCTACTCGGTGACCCACTATTCATGGAACACATCATGATATTTGATGGTGTACCAACCACTAATGAGATAATGAACTACATGATGTGGTGTACTAATATAAAATTGGTTTACCCATTATATATACAATTGAGTCAATCTTTAACTCTCAGGATTTAATCTACACAAAATTTTATGGAGTATAACAATATTATTATGTGTAGTTCCCTACAATATAATGTATATAGGGGATCCTCACCACTGAATTAGTATGTAGATAGGGGGTCAGAAACTTGGTGTCTTCTCAAACAATCTATCTCACTCTATGTTGTTTTCTCTATAAAGATATTGTGCTCAATTATTACAATATATTATAAACCTTCCAAAATTTTTATAGAAAAAACAATAGTTTTATTATTTGAGGAGAAACACTTAGAATAATAAGACCATTCATCTCATTCTGGAACCCAGGAATTAAGATATTGAGAACACTGATAACTATAAAATAAATAGAGTTAAATCTTTAGTACATTGTATTTGCAATTAATTAAATACATTATAGTACTATTTGTGGTTATAACCAATATTTTTTCCAGTAAGTTACATAATATGTGGAATATATGGAAATTTTGTGGGTGTAATGACTTTTGAACACAAATCATGAAGTTATAATATTATATATGAACATTTTTAATTGACAATGATTACCCTTTATAAGACTTGGGTGTACACTAGTAGGGATTCCTATGTCTAATTCATAACTCAAATAATATGTCTACTAGACCACATATAAAGTGGGGATTTTTATTTTATCATCATCATAATTGATTTCATGTTTATATTGACACCTCATATTAGTATGATGTGTGATTATTTTTTGAATTTCACCAAAAACTAGGCCTTTGGATTGATTTTTGGGGATATAGTTGTTATAGGTGGATTCAGTTTTGTTATTGGGATGTCTAACATAGATTGAAGTTTTTTTATTATAAAACAAACACCAGTATGTTCATGGATGTCAGATACCATGTACCCATGGGAACTATAGAACCCCTAGAAATGTGATACTAAAATAACTATATGTTACATAGCATATCAACTCGGTGCATTCCCTGACCGGATCTGACCCAACATACAATATTATGTAATTGACATTATATATTTATCTGAAAATATAAATCCCCACAATACAACAACTGACCTTTGAGTTTTTTTTTCTATAGTCACACACACTTGGAAACATCCCAGTAGTCTACCCATTTTATCTCTACTCCAGGATAAGTATTATTAAAATTTGGATTTTTAATTAGGTAGTCTCTCAAAAATATTGGTATATAGTTTTAACATGGATCATGACATTTAGTCTTTGAATTAATAATTTTCAATGAGTTTTACCCTCTCAAAATCATTAAATCACAATGTCATTAGTGCTTAACATCCACCTATATCCAAAGCAGTTACACTTATGTTATGGTTGGGTATTGGCTCTCATAACATTTTTCACATCCTACTTCCAAGTGAAATATTTATTTCTATATTATCCCATGGGATTTCCATAATACCTTATGTTCATTCTAATAAAAATAGAATCTATTTCCTATGGAGGACACTTATATGACTATTGACTATCCCCACAGGTCAAAATGTGTGCTTTCTATGTGATTCTTTCTTACTCACAAACACTCTAAAAATCCTTTGAGGTCACCCATCTTGACTACTACTATAGGATGATCATGATTTAACATTGAGTTATGATACTGAATATTATAAAATTAAAGGAATAATGGGGGTGTTAGTTTCCTACTAACATTTATTGCAGACATCAACTTACAATTTGAATTATAGGGTTTTCAATCATCTATTTTTGTTTTCATTGACTTTAGAGAATAATTTTTTTGATTTGTTTTATGATAATGTAATCTAATTATGTTATAAATAGTTTGAATTTAGATTTATTATATTTTATGGACCTTCTAAGAAAACAATATATGAATGTTATAGAGGAATCTATAGAGTAATTCTTATAGGGGTTCATACATTTGAAACAGTATTAGTGGAATCTAATTAAAAATGATCATGTCCTTATGTGAAATAGCTAATACAAAACATAAACAGAGTTTGGAAAAGACTTTTATATTTACTCACTAATATAATATTAATCCATCATGGTGTCTAGGTACCCTTGGAATGATAAGAATATATGGGATAATATTTATTATATTTTCCACTTCCTAAAAGATCTGGAGGAGACCATGGTAGTTTGACCACTAATATACATCATGTTTTGAGAATTATGAGTTTGTAATCTATTTTTAATGAATTTTCTTGGAGATATCACCTATAAAATTACAATAAATAGTTTAATATATGGTTAAATCCTTGGACACTAAGAGCAGTGAAATAAATATAGGTAATTTATTTGGAGTAGGGAGGTTTTCATACAAAAGATTTGGCAACCAATTTTTTTTTAATAGTAATCCTATATCTAGATTTTGTTTCGAATGAATATCTCATATCATAGAGGGAAAATATTTTTTTGAGGCATGAAATTAATAAAATTATGATTTTAATGTTCCTAACCTCCTTTTAGGAGATTATTGAAAATGTAGTTAAGGCTACAGATGATATATAATGCAAGATGGTACTATTCATGTCATCAGTTATTGGAGGCGGTAAGCTTAGTTCATATTCCATTCTGTATATGATGTTTGATAACGAGAACCAAGGTGATGGTAGGGTGTGTGTTGAGTTAAAATAATATCAATAATCACTTTGTAACCATATTTTTAAAATAATAAAACATTTTTATAAAATATTATATTTTTATAGCATTTATAATTCCATATTACAAAAAATGTTATATAAAAAACCTTTTTTAATAGAGAAATATTTTTTATCAGACAAATTTATTTTCTATAATTCGATGAACATGATTTACTCTATTGTAAAAATAGTTATTTATTTTTATTTGGAATATTAATTAAAATAAAAAAGTGAAATTATAATGATTTCCATTAGAAGATATTAAATTAATACCAAAAAAACTACATCATAGAATGTAGGAAGTAACACATTTTGAAAAAAAATATACAATCCATCAAATGAAGATATTTATGTTTTAAAATATGAAAAATTCATAGTCCATCCAGTTATATTATAGAAAAATTATAATTGTGTTGAAAATTATGATCATTGGATATAAACGATGAGACTATTCCTTTTATTTAAATAATGAGTTTGTTTGAGTCCATTATAACCACCTCAATGATTTGAAAATATGACCATTAAAAATTTCCCTATAAATAGAATAATTGTTTGAGGATGAGGAATATTTTAAACCAAGTCTGTCTATTATTGATGGGAGGGGTTTGTAACATAATATTATATTAATAGTTCTTAAATATAATATTTTTTGGATTAATTTTCTTAGGGAATCCATGAGATGATCTTTGTTAACTCCACTAAAAATTTCAAGGTTAATACATTTTAGTCTGATTATGTTGTTTAATAGATTCAAATCATAGAATGTTAATGGCGTGTCAGACATTTTTGATCAATGGGTATTGAGGATATTAGCATATATCTGCATCTTATCATAGTATCTAAGTATTTCTTATTCTAAGAATTAAAAACCATATTATTAAGTGAAAACCATAGGAGCCTATTAAAATGGTTTGTGGAATTCTTTACATTTGTAGTTAAATTATTTAAAACTATTATAAGGATATTTAAGTCATTTATACATTCATTATATAATTAGGATATTTTACTTATAAATTATAATGACTATATTTTTTCAAATTTTTTAGAAAAACATAGTTTAATATTTTTAATAACATTATGCTACTATGGGAAATATTTTAAAGAATACACAATAATTTAAATCTTTACAAAAGATATTTGTAATATCACAATATTGTTTGAGAAATATAATTTTAAGACATATTGAGAGAATAATGTTTTATTTTTTGTAATAAATTCTTAAATATTTATCCTGAATAATATCTATTGAAATTTACATCATGAAAAGAAAATTTTGATTACATGTATGGAAAAATTATATTTCAAATAGAGTTTTCTAGGTTCAGTTATTAAAACCCAAAACCTCATTTTCAAAAAATATTTTTTGTTCCAAAGATGGAACCTTTTTTTACTAAAATTAAAAGTGGTGGAATAGGAAAAATAAAGTTCCTCTATATAAATTAAATTTTTTTAAATTTCATAATTATTACTTTTATAAAGAATATGTAGTTCTTGAATAAAAATAGTTTTATAGAGATGGATTACTAAAATTTCATTCTATAACAATCCAATATCCGATAAACATTTTATTCAAAAAACCTATTATTTGAATAGAAAATTAGAAGTGTACTAATAGTAAAAATAACTGCTAAATGGACAGATCATCTTATAAGTATATGATCGATAATAAGAAATTATTCTTGATTATTATCAAGATGAATAATTGAATAGAAATATTAACTAAAAATTTCCGACGATAAATATATAAAATAGTTACAATTGTACTTCATGGAAATTTTATAAAATTAAATGTTTTATTTGTTTAAGTAATTAAGAACAACATTATTAAAATATGGTTATTAGATTATTAATGTTACATTTTGATTATCAGAAATGAAAAATGTATTATTCAATGGTCTGATGTTAAATTGATTGTTTTTTATAATATGAATGATAATTTACAAAAATAAAATAACATAAAATACCTTAGAAGACATGTTATAAATGCCATAATGAAATTTAATATGAGTCGTGGATATATAATAGATGGTTAAGATACTGTTTTATTAAAGAATTAGCCATAATTTCTAAGAAAGGAATAGTTAGAGATCTACTACAACATATGTTTAATAGATAAAAATATTTTGACCCTTATCCATATTGAAAGAATTATATGACAAGTATTAAATATAATAATGAATTTTTAACATCTGATTCCTTACACTTAGTTCAAATGTAATTATTTAGTACAAAAAAACTCTATTTATTTGGAAAAAATGTTGGGAATATGTTTTAGTTGATTAATACACTACATATACCAATTTCTACATTATAGAAAAATATTCAGATTTGTTTATCTTCCTTCTAAAATATTTTTCCCATATTAAAAATGAGAAACATCTACCATTGGAAACTATTCATAGTGACCATGGTATATAATTTCTAAATTAATAATTTGAAATTTCATATAGTAAATAATAATAATATATAACATATAAACTCTTAGAAACCCTAAATAGGATATGTTTGATAGAATAAGTAGACCTATTTAGGATATTACGAGAACCATGTTGGGTAAATACTCAGTTAATAATCTTTTTTAGGTGATAAATTTATTATCGACTTTTATACTATAAATAGATTTTTACACAGATCGTTTATTAATAAAACTTTTTATGAGTTATCAGAATAAATAATTAAAAAACATTATTACTTTTGAGTTATATTAATAAAATACCTTATTTCCTCTAGAATATCCTTTCATATCAATCATAGTACACTTCATGTATTCCTATTAAAGAAAAAACATATGTGTTATCTAAAATTCTTAGTAATGTAAAATAATAGTGGATGTTATAGTGAACCATTAAGAAAAAATGAAGTGGAACGGTAAATAATTTAACGCACATTATGTTTAAATAATTTTATTATATTTTTGATATAAGGATTTATCAATATGGATGGTAAATAACTAAAAAGTCCTTGCATTTAAATAAGAACATGACTATAATAAATAGATAAGTCATATTCATTATGTTATGGTAAATAATTGATAAGAAAATCCTTTTAATCAATAAACATATAATGAAATTAACATGAAGATAATATCATTCTAAAATTCTCCTAGATAAAATAACTCTATTATTAGTGAAGGAAATTCTTAATTATTGTATATCATGATCTTTGGAATACTTATTCCTCTATTATAATGATCATTGTTTAAGATAGTTTAAAATTTTTTGTTGGTATAAACCAGAAAACATTAAATTAAGTCTAGCCACGTGATTTGTATCAGGATTCTAGAGACGCATCAAGGGGAAATATATATCAAGGCCCCAAAAATATTTCATTGTCCAAAGCATTACACATATATATAAAAATTTATTTAAACCAGAAACAATATTCCTTACTAATAGATATCCATATTGAATAAATAACATAGATTATCAATATTTTCCCAATCAATAAAATAAAATTACATGTATAACACAATTTGTATAAATGAGATACGGTTTACGAAATAATCATATACATTTTATTTAAAATGTATATATAGGTGAAATTTAATGTCCATTAATCAAACGAATGTGAATAACTTAAGGTAATTTTAATGATTATAAAAATTAATCATGAAAGAAAATTTCAATATTATCCATGTTCAAAATTATAACAAAAAATCTAGATGAATATTATTTATAGTATCAATAAAACATATTCCCAATTCATTATCTGTAATATAAATAGTTATTATCATTTATGAATAGAAGTATCTTAAAAATATATTTAAAAATATATATTTAGAAAAAATGATTTTAATTTTATAAACAAACTATTAAATGTAAAAGATCACAAATAATTATGAATATAATTTTATATAGAATATAAATTTAATCTTATAAATTTTTCCTCTAAATATAGGTTGTTCACCATGACAGGAAATTTCAAAAATGTCATACACATTAAAAAAAGATACAGAAAACATTTCTAGAAATATCCATACATGAATCATATTGAAAAGGGCATGAAGATTTATTTTTAAATTGTTAAAATGGTATAAATTTCATTAATAAATAATTTTTAAAATAATAAAACTAGTATTTGATTTTTTTTGGAAAACATGGTTTTGAAAAAAAAATATTTCCAATTAAATAGATAGATGAATTTAAATATTCTTAAAATCATATTATCAATGTTTAGGTAAAAAATTGTGGTAATTTTGTACTGTTACATTTAAGTATCATTAATAAATAGATGAAAGTAAAATTTAATTGTCTTATGATGAAATAATCAAATAATTTCATTCAAATGAACTTCATGAATAAGAAATCTTACTCAGAATGAGATTATGAAATAATATCTTGATATGATTCATACATTGATGTTAGAATAAATCAATGATCATATTATTTATATAAAATAAGAATCCACATAAAAGGGGCTGTTATCAAGAGATATCTTCTATCAAGAGTTCCCTATAGTTTCCTTGTGATGGGCTATTTGGTGCAAACAATGGGATCTCTGAAGGTGTGGTGTTAGTGGTATTTAGGTCGATGTGGCCAGTGAGGTGGGTGGTTCAATGCAGACGATGGATTTTTGTGGCTTTTTTTAGATTTTGGAGGCTTTTCTTCAGCATGTGGTGGATCTTCGGTTCACATTCCCTTTCATATAGTGGAGTGTTGTTGTCTCCTAGGCTGTTTTATTTCTCCTTGATAATGCGTACTATAGTCTTAGGATACTGTGGATTTGTGTGGATTCACATAATATGATGGTGATGTCTGTTCAAATTTCACCAAATGTTCGTTCCATGTTCCCTTCTAGAATTTGGAGTTCCAATGTATCATTAGTGTTTTTATTCCATCTTGATAGTGCATGCTCTAGTGGTGAGATGGGTTCAGTCATCCGGGATGAAAAACTTCGGATGCTTTATAGTGGATTCTACGAATGGAAAGAGGCATCTAATAGCCTGGTCCTTGAAGTTATCTGGTGTTTTTTTGTGATCTAAATTTCAATAGGATTTATTTTTATGTGTTGAAATGCGTATTAGATATATGGATGAATAGAGGGTTGAATCCTTTCCTCAGATTCGATGTCATATTTGAAGGATTTTTCTGCCTTTTTCTCTAGTTGGTTTCTGATTTTCATGATTTTAATTTAGTAGTAATGTCTGATTTGCGATATCTCTAGTGAGTCTTCATGCCTTTATTTTCTTGGTTCACTTCTCTGGTTCTGGTTTACCACCATTCTCTCTAAGGAAAAGCAACGCAGTGGGTATCATGGCCCTTTTAAATGGGATTTTCAGTGGCCATGTCTCGGGGATCATTGATTATTATCGGTTTGATGGATTTTTTGTGACTTTTTTATTTTAAATTAAGATAATTCTCCTTAGTGGTTTCAAAAATATGTATCAGGTGGGATTTGAGATAGTTTTATTGGGTGGCGTTCATTGAGATGATCTCCGTTGAGGGAAATTCATAATCATTCATCAACACCTTCATGAGGACTCTAGCACTCTATCTGAGAGGAATTCATGTGGTGGTCTCTATTGTGCTTTAGGATGTGAGGGAGAGAAACTGCATGCATCATGTATATGTTCCGTCTCTATTGGCTCCCAGAGGTTGATGATGCCAATTAGATCTTCTCAGTTTGTTACTAACTATTTTCCTTTGGGAAAATTTTGATCATGAAATGTGAAAGCAAATTGTCACTCTAAAAGGAATATCTCTAGATGAGGATTCATAGCATTAATTATTCACCAATGCATGGCTATCCAGATTATGAAGAATGAGAGGGTGTTAAATTTTTCATATGTACAAAGCCCATGTAACCATACATGGGACATCTAGCATTGTGGATTGGAAATGGTGGAGTCCTAATATAACAATGTAATCACTTTGGAGGGTAGTTCCAATATTTTTTATCTTGTTTGAATTTCCTTTTAATGTTTTTATATTGTCAAATTTCGTTGGGTAGACACTTACCCATAAAAAGTGTAACACAAAAATAAAATAATATTGATTTTTGTTATCCACATAAAACTTTTGTAAATAAAATACAAAATATTACAATGTATTTACACACATATTTTAAGAATTTAAAAGACAATGAAGATGTAATATAACCTAGTGAAATGAAATTGAGTTGTGAAGTTAATTACCACATTATAACATTTATTTGAAAACCAATTTTGATGAAATAATTCAAAAAGATATTAAAATACTATGAAGTATTATTTAATATTGATATTACTAGTCAAATGGTAATTATATACACCATATTTAGTAAATTATTCACATATAATTACTATATACTTCAATGAGGTGAAATCAAGGTGAAATCCTTACATCATGATTCCTTTTAATTTAATGTGGTTAACCCCCATTGTAGTGATTTTTATAATGTTATTAACTTATAATATAACTATATTAATATTTATAATATCATATATTATCCTTTTATAGTTACTTCTCACTAGTTATATAACTATCTATCTTTATTTCCATTGTTTTAGGTGTTGATTTCCTTGATTTCTCATTCTAGGTTTTTAATCAAATTTCTAGTTATTGTCAATTTTATATAGTTTTGAAATCTAAAAAATATTAATCCTGTCCTAATTAGGATATTTATAAATTAATAATTATTTTGGTCCAATAAAGTGTTTTGTTTTTGAGAAATCAAGTACATTATGATGATGGAGAGGACTGGTCATATGTAGGCATGAGTAACGTTTACATTCATCATTGATAATTATGTTAATCTAGTAAGAAAAATAATATATTCCAAAAATGATCATGATATTATATTATATCATTAAATATATTTATAAATATTTTCTATTATGTTTGGTGATGAAAATATATAGTGGCATCACTTCATAAAGGTAGTAGTGCACACAGACATGAACAACATTTTCTTCTTTTAGTGAGTGAAATGTAAAAATGAAAATGAAATTTAATCTATTAATAATGATAAATATTTCATTAATATCATTATTAAATCATTTATATGACATATTATAAATAAAATTTTCCATATTATCTTCTTTTCAATGAATTAGTAAAAATTCAATCACATCGCTTTGAAGGCCGTTACTCCACCTTAGACAAGATAAACATTGTTGTATATCCTAATGAATGGAATGGAAAAATGTTGTATATAACATAATGACTAAATCTTAAAAATTTTGAAATAAATATCATATATATAATTTATCTACATCATTATACCCAACCATGATGGGTGGTAATGGAAAAACGAATGTCAACAGTTCATGATGTAGTGGTATGTCGTACTCGCACATGATGGTTTCTTAACCCCTTTGATGGATGTGGGGATATTTGTGTCTCATTAAATTTTTTTTAAAACCTATTAGTTTATAGAATTTATTTATTTTATTATAAAACATGGAATATTTATAAATTATCGAGGTGGAGAAATAAATAAAATAAAAATGGTCAATGAAGAACAGTACATCATCCTCGGGTAAGTTCATTATGATTGCCTGAAAAACCTTAAAAATGTTCATTTATTAACAAAAAAAGTATTATAATAGGATATTATGGAATTTAGGAAGTTATTTTCATAGTTTTTTTATAAAATTAATGTGATTCATTATGTGAATTGAAGTTGAGAGGGGAGGCCTTTAATAAGTGAGGTGATTTGAATAGTTGTAATTTTTTGAAATATTATGGTGTACCCATAGTTTCAAAATTTAAAAAAAGTCCCAATTAGATTCCAATTGATACTTATACCTTCTGGAGTATAAATATTTCAATAAATTATATTTTATAAATTAATTTATATTAATTTAACCGCTATTTTTTAGTATAACCCTACTTAAACACGTTTTCAAGTAAACCTTAATTATTATTATTTAGTATTTTCACTATATGTTATAGTAAAAATGATTAAATTATTAGATAATAATAATTATGATGATTCTAAATATGGATTCAATTTTTAAATATTCCATTCACTTAATTTTCTATTTATAATTTAATAATAATACCACATGTGTAAGGAAAATTGGGTTTTCCATGAGAAAGTGATCAAATTTTTACAATGTCTTTATTTCAAAATTCAGTATGAAAATAATTAAAATGGCCTAGATTGTTAATATTTTAATATAATTGATCTAATATTACATTATATTAAATTTAAAATATAATTTTTTTTATAAATAATTTCAAATGAAATATTTTTCTCTATTAAAATATAGTAGTTTTCTATTTTCAAAAAAAAACTTTTTCAGAAAAATAAACAAAATCACTGAAATATAATATTATTATTCAAATTTTATAAATTTTTTTACTGCATAAAAAAGTTTCTAAAATTTTAAATATTTAATTTCAAATTATATGAAAATTTTATAACTATACAATCCTTTATAAAGAAATCAATTCTCAGAATACATTTCAATTTTTTAATTTTAAATTAATATTATTTTATTATTTAATTAGTCAATAACCTCAATTTTACTAATTTGGATTGTAATTTTAATACCTCCCAGATACAGTTATTTTATAATAGTTTATTATATTATTGTTCACTTAGGATCAGTGTTGCATGTTCTGCAAGATGTCACAATGATTAAAATTAAAAAAAATATTTCATGGGTTTTTTATGCTCGAAGATGCATGTCACATATGTTATCGAGTAAAGTTTAATTATTTTATAATATTTGTGTTTTACAAAAATCCCATAGCGTATTCCCATTTAAATAATTATTTACTTTTTGGAGTATTAAAACTTCATTCATTCATGATGTTAATGTCAATAGAAAATTAACCTCTTCAAGAAAGAGGTAATGAATTTTCATTAATTTATTTAATTTTCCATTTCAAATTTCATATAATCATTAAATTTTCTAATTGAATCCTTTTAAATCAAAATATATATTATTTAAATATGAAAAGTATATTTTTAATGTGCTATAATTATTTTCTACATAATCTCACATTATACATCTCACACCTCTTCATTATAAAATGCCAATTTGATGGTCAGTTGACTGAAAATAAACTCACTTATGTTTCATCTAAATTAATATTGTAAAAATTAATTAATCATATATATAAATTACCTTGAATAAAATCAGAAAATAAAAACAAAATAATTTTTTTTACGGAATAAATGATATCAAAACATTTCCATTTATCAATGGGAATTAATATATATTAAAATATTTACAATTGAGAAATAATTAAAATATAATATTAATTTACTTCTAGTTTAACGATTTATTAAACCAATTTTTATTATTCATAAATGGCAAAATGATTAAATAAATTGGGATTTAAGGTAAGAGTATTTTCAAACACATACAGTTTCTTTTGGGTTGTCTTTTATTTTACATGTACATTACTATAATTCATCCCCTTATATGAAATATATTTCAATTGAATATTTTTTCTCTTTTATTTCTCTGATATACATGTTCTTATACTTCCAAAAAAGATCTATTCTACTTATAATACTTTTTATAGTATGATTCAATTTCTAAAAAATATCATCAATCCACAAAATCTACTACTACTTTCAATGAAGAAAATGATCTTTTATTGAAAATTTATTATCCCTAATTGATTAGGGAATCCGACTGATTATTCCATGAAAATAAGCTTATATTTTCTTGAACATGTTTTTTTATTTATTTACAACGAGGATGTAATGATATATATATATATATATATATATACATATGTTATACATGGACATGATTCTAGTTATTTTCACAACTATTTGTGGTATTTGACCATTATGTTATAATGTTTCCTTATAATGTGTATGAAAAATTCCATTACTTTATTAAATTTTCTCCCTCATGATGTTGACTCTATTCCTATACATATTATATTATGTCATTGATTATCCTCACCCATGTACTATTGATTCTGGTCCCTTATTCCACCGCTTATTAGGGGTTTAAGTCATCCATTTCATTGATGTATATCCTCAAATGACTACACGTACTATATAGTCTATGAGAGATTAATAAGGATAAAAAAGAATGATTTTGATAATGAATAAATTTGGATATATACAATCGATGTACGACCATTATTTTACAATGATAATGAACTATGGGATAATTGACTATATCATGATATTGTAGTTCATTTTAAGAATTTTAAAATATACATGTATGGAAATGTTGGGTAATTATAACATGTAACTATATATATATTAAACCTATGACTAGAGGAAAACTAAATGATATTATATCTATCCCTGAAAAATCTCAAAAAAGTAAATGAATGAAATACGCAATCAACTCCATAAAAAGATTAAAACCTTTTTCTAGGAATGATTAAGTTGAATAGTAAATCAAAAATTATTGTAACGCTAAAATAGAATTTAGATCATTAATAGTTATCAAAACCCACCTCAATATAACTATATATGAAATATTTTAAATTTTTTTACTAGATAATAATGAATTAAATAAATCATAAAAAGAAAATGTGAACAAAATTCCAAATCTCATAGTTTTGGAAACCCTCCTTCTGATTATTGTGGTCATAATACTCAAGTTATATATGTTTTTATGATATATTTTTTTCTATAAAATATGTACCCTCTAGGCCAGAAGGGTTTTTTATACCAATTTATTATTCTGATTCTGGAGTTCCACTTCATGTAATTATATCCATCATATGGAAATTATGATCAATAAACTCATTGAGGTAATTAATTGGAAGTAATAAATCATGTTTAATTTTTATGATATTCATGTTCAGTGAAATTATTTTCCTAGGAAATTTGATGTATAGTAAAATTATTAATCATTTAAACATATTTTCATTTTGTTATTCAATTTGATAATAAATTGAATTATTGTTTATGAAATTGAATGATCATAAATTTTGGATGACTAAAAGTGAATGTTATTAGAAGTAATTTATTAAAATATAGTTGGCATTTAAGTACGAAAAAATTCAACATCAATGATTGAAAAAATAATTAGTATTTAATTCTATGAAAAAATAAAGGATGTTTATAATAATATATTCTATATTATTAATCAAGATGATGAGTTTTAAAATTAAGAAATGAAAAATTAATATTTTAAAGAATAAGTTTTCAAATGGAAGAATTTTTCGGTTTTTAATGAAGTCGATAAAGAAGAAGGTATAAAAATATGATATCTCCAAGAAGAAGTCTGTAATATAAAAAATATTTCTAATAATTTATAATAAAACTAGTGTAAGAATCATATATTTATAGCCTTAGAAAATTATCTCTCATATATAAAGAATTAAAACATGATAAATCAACCACATAATAATGATATTGCAATGTTATAGTATGTGTCAGTATAGTAAAACAATCAATAGGATGTGAAGTTGAAGAATATGATCCTTAAAAATCTCAAAAAAAAGAAAGATATTTTTTTATAAACTCTTGATTATTTTAAATACATTTATTTTATTGGATGAATGTTCTTAATAATATTATTTTTATGAATGTTTCCATTTTCATTTGTCAAATTTGTTTATTATTAAAATGTTAATTTATCAATTTATTTTTTGTATTATTGTATATATTTTGTTTATATAGAATTTTTATATCTAACATTTCATCTACACTTTCATCAATATAAAAATAATACATTTCAAAAACCATACTGGGTGGAAATTATATAAAAATATTAATAAAATGTTTAAAATTTTAGGAGTAAATGTTCTAAAATCATAAAAAATGGGGATAAAATATCTATGATAAAAATGTTAAATTCTTGTTATATATGACAGGGGGAGCATGTTTTTTATTCATTATGTTTTCTCAAATTATTTTTTTAATTGGGGTATTTTTTGAGTAAAAATAATATAAATTAATACATTCTAAATGTATTTTGAAAATAAAGATTCATTCCATTAAAATATTATATTTTTTGAAATTTAATATTGTATAGTTCTATGATATTTATTAAATAAAAATTTCTTTGATGGATCATGAAATATTTATTGTTGAATTTAATTCATTTCATCAATCAACAATAAATTTTTTCTTACATTGAATGGAATATCACATATTTCATCATGAAAAGATATTATAAATTTCATTAGTAAAATTAAAATTAAGTCCATTAGATGAAATTCATCCAAAGGAGGTATTAATTCAGTCAATAGGAACAATTGTCCTATCTATTAGATGAAATAATTTCATTTTTATAGGGGGAATGTTTTATACTATAACATTATATATATTAGATACATTATAATGACGTTGAATGCTACAGGAATCTATAATACATGATAAGATGACTCCTTTCATGTATATAAGGAGTTTTTCTATGGCTTTTCAACCACATATGATATTTAAACAAATGAATATTGGGAATTTTTTTATATATAGAAGAAATTATCAAGGAGGAGGATGAATTTTGCAACCAAAAATACATATTTTTCATTTATTATTTTTTTAGAATAAATTTTATTATTATAGTTATTTACTATAATATTTTTTAGAGTATATTTTAAAATAATACAAGATAGTATATTTCATAAATTCTTTAAAAATGTCTATATTTTTAATCGTTTAACTGATCTTTATAATTAAGGTTTTCAAGGGATAGAAAAAAATATTTGTGTATGATATTGATGATCAATTACATTGAAGGATAGCAATACAGTTATATATTTTATCATAGTATAAAGGGATTTCTCATTATAGGAAAGATAGAACTATAAATTTTGTGTAAACCATGGGCATCCTAATTCGGGGTTTCTAACTTCCTTTATATATAATATTAATGTGTGAAAATATTTTATAATGAATTTATAAGTCATTAAAAAATTCATTATAAATTGTTTTCTATTAATTGTATCGACATGTTTATATATTTTAATTTTTTATTCTAGAGAAATTTTTTACTTTTTTGAAACATTTATAAACTATGATGATTAGACGAATTGTTATCCTGATATAAAAAAACTTATAATCCAAAAAATTTAAATTTTATTAAACTCCATAAGGTGGTCATAAAACCTATAAGTTTTATTTTATCAATAAATATTCACCCGCCCATCATGTAGTGTATTTACATACTCTTTTGATCCTATAGTGAGAAACATAAAACATGATAATGTCATGTGATCGATTATTAGTGTAGGAGAAATAGACATATCAATCCTGATTTCATGGGATAACTAAGTGAGTGTAGAACAATTTTTCCAGTTTATTTTTCCTTATAATTTCATTAATAGATCATCAAAAAGGTAGTTGAGGTAGATCAACCTAAAAGAAAGGATTTATGTTTATTGATGCATTAGAATTACAATCAAAGCATATATCATTCAGAATGACTCCTTTCAGACCTATGAGAACAATGTTGGAGAAGTGATGACAATTTATTAAATGTCTCGTGATGGTTTCTAACCATGAAAATATATGAGAATTTTTATTCTTCCACATTAAAATCATTTATCTCATCGTTTTAACGGATTTAATAATTAACTGTAATGACCATATTGATTGATATTGTGACATGATTATATTTTAAAAGGAATTAAAATGCACTTACTTAACTACCAAATACAATGTGACATTTATAGACTACCATTTAAATATTGTTTTTCCACTTCTATGAATTTTTTTTCAAAATACCGACACACACGATTATGATCAGTATGATATTTAGAGTCTGATAGGATAAAATTAAATTTTTTTGGATATTATCTTCCCATTTTGAATATCAATGTACCCATATGAATTGAAATGTACCCTTATGAATAGAAAATCAATAAAATGAATAGTAACCTCATCCATGAATGAATAATTAAAATATAAGTATCTTATAAGTGATAATATGATCATAGTATAAGTGTTTGTATTTTTTTATGTAAAAAATATATAATTAATATTTATGTCAAATTTTATAGTTTAGTTTAAAATATATTTTTAATAAAATGTAATAATATATTCTAATTTTAATGTATTATGGTCGAGTGATACTTTTATAATACCTTGATTAATTTTTATGGTGTTATAAAATCAGTTATTGTTTTGAATTGTTATTTTTCGAATAACTTATCATAATATTTGAAAAGTAATTTTCTCATAATTAGAATGATATTTAGGTAAAATGGAGATAATTTATAAATTCTACATGTTATATAATGGGTAAGGTGAAATTTTTTGAATTTAATGAAATAATTTAATTTTTGATGATTATTGAATTATGTTAATTTACTATATATTTACATTATAAGTTAAATACACCATTCAATACATCATGGATGATGTAACCACCCTTGGTTCAAATTCATATTCCCTATTTACTTTATTAAGTCACAATATTCAGGACTATTCAAAGCCTTGATCCAAAATATTAAACTATTGATTAAAATAATGGAAAACCCCTCCTATCCTACACTATAAATACCACCCTCACCCCCTCTTACTTAGAAAAATCTAAAGAATTTAAAATTTTCTAAATTTTACAAAATAATCTTCTCATGGATAAGTGCCATGTCCAAGTCCCTATGGCCTCACTAAAAGGTCAAAACTAGAGGCCTTATAGATGATCTCAAGGAGAAGATATTAAGATGTAAAAATCCACCTTCATTTACATTTATTTTCATTTAAATTCATTTTCCTTTCTAGATATCACTTCACCTCCCCATACCCAAAAGTCTTGAATGATCTAGTGTCATATATATGTTGG
This sequence comes from Viscum album, assembly GCA_963277665.1. Taxonomy (NCBI): domain Eukaryota; kingdom Viridiplantae; phylum Streptophyta; class Magnoliopsida; order Santalales; family Viscaceae; genus Viscum; species Viscum album. The sequence continues at coordinate 1,270,316,297 of OY728160.1, forward strand.
AATTTTATCTAGATTATGGGAAAATCCATAAAAAAACTTCTTCTCTTCTCTCTCTAATTAAAAAAATTACAACACCACCCCTGATGTGTGGATTTATCCATAGTGTGGATGATGTGTCTCTAATTTTCATTATATCTTTCAAAGATGGTTGTAAAAACAGTTTAATTATAGAAAAATATTGTAACTAGTATTTTTTAATCTCTTTTATGTTTTGGAATTAATATATATGAATAATATTTAATTATGAAAAGAAACATATCCATGATAATCAGACTAACCGCCAAGATGATCATAACAAATATCATTAATGTTTTATCTAATGAATCATACTTATATATGAAAATTAAATGTTATATTGTTTCAAATAATATTCTAGAAAAAAATAAAAAATATTTCCATTAATCTTATGTAGTTTTCATTCCATTGAACTAGAAAATAATTCATGAATCTGCCAAGGAAACCTTGTAAATAACACAACCAAAAAAATGCAAATATAAAACTATAATTAATTAATGTGTAGAAAAGTGTTATAAAATGATCATATGTGTAACATCCCGGATCCTAGTGCCACACAGTGGGTGCCCCGAACCTGATTGGTCACATGAACTCAAGCACATTTCGCCAAATACCAGAGGTTGTCGACTAGCAGTGAGGGACAAGGAATGATAGTGGGGAAACTGTGCCCTCCTTTATCAAAGTTTAGCATTGAAAAATAAAATATATAAAGATGAAAAAACTGAAAATGTAAACAATACAATCCCGAAATGGACAAATAACGTAAAATATAACTAACAATAATATATGTAATGATGCAACATGTCACTAATTCTAAGAAAAAAGCCAAAAAAGGATACACTGCAATCAGATAGAATACAACACAAGGAACTATGTACAACAAACAAAAACCAAAACAATGCCAAGGGAACACAACATCATCGCAATAGTAAGCTTGGTCCCATGCTCCCCTACTTTATCAAACAATCATGTACCTGTGTAGGGACCCTTGTCCTTATCAACACCTACAACAAAATAATTTGTTTGGACCCATGAAATAACCCATAAAGTGTGTGAGAAATAAATCCCAGTAGGCAACCACCAAAGGCCCATGCCCAAATGTGAGTGAAAATGTGCAACAACAGTGTGCAATAAAAAAATTAGTAAACTAGGAACAAATACAAAGTAACTATCTCCACAGTTTACATTTCCATTTTACTAATTATTTACTAATTCCATGCATGTGCTTTTTCTTGGTAAGTAACACATATGAAATCAAAATAATGAATATTCCAAGTAAAAATTTTCCTCAGAAACACAAATCCTTACCATCAGGTGAGAGAATCGAAAACCATAGGTGACTGCCCACATGAATAATGAATATTTTCCTCGGCATATGAGATATTTCCCTCTCGCACGTAAGTTACTACCCTCAAGCATAAGAAACATTACCCTCATGCTAAACCGAACACTTCCCCCAAGAATTCCATAGGAAAACAAAGTAACTGGGCCAACCCAACACCTAAGAAATAAATTTATATATATATATATATATTTCCTATCAAGAAAAATAAAAATATGCTATAACCATGGTATACCCATGGGTATCCTAGCTAAAAGGATAAACAAGGAAAAATCATCCTCGGGGTGGCCCTAGATCAATGCAACGATCTCAAATATCAGATTATATCACTCATTAGATTACCTATGGAATTATAGGTATTTTAACAATCAAGCATCATCCATTCAACACCTGAAACATGGGTTCATAGAAAAATGGTACACAAAACAAAATAACAGTTGGAAATATACACAAGACCACCTCCCTTGATATTATTTGATCTTTATATGTTGAAGGCACCTCAAAAAATGACCAAGAACGACATAAATAGGATATAAAAAATTAATCGCTCAAGGCTAAATAGCATCCCTTATAGAAAGAACTGGAAAGAAAAAATCAAGAAGAGGGAAGGATTCACCAATGCGGTTTAAAGGAGATTGACGGCAGAATAATCAAAGTCCCGGTGTGTGATCCGTAGCTCCTCTAACCCTCGGCCTCCTCTCACGGTTCTCCTGGTGAGTTCTCTCCCCCTATATCTAATGAGGAGGCTACTTAATGTTTTTAATGTAAAAAAATGAGTACACGGCGTGTACTCGCAAGTATACGGAATGTAATTTCCTTTTTAAATGTTCCTCTAGCTGCTACTATTCACCGCCCCCTGTTCATCTGCCAACTGATTACATAGCAGTTATTACTAAGTACAAGGTGTGTAGTTAGTTTTTACACCCTTAACTAACAATAAGCCAACACGCCCTATGTTCTCATCCCACATGGCCAAAGAACATGACGTGTGTATGAAAGTACATAGACTGTAGTTTGTGTTTAACGACAAGCCTATGCGACCTATATTCTCATCCCACACACTCGATGTACATGGCATGTGCACAAAAAGTACATGGCATGTACACATAAATTTTTGATATTTTTCCACATTTCCCTTGTTTTTTGAGAAACACGTAATGAAAAAGAAACAGAATAAACCCATACCTTAAGAATAATAACTAGGTTCATAAAAACTTCCCCACTTAATGCAATTCATCCCCAAATTGACCATCTAAGGGTGTTGAATATAAAGCTATGAAACATTATAGCCACTGAGCACGTACGTCGGTCTCCCCCTCCAAGGTTTTGTCCTGCACTCGGCCATGCTACCATAACACCCATACGAGAGGAACTCACTAGCCTCGGAGAACCATTGTGCTCCTATCGAAAATAAAAATCGGTTTCTCCTCTAAGGATGCATCAACCTGAATTTCAACCTCCTAGGGCTGAAAAACATGAGTTGGGTTTGAGTTATAACGGTGTAGCTGAGACACATGGAAGACGTCGTGCATGGCCCAATACCTCTGTGTTAACTGAAACTAATAGGAAAATGGCCCGACTCTCCCCAGAACCTCAAACGAACCATAATACATCATAGAATGTTTACCTTGTCTCCTGCTCCACCTGTTTCCCATCGACAGTGAAAGACACAATAAAACATGATCTGTGACCACAAACTCCATTAGTCGTATGTGGTGATCAACATACGATTTATAACGAAACTGTGAAGTATCCATCCACTTATGAATAAACTGGATCATCTCTCAAGTCTCTTGGATGAGATGTGGTCCTATTAAAGCATCCTCACCTACTTGTAACCAGAAAAAGGGTGATCATCATGGCCTACTATATAATTCCTTGAAAGGTTCCATCTCAATAGTTTCCTGAAAACCGTTGTTTTAGAGAATCCTGACCAGGGGTATGTGATTCTACAAAGAGCCCCTGTAGTCAAGGATGCATGAACGAAACATGTCCTCAAGCACCTGTATTTTATGCTCGGACTGGCCATCAGTCTGAGGGTGGTAAGCTATTCTTAAATGCACCTGTTTACCGAGTGCCCTCTAAATTTTTTTTCTTGAAATGAGATGTAAATAGGGCATCCCTATCTTAAATTATATAACGAGGGACCCCATTAAAACTTAGTAACTCAAAGATATAAAACTTCATGAGCTCTTCAACAGTAAATATTTCCTTGAATTGAAAAAAATGTGCCACCATCATAAGTCAGTCCACAACAACCCATATAGAATCATTACCTCGAGGTGACCTTTGAATCCCGGTTACAAATTCCATCACGACATTGTTCCATTTCCACTCAAGAATGGGTAAGTGTTGTAACAGTCTGGCTTTCCTCTGATTCTCCACCTTTACCTACTAACAGGTGGAACATCTACTAAAAAACCAGCTACCTCTCTTTTCATACGTGGCCGCCAAAACATACGTCTCAAGTCGTGGATTATTTTGGTAACTCCATGATTCACTTCTCAAGCTAATGCATGAAATTATCGCATCAAGCCCTCATTTATATCACTTGGAACCCACAATCATCAATCGATACACATTACCTCGTCACAACCTATTGTCCAACTAGGAGGAGGGTCCCCACTTGCAACTGACTCATGTAGAACTATGCCTTCTGAATCTGATATTTGTCTCATCCTCACTCTATCCAGGAGGGTAGAAGTCACAGCTAAGGATGAAAGATATGTTCGTCCCTGATTATCATGCACCTCCAAATTCGTCTCAAAGAACAAAGCCAAAAACTTCCACCCACCACTGGCCTCCTACACTTCCTATAACTAAGTCTTCTTACTCAGTGTATTAGCTACTACGTTACCCTTACCAGGTTTATAGGTAAGGTCAAACCCTAAAGAATGATGGTATTCAACCCACCATCAATGACTGAAATTTTAGTCCCGCTGGGTAAAGATGTATTTAATACTTTTGTGGTCCGTAATCACCACAACGTGTTCCCCAAATAGATAATGTCTCCAATACCATATCGCATGAAAAACTTCAGAAAACTTGAGATCATGTGTCAGGTAATTCCTCTAATGTGTCTTCATGTGTCGAGACCCTTATGCAACAACTCGATCTCCATGCATCATCATTGCTCCAATCCCAATACCTGATGCATCATAGTAAGCTGTATATCTCTTCCATTTCATTGGAAGTATCAGGACTATTGCTGATGTTAACATTCCCTTCAACTCATGAAAGGTTATCTCGTATGCTCCTAACCAAAACAATTTCATAACCTTTTTAGTGAAACTCTTCAACGGAGCTACAAAGAAGGAGTTTCCCCATATGAAGCGCATATATTAACCAGTTATCCCTAAGAAACATCATATTTCAAATATGTTCTTAGGAAACTCCCAGGAAACTACTTTTCTCACATTCTTTGGGACTACCGCAACTTCTACCTCTGAGATAATGTGTCCTAGGACGTAATTCCAGTCCATCTAAAAGTGACACATTGAGAGCATATCATATAACTAATGCTCTACTAGTATACTCAAAACAATCTCAACATGGGTGACATGGTCATGTCGAGTGTGAGAGTACACAAAGATATCGTCCATAAAGACCATCAAAAAAGAATCCAGATATGGGTGTAACACACGATTCATCAGAGCCATGATAATGGATGGCATGATTGTGAGTCCGAGCGGCATGACCAAGTACTCTTATAGACCATATCTGTCCCAAATGTCTCTTAGTGGTATGCCAGATGGTATCACCATCAACTTCTGGTATTCAGATCTCACATCAATCTTCGGGAACACTAGTTATCCATTATGTTGATAAAAAAAATCATCAATCCTTGGCAATGGATATCGGTTCATGATTTTCAACTTGTTACACTTTTGATAATGGACACAAATTATGATGGTATTATATTCTTTCTTCACAAACTAGACAGAAGAACCCCAAGGAGAAGTACTGGGTCAAATGAAACCATTTTCCGGCAACTCCTTTAACTGCTTCTTGAGCTTCTGTAACTCGGGCGCTACCATCCTATAGGGAGGAATGGGCACCAGTGTCACTCCGGGAACAAGATCAATAGAGAAGTCCTCCTCTCGCTCCGGAGGCAATCCTGATAAGTCTTTTGAGAAGACATCCTTGAAACGATTAACCACTTTAGGGAAATACTTCTAAGAATTTCCATGGTCATCCAGATTTTAATTCTAAATATGGGTTGTTTCTCCACCTCACTCATGATGCTCTAGTCTAACTCGGCTTGCCTGGAAATCCCATTCGCCCTTGTATAAGAACTCTATTCCCTCTGGTGATGTGAAACTCACCCTGCGACTATAGAAATCTACAAATTCCGAAAAAGGATCCTACTAGTCCATCCCAAAAATGATATCATAGGCTTCCATCTCCAAGACATAGAGGTCCCATAGAAAGTGACACCCACCAACCTTTATGGGGAACTCCATGCACTGACACACAAATGTCGTTCTCATTCCCAACTGTGTGTCTAGTTTCATGATATTCGAGTAAGAATAAACATAGATTCTGAGGATCTCCACAATAGACACAAATACAAAGCTATGTGTAGCACCTGTATCGAATAGTTTAGAATATAAAACAGAAGATACTAGAATTGTACCTCTGATGGTGGAAGGTTTGGGATCCTGCCCCTGTTGGTTCAATTGCACTGCATATGCATGCCCAGTGCTGTAGCGCCGTGGCATAGCCTAGCTACCCTGAGCTGACCTGCCCTATTTTCTCTGAGATCCTGGTGTCTGGCTACCACAGCCATGACCAACACATTGTCTTTTACGTCCTGATGTATTCCAATTCACTGACAGGTAAGAAGATGATGGCCCTTCTCCTAAACATGGAGTCTTCACAGAACCCCTCTCACTAGTAACTGGTGAAACACCATGAAAAAACGTTGTAGATGACCCATCTTGCCGCAGTATCAGCACTCTACTAGGTCACATGGACAATGGGATCACTAATGACCCTCTTTAACACACTTGTAGAACATTACCTAACCTCCTGAATAATTATTTGGGATAATACTATCATTTGAGAGAAATCCATCTACCTCTTCCTCTTGCCGGTAGAAATAGTACCAGAGACTAGTGCCAGACTTTTCGGGTCCACACAACTAGCTTTCCACAGGTTCCGCTCGGTATTCAACGCTTCGTTCACAATATAATTCACTATAGGAAAACCTGAAAACATTCACCAGTGCTTGAATGTCATATCGAAGACCATCCTCAAATATTCTAGCCCACAATGTCTCATCACCCACCAAACTGGTGAAAAACGTTGTAGCACAGTGAAGCGGGAAGAACAGTCCATCACTGTCATGACTCTTTTCTTCAGATTCATGAAATATCATGCTTGATCAAAACTTAGTGTGTCTGGAAAGAAAAATTCATAGAAGAGTACCTGAAAATATTCTCATGCCACTAGTCTTTGATGGTCAAACCGGGTGGTATCATCCCACCATAGACTAGCGGAATGACGCATCATGTAAGTAGCGAGCCTGACCCTCCTCTCATAAGGTGTCCCCAAAGGCTCGAAGATTGTACACACAGATCACATCCATGACTATGTAGACTACGGTCTTCCATCCCCTAAAAAATATGTAGATGCTACTACTATAATATATGTGTTATCTCTGTCATAGGTGTGCAAACCGGCGGTGCTCCCTGGAAGGTCTGCATGAACCGCATGAAGCCTTTATGGAACTACGCATACACACCTACTTCCAGTATAATAGGTGGTGCTGCATCTGGCAATGCTGGAAGATGCATCGGTATCCCCGAGCCTACCTCCTCTAGAGTATAATCATTTCCACTCTCTTGTCGAACAACTCGTGGTCGTCTCGGCAGCATGACTTTACAAGGTCAAGTGCACACCTTAGATCAAGATTATCAAGGGCTGAAAACTAGGAGACCAAGTAGGGAATAAGAGAAGCACTCATGTTGTATAAAACATTACTAAACCACCAGTATAATTATTAGACGACATGTTACCCGGAGCCATCCAAATGGGCATGTACTTCAACAAAAAAGATCGTGTAACACCCCAAACGCATGACGTGTTGTCTTAACACACGGAATGTACTTTTATCTTCTTTCCATGCCCGAGTCCTTCTACACAGTTAAGCCACGTGGCTCTCCTAAGACAAGACTATATGGTGTGTTCATGGTAGACACGATATGTACTCAACATGATTCACTGGCCCATGTTGTATGTGACATGGCTAGTGTACCCAGGTTAAACTACACGTCGTGTTCATGGTAGACACGGCGTGTAATCGACATGCTTCATCAGCCCCTGTTGTTAGTGATATGACCAGTGTACTTAGGTTATACTACACGACAAGTTAAACTGGTACATGGCATGTTCCCATAGGAAATTACATATCTCGTGTCTCTACCCACAAGTCCTATGACATGGTTATGGACTACACAACGTGCATATAAAGTACATGGCATGTACTTCAAAAATTTTCATTTCATCCCGAACACAAGAGTACAAGGAATGTGTTCAAAGAACCACACACTGTGTGGTCTGATTTTCCTAATAGTAGACCTAAAAACTACTCTCGATCCCCTTTTTCATTAATTTCACACGTCAGTATGAAAAAGTCTGTTCTGTGGGGGCCCATACTCTCGGAAACCAAATTTTACCACCCAACCTTTCACATTATAGTACAAAACACAACAAAATGCTGGATCATGATCCTCCTAATTCCAGTCCAAGAGAGCCCAAACTTCTCATTAACCAAAGTTTAGCATCCAAAACCCAATTGTAACATGTACCAATACCCTATCAATAGTAAGAGTATCTATCAAGGAACATATCACAACAACAAGAATTTTATAGCACAACATCTGTCACAACAACATGGATTTTCTAATGCACCTACATGGCATGGAAACTTTGCGTGACGTGTGATTCTAACCTATTCCTAAATGATGCATGAGATTCCATACCCTCATATTGGTTGCAAGTAAATGAAACCCAAGTATATAAAAATATAAACATTCCACCATAAGTGTGTCTCCCTCTGATGAAAATCAAATCCACTGTAAATTTGAAAAACTAGAAAAATTGAAATAAAATGAGGTAGATTGACATTTCCCTATACACGAGTTAGTTACTCCCAGAACAACATGTTACCAAATAAAAATTATGAACTATCCCTAACTATAGGCTCCAAAAATTATGTCAAGGAAAGAACTCATTTGATACCACTTTGTAACATCCCAAATATGGGTGCCACACAACAGCTGCCCAGAACCCGATTGGCCACATGACCTCAGGTGCATTTCCCCAAACGCAAGAGGTTTCCTACTAGAAGTAAGGGCCAAGTACTGATAGTGGAGAAACAATTCCCTCATTTTTTGACGTATAGAAAAGCGGAATAAAATATATAAACATGAAAAAGCAGAAACAGTAAACAATATAAACTAAAAATGGGAAACTGAAGTAAAATATAACTAATAGTCATATATATAATGATACAACATGTCACTAATTCTTAGAAAGCATCCAAAATAGGATAAAATTTAATTAGATACAATACAGCACAAGGTACAATGTACAACATACAAAAACCAAATAAACGTAAAGGGAACGTAGCAATAATGCAAACTTAAGCCTGGTCCCATGCTCTCATAATCCTCATCAAAAATCAAGTACATATGTAGGGACCCTTGTCATTATTGACACATTCATCAATATAATCTGTTTTGTCCCAAGACAATTCCCAAATAGGGTGTGAGGAATAAATCCTGGTAGGCAACTACCAAAGGCTCGTGCCCAACTGACATTGAAAATGTACAACAACAGTGTGAAATAATAAAATGCAGTAAACTAGGAAGTACTCCAAAATAACTATCTCTACCATTTACATATCCATTTTACTAATTATTTAATAATTACAAGCCTCTGCTTTAAGATGGTAAGTAACCCGTAAGAAATCACAATAGTGAATTTCCAAAGTAATGATTTTCCTCAATCATGCCAATCCTTCCCCTCAGGTGAGAGAGTGGAAAACCACATGTGTCTACCCATAGGCATAACAAATATTTCCCTCAGGCATATGATATATTTCCCTCAAGCACGGATATTACTATCGTCAGACATAAGAAAAATTTCCCTTAGGCTAATCAAAACATTGCCCTCAGGAATTCTATAGGGAATTCAAGTAACCCGACCGAGCCCAACACATAAGCAAACAATTTTCATATATATATGTGTGTGTTTCCTCTCAATAAAACTCAAAACATTTTATAATCATGGTATTCCAATGGATATATTGGCCAAATTTCTAAATAAGGGAATCACACATATAGGGTGGCCCTAGATCAATGAAATGATCTCAAACAGTAGATTAAATTACTAATTAGATTACCTATGAAATTCTAGGTATCTTAACAATCAATCATCATCCATACGACACCCCTAACATGGGTTCATAGCACACCAGTACAAAAAACAACTTGATTGTTGGAAATAAACACAAGACCACCTACCTTGATCTCCTCTGATCAATACACATGGAAGGTTCCCCCAGAAACAACCAAGACCAATGTAGATCTGATATAAATAATCTCTCTTTCAAACCTAAATAACATTAGAGAAATAATTGGATAGAATGGTTCATGAAGAGGGAAAACCTTACCTGCGTGATTCAAATGAGATCGACGACAGAAGAATTTGAGTCCTAGTGTGCGATCAGGAGCTCCTCCAAGCCTCGGCCTCCACTCTTAATGCTGCAGGAGTGTTCTCTACCCTGTCTACTAAATGAGGAGGCTATGGCCTGTTTTTAATGAAAAAACCTGACTACACAGTCTGTAATCTCATGTACACAGCGTGTACATTCATTTTTAACTATTCCTATGGCGGATAATTTTTACATCCCCCCAGTTCATCTTCCGATTGATTACACAACGTTAATTACTATGTACATGATGTGTAATTAGTTTTTACACCCTTAACCAACGAGAATCCAACACGCCCGGTGTTCTCGTCCCACACAGCCTAAGTACAAGGTGTGTGTACGAAAGTACATGGCGTGTAGTTTGTTTTTACCAACAAGCCTATGAGTCATGTATTCTCATCCCACATAGCCGAATTACATGGACTATGTACAAAAAGTACATGGCGTGTACCCATAAATTTTGGATTTTTTTCCAATTTCCCTTGTTTTTTCAAACACTCTTACGGAAAAAGGAACATAAGAAACTCATACCTTAAGAATAAGAATTGGGTTCATACAATATGAGTTGTTATAAAAATTATTATTCTTATTTAATGTATTAATAACACTATTTTAACCATTATACAAGATATTTGAACATGTTTTATTTAAGAAAAACTCGTGGTTAGGGATTTCTTAACCCATGTTCTATTATTTTTGTTAACCTTCTACATCATTGATTTTGTGGTAAAAATTTATTTGTGTTATTAGTTTTTTATATTATGTTTTATTATGTGTATTTAATTTGTATTCAAATATTCCATTCATTCTATAAATTCCCATATCAACTATAAGATATATGTATGGGTCTTCCATTTTAAAATCAATTTAAATGTCTATTTTACAAATCTAAAAAAGCTTATTTATATATATAAGGCATGATTAGATTATCCTTGTTTCATTATTAATTATTAAATGATTTTATATTATATTTTTTCCTAGAAAATTTTGTGGAGTATGATATCATTATTATATTAAATTTTTTTGTTATACTTATAAATGTGATTTTTAAGAGAAATGGTTTTTTAAACACTTGAATGTGTTTTTATCATGGGTATAAATGAGTTATCATGTGTTTTATTCATGATATAATCCTTTTACATAGTTATTCTTGGTTGATCCCATTATATCTCATGATATGATGGGTTGATGAAAATTATAGCTCAAGATATGTTTGGTTGAGCCCATTATAGCTCAATATATGATGGGTGAACCCAATTATAGCTATCTAATGCATTTGATAATCCAATGATAGAACTTGATTTAATTGTAATTAAATGTGTAAGGTTTAATGTAAGAGTTATATGCTAAATATTTCCAAATGAAACTGCATGATGATCCAATTAATGCTAATGAGTTTTTATGAAATTGTTTTTATTGGTTTCTATGTTCTCACTTGACTGAAGATTTCTCTCTTTATTTCACTTTCTGCTCTTTTTGTTCTCATCCCATATTTTTAAAATAATTTTCATAGGATTCCATAGAATTTAAACGTATAGTTATGGTGCTATTGTAGATGAGTACAATTAGTTATATTCTAATTTTTTTGTAATATCTTTTTTAATGTATGATTGGTCTAATCCTCCAAAACATAGACTGGAAAACTTCATTGGAATTATAAAGTACTATGTATATTTCTGTTATCTTTTATTAAAAAAATCATATAATTTTTTATTAATGAATCTAGAAGTGTAGGTTTAGGGCATTACAATTGGTATCAAAGGAACAGTCTAGGAAATTTTGGAGATTAGACAATTTCATTTTTAGAAAAAACTTAGTGATAATATTTACATTTGAACATATTGTTAATTAAGTACACATAAGGAAATATGTTTTCATAAATATCGATATGTAAGTTAAATAATACAAGTAAAATGAATAGATTGTGAGTTCTCAATCCATTAAGGGGGGAGAATGTAATATCCTGAGGATATAAATGCAAACACTAAATGCTTAAATAACATACTAAATACAATGTGACCATTATAGAGAAGTAGTTAAATAGAATTTTTCCTCTTCTATGAACTAACTTCCAAAAAATATATATACATGGTAGTGATTAGAAAGATATTTAATGTATGATTGGATCAACGTAATTTTCGTTGAATAATATCTTATCCTTATTAATTACAATGTACCCTTATGATTTATAATGTGACCTTATAAATATAAAATTTCCAAATTAATATTAACCTCCACAATGAATGTATAAATAAAATATAGGAATCTTATAAGTGAAAATATGATCATAATATAAGTGTTGGAATTATATTATGTTATAGATATTTAATTAGATTTTTATGACTAATTTAATAATTAAAAAATAAATTTATTTTCAAAAAATGTAGTAATAAATTATTATTTTACTGTCATATGGTTATAAGATAATTTTATGATACCTTGATTAATTATATTAGGAGTTATAAGATAAGATATTGTTTTAAAATTGTTATTTTACGAATAAATTATGATATTATTTTAAAATTAAATTTCACATTATTAGACAATTATTTTGATAAAATGGTGTTTATTTTGTGGATTATAAAATTCAAAAAATAATTAGGGATAATTTTTTGGATTATTTTTGAAATACAGTAATTTTTTTTGAATAGTGAAATACGGTAATTTACCAAATATATACATTATATGTTAAATACAATATTACTAATGTGTTGTCTGATATAAGTACCCTTGGTTTGAACTTAGATGAAATCATTCCTGTTTTAAGTCAATTAATCAAGAATATTCATATTCTTGATCCAAAATATTAATACAATGATTAAAATAATTGAAAAACCCTCCTCTCACCAACTATAAATACCACCCTCACCCCCACTTCCTCTCAGACATCTCAAGTCTTGATTACTGCATAAATTCTTCCCAATAATCATTCCAAAGATCACCCCTATATTGAAGTCATATAGGTCTCACCAACAGTCCAAAACCAAAGGCCATAAGGAGGATCTGAATGAGGCGAGACCAAGAGGTAAAAATCCTATTTCATTTTAATTCATTTTTTCTCAATTATTTTTATATTCATGTAATCCCTTAACCTCCCCTTATACAAGATGATTTGATCCTCTAGTCTCTTATATATTCAAAAATATTCTCATGTTTATGGAATAATTAATCCTCACACTACTCCACTTACTCTTATTCTAAAAATTAAATAATTGTCCGTGATGTGTTGATTTGCAGACACCGTCAATAATGTGTTTTCAATTTCCTTTACTTCATTCATAGCTAGATGAAAAACTATTTTAATGGTTAAAACAAATTTTAATAATTTTTATATAACCTCTTTTAGGTTCTTGAATTAACATATATCAATAATATTTAAATACAAAAGGAAATTATTTTGTGATGGTCAAAGATCTGTGAAAATGATCTAAAAAAATCTCATAAATGGGTTATCAAATGTATCACCCTAATATCTAAAAAAATGTTATATGGTATCATTAATCAGTATTGAAAAATTTAAATACCATTAAATTTATCTTATGATATTTCTCTTCTATTCAAAAATTTGATCCTACAAGAACTGACCATAGAATCCTTGTAAAGAACACACCCGAAAAAATATAAACAACAAAAAGAAATAATAAATGGGTTGAAGGATGTTATAAAATGACCATATAGGGTGTTTTAAAAATGATTATTATTCTTTAATGTATTAATAACACTCTTCTTTCCATTATATATGATGATTGATCACGTTTAATATATTACAAACTCAAGGACATGGAATTCTTAACCAATGGTTAACCTTATACATCATAGATTTTATAGTACTTTGATTATTTTAGAAATTAAAATTTCTATATTATGTTGTGTTTTGTGTATATAGATTTTATTAACATGTTAATTTCATTATATTAATTCTCAAATTAATTTTATGATATTTTTATGTGAACTTACTTCTAAAATCCATTCAAATATATCTTTTAAAATTCTCAAAAACAATTATATATACAAAGCATTAGATGTTTACTTGATTTAATTGTGGTTTTTTTCCGTGATGTTTCCGTTATATGTTTTCATAGTTATTTTTGAATAACATGATATCATTATTATGTGACCATTTTTTTACTTGTAAATATGATATGTCGAAAAAAGTAATTTTAAATACGTTATTGTGTTTTTCTCAAGAGTTTAAATGCATTATCAAGTGTTTTATTCATGATATTTTCCTTGAGCATAGTTATGTTTTTTTATCCCATTATATCTCAAGATATGATTTTATGAGCTCCAGTATAGATCAAGATATGTATGGTTAACCCCATTATATCTCAGGATACGATGGCATGAGCCCCATTATAGCTCAAGATATTCTAGGTTTTTCCCATTATAACTCAAGATATGATGGTTGAGCCCCGTTATAGCTCTCCAATGCATTGGGTACTCCAGATATGAATGTTTACTGAATGGTTATTCCATGTGTAAGGGTGATTGTAAGACTGATATGTAAAATATGTCCCAAGGAAACAACCTAATGTTTCTATGTATGCTAATGAGCTTTTATAAAATGGGGTTTATAGGTTTTCTTGACATCACTTGAATAATGATTTCATTATTTATATAACATCACAAGATTTTTCCTCTCATCCAATGTTTTTTAAGAAAATCACATGATTCCATAGAAGTTCAATGGACACATAAGGTGCTAATGTATATAAAACCAATTAGTTATTTTGAAATTTTATTTGACTCTTATTTAATGTATGATTGGCCTAATCCTCCAAAAATTAGACAAAAAATATTCCATCTATGTATAAGGGCATGTTAATTTTTATGTCATATTTTATTAAAAAAAAATTACACATCATATTTTAGTACTGAATCTGGAAGTGCGAGTTCAGGTTATTATAAATATCATCACCGAGAATTGTTTTTTTCATCAAATAGAGTTACTCGTGAATTTCAAGTTATATGGAATCCTAGATATGATATCGTGATTTATATTTCATATATTTCTCTGATGACCTCATTCCAATTGTTATAGATATTTTTTGGTTCTACTTATCTATTTCATAGTGGCCCTTTTCTAGTAGTTATGTGGGAATATCCCGAACACTTCCTTGATGATTTCATTATATTCCCACAATAGAGGGGTGTTGAGTTCTATATTGGAATATTTTAGTGGACTAGGCTGATATATTTTCCTTTTTACCAAATGGAACCCACAAAACTGAAATAATAAATTGTTGGAAGGATTCGATTACTCAAGTGGGGCGGTGAATTGAGTATCTATAAAAAAAATTTGTAAAAAATAATTCTTTAAAATATTTTCCATAAAAGGTTAAATACAACCCTGTGAATAAAGGTTATAATGTAATAAGAGTTTGACTATTTAAATAATTTATTAGAAGATTGATTAGTTCTCAGTAATCTTAATTTCAGTTATTCATATTGCTTTTAAAGCTATTCTACTAAGAGAAGCCAATTTTTACTTCTTTCCAAGATTAATTATCAAAGTGAATATAGGGATATTTGAGTTATACAATAATGTAGTAAAATAGAGAGGAATAAATAAAGCAAAACAGTGGATATGAAACAATGGTTTAGTCTCAAGCTGATACCTAATCCTCTCTACTTGGATATCACCTGCCACTATGCAGTTTATTTAAATAAACGTGATGCACACCCTGGATCGGGGTTAAACAATAATAAAAATGACTGTCAAGGTCAAACAAGGACCTCTTCCACAGTTCTTCATGGGAAAAAATAGCCAGGCCACATAGGGACCTCTTCCACACTTATTTTTGGTTATACATAAGTGTAAAAAGATGTTTGAGTAAGGATATCTTGTCTACTTAATTTGGATGTAGGAGACAGAGTGTGTTGTTATACAGATACACACACTACTCGAAAGCTAGTAAAATGTTACACAATAGAGAAAAAATATTAAGATAGGTTTAGAAATGCTATGAGTGTTAGTCATTGTAGATCTGGACATCTGAGATGATGTAGATGCAAAATTCAAGTCCTCGTATAGAAAACAGAGTTTCGCAAGTAAAACATATTCGTCTTGTGTTCTTCGTGATGTTTGATAGTGTTGAGATGTTCTCTATTCTAGGGTTCAATAATGATTCTTGTGTTCATCAGCAGTGTCGATTTGGATGTGACAATTATTTCTTCAGGAATTTTTTATGTGTATTCTTCATTGTCATGCATACACCCACCATATTGGTTTTCTTTTCAGTATATTACAACACTCTCTTGTTTCTGTGTCGTACTACTATTTTTTCATGGAGTGCATGTGTTGGAGATGACAGGTTGCATGTATTCTGCACCATGTACCTTGTACTATCTGATGATATGTCTATAAAGAAACATTAAATATGTTAGTGAATTTGAAATCATCAAATATGACCTTCAGATATTAAATTGAAAGATTACAAAATAGTTTAAGAAATGGTGTCAAAATATTTCAGGGAAATGGTGTCTCCTTCACACGATGTCTGGATCACAATGTCATGTGGTCATGATGTATGCCTGCTCATAGGGTCTGGATGTCAGGGTGTCTGTATGTCATGGTGTCTGAATGTTCACAGTGTCCGAATGTTCACGGTGTCCAGTTTTCACAGTGTCTACTTGTTCGCAGTGTCTCATGGTCATGGTTTCTGAATCTTCACGTTGTCTCATGGTCATGGTTTTTTATTTTTCATGGTGTCTCAATGTCACGGTGCCTGAATGTCACGGTCTATTGATGTCTCGATGACCGAATGTTCAAATTGTCTCAGACTTAGGCAAATATATGTATTCAGACACAAGCAATGATATTGATGGAATGGATTAAACTCAATCATTTGTCAGAGAAATAATTATTAAATAAATCAAAAAATAGTATATAGTAACAACATTATGTGTATATCAATTAAAAGATATGGATATATTTTACTATGAAACTATACATTTTATGTGAGATAGATTACATAGAGTTAACAAAGATTATAGGCTGAATAGGATTTGAAATCATTAATACATGATTAATACACGAGGATTCCAACAATATCCCCCATTTTATGATCAAAAATAATTTATATTTAGATAATATATTTGCTCAATAAATAGTTCCAATTTCATATAGCATATATTGAGTGAGTTTTCTCTTATAGAGACTTCTCCCCCTTTTGAGATTATCAAAAATTATTTATAAAAAGAAAGAGAAAAGAGGCAAGAAAAGTCCATAATGTATTTGATAGAAGAGAACATTACAAATAGGAACACAAATGTGGAAAAATTCGAATCAAGAGAAATTAATCATTGTCCTTCTTCAATGTCTAATCTTCTCTTTTCCCTTAGCAATAGCAGTAGTAGAGGAAGACATAGGAGAAAAGGTCGAAATAGAAGAATGGAGTGATCCGGTTGAGAGTGAAGGTAGAGGAAGACATTCATAGATAGGGGGAGCCAGAGTTGGTGTAATAAAAGACCGAGGCATTGGTTGATGAAGGATCACATGCCTTATTATACTTAGTACCTGACTAGAATACATAGAAATATATGCTAGGGTGGGGGTGAATTTAGGAAAACTAGGTCTCAAAGGTGTTGTTGTAGGAGCAACAATTGTTGTAATCTGTACATGAATATATGCCCTGAGATGCTTAATAAAATAAAAAATGATCTCTCCACCATACTCCATAGCTTTCTCAAAGTAATACATGTTTTCCATAAACATATCCAAAGGATGAGTGAAATCTGTGAGCATTTGGACTTGAATCATGAAATCTTGAGTAAAAGGAGGAACCCTCATATTTTCCAAAAAGAATTTTAAATGATTGTTCATGTCAGTCTTGGAGAAGATTCGGTTTAAGTATAAATCCACATTCTTAGAAATGTCATTATTATCATCATTAAGAATTTTTTAATGTATTTGGACTAGATCAAGAACTCTGTCACTGTTCTTGATAACATAAGATAGAGAATCTTTATTGAGACCACTAAGCACCGTTTGAAGTTCTTCTTTGACCACTTTTCTGAGAAGGTAATGGTCTAAGGAATATAGAGATGATTTTCCAAATGTTTTAAAAGTAGTGGCAGCTTAGGTGAGAGATTTCAGTTGATTTAGAACATTTTGAAGGCACCCTGTATATTCATCATAGGGATTCTTATGATTAACAACAATCTCTCACATTTCATTCACAATCTGTTTGTTTCTTTCTACTACCTCATCCGCTAAGGAAGGAAAATGTGGTTGAATCTGAGAGACAACATTTTCTTGTGTTTGAGGAAAAACATGTTCCAAAGGATGAGAATCAGGTTCTGATCTCAAATTTATCACTTTATGCGTGTCTCCAATCATACCTCTTAGATTCTTCACATCATCACTATGAATTTTGTTTTCGTCTCTAACATTCTGAATCTCATGAGTCATTTTGATTTGTATCTTCCAAATAAAATATTCCAATAACTGTGAGGCACCTATATCACATAGACTTGTTATAGGAGGTGGTTGGGTATTCAGTGGGTTTTTAACTCCAGACAAAAGGGTAGCTCCAAAATTTTTCATATCATCTTTACTCACAAGGGATGGTTGTTCTGGTCAAGGTTCATAGATAGGTACAGATATGGGCTGAAGTTATTTTTTAGGGGAAATATTATAGATAGGTTTCAATTGGAACATAGTGGAATGTTCAAGACTACGTAATGATACTTGCTGGGATTCAGTCCCATCATAAAAATAGGGGAACATAAACAGAGTGTTTATATGTCTTGGATCAATCAGGTTTGGTACTTCAATAGATTCCAGATTTGGGAGTTCTCCCCCTCAATAGTTTAATCCCTCTCAGGACTAATAGGTTTAGGGGATTGAACTATTTCCATGAATTCATCTCTTAGATCCTTACCAATTCCCTATATAGCCAACTAAAAATATAGATCTATCCTTTCCTCATCTGAAGAAATAACTTTAGGAACATATTGTTCCATTGGGAGTCCCACAAGGACATATTTCTGCATAACAGGTAAATATTCTTCTATAAGTTCTTCCATAACATTATTTTCTTTTCCTTTTGCAATAGATTCTATTTCAACTTCAGTTTGATCTTCCAGATTAACAACATCTCAAGAAGTAGGGACTTCCTATTCACTTACTACATGAGGGATATGAGTACTTTCTTCCTTATCAGAAACAGTTTCACTAGGAGTCACAACAGCCTCTTCTTCTTCTTCTTCAGATACTCCATAACTTCATTTGCTTCCACAACAAGATCAGAAATATCTTTTGGTCATGAGGGATGTTCCACTAGATTGAATTTCTCATAGATCATGTCATTGTATGCCTCCGTTTCCTTTTCCAAGGATTCTAATTGATATTCATCCCTTTGATAATGACTTTTTAAGGAATAACTCATAGTTCCTGATAACTTCTTCATTAGGTCCAACCATACCTTTGGAATTAAGAATGGATGAGATGAGCCGAGATTAAAACAAGGTGGTTTCTTTGGATGTGTCTTTGATCAGCTCACACATATTGGGTATGACATATTTACAAAGATTGATCATGTTTCCATTTTTCATGAGATGAATCAAAAACACATATTGATATTTTAGTACAGAAAAATAACCTTTTATAGGGATAATCATGTTCTGTATAAACATAAATAGAAGTCTAGATTCTCCGTCTAGTTTAATAGTAATGGTTCTCCTCTTGGATCCATTTTCCCTTAAGCATTTCA
Source organism: Viscum album (assembly GCA_963277665.1). Classification (NCBI taxonomy): domain Eukaryota; kingdom Viridiplantae; phylum Streptophyta; class Magnoliopsida; order Santalales; family Viscaceae; genus Viscum; species Viscum album. Next base: position 1,270,336,089 of record OY728160.1, read on the forward strand.
ACGAATTATCCAAATCAATGAATTCACAAGAAGGTAGAGGTCCTCTCTAATAGTCCTCATAGATGCCTTCATGAGGTATCCTAAGGAATGCATCCCATACCCTCGAAATGAATGATAATTTCTGGCCATTTATCATACTTATAACAACATAACCATCTTCATAATCAAAGGAGAATAGATCATTCTGATAATATTGAGCCACTAACTTAGGGTAAATGGGACTATCGTTCTTACAAAAGCATTCTGACCAGACATTCTCTTTTAAAACGTTCAAAACCAGGTACTTACTCGATAGATTCCTCTCAAGGAATATCTCTTTCTCATATACTACTACTCAAATCACCAAATTTCGATTTAAAGGACATTCGAGTTCCATCTTAGGTGTGATCTTCATCTTATTTCAGCTACGTTTCTCAAGATTCGACGATGAAGGGTGTTTCATCCTGGGAATTCACCAACAGTTTGAGAGATATAAAAGTTGAAGGGTTGATGAAGGGTTATAAATAGAGTGAATTGAAGAAGTATCGAGTGAAGGGAAAGTGATACTTCATTTATTTTATAATTTGGGAATACCAAACATCACAAAAATAAAAGCACGAGAAAATAGAAAAGGTAGAATGAATAATTATCAGGATGCAGTTTTTAATTTGTAACTAAAAAACATAAAGAATCATTACGGTGAGACTATATCAGGTCCTTAGGGTTAGAAAATAAAATAATTTTATGGTGAGACAGTGACTAATCTTTATGGTGAGACAATGACTAATCCTTATGATGAGACAGTGAATGATCCTTACGATGAGACATTATTCCCGAAATACTAACTGTGTGATTATAAATAAGAAATAGTATGATATAAATCAGTTTGTCATTTTATAAATGTATATAATTCCAAGTTCATGTATGATTTAGTATATTCATTCTGAATATAATGGTTTGGTGAATATATAATCATGTTGATATTCAATACCCATGAATTCCAATGTGATATCATCTTTTTGATTATGGTCTCTCAAAAAATGATGTCTTACATCAATATGCTTTGTCCTAGAATGTGAAATAGGATTTTTTTAAGATTTTAATTGCAATTGTGTTGTCACAATTTATAGGTACATGTTTGAATTGATATCCATAATCTAGTAATGTGTTATTCATCCACATGATTTGTGCAAAACAACTGCAAACTTCTATATATTCAGCTTCTGCAGTAGATAATGCAATATAATTTTTTTTACTACTACATGATATTAGTGACTTGAATAAAAACTGACATGTTCCAGAGGTTCTTTGTCTATATTACATACAGCCACTGAAGTCAGCATCAGAATAACTATCTAATTCGAATGATTGTCCACTGGGATTTAACAGTCCTAGATTGGGTTCATTATTGAGGTATTTGAAAATTATCATTATTTCATTGAAATGATATTCCTTAATATTTTCATTGAAACGAGCACACATGCACACACTAAACATAATTTTAGCTCGAATAGATGTTAAGTAGAGTAAACTTCCTATAATTCCTCTACAAGTGGTTTGATAAATAGATTTTCCATGTTCATCAATATCCAACTTACAATTGGAACTCATGGGAGTGTCACTACTTTTATTTCTATCCAATCCAAAAATATTTTATAAGATCTCTAGTATAATTACTTTGAGTTAAAACAATACCATCATTATTTAGAAAGATTTTAAATTCGAGAATGAAATTTAGTTCACCCATTAAACTCAATACAAATTCATTTTTCATAATTTTAGAAAAATCACCACATAAAGAATTTTTTGTTGATCCAACGAAAATTTCATCTACATAGATTTGAACAACTAAAACATCATTAGAAATTCGTTTTATAAATAGTGTAGGATTAGTTATTCCTTTTTTATAACCTTTTGAAATAAGAAAACTTCACAACTAATCATACCATTCTCTTGAAGCTTATTTCGAACCATATAAAGCATTTTATAATTTAAAATTTTGATTTGGATAATGAGGGTTCGTAAAACCAGGGGGGTTTTCAAAAAAGGCATTTTTAGATATATAACCATTTAAGAAAGCACTCTAAAAATCCATTTGACATAGTTTGAGATCCAAATGTGTAGCATAAGAAAGTATGATTATGATGGCTTCACATCTTTCTACTGGTGCAATGGTCTCCTCATAGTCAATTACTTCTTCTTGACTATTGCCTTGTGCACCCAATCTAGCCTTGTTTCAAACTCTGTTACTAGCATCATCTACCTTATTTCTAAACACCCATTTAGTGCCTCTGCTTAATGTGTCCTTATGTCATTCAACATGTTTCCAAACATTGTTCCTTTGAAACTAATTAAGTTCTTCTTGCATATCCATCACCCAAAATTCATCATTGATAGCATCATTATTGTTTTTAGGTTCAAGTTGTGATAAGAAGATTTGATGTTCAACCTGATTTCTAAGAGAATATCTATTTAGAGTTACATTTTCTATGTCTCTAAGGATATCCTCTAAGGTATGGTTCTTAAGAGTTCTAACAGCTCTAGATAAGGAGGGACTATTGATTTCAGGTTCATCAACAGGTTCTCGTTCATTATGACTTGAGTATGAGGAATTTCCAGAACTAAAAGTTTTCACAGATTCTTTCACAAAATGGTTTGAGGATATTAGATTAATGTTCATATTTGATAAATCACCCTCAAGGTTCTTTATAATGCCTTTATTCTCAGGTGGATATATTTCATCAAATATTACATGAACGGATTATTATACTCATTTAGTTCTTTTATTGAACAGTCTATAGGTTTTTCTAGATATGGAATATCGTGAAAAGATACCTTCATCACTCTTAGATGAAAGTTTTTCAATATTTTCCTTAGTATTAAGAATATATACTTTTCAGACAAAAACATTGAATTAGTTAACATTGGGTTTTTTATTGTTCCCTAACTCATAAGGATTCCTTTTAAGAAAAGGTCTGATCAACACTCTATTGATTATGTAGAACTTTGTGTTGATAGATTATGCCCAAAAATAAATAGGTAGGTCATATTCACTAAGCATTGTTCTAGGAATCTATTGTAGGGTTCTATTTCTTCATCTAAAACTCCATTTTGTTGAGGTATTCTAGGGGAAGATAAATTGTGACTATATTCATTTTTGAGTAAAAGGATTCAAAATCTTGAATTTCAAAAACATAGTGTTGATCACTTCTTTAGGATTTAATTCTATATCCACTAAAATCATATGTAGACTTGGCATATTCAGTAAAATAAGAGTAGGTTTCACTTTTGAGAGACAGGATAAATGTCCATTTATATCTACAAACGTCATTTACAAAAACATAAACATAGTGTTTCCAATTTAAACTAGAAACTCTTGACGGTCCAAACAAATCCATGTGAACCAGTTCGAATGGTTGATAAGTTGACACTTAATTCATTGGCCTGTTGGAAATTTTGTTTTGTTTTCCCTTTTGACAGGGATTGTAAATTTTTTCATTTGGAAAATCATGTTTGGGTAAGTCATTGACAAAGGTTTTATAGTTATCATTCTATGGGAGTGAATAATTTAGTGTCCTAGACTCCTATTCCAGACCCATGGCACCTTATAGAATAAAAATAAGTAAAAATTATTTTGAAAGCTATGGAATCTATGTTAACATTGTAAATATTTTCATTTCTTAATGCAGAAAATACTAATTCTTCTTTAGAATTAAAGACAATAAAATCATCACATTCATATCTAACATTAAATCTGTCATCACATAATTGTGAGATACTAAGAATATTATATTTTAATCCATCAACAAACAGTACTTTGGAAATCATTACTGAGTTAGAGTTACCGATTTGGACAATGACAATAATCTTTCCTTTTCCATTATCACCAAATGTGACATGTCCTCCATTTATTTTTATTATGTTCTTTAATCATGAGTAGTCTCTAGTCACGTGTCTTGATCAACCACTTTCCATGTACCATAGACTTTTATATGAACTCTTTAAGCAGCTTTCCTACAAAATGATCAAGCAAAAACAGATTTTGGTACGCATATTTGTTTGGGACTAGTAATATTATTAATAAGTGCATTAGGAACCCATATATGCCTCATCGGATTCCTATAATAATTATGTAATATATTTTAAAAATAAACTCTATTTTATCATAAAAAACATAAAATTCTAGAAAGTGTGTCATAACATGGACTGTAATATTTGTTTCTAGAACTTGGATTGAAACTCTATGTTCTAGATTTAGAAATAAAATTAATTCTACCATGGTTTCTTTTTCCATGTTGATAACCAATAAGAGTGTTGTATTTAGGGGAAATTTTTTACCAAGAATTTGAGTAAGGATATTTTTCCCATTCGTAAAATTTTCTTGACCATTCTTCAATTTCTCATTACATATTTTTAATTCATTGTTCCCTTTGACAAGTTGAGCATTTTTCTATTTTTCAGTTTTGAGTTAACATTTAACAGTCACAGTAAGAGCACGTTGTTTCATTGATGATTCATATTTTTCTTTTAGTTCATTTCATGTTTCTTCATGCATGTTACAGTATTCAAACATTGATTTATTAGTCATATTTTCAGTGTCAGTTTCATTTTTAGAATATTACATATTTTGTACAAGAGAATCCACTGTAACCTCAGATTTTTTTTTCATAATACACATATTATATTTGTTTTCATGTTCATCATGTGACATTCTTGAGTTTCTTGAAATATCCTCAAAAGTGCTCCAAATTTCTTTCATTGAATTTTTATACTTCATTTAATGGTCCACATATCACTTTTTGTATTGGAGCTTTGGACAGTCATCCTTTATATATACTTTTTTCTTACATTCATATCAAACAATCTTATTTGTCTGGTCACTTTTTTTCAAGTACATCATCCAACTTCCGTTGGGGTCATATTTTCCCTTGAAGTTGGGCTTTCGAAAAAATTATTCTTCTTGTAAAATAATTTGAATCTTAATGTTAATTGAGCCATCTCATCATCACTATCGGGTGATGATTGTTCACTACTATAACTTTCTACAGAAGTATCCAATTTCCCATTGTCTTTTTGTTTAGAGGTGCTGGTCTTGATTGAAATAGATTTTCTTTTTGGTTCATCATCCTCTTACTTGTTGAATAACAAATCTTCTTCAAAAATCATCTCTTTCCCAAGGAATTCTTTTAAAAGTTTCTTTTTGATGTCGCATGATTATCTAATAGAGATAGTGTTTCCTCTCCATATGTCAGGAAGTCATCTGAAAAGTTTCAAGATTTGTTCCTTGGTAGGGACTTCTCTTCCAAGAGAAATCATTGTGTTGACAATATCACTGAAACTATGATACATGTCAGATATAGGATCATCAGTTTTCATTTTAATGTTATCATATATTATATTATAAGTATTAAGTCTCTTTTCATTTACACTATATGTTCCTTCATTTGAGACAGAAAGGGCATCCCAAATTTCATAGGCAGTTATACAAGGAGAAATTCTATTGAATTCAACATCCCCAAAAAATCTATATAATGAATTCATATCTTTTCAATTTTTATTATAGGTAGTTTTGACTATTTCATACCATGTGATTAAATAAGTATTAAGAATTTTATATTCATCTATAATGGAAGAGAAAATTTCAAAACCCATACATTCCAAATGCATTTTCATTTTAATTTTACATTGATTATATTTAGTTCAATTAATGAATGGAGGCCTTTTGGTTGAATCACCTTCCAATATATTATCCATAATACAGGAAAAATTTGAATGGTATAGAAATTTAGAATTAACGTAAATTAACTGATCATTAATGTACTTATACAATCACAATTGAGGTAGGTTAAACAAGGTCTTAAAAATAAACAACCAGTAATACCAAATGTTTTTCAGAGTAGGTTACTCTAGAGGGGGGGGGTGAATTAAATATCTATAAAGCTTTCTAGTTAATAATAAATCTTTACAAAGTTTTCCCCAGAAGTTTAAATACATCCCAGTGAATCATGGTTTTGTTGTTATAAGAGTTTGACTATTTAAATAACTTCCTTGAAGGTTGATTAGTTCTTAGTAATCAAAATGTCAGTTATTAATATTACTATTGATGTTATTCTATTAAGACAAGACAATTATAACTTCTTTTCAAGATTAACTATCAAATTGAATTTTGTGATATCTGAGTTATACAATAAAGTAGTAATATAGAGAAGACTTAATTAAGATGAAAAATGGATATGAAACAAGTGGTTCAGTCTCAAGCCAAGACCTAATACACTCCACATGGTGATCACCTGCGACCATGCCATTTATATAAATAAACCTAATCTAGACCCTATATTGGGGTTAAACAATAGTACATAGGACCGACCATGTCACAAAAGAGCCTCTTCCATAGTTCATCGTGGGAACAAACAACCAGGCCACATAGGGACCTCTTACACAATTATCTGTGGGTATACAATAGTGTAAAAATACGATTGAGTAAGGATATCTTGTATCATTCATTTTGATGCAGGAGACAGATTGTGTTGTTATACAGATACACACACTTATTGAAATCTAGGAAAATGATACACAATAGAGAAGAAATATTAAGATAGGTTTAGAAATGCTCTAGTGTTAGTCTTTGCAGCACTGGGCTTCTAAGAAGAAACAAATTCAAAATTCAAGTCATCATATGGAAAACAGAGTGGTGAAAGTCATACAGATTCAGCTTGTTTTTTTTCTATGTTTGACATTGTAGAGATGTTCTTGATTATGGGGATCATGAATTCTTCCTATGTTCTTCAGTAGCATTGAGTTTCATATGAAATTTCTTTCTTCAATAATTATATAAGTGTATTTTTTTGGTCATGCTTACTCCCACTAGATTGGTTTTCTTTATAGTATATTGCCACAGTCTTGTTTTTGGGCTGCACTACCCTTTTATCATGGAGTGCCTGTGTTGCAGCTAACAGGTTGCTTGTATTCTGCACCTCCTACCTCATACTGTTAGATGATATGTCTATAATGAAATAGTAATTTTGTTAGTGCATTTAAAATCTCCAAATATGTCAGTTAGTGATTAAATTGAAGTACGAAAAAACAGTTTATGAAACAGTGTCACAACATGTCATAGATTTGGTGTCTCCTCCACAAGGTGTCTGGATTGCAATGTCTTGTGGTCATGGTGTCTGCTTGTTCACAATGTCCAAATGTCATTGTGTCTATATGTCACGATGTATGAATTTTCATGGTGTCTAAATGAACATGGTGTCTGGTTGTCATGATGTCTTCTTGTTCACGGTGTCTCAGGGTCATGGTGTCTGATTGTTCACGGTGTCTCATGGTCACGGTGTCTCAATGTTCACGGTGTCTCATGGTCATGGTGTCTGAATGTCACATTGTCTTGATGTCACGGTGTCTGAATATTCACAGTGTCTCCGACATAAGAAAATATTTGTATTCATACTCAAGCAGTTATACTAATGTAATGTATTAAACTCAATCATTTGTTAAAGAAATAATTTTAATGTAATTCAAAATATAGTACATTGTGACCAGATTGAGTGTATAGATACTAAGAGATTTGGATAACTTTTACTAAGAAACTATTCATTTTATGTGAGATAGATTACATAGAGTTAACAATGGTTACAGACTGAACCTGATTTTAGATCATTAAAACATGATTAATACATGAGGAGTCCAACAAAAATGTTTTGTTTAGGGGATACTGAGGTTAATGAATTTAGAAATCCTATAATTTCATCTAAAGAATTTGTAATGCTAGTTACAATGAATTTGAAGGGATATGTCCTATTTTATATGATATTAGGACCTCCACAAACTTATAGTTAACAATGTATATCACTTTACATGTATTTATGACATATTAAAATAGAATAGGGAAGCCTGATGGTTTTTTTATTTTTTTTGGGATTAGAGAACCATCAGATGACGATCTGAAAAGACGATATTCATTGGATTCAATTCCACATTTATTAAAATTTTTTGATGTATTTCGTAATATTTTTTTAATGTGATAATAATATTATATTTCATTACTTAATTAATGAAATGATCGACTGTTTTTGGGAAATTTTGGGTAGTTTTTTTGAATAATATCATTTTTTATTTTAGACTGGAAAATGATAATGCTTAAAATTTGATGATTATGAATTGAATTGAAAAGATAATCATATATATAGAATTTTATATAAATTTATGTTTATGATTCAATAGGTGAATATTTCTAGACATGTAAATTTTTAGAAGGGGTTTTTAGTGTATCCTAAGATGCTTTTTGTGGAGATTTCTTTGGGAGTATTGCATAATAGAGTTTCCAAATTTGGTTTTCATGGGATTAGAAATTTATTTATGGTTCATTTATGGGTCCTTCTAAAATCCTACATCACATATGATAGAGTTAACATATATGGGTTTTAATTTTATTAAGGGATCTATGCTGGATATCTTTTTAGGTATTTAATATGTGACTGAATTATTCTTCAATGTTGATTCTTATAATGTCACATTTTGGATATTAAATCTACCTAGATAGAATATGTATGTCTTGGGTTTTGTTTTTATATATGGTACATATGTATTAGCTTATTTTTAAAATCATTTTCACACTCAACATATTAAATTAATAATTGATGAGATTTTGCAGGTAGTTGGGATGCACACTATTACTATATGGTTCCACTATCACTTAGAGGAGTGATTTATATTTTATTCAAACCATAAGAGTCTGAAGTATATCTCCACTTAGTGAGATCTAAAAATTATATATTGATATTGGGTTGAGTACCTCTATAACATATATTTTGATATTTCATATTGCCTCATTAATGGAAATGTGTTCTATGGAATGTTGATCCCACTGTTTTTTACTCCAATAGTGAAATAATCAGTGGAAGAATAGTTTTTATGAGATCATTTGTTGGGATGAACATAGATAACATGATATATGATGGATAACTACTCATGGATTGTAATAATGCGAGATCATTTATGGATAATCATAATAAACATGGATATGTGAATGAGTTATAGTGTTAGCAGCTTTGCATGAATATTGTTTTGGGAGAACTCAAGTGAGTGTTATTAGTTTTTAAATGGAGAGTTGAACTGTCGAGGTGGGATTGATCTTAAAATATTTCATATAAATTATTTAATAGATAATGTAAAATTATGTAATTGATACCAAAAACCTAATTCTACCATGATGTTTTGGGATATGACAAGTCATTATTAATTTATATGAATGAGGAAATCATTTGTGAATTTCATGTCTATGTTCCATAAATGTTGTAGAATTATAAAGGAACATCATAAGCATTGCGTTTTTAAAAAAAACCTCCCTTTATTGTGTGGAAATGGGATGAAATATCATCAGAATTCATGATTTTTATAACTCATAAACCATGGGGTAAGGATTCACTTTGGAATATTATTTATTGACTAATGAAATCAGTGCATTATCTACCTAACAAGGATTCAATCAGTATATTCAATAATGGGAGAATATATGTGTGGGAGTATTTTATAAATAATATTGTTCCTTTGACAATCATCTCAAATAATTATTACCACCTATCATCCTAAATTTAGATTGGACTATAGGATTGTGATTATGAAACTAAGAACATTATATCACACCCCAATGGATGGCCAGTCTGAGTGTCCAATAAAAATTCTATAATACATGCTTTGGGAATAAATTCTTGACATAAATAGATCTTATAAGAATTTTTTTCCCTTAATGTAATTTAACTATAGATAAATTAGTCATTATTTGATCAGGATGAAACGTTTTTAGGGTTTGAATAAGAGGCCTTCCAGATCAAATATTTCGTGGGAATAAGTTATAGAATTATAATTTTTTGTTCTGACCATAATTTTAAAGACACTAGAAATTATACAATTTATCAATAATATATTAGTTATTTCCATGAGTATCATGAAATCATATTTCTATTGAAATTACCATCCAATTGATTTTGAGGATAATAATATATTTCTTTCCATAGTTATAAATTGTTTGTGGAATAGATGTTTTGGGAGGGACGATATGTTAAAAACCTATTATGTTATCCTGTTTGAGATTATGGAATGTCTTGAGATATTATATTCTCAATTTGACATACTTAATTGTTTGAATATGTTATATGATGTCTTCCATTTTTCAAAAAACGAAATAAGTATCTACCAGATCCATCACATGTGATCGAGTGCGAGGATGTCAAGATTGAACCTAATTCCTTCTTGATTGAATGGACTATTAAAATAGTGGACTAACATGATAAGGTGTTGTGTGGAGAGATGGTTAAATTTGTTTTTTTGTGATGGTAGTGATTTAGAGACAACAATGAGACATGGTATCATGGAGAGTTAATAATACCACAATAGAAATATTTTCATAGGTTTTTGATCCTAATCCTATATGGGGACAAATATATTTTATAGCGGGGAGAATTTTCACACCTTGATGTACATTATTAAAAAAATACACATTTAAATTTATAATTCTATTTTTTTATAATTCATATTTTGGTCGAGTGCTTCCTACTTATTGGTGGTTGTATGAGACCAATAACAAGCATGCAAGTTCCACGAACAAGTTTTTGATTGTTAAAAAAAAGTAATCTGAGTCTACATGTGCCTCCAAGATGTTGATGAGATTCCACAATACATCTCTTAGAACTATTGTAGGTGCATGATCACTACATTTATCTAGTATATAGAAAATGGTACATAATTGGTTGTCCAACAGACTACATTCTATCAAGGGGTGCCCAGTGGAACCCTGGTTCCAGAAACAAGTTTTATGATTAGTAAGATACAATTTTTATTTTTTTCAAAATTTTTTAATAACTCATATATTCATCATAACATGAACAAAATTCCTTTTAATTACATAAAATGACCCTTAAAGGTTCTTTTGGCTCTCACGCTCTTCCCGTTAGAGGATCATTGTTTGATTTGGTGGATTGAATCATTATTGCGATTAGTATGGTATGTGGAATCCTTTCCAATATTTTTTTAATTTGTTTTTTTCAGTGAGTTTGATTCCTTATAGAACTAGATCCGTTTATGAAGCATTTATCAAGAGAATATAAATTGATTCAATTAAATCTATGTTCTCCATAATCTTATCTCTTCGGCTATCATCCTCATTATATTAGGAAAAGTTTTTTCATCACTCATGAGAATTGTGTATCTATTTTATTCTATATCCAATGGAATGTCCCATGTTTTATTTATTTACATGGGTGTTTATATATAAAAATGGTTAATATAAATAAATTATATTTGAAATATATATTTTTTTGGTATCAAATTGTTTTGAAAGGTGATTTTTAATGAAAAATTATTTTGATTATAAATATATATTTGTGGTAATTCCTCAACGATGAATTGAAATAGAAAATATTTTTAAAGAATTAATGTTGTTTAGATCTCTATAGAAAATAATTTTTGAATAAAATGGGTATGAATATTAAATGGATTTTCCATGGAAATGTTTTATAAATTGTTGGCATGGATTGATAATTTAAATATTCAAGTAACAGATCATTGGGAAAGACCATGGGTTATGGGTTAAAAAAAGAGACATGTACAATCCCTAGTGGAGTTACTTATCACTAGGGTTGGTGGTCAGGTTTCCTTTGTAACTAGTGTGTATCTTTTCCATTGAACTAAGGTTCCAAAAATTTTATATCACATTTGGATACTATCATTTATTTTTTTAATTCGTGGTATACACCCTTGTGTTGTGATTTTCCCTCAACAACATTATGGATAAATTATAAGTATATATATATATAGATATATTATTTTTCCAACATTATTTTTTGACTGATTCTTCAAAAAAAAGTTACCCATATACTTATTTCTCATATGTATTATTCAGGTTAAATTTCAATACTTATTAGTATATGTGATTATTTTGAAATGAAAATAATTATTATTTTAGAAGAGAATTTTATATTCTCTATAACACTTTTATAAATTTGTTTTTTTCAATTACTAATTTAAATAAGGGGATAAAATTTGTATAGGTTCTTTATAGGTAATGAAAATAGATTTAGTGCCCACAATAGACATTTTACATTATGTGTTTGATGGATTTCATTGACAAGATTTAATTTAAGGGGTGAACTTCATGTGAAGGATGAAATTTTTTGATCGTGATTCCTTCATGTAGATTCGGACAGTTGTCAATTATGGTTTTGTGGATAATTACTAATGGGTTCCTTTTAGTGTTATTTTTTTGTACTTTAATTTTTTATTATAAACCTTATTATAATTATTTTGCGATTTTACATTTTTGGTATGGTGGTTTTGACATATGATGTATCATTCAATTTCTTATATGATAATTCATTTATCATATCATAATGTATCATATTTATTTTAAATGTTATATCATTTCCATGTTTCATTGAAGGATACACTAATTCTTATCAAAATATTGTGTGGATTGGGAATGTGATTCAATCTATCTGGTTGGTCATTTTTGTGATGTTTTTCCCAATGGGGGATTGTTCTTTGAGGGACAGATGGAGGTTGTTTCCCATGGTTGGCTACCTGGTTCTGACAAGTAATACATGGCATAGTCATATGGTACCCACTGTACCTAATGGTTTCAAAACAATATAAACCAATTAGTCTTAATATTTTATAAATATAATAACTTATATTTTTAGAAAAACTCCCACACCCCTCCTTAAAACTCCCAGACCATTCACTCCCACAGAGGGTTAGAATCCCTCTATTCTTATGAGTTTTTAGTCCCATTCATTATTGGTGGGAATCACTATTATATATTAAAATAATATCTATTTATTAATAATTTTATATCTATTTATTATTAAATTTAATCATTGTGTCATCATATTTGTTTATTTGTTCCTAGATCTTTTGTTTTTTATAGATCTCATGATTTCTTCTTTGAGGATGTTGAATCTGTGGGTGTTTTTTCCATTGTAGCACCCTATTAGTCCCTTGTATGTTCCACCAATTCATTACAAATTTTATTTTATTTTAATTAATTCTTCATATATATGTATTTAGGTTTCATATGAAAAAAAAATTAGTTTATATTTTTTTCCTGGATTATCATTCATATAATAGGAATTGGGTCAGCATTGAGTGGCCCGAATGATGTTTCTAATGTTACCATTATCCACTAATTACAAATTAAATGAGATACATGTCATGTAACTATGAATTTTAATCATGAGTAGGTGGGAATGATTGAGAACCAACCCTATGAGGTCCATTTAATGAAATATCAATATCCATAGGGGTTTTTGGTTTGACAAAATTCTAAAAAATTGTCAGGCATCCTAGGAATGGATCTTTAGGTGGGTAGGTAGCTTGAATAACAAGAAAACGTATTATAAATTATCTATTTTTGAATGATTTATTTAGAATTTAATGAATTTTTCATTTACTTACTAGGTGTCATGTTAGTGTATTACCTTCAATGCTTGAAATATTTGGAATAATTGTGTAATCTAAACTACTTTCAAAAAATATTTGTGGCGTATCATCTATCGAAAGAGGTTTAAAAATTCATTTACTATAGGTAAAATAAAGAAGCGGTTTATCTTCCACATTCAAATGTTTTGTTTTTTATATATCAATCACTCATGACATTATTATTCCTGAGTGTTGTTAGCACATATATGTCTTCCTGGTGGTGCCTTATCCACTCGAGGATGTATACATATGGTAAAAAATACACATGAGACATTACACCAGTGGTCTAAAAGGATATCATGATATTATATGGGTGGTAAGACATCCAATAATGGGATAGTGTCAATGTTACTTTGACAACTTATTGATGTCTTCACAATGGTGCTTCATCAACATAGTTACCTGAGATAGTTCTATATTAGTCGCTATGAGAGTGATGTTGGTGGTGTTATTTCTCTATATATGGGATGGTTTGATGGTTACATCTCCAAGTGATATTTAAGATGGTGGTATAACATCCATAAAAACATGTAAATAACATTGTGTCATTTATATATGATTATCGAGGCCACATTTAGTGGTAATGACTTCCTTTCACTATTTATTGTGTTTTTGATGGATTTCCACATAGATGGTTTATGATGGAGATCAATAAAAAACCCAATAATGCATGATGGTGATTATATTTTCACAATTAATGTTATAAAAGGAATAATATACCATTCCTCGTCAACATATTTTCAATAACTATGTGTATATCATCCAATTCCAGTTTTTAAAAAATGAAATATGTTCTCCCAAGGTTTGATGGAAAACTACATGGGGTGGTACATTATTTAATCATTATTTAATATATATTAAAAATCCATATTTACTATGAACCTTTGTTTTACAAAATATTTTAGTGTCACCACTGGTGGACTCCATCAATGTTATACTCATGCATTTCATGGGGAACCCAACACCCAAGAAGACATCATTTTTTGACCCATGTAAGGGCTATGTCCCTATAGATTTTTTTTTAAAAAAAGGGTGGAGATTTTTTTGGGGATAAGAGATGATTATGGTGATGGAATCAAGATAATATATGGATAATTAATATTGATTTTTATTATTTTATAGTTATTTGTAAATGAACCTTCCAGATGCATCTTTATTTTTTGTGTATAAATTGTATGGCATGTGCTATAGTCTGATTTGACATATATATTACTGATATTTTATATAATCAAGATATTAACATTCAAGTATGTTTATTACTACCTATTTGATGTGATTAAAGGATTATTCTTTATTTTCATGTTTATGGTTGAATATACCTGATGGTAAAATCTCCAAACATTATAAATATTGACCCTCCCAACTAGTTGGAAACCTATAGAAAACGTGGAGAAAAACATGAGGTATATGATGGCCTTATTTGTCCATGAGGTTTTTGAACCAATATATGTATGTTACAATGTGGTAAGATATCCTTTTTTGTTTTAATTTTTCTTATAATTTAATAAATGATCGATAAAATATATTTTTTTCAAGATTTTTTTTATAATGTATCAGGGAATAGTAAACTGATGCATGAAATGAATCATTTTTTCTTTGATGATACTATTGTTCTTTGTTATCTCATTTATATATGATCTTTATAGTATTCTATATTATAAAAAAATAGGGAAAAATTATATCCTCTAACTAGAGAACAATTCACATTCTATTATTTAATCATTATAGTTCAATAAAATATGATTATTCTAGAATATTACTATATGCCTGATTCCTATTTTTTTCATGATTATGTTATATAGGTATCTCTTTTTTATTAACCATTTAAAAACTAGGGAAGGGGAATTTTTATAATTTTTCTAAAATATTTATTTTTTAAGGGATGAGTGAACAATGATGTTTTTACCAATAAATTGAATTTTATTAACCCATTATAATAAAATAGTAAATTTAATTTTTATTAAAAATTTTAATCATCCATTTTTTTTAAAATGTGAAATAAATAATATAAAATATTTTTTGGAATTTACACAGAATTTTTTAACTTTCTTGATTTGAAAATATTTTTTTATTTATTTAATTAAAATTAGAATCTATATGGAATCATTGAATAATGGTTTTATTTAAATTTCACTTTACTCTCTTGTTTTAATTCTAGATAATTAAATGTTATTCCAATTTGAAATATTCAAAATCTTATCCAAATTTTAATATTATTCCAAAAACCCATTTTTCTAAAAATTGATTTTCATCGTAAGGAATTCTATAATTAATATTCATTTTTACTACCTTTAGAAAATAAATATTATAATATATATATAATATTTTCAATAATTATATTAAAATTATTCAATATGGTAAATATCAATTTTTTCCATAATACAATGTTACTATTTTGAATTTTAGTCTCCATAGTAAAGGTCAAAATCGTTAAAAGTTGTTTGATTAAGTTAAAAGGCCAAAAAATACCATATAAAAAATCAATAAAATGGTCAAAGGAGTCTGTATAAACCATCATATTATACAAATTTAATTATAAATGTTTTTTCTACATTCAGAAATATGAAACAAAAATTTTCAGTTATGATATTATATTTAAAAAAGTCCATCACTAACAAATAAAAGCACACATTGACCACTACAACAATCCACACGCATAATGCTTCCTAAATAAATAAAAATCTACCAATACCCTTCATGTAAATACATCACATTACCTAGAGGTTATAGGATTCTTAAGAGGCCAATATATAAGGGAAGACGGTGTGAACTTAAGTTTGACGCCAACAGAAGATGTAATTATCTTAAAGAACTTATTTCATGTTCCTTTATAATCCAACCTCAAAAAATTTATGTTAAAAACATACTAAAATAAATTCATAATTTTAATTAGTATACAATAATATTAGATTATAAAGGGAAACCCCACTATTTGCATCCCCTTCGTCGCTTAGAAAATAGAATCATTACCCAAGTTACAAAAGGAAAAAAACCTCAATTACAAATGTATTTCATTTTTCATCATCATATTACATAGATGTTATAAAAATTAACTTTTTTATAAATAATATATATATATATATATATATAATTTTTTAGGCTCTTAATTCATTAATTTTCCAATATATTCAATGTATTAAAAATAAAGTTTCATAATAAATTTTAACAACTTAAAAATCATATTTATACATTTTGTATATAATGCAATCGTGTCAATTTCATTGATTTATATTCATTACCTAAATATCCTAGAATATAAGATTTTCAATTATGGAATTATTTCTTAAACCAATTATATTTCAAAATAAATTATTCTGCAACTATACAATTACATGTTCTTACTCATTTGATAGTTATATAGTGTTCTTATTTTTGAAGCTTTTACCAAATAGATGGAAATTTTTTTAATGATAATATCATTGATGATAATAAAAAATAATTAATTTTAATACTACATAATAATGTCAAATTTAAAAGGATTTAATTAATCTAGAGTTTTATAATTCAATGTTATATACACTTATAAATTCAAATCATTTATTATATCAATTAGAACTAAAAAGAGTATATAAAATCATTCACAAGGAACCATAATCGCATGTTTCATAAAATCAATATATGAGTCAAGAAATATAGAAAAAATTGATTGATACAAAAATAAAATTTTATTTATAATGAATCCATTAACAAAACTCAATAAATGGAACCCACATTAACAATCAGCAAAGAAAAATAAAAAACCCTATAATAAAAAAAATAGTTATAAAAATTTAATATGTGAGTAATATGGAATTATTCATTAAAATTAGAATGTAAAATAACTATGAATATTATTTTATTTATTTTAATATAAATACTATATTAATTAAACATTGATGATAGAGCACATCATACTATGCTGAAGCACACGGTAAGGGTTATTTATTGAATCTCACTTTCAACATGAGATTGATTAAAATTAAAATATATTTTAATGTTATCATATAATATATATCAATAAATTCCAATAAAATTGTTTGCAATGTTTATTTGTAGGTCTTAACATCTATATTTTAGTTTTATTTCACTTTGGATTGTTATTAAACTGAAAGGAATCTTAAAAGTGAAGGTGATATTATCTTTTTAGTGGCTCAGTAATCATTTTCCTCTACTAAAATATCCATTTCATTGCTTTAGGAAGGTTAATATATAGAAAATAATAATTTTTAATATCAATATTATATTATCATTTACTATTATTAATCTATTTTATAAAGGAATATTTTACACATTTTATAAATGTGTAAATTCTTACTCTCATTAAAAATGTATAAAAGCCTTCAATATTTTTCATTTAAAAGCCATGGTTTCATTAAATCGTGAAAATTATTTGTTATTAAGCTTATATTTAATGTTATCCTGATAATAAAAATAAAATCATATTCCCATTTCTCAGCAAATTTTTAGTTTCTTAAAAAGAAACCAATTAAAAATGATATTTCTTCCTATTTAAAATAATCATTTCTACATATTTAAAAAGGACAACATGTCAAAAGTAAAAATCATTTTATTTTTATTATTATTAAATAGGGATATTATATAATTATAAATTCCACCTTCATTTTTTATTGGGTTGTGATCATGTTATTTTATTTATTGACTAGGTAAAAAATATTGTAATAATGTATGAGAGTATCCCAACCCAGATGGTTATTGATTACTATGGCTTGTTGATTATGTGATGTATTATTAGAACATTACAATTAAATGATCATTTTATTAGACATATTGAATGAAATATGTGGCCAAAAGTTTATAAACCCTTTATTCATTAGTTTGTCTCTGGAGATAAACTAGCATGGGTATTTGGCATATTCCATGCATATTTATTTATTTTTTCTAGGAATTATGTAATGTAAATAGGATTATGATTATTAGAATTATTAATTCAGTTACTATGAAACATGATAATAATTATTTTGGAATTGGTAATGTTATTATAATAAATCAACCATGGTCTACTAGATAAGCCACCCAAACTGATCAATCACATGTTATTGGTAAAGTATATTTAAATAAACCATTACTGAATTAATGAAAATAATGAAATACATACAATGTATGAAGTATAAATAATAGTAACCCATTGATGACTTTGAATCATAAGACAAAACTTACTAAACTAAAATGCAACCCAAAATTTAGAGTGGCCATCAGTCACCTCCTGACCAACCCAAATTTTTTTGAAAATAACTATATATTTCAACATTCAACAAGATTATCTTCTATTTAACCAAATCCAACATTACAACACCTAAAAAAACCCATCAACACTTGTATGGTGTTAGAAAAAAACCATAAAGACACCACCACTGTTTCTAAACAAGGTTTAATTTTAATAATGAAATAATTATATCTTAAAAAAATTATTTAAAATTAATTTTTATAAATAAAACCTATTAATTAATAATTTATCTTTTTATAATTTGGTTTCATATAAGTACATCATTTTATCAAACCATGAATATGAAAAATAGAATTGATAAAACAAGAAATCATATCTATTCGATATAATGTCCTTCCATTCGATTTCATCGAAGGTTACATCCTAGTGGTTAAACACACAATATTTCAACCTCTATCTCTTGCTTAATGCACCCAAGGATCCAAAAGTAAGATTTTCCAATACATTTTCTATACCATTCTAATAATTTCAAAAAAAAAATCAAATCTAATACTATGTTCTTTGGAGTTTGAAAACCCATTTAAAAATAAATAAAATAAATTTTAATATAATAACACCTTTTTAAAATTCTTTTCCTTTCTAGGGATTCATTTTAACCAATTTATCACATTAAATCAATGAAAAAACCTTATAAATTTACCTATAACATTATGAAATTCATAAAATTAACCCATTGTATTGAAACAACTCCCTAAACATGGTAAAAACCATTATAATTTTGAAAATGGTGAATGTAAATTAAAAGAATGTCCAAAAAAAGGATGGTGTTCCAATGAAACTGATCATAATCAATAGAAAATAAAAACCATAGTCAAAATAAAATGAAATGAAGAAAAAAAGGAATATTTACCTGTAGAGAAGAAATACAAGCCCCATATTGATAAATTTTGGAATGAATAATTCAAAAAAAAGAGGTCACCCAAAATCACTTTGTGTAAACATTATCTAGGAGGGACTTTATACACAACATAATTAAATGAAACCCACTATGCACCACCATGAAAACAAAAAATGCCAACAATTAAATAGTGTGTTAATCCATTACACATTATGTAACTCCTAAGGCTCATATATGATAAAAATTCATTATCCGTTTTACAAAAAACATATCTTTAATATTTACATAAGGTGTAATATATACATGATGTGTATCATTTCATGTTGTTTACCTAGTTCAAAAAACCTTCTACGAGATGATTAAAAATCGTGTAATGCCATTAAATGACCTGTAAATCCCAAAAAGACTGTATAAAATGTCAGATCAAACTCAAAAATAAAAAAACTAACATCACCATTAAAAGTATCCTATGATATCCTACTCATTATTAATATATCTATGAAAAGGGATAAAAACAAATTTTAAAATGATATAGATACAATGGTAATAGGGTGTTAAAATCTCTCATCGATAAGTTATTTATGCTCTCCATAATCCCTTAAGATCCATGATTCGTAAAATGAGAAGTCCAACACTACCTCATAAATGACTCTATCTCTGTCCGACGTCACACGACTATCCTTATGTACTTCCACAATACCCATAAAAGGGGTATTATTTTACTATACAATACCTTATCCTTGATTCCCATAATCTAACCGATTTCTCAACCAAAGTGGTATTGGTCTCACAGTAATATTCCACCCATATAATCATATGGGAATAATTGGTTTTATATCTATTCATGTAGGAAACACAAAATACTTCATGGATTGATGTAAACTGATATGGTAAATTCAACCTATAGAATACTATCCCTTGCCATCGAATGATCTCAAAAGGGCCTAAAAACCTTGGTGATGACATACCCTACATTCCCATCTGGATATGTAACGTGCAAGGTGAAACTCTAAGAATGACCTAATCACTTACCACAATCTCCAGTGGATGATTTATATGTTCAACATATGCTTTTTATGATAATGTGTTGTAATCAAATTACATTGGATCAACTACAAAAACTTCATCGACTCGTAAACAAAATTAATCCCAACCATGGACTTCTCTATCATGTATTACTAGAAAAAGGGATATCTACATGGCTAAAAATAAAACATCTCATTGGGATCCATCTTTATCAATGTATAATAACAATATTAATAGGAAATGTCAACCAAATGAAAATTATTTTCCCATGATCCACTGGAATCAATCTCACAATAACCTATCATATCATGTAGAACATGGATATCCCACTCTATATGACCATACATATAAAAATGAATCTTTTTAAATAATTAAATATTGGAACCCATATTCTCCAAAAAAATTCCAAATCCTAGAAGTTAATCTCATATTCCTATTGGAAACTACTACAGAAGTAAACTTATATGTATCAAAATATACGGAACATACAAGTCCATAGTCAATTCCACTTTCATCATATCATTGATTGGTAGAAAATTCATAGAACTCATGTGTAAATCAGTGTTCACAAAAATATAATCCTTCCCACTTGGAGTATATGGAAAATAAATGAAAAAATATTATAAATAAAATTCTATATTGATTTAATGACCAGCCTGCTATGGAAGATAAAAGCTCCACTGGGAGTGGTATCAAACTATTTTAAATAAAATTCCATATTGATTTAATTTAATGTTCTATTATCTAATATGGTAATAGAAAACACATGAAAATATTATTTTTAATTCCAATTGTATTCAAATAATTGTTTAGTATATTTACTATTGATAATATTGTAGTTAAATAGTGATCACATGATTATAATAAATATAGGGCTATAAAAAATCCAATTGTAATAGTAAAAGGAAATGATTTCCTTATAAAATATAATTTTACCATATAAATCATATTTTTCATATCTTTTGAGAGAGATATTATCACTGTGAATTTTCGTTGACCAATCCCAAGCTGAGATCCAATAACATAAGCACGAGAGAAACTATTTTCTAGAGATGTTCAAGAGTACCAAAATTACAACCCAAACCATGTTATCAAAATTTCCCCATGAAATTATCACAAGCATTTACATTAAAGATTGGTAGTATGCTGGTGTACTAATGGGATATGTATCAAGATACTATAAAATTGATCATGTACATTCTATTGTAATGAAAAATTAATACATTTTTACTTTCACACTACGAAACCCATGTAATATTTTTGGGTAATATTCAATTCAATTAAATAACATTTTATAGATTAATTATTTTTAAAATTTATAATAAACTATTTCCTTATATTTATTAAATCATCTTACTAAAATATTAATTATCGTTTAATTTTTATGAAATCAAATGTAATGTTTTATTCAGTTTGACAATTTGTTATTTCCAAAACACGTCATATTCAAAAATAATTTTTTATTACTCTTTAAAAGGGTAAAAGTAAATGATTAGAATATTATTTAAGGAAAATTAATATTAGATTTTGGAAAAATAATTTATAAATTACTCAATGGTGATTTTTTCTTATTTTGTTAGGAAAATCAAATTTTTAGGTAATATTTAAACCGAGTATAAATATATAGTGAGTTTTATGACATCATAGTGACCCAAAAAATAATGTAATATATAAAATAATTGGTATCCTCATTCAAATATATGTTTTCCCTTAATATAATTTATTTTTAATGTTGTTCGATTAATTTTATAAGGCCTTTATAAATCCTCCAAAATATATTATATAATTTATGATGTTAAACTCATTTCCATAAAAGTGAGACTTATCTCTGAATAATAAAGTGGAATATTTAATAAATTTTATATTTTTTCCTAATTAAATATTGAAAAATCTCACATTTAGCCAACACCATGGTAACAAATTATGGTACAGTTTTTGGATTTTAATATTTTATTATATAGTGTCCAAAACCTATGTTTGTGTAATATAAAAGAATTACCCACAAATTTCCTATATCAACCCAACCATGGTTCCATTTCTCTTCACAAAAAATACAGTTAATATGTACTTACTCATCCTTAATCTCTCTATAATCCTCAAAAGGTTCCCCAAGCTTTCTAGA
This sequence comes from Viscum album, assembly GCA_963277665.1. NCBI lineage: Eukaryota > Viridiplantae > Streptophyta > Magnoliopsida > Santalales > Viscaceae > Viscum > Viscum album. Next base: position 1,270,358,751 of record OY728160.1, read on the forward strand.
AGCCCCATTAAATCTTTTGTGGTCGTAATCTTATGGTGACAGGTCCTCTCTTTCTCAGTTTGATTCATGATTCCCCTATATTTTATTCTAATTTATTTAAAATTCCTAATTTTGGTGTATGTTATTTACCTCACACATATTTACCTTATGATTTATATATGATTAGATTCCCATTTTTCTCTCATTTATTTCTCCCATGTACACTTGTTACCTTGCTGATATTTCATAAGAGTTCTTCCTATCTCTTAATTAATTACATTTCATTGTTATCCTATGACAACAATTTCCAATTATTAATTTTGGGATATGTATTTAAATCATCCTATTACTAACCAATTAATTTCCAATTGTTTAGATACTCTTTTAGTTCTCATCATTCAATTTTATGAATTTTTATGCGACGTCGTTTCAATGAAAAAATTGCACCACAATTTACCATTCCAAAGACGTTGTGTAGTGAGTACCATTCCCACTTTCAATAATTATTTTTCAAAATTATAAATATATTATTAATATATATATTTTTTAACTTTAATTTATTTATTCAACACTCAATTATTATTTATTATCGTATGATGATGAATTAATCCATGTTGTATGATCTATGTGTACACTTAAGCATGAGATTAAAATAAAAGCGACAACTGTGCCCAAAATTATACTGCGCTCCAATGAATTGGTTAATATTTAGTTTCATGAAATGTTCTTTTGTGATAGGGGATAAAAATTATTCCCTTATTGTGATTTCTCTATTATGATATCTCGGTAGTTATCCTTGATCTATGATTCCGTATTTTTAGTTTTTTCCACATTTCCCATGTTGCCTTCATGTAATCATGCGATATCATTTCAATGTATAATTACTAATATTTTTATCCCCCATTATATTCATATTTCAAAATATTTTTTCCTTATTCCATGTTTATTCCCTTATTGGGCTTTATAACTCACCCATTTCTTATCTATTTTTTCAGGTTATCCCGTACAACTTTAACTATGAGCTTGTTAAAAAAATTCAATAACGATGTAATATTCCATGTTATATGTTATAATTTAAGGTAACTAATTTCAAAATAATCTAGACTTATATATATTTGTGGTTTAATTATGTGTAATTTTATCTAATAAATCATTTGTTAATGTGTAATAAATGGAATATTTTTTCTAGATTGTATCAGAGGATGTTTTTTAATTTTTGTATTATGATTAGAAAACTCGAGAAAATTACACTGGGATATGACTATGTATAAAAATGTATTTCAAGATTTTGGTATGTATATATAATGTGGGTTTTCATAAAAATACATCATTTTCATAATACATCATGTGGACATAGTTCTAGTACAGATGTACGAAGTGGTAACAACTCTGACAAAGGTGTCTTGGTTCTAACATGGGGGTTCCTAGTATATGAAAATGGGCCTTACTACACACTGGTTTTGACACACCCAATGGATAATCATTCGTAAATTTATAATCTCATTATGGACCAATATTATGGGAGTAAAAAATATTCACATAGGAGTATATGTAAGGAAATTGATCTTGGATGAGATAGACTGAAATCTATAAATTCCTAAGTTAATGAAATACATGTAATTTATAAGTCATCCCGTTTATATATTTTGATTCCACCGTTATTTGTTAAATATTTAAATATAATCATCCTTAAATTTTCTTTTATTATATCAAATGACTAAAAAGGAGGAATCGGATAAATAATCAATTTCAAGTAAAATTTGGTTATTGCAACAATGAGATACCCAAACCCTTGGGAGAAGGAATCATTAACTTCATGATGATACTATCATATCTAATTCATATCATAATAGAAACATGGATCATGAGTAGTTTTAATATCCCCCCAATATAGAACAATCTACACTCAATATAGTTATGTGAAAATGTCCTCCAATATTTAATAGATCAATTGTTCCCTTAATCATATAAGAGTGAACAAACTCCATTGAAAAAATAATCTCTATAATTCAATGTTATGATCATGAAAAGTCCTACTAGATGTTTATCATATGAAAGCGGGATGTGATTAGTGGTGGATATTTATCAAAAATATGAAGCCTGGGAATGAGATCAATGTAATGGGTGGAATTATTTTTGGATAATTTTTTTTTGATAATAAATTTCCTCGCATGCTCCATATTAAAATTGAATGGTATTTCCATTCCTTAAAGAATAATTAGAAACAATCTCCCAGGTAATATGATTAAAACATCAATATACTTTCATGATATGATTCTTTCATTGTTGTTACCACTGAATATATGTTTTTCTGTTTTTTGGTGGAAAAAATCCACATTAATTAAATGTCATTGTGATCTGAGGATATGATAGCTATGAGGAAATTTTCTGATGTGTCGTCACTATCGTAATGAATATTGAAAAATCTCAAGGGTAACATTGGGATCATAAAACAAAATTGGGGCGTAATTTCAGCTGTCTGATAGAGAAATATAATGATGTTGTGATATTTCACAACCCCGCATATCGAATGGTTGGAATGAAGAACCCATGAAATTACCTAAAGTAGACGGGTAAATGCTTTAGGAGTGATAAGGAAGGGTACCTAGAAAATGATTGCTGATAAGAGAAATCCTCTACTATGATGGAGGAAAGAAATTCACTGATCAACCCTTAGCACATTGTTTATTACTACAACTTCAAGGAACCATTGGAATTCTCAAACCAATTCACTAAGCCATGGGTTTCTGGAGACAACAAAAATCCTACAAGGTGGAAAGGGTGATCTTTTTCCATCACAACAGCTGAGTTGAAACAATATAATTATGTGGTTAAATGTATGCTAGTTATCCATTAAAAAATACCTGATGTGCTTTTTTATTCTGTTAATATGTTTTCCATCCAATAATGATAGTTTAGTTTTACTATCCAAACACCACAATATTTATTGGAAGTAGAGTTATCAATGAGAATTAAAAATGGTAAAATTATTTCATAGCATATATATAACTCCCCTACTGTAAATGTTAGTGGGATGAGTTTACCAATAAATCTTTTCATACTAAGTTTGGTGGAATTGTTTACAATTATGGGCATTAATTGGCTTTCTTAGTATATATCCATCATAAATTTTTGCGAGAAGTAAATCAGTCACCAAAATTTTGAATTGAACCCATTTTATGTATAAATACAAGGATAACGATTGATATTTTTTATATTAATGATCTCATTCATGGAAATTAGTTCCCTATCATCAAACATATATAGCTCAAATTATTTAGTCTAAAAAAAGTATCATCTTTCAAGACATAACCATTGTGAGGGAATACAATGACGTGTTTTCTGAGGAATTTCCATCTTCCTCCTAATCGAGTTGATGAACATTAATTTGAGCATATACCTCGGGATTTTCCAATATCCAAGATTTCAAATAAGATTGATGTAGCTGAACATGATGAGATAAATAAACAACTACAAATGAATCTGGAAAACGACATTATATGCCCTTGTGATTCACCGTGGTGTGCTCCAATCCTCTTTTTTAGGAAGGAGTATGGTTTAATGAGCCTTTGCATCAATTATCATATTCTCAATAAGATAAAAATAAATAAAAAGTACATCTGTCATATGATTGATTACTTGTTCTATCATATATGCAAAGGAGAATATTTATCCAAGGTGGATATGTGGTTAGGATATTATCATGTTAGTGGAAAGAAAGTAAAAATACCCAAAAACAATTCTACAAGGTATAAACACAATGTGTTCATAGTGATGCATGTTTTACTAACTAATGATCCACATATAATCATGGGATTGATGAATGGAGTCTTTAGGATTTACACTGAAAATGTTTAGGTATTATTTTTTGAATATATTTTAATATACATAAATGTATGGAGGAGGATGTGGAGATTTTGGGTATTGTACTATGGACCATGTTTAAGAATAATAATTCTCTAATTTACATAAAATGTGATTTTTGGTTGAAGGAAGTCACTTTAATGTGACATATCCTCATATGAAATTGGATACCTATGGACCCTTCAAAAACTAAAGCAATTAAAGGTTCTATGAATCCAACATCTGTCACTAATATCCATTATTTCCATCTTTTATTGGGGTATTATCACTGATTTGTGATAAATTTATAATTATTTTCTATCCCTACAAACTAGATAACTCATAAATGAGTAATTGTTTCTTTTAATGAAGAATGTGTTGAGAGATTCATGGAGTTGAAAAATAGTCTAATCAATTCTTCAAGGAATAAACTACCCTCTAGTGGAGCACATTCTGTTATATCTAGCGATGGTTCAAAAATGGTATTTGTGATGTGTGATAAATATGAAAGGAAAAAGTGATAGTCTATGATTCATGATGGTTTATGATTCAAAAGAACTACCCTATTTTTAATATAGAGTTAACTGATGTGATCTTTTCTATAAAAAATTTCATCATTATCTATTTGGGGAGAAGTGTGAAATATATAAGGATCACCCAAGAATCCATGTTATATTCACAAAAAATGATCTGAATATGCACTAATGATGTTGTTTAGAGTAGATAAAATTATATGACTACTAAATGTACTACTATACTAGGAATTAAAAGAAATTTTCAGACACTCTATGAAGATAGGATCCAAAAATTCAATAATTGTTGACAATTAATAGGTATCTAATATTCTATAATTTTAAAAGGATGCATATAGTAATAATAAATGAAAGAACATCATCAATCCTTTCAGAAATGATTTCTCAACCATCTCTTCGTGAGAGGATAAAGTATTATCAATTAATTGATGTGTAAATTTAGACGAAAGTGGAAGATATAAGGAAAGGGAAATCAACATGGCTCAATGTTAATGTTTAAGGTGTTGTAATATTTTGGTAAAGACCCTGTGTACTATAAAATTGAGAGTTTACAATGGAAATATCAGATCATACATATAGCTCAACCCTCTCCTTACACTAAATAAGCACAAGAATGAATTAATATCCCCATGAAATCTATTGGTGAGACAATATGAAGAGGATATCACAAAATATACATCAAGATTTATTATTAGAAAATGAAAAAAGAATGGAAAAAATTCCAATAGGATGATACATCGATTACCAATGCCTATATAGAAATGGGAAAAATTCACCATGGACTCTATAAATAGTCTTCTAAAACATCAAAAGGGATAAATTCTATATTGGTTTTGTTGGATAAAATTAAAAATACTGTACACTTCATTTCAATATGATGGTAATTGTCACTGGATTTACTTACATTGATAATCATCAGAGAAGTTGTTATACTGCATGGAGTACAACTGTCAATTATTTCCAATCCAGATCTAATATTCAACTCCGTGTTCTCAAAAACTCTTCAGTATGATATAAACACATAGTTGAACTTCATCACAACTTTTCACCCTCAAACTACTGGAAAATCAAAGAGGAATATCCCAACAATATAGTATATGTTTTGAGCATACATTGTTGACATCAATGGATGATCAGATCAACATATTTTTATAGTCTTTTTTTCATACAACAACTGTTTTCACTCAGTCATACAAATTGATCCCTATGAATCCATTTATGGTAAGAGGTTAAAGAGACATGCATTCTAGGATGATGTTTGGGAACAATAACTACTTGGTCTTAAATTGGATTTGTAAATGGTTGAAAAGGTTTAGACCATTCAAAAACACTTCAGAGCTACTCAGCATCAATATAAGAGCTATGTTTCCAATCATCTATGAGACATAGATTTTGATATTGGGGACATGGTAATCATCCGCATAGATCTATGGAATAATGTGATAATATTTGGGAGGAATTAAATTCTTAGTCTTGGATACTTCGTCCCCTAGAGATCCGTAATCGCAAAAGATAATTTTCCTATCGACATTCAATTCCACCTAACCTATCTCATGTTTTAGATGTATTCCTTGTATCAATCTTGAGGAAGTACATACTTGAACAATCACATGTAGTCAATCTAGTGTTGGTACCATTAGAGAATGATATTTCTTATGAGTAGAATCTGGTACATATCGTAGATTATATTGGAAATGTTCTATTAAATAATTATCTACCTGCATATTTTTTATGTTGTTATACATCACATCTAAGAATTGTATAGATATTAGGATGGTTAACTATTGGAATTTTATCTCTCACACACCTTGTGATGTCGTTGGTACACGAATAGAATATTTGGATAAAGGTAGAGATAGGGGAAAGCACTACAAGATTTGGGTTTATTTGGTACCCTGCATAGGAGTAGGGGATCACAGGGCCGAGATGAGGACAGTGAGGTTGTTCAGAGATATCACTTTTTCTTTTTTTTTTGGTATTTTTATACATCTATTTTACTATTCTAATATATAAATGTTTATTATTCTTAGTAAATACATGTATCATCATCATCATTATACATGAGAAACTTATATATTTGTTATATAATAATATATTGATTATCTATTAGTTTTTTTCTTGTTGTATCTACATATGTAATTTACTGATATTGATATAACATTATGATACAATATAGTGATTATGGAATAGTATTTACATGGACATACTGAAGGCCATTACTACTAGTATGTATCCTCTGGCATTTTGGGAGATGCACTTGTCGCCATGTGGAAAACTGGGTTGGGGGAACTGTATAATGGAATCTGGGTTGGGGTCATTAAAAGGTGGCATGATCCTTTTGTTTTTATAGTTTATTATTTTGTAACAATAGATAGGTAAAGGATTTTAATGGAATTTTCTAATTAAATGTGCATTGGCAGAGCTGACCAACATGTAGGAAATGGAACATTGCCTCAAATTAAATTCATATCCTTTAGATTTTGTCTATTATTGTTGATTTTATTGAACTAATGGGTGATTAAATTGGATTTTGATATTATTATTTATGTGATTATGGGTTCTATTATTTTATCCCAATTAGATGATGTTATTCTATACCATTAATCATATAAGGAACATTCCATTAATCAAATTTTATCCATTTTGTCATTCTATTTAGGATGAATTACTAATTTCATGTTGTTGGGATAGGTACAATGATAAATGTACCTACTATTGTGATAGCTTCTCTAGTGGACAGAGAAATAGAAATTATCATTTAGTTCATAAGAACTATGGGGCCGTATGAACTGGAAAGTAACACAAATTTTGTTTTAATTTTTTTAACTAAAAGTAATGTGGTTTGGATTATATGGTGAACATATTTTTTTTATTGAGGTGTTATTTGAAATCATTGATAGAAACATGTTGTAACAGAGTTTTAACTTGTTTTAAAAAATTATTTAATGATGAAAAATAAATAAAAAATTAATATTAATTGAATTGAGATGAACATTTGGTATGATAAACAAAGACTCATCCTAGAACCAACTTTTGAGTGGGTAATATATATGGACCCCACCTTAAAAAGTTACCTAATCATTAATTTTACACAAGTCGATACATTATTACATATTGAGGATCTTTTCAATTTTATAGTTTTAATGAATTAGGATATCATACATACATGACATACCACAATCATACAAGAGGGTACTACTAAAACATCATCTATTTTCATCAAAATATAAAACATTAAATCATACAACATGATTTAATTAAAAAAATTACATATCAAACATCAATACTCCCTTATGTCTATTAACAATCCATATATCCTATGAAAAACATTTTTAAAACTTGGTATAATTAAAAAACTCAGTATGGTATATAATGAAAGAAAGCCTTAGACAAGTGATAACGTAAAAGAAAATAAAACCCATAATCATGAAAAATCATTTTGTTTAAATCATAATTTATTTTACATGGGAAATGTTTTCCATTTCACTCTTACATTCACCCTTACACATGGAATAACCTATTGGACAACTTCCATCTCCAGAGTACCCAATGCATTGGAGAGCTATAATGTGGCTCACCTGTCATATCTTGAGCTATAATGGGATCAACCCAACAAATCATGAGCTATAATGGGTTGAAACCTACATATATAATTTCCAAGAAACATATCATGGTAATAAAGTAGCATGAAATCCATATAACCTCTAATTCCCTACACATAAAAAAGCACTCCTTTTGAAATTTATAAAACATAGTTTCAAAACGATTTTAAAAATAAAGTCCCATAAAATATAATTGTAGTGATAATTAATAGAATGGAATGTGTATGTGTTTTAACTGTAAATAAAAATAGTGAAACATAATATAAACAATCATCACACCAATAATCTTAATACCACATAAGGAATAAAGTAGAAGGTTAACAAAAAGAATTGAAATTGGGTTATGAACCACATTACCTTTGCTTATTCTTAATTAAAAATTGCTTAATCCTATTTTATAATGGTTAAAAAAGAGATATTAGTATCATAATGAAACATATTGATGTTTATAACACCTTAAATTATCATTTTACTACATCATTCAACACATATATTAATAATATTTTGTTATATTCATTGTGTCATGTGTGTTCTTTACATGTTTTCCCTGATTAGTTCATGATGAATATTCTAACCTATTAGAAGTGAAATTCCAGAATAGGAATGGAATTGTAATTAAATATTTCTAGAACCATAAATTATTCAATTTAAAATTTTTAATTTTGAAATGAGGATGATTCATAAGTTAAAACAATATTTATATTTGTTTAGGTCATTTTGGTGATTCTTCGATCGTCATGAACTCATTTGTTTTATAAATTTATAACATGTGTATAAAATGATTCCAGAACCATATATAATTTATAATACATAAATAATAATCTGGTTCAACCATATAAAAGGATTAATGACCTATCTTGATGAATGTAAATGAAATTAAAATCACATCAGCTGCGACATTGGTAAATCGACACATCACGTACGATGTTTTAATTTTTTGAATGAATGGTATAGGAGAAGAATTATAATGGTGAATATTCTATAAACATGATGAAATAAAGAATATTTAAGATATTTTATCATTCATGCCTCTTGGTTATCGGGATATGAGGAATTAATAATAAGATAAAGGAACTAGAAATAAATGAATAGTTGATAAATCATTTAAGAAAATCCAGCATCCTAACGGCTATGCAACATGGTTTTAGAAAAATTTAAAATAGGGGGACAAGGGTAACCCATCCAGAAATGAATCATAATATAGTATAAAAATTATAAAATTGAAATAATAACATGGAATGGAAATATGAATGTTATACCACATAAAATAGAACTTGAATTGGAAAAGAAAGATGTTGAGAATTATTTTACCTTGTCGAGTAACTCCTATGTATTAATGTTTGTGACCTTGGGGGCATGAGGACACATTGGGAGGTAATAAGGCTAGATCTGTCATGACCCTCCTTCACCAAATGGAGGGAAAGGTCAGCAGATTTCCAGGCCCTTCCTTCATTAAGTTTAAGGAGAGATAATGACCCTCGAAACCCACCTTCAATAGGTCCCGGAGTGGTGACCAGCACCAAGGGTATAAGATCACACACTGAATGGATGGCATTAGCCATTTTCTTTTAATAAGATCAGGAGATAAGATAGTAAAACCAACAACACCAAACTGAAAGTGCAAAAACAACTAATGATAAACCATTCCCATATGCATGTTCAATGGTAAAAGATACAAGTAGCAAAGACCCAAAGTTAAAAAGAATACCAGGAAAGGAAAAGCAACCATAACAATTGTCCCAAAGGTCCTACGCTAGTATAGTCCCACGCGATCCCCGAAGTCCTCCTGGAAACCTGAAAGTAGTTTGTATACGTAGGGTGATCATACAAGTATACTCAGTAGGGAAAAACAAATACTCTCGTGCACAAGTGGGGAGACATAATAATGTCTTGTGAGAAAATAGATAACCAAGCACCTAATTAGGAAACTAACCTCCCAAGCCTCACCAAGTCAAACTCCCCAAATAACACAAGTCAAGTAATTTATAGAAATAGAACATCGATGTTTGGGTACCAAGTGCCACTTTCCCACTATTTATTGAAGACATCATATGCATCGAAAAAATCCCTCCATTCTCACTACAGTCCCATTGCCACACCCCGCCCGCACAAACCTGGTCTATACCCTCACGCAGTCTCACTGCCAAACCCCTCTCGCAAACACCTGGGCCACAATGGTCTCGCATAACCACGCCTACAAACACCTAGGCCAGGACAACCACCTCTATGCCTGAAGACACCAGGGCCACATTCGGAAGACACTTGGGAAACCACATTCCCACACACACCTGGGCCAAGCACCACACCACCTTTCCCAAAGGTTCTTGGGCTAATAATGGACTTTAGGCCATCACAGCCTACCCAAAGATACTTGGGCTATCCGGGAAAGGGAGAAGAAAAGATCAAATAACCAACCACTAATAGAAGTATTGGAAAAAACACCCTACCCCATGAAATGGGGGTGTTCGGAACTAAGTGATCAACTTGGGTGGGGAGTGAATTAGAAACAAAAAAACTATAAGTATGTATAGGTAACAAGCACTCAACCAAATCTAGGTTTTTCTTCAGTCAGCCTAAAGAACACAATCAGAGGCCAAGTCACGACTCACACGAAACCAAAACCCGTTGTCCCATCCTTGTTTCATGTTCATTGATAATGTTTAAATATGTTTCTGCACCTACTTAGGCAACTAGAAAGCATAAGAACAATCCATGGAAAGAATACAGTCAAACATCAACTTAAACATCCAAACCCGGTTCTCTTTTAAAGTCAGAACAAAAAATGGACAAGTGAGATCCCTCAAAGTACTGGAACAAAAGAAAACCCCAAGATAAATCCCCAAGTCCCTAGGATCTAGGAGCCAGCGGTTTCTCAACAACAGAGGATCCCACCCTAATTTGTGATATTATCAAGGTAACCACGCGGCCTCAAATTTACAAACAGCGATATCATAACAACAGGGGATCTCATACCCACCCACATCACCTAGAAATCATCCCATGAATGAAAAACAATCAAACCACTACCACCAAAGAAAAGCATGCCCATGCCGATATTTTTATATTTAAACAATTTAACACACTCCATGATTGCAATTCCGCTGTACATTAACCAGGGTTATCACCGAAAAGGATTGATCCTGGTGCTTTAAATTTATTTAGCAAGATGTACGTAATTAACCAAATTCCTTTACATGTCAAGGGTTCACAACCACAATACAATAAGTTTAAACATCACTGAGGAAAGGGTTCATTAGTGCATAGAGAAAGACCACCAATGGCCATAATTTTTAGTAGACTTAAACCCACACAATTCAGAAATCATTAATCATGGAAGAAGGGGGAAAATAGAGTATAATGTCACACCCATCCCCTTGATTCTTTAGAATACATTTATTATCTTCATCAAATTTTGGTTAATCCAATTTTATGGAAGAAATAGCATACCCACTCTGAAAGATACACAAAAAGAAGAGACGAAGGTGAAACCATACTTGATTGATCAATGATCGAAGTTTATCTTCATGCGCCAGGAACAGACGATGCACGATTTGCAGGGGTGGGGGCTCGATAACCCAAGGACGAGCAGAAAAATTGATGGGAGGGTCATCGAGAAAAATAAACCAAGGAGAAACCCTTTAGTTTATAAGGGTCGGGGACAGTTGAGATACTGAGATAAGGACGCAAAACCGCGTAAGGAGCGGGGTTCGTGGGTTGACCATGCGGCCACACACGTCATTAAAGTGTCCCCACCTCTAGGGGTGGTTTAAACCGATGCACACTAGGGTACCTCACATACAAAAATTCCATGAACTGGAATTAATGGTCTTTAAAAAAGGTGTAAGGTGGTCAAAAAAGGCATTAAAACAAAATTTTCACCAAAGGAGGTGGTACTGGAAAAATTGTGTGGGGTTAGTCTAGGTCCACCGGTAGGCTGCGGCTACTGGCAGACCGAGCTACCGGTAGGCTGAGCTAGAGGTAGGCTATGGCTACCAGTAGACCAAGCTACTGGTAGGCCGAGCTACCGGAAGGCTGCGGTTACCGGTAGATCGAGCTATTGGTAGGATGAGCTACCGGTAGGTTGCGACTACCGGTAGACTGAGTTACCGGTAGGCCGAGCTACCAGTAGGCTGCGACTACTGGTAGACCGAGTTACAAGTAGACCAAGATACCGGTAGGCCTGCTTCTAGTAGGAAAGGCAACCGGTACGCCTACTGTGGGTCAAACATCACCGAGAAGTTGGGATGGCCTCCGAGACCACCCGAAACACCTCAAACATCAGATTTTTACTAAGTAATGGTCCTCCAACAACCCGAGCCATTACATTAGATACCTCTCAAAATATTCTCGTCCCTGATAATCAAAACAACCCATAAGGAAAGAGAGGGTCCGAACAAAAACCTCGAAAGATACCTCTCAGGAGTGAATCTCATTGTTAACTAAAAACGCCTCCCACTCAAGAACCAAGAAACACACCAAGTCAAACTGCCTAGTCATGTGGGTTATGGAGTCTCTTCCCCATGTCAAGATACTATCTGTTTTGGTCGGCACTGACTCTCCTGCACGGGTTTAATCACATCCACCTTAATGCAGCTTGATTAGGGGTCGGGTCCACCCCTCCCCATATCCAAAACATTTCACACATATTCAGAGGAAGGAAAAACACATATTTTATAGCCAACAAGGTAAATCGATCTACCACAACAAGTATAAATAAAACAGTACAAAACTCAAAACAACTTTGGGTACTGGGAACGCATATGTGCTTCCCTCTCCCATGTACTCTTCTCAAGACCACCATGTCTCCATAACACACGAACCAAGGGAATGGGTTTCCCACGAAGCACCTTCTCCTCATGATCCCAGATCATCACTATTAGTTCCACAATGGTCGCATCATCTTCGATGTCTAGATCTCCCGAGTCGAGGACATGTGAATCATTGTGCAGATACTGACGATGCTGGGACACATGGAAGATGTCATGCAGCCTCAGTAGCGGCATTGGTAACACTAGTTGATAAGCCACTTCGCCGACCCACCGAAACACTTTGAAGAGTCCGATGAACCCGGGAGAAAGCTTAATCCACTTGTCGAACCTCTGTTTTCCACACCGAGGGGGATCTTCAAGAACACGTGGTTTCCAACCTCGTACTCCGAGGGCCTTCTCATAGTATCAGCATACGGCTTCTGTCGGTCATGGGCTTCCTTCATCCTTTCCCGTATAAGCTGAACCTTCTCTATCATGCTTTGCACCACCTCCGGGCCAAGGATGGCTACCTCTCCGTCTTCGGTCCAACACACAGGTGACTGGCATGGCCTCTCGTACAAGGCTTCAAACGGGGCCAATTCAATGGTAGAATGATAGCGGTAATTTTATGTGAACTCTATAAAAGGTAAGTGTCACACCAACAATCCTCCTGAGTCCTAAACACATGCCTATAGCATATCCTCCAAGGTATGGATGGTGTGCTCTATCTGTCCATCTTTCTGGGGATGGTAAGTAGTGTAATGACATAGCTGGGTGCCAAAATCAAGCTGCAATCACCTCCAAATTCGTGAGGTAAACCATGCATCCCTATCCGAGACTATGGATATCAAAACTCCATGCAACCGCACCACCTCATCCACGTTCCATCATGACAAGGCATCCACTGCACTCGACTCCTTAATCGCCAAAAAGTGAGCCTATTTCATCAACCAGTCCACTACTACCCAGATGGAATCGTATCCCCCTAGAACCATGGGTTGTACCATGATGAAATCCATCAATATGTCCTCCAACTTCCACTTGGGAACATCTAGAGACTGCAGCAAGCCACCTGGAACCCGGTGTTCAGTCTTCAGTTGCTTGCACACTAGGAACTTTCCCACAAACTCTGCCACAGGTTTCTTTACTCCGGGTCACCAGAACTACCTCTTCAGACCCTGGAACATCTTGGAAACCCATGGGTGCACCACTAGGGGTGAGTTGTGGAACTCACTATGAACCTTGCCATGAATCGCCTCTGGAACAAACAGAATTCCTCATAAAAGCATCTATTTCTGACCATCCTATGTCCACCCTTCCAGAGCATTGCTCTAGTCAACTTGGTCTCGCATCACCTCACACTCTGGGTCTTCCCATTGAGACTCCTCCACTTGCTGAAATAGAGACGACTGCACCTTCATCTGATACAAGAAACCTCTACCGCTATCCATCCTCGCATCCAGATGCAAGGCAACCAACTCCTCCATTGCCTTCCAGTTGACTATCGACTCTTGGACTGCATCCTTCTGCGACCTCCTACTCAAGGCATCGGCCCCTACATTCCTTTTCTGTAAAGTGTATTAAATCTCAAAGTAGTGATCCTTGAGGAAATCCATCCACCTTCACTGCCACAAGTTTAGGTCCCACTGGGAGAAGATATACCTCAAACATTTTTGATCTGTGAAGACCACAAAGCGTACTCTGATGAGGTAATGCCGCCATAACATTAGTGAAAAAATGACCACTACATGCTCCAGGTCGTGGGTGGCATAATTACGCTCACGAGGGAATAGCAGCCTAGAACCATAACAGATCACCCTTTGTCGCTGCATCAAAACACATCTGAGGCCTTTCCCTAACGCATCACAGAACACCTCGTATGTCGCCCCTTCTTATGTTAGTCTCAGCACTGGGGAACTCACCAACTTCTCCATCATATAGTTTAAGGATGCCTCTCACTTCTTGCTCCACACGAAAACATGTTCTTTCTTGGTCAAGGATGTCAAAGGGGATACATATTGGGAGAATTGGGTATGATCCTTCGATAGTAACCCACCAACCCGAGGAAACTGCGAACCTCTACCACATTCTTGGGTGCTGCCCAAGAAACAACTGCCTCAACCTTTGATGGGTCCACCTCTACCCCCTACTCGGACACTACGTGCCCAAGGAAGTGCACTTCTCGCGTCTAGAACATGCATTTAGACAACTTCCCATAGATTTGGTGTTGTCGAAGGACCTCCAAAACCGTCCTCAGGTTCTTGGCGTGGTCCTCCCCTAATCATGAATAGATCAGGATGTCGTCGATGAACACAACTACGAACCGATCTAGTTACTCCTGGAAAACGGAGTTCATAAGCCCCATCAACACAGTCGGGGCATTTGTAATGTCGATGGGAATTACCAAAAACTCGAAGTTCCCATATCTACACCTGAGGGCCGTCTTTGATATGTCTCCCTCCTTCACCCTAAATTGGTGATATCCAGACCATAGGTTGATATTCGAGAACCATCAGGCCCCTTTCAGCTGGTCAAAGAGATCGTCTATCGTTGGAAGCGGGTAACGATTTTTTATTGTTACCTGATTCAGCCTCCTGTAGTCTATGCAAAACCTGAGAACACCATCTTCCTTCTTTGAGAACAAGACTGGAGCACCCTAGAGTGACACACTTGGTTGAACATAACCCCTCTTCATCAAATCATCGATCTGAATCCGCAACTCTCGTTGCCTCGACGGTTCCATCCGGTATGGAGCCATCGAAATTGGACGAGAACCGGGCTGAAATTCTATCCCAAACATGATATCATGTCGAGGGTGTAGAGTTGTTACCTCCTCTGGAAATACATCCATACACTCTCAGAAGATTCCTGGAACCTCCACTTTCTCAACATCTATTGGCTCTACTGACAGCTCGACTAACAAGGAGAGGAGGGATTCCTCTCACCAGCTGCCCTCCTGACTATTCCACTCGCCGGTGAAAGTAATGTGTCAGCCACCCATGTCTGAGAACACAACCCTTCTTCGAAATCAGTCGATGATGGCACACATAGAGAACAGACAATCGATGGCTAGGATGACAACGTATGGCTGTATATGTCGCAGTTGTAAATACATGATTGAATGATGTAGCCCTATCATCAGTCTACATCCTCGGCAAACGTATAACAAGTCTGCCGGACCTCCTACTGGTGTGCTCAGCACTAGGTGCACTGGAAGTCTCTTGGAATCTAGGCCCAGATAATGGGTTATACCGAGTGCAACAAAGGAGTATGAAGCTCCGATATCGAACAAGGCGTAAGAAAGTGTACTGAATAAACTGATCGTACCTCAAACCACCTCTGGTCCCGCTGGAACTACTTCCTCTGTGGCGTGCAACTGTCCATGCCCAGCTCCTCTGCCCCTCAGCCGTCGGCTGCCTCCCCGACCACGCCGTGGTCGAGGTCCCTAAGGAGAGCCCTAAGGTCAGCCTCCTCCTACGACGTCTGCTCTCGGAGGAGCGGAGCTTGCTGCCTCTGTTGCTGCTGTAGGAAGGGCCTAGATGGAAGCTGCTACTGGGCGGCTGTTGGGCATGTCTGCCACCTCTGTACTGAACTCAGTGTGGGAACTAATTCCAGAGATGTCCATGGCTCCCACAGATGAAGCACCTCAGTCTTGGGCCCAAAATAAAACGGCGAGGACTGGGAGATCGGAACTGGAACTGCTGTGGCCCGCTCCCTGCTAGTCGTAACCGATAGGGTCCTAATGCTGGTGGTCTGGTGCAAACAACCTTTCCCTTCGATGATCCCAACTGGATCACCTCTCGTGATACACCTCCAAGCATGCGCATCCTCTCCACCATTTCGTCCTTATTCTGGACCTCCATGTATGTCGGCTGGGTGAAGGGGGTAACAGCGTACTGGAGGGAGGGTCGGAGCACCTCCTCTAAACGTCTTGACCAAGACTCCTCATCTGTAAAGGGGTCTGGAGAAAAATGTAGGAGGTCCTTGAACTTGATTCCCAGCTCCCTTACTGACATAATCCCTTGCTGGAGGGAGAGTAGCTCCTGCCTCTTTTCTGCCTTCATCGTAGAAGAGAGGAATTCCGCCTGGAACTCCTTCTTGAAATCAGCCCATGCCACCACAACCTCTCTCCTCTCCCCTAGATAGAGCATCCATCACTGACATGCTGCTCCCTGCATCTTCCTGACGGCCAGATGAACCTGGAACTCGATCGGGGCCCGAATCAGGCTAAAAGCTATCACGAGCTATTCTAGCCAGCTCTGCATCTACATGTTAGAGGTGATGCCCTCATATTTCTCGAGGATATGTCGCTGGAAGGCCTGAAGCGTCCTCTTCCATTGATCATCTTCCTCCTCTATGTCAGCCCTCTATCGATTATCCAGGTCGACCTCTTGGGCCTCGATCGCTCGTACAACTCATGGTTGTCTCTCGGGTTCCATAGCTGCGTGGTAAACAAGGAATGCCTATTCCCAAGTAGTGTAGAATATTGTTCTTAAAACATCTTAATAATTTTATTTATTCCCAATTCCCATGAAACCCCATAAACATGATAACACAAGTCATTATGATGCATTTACCTTCCCTAGGGTCTCTACCCTATAATCAGCATGGCCTCACTTGGTAGTTTGGTAGGCCCAGAGTCCTTGCATCGGATCACAGGGGGACCTAAAATCCCATGTCCAAGACGGTCTTCCCTGGACTAATTCACGCACCAAGGTCACCCAACACCATTTCCCTACCATCCCATGCAATCCTCACTATTCCTAACTCCAGATTCCATCCTATTTCTCAACCACCTCTGATACCTTTCTCTCATGACCCGCCTTCACTAAAAGGATGGAAAGGTCAGCAGATTTCCAGGAACTTCCTTCTTTTAGTTGAAGGAGAGATAATGACCCCTGAAACCCTCCATCAATAGGTCCCAGAGTGGTGACCAACACCAAGGGTATATGATCACACACTAAATGGAAGGCATTAACCTTTTTCTTTTAATATGATCAGGAGATAAGATAGTAAAACCCACAACACCAAAATGAAAGTAAAAAAATGACTAAAGATAAATCATTCCCATATGCATGTTTAGTGGTAAAAGATACAAGTATCAAAGCACTAAAGGTAATAATAATACCAATAAAGGAAAAGCATTCACAACAACTATCCCAAAGGTCCTATGCTAGTATGGTCCCGTGCTGTAACACTCTGAGAATTTATGAAAAATATTCTTTTTAATTTTATTGATGTCTTGTGTTGTACACTACCCCAAAAGGAAATTGCACAACATGTATCCTTGACATACCTTACATTACATTCAATCACGCCCTTTCTCGATAGCGTATGTAGTACGCAATACCGAGTTTCACTAAAGGAGATATTATTATAATATTATTATGAACTAGCCGTTCTGAATAAGTAATACCCACTTTTTGAAATTTTATAAATTTTATCTTTTAAAATGGACTTCATTTTTGGATTTGGAATATCGAAATTATCTTAGGGTGAAATTTTTGACCTTTTCGGATAACATTTATATTTTGATGAATAGTGAAAATTACTAAATTTTAATTATAAACTACTTTTTTGATCAAAATAATTTATATTGATAAATTATGAATTTGAGTGGTTTTAAGGTATATTTAGAATATATTTTTAACGTTTAATACAATGTTTGTCATTGTACATAATTTCACTTTGAAATTGGACATAAACAATTGACAATCTTTTGATATATATTGTTTCTTACAAACACGATATTTGTTGTAATAGAGGGAAATAATTAATGCAACTTATATGGTTGGAATTTTGTAAAATAGACATCATTTTTGATTTCAGAATATCAATTATAGATTTGGGTAAAATTTTGGCATTATTCAGAAAAACATCAATTTTTGATGAATAGTGAAACCACTAAGTGGTAATAAAAAACCGAATTTTTCATAAAACATAATTTTATCGCATCTGTGAATGGAATTTTGAAACTTCGAGAGACACAGTTAATATCAAGTAGTAAAATGTGGTTCAATTAGATGAAAATAATTTTTGGTTATTAGTAACTTTTTACTTTTTTTACCACGGTTAAGAGTAAACAGGGTAATTAATGGTAAAAGTGTTATTATTATTACCCTAAAACATGTAATAATTCTATTGGATAACTGTAATTCGACCAAAAAAACCTTAAGAATAAAATATGACCATTTAGGCCCACTTGGATTAGATTAGAACATTTATTATCATTTTATTTAAAGAAGGGTTAAATTACTTAAAATCAAATCTTAATAACTAAATCATTTTTAATATAGGGTTATACATAAGATAAATTCGACTATAAATATTCATTAGAAATATAAATTGATTTATAAAATAATGGTATTTTATTTTTAATTTTTAGACTTAAAATAATTTAATTTGTTTTTGATACAATGATGATGCAGTAATTATCCGATTATTGAAATATTGACATAATTGATGTTATAAATACCAACATAAATGTAATTTGAGAATTTTTATGAATTAAAATAATTATCTATGTTAATATGACATTTTAGTATTGATTTAATTTTTTTTTTCGAATTAATCTTTCTGTTATGATTTTCACAAAAATCAATTACCAAATAGTATCAAAATTGACAAAAATAGTTTTTAAAACAAATATTATATTATTAATTGTTATTATATTCATAAAAATATCTGGTTCTGCCAAGATACTTATATCACGATAGGTGTATCATTAGTGGACCACTTGGGCGTCTCTTGGATGTATATGGTATATTTATTAACTATATAATTTAAAAATACAAAGTGACATGGTAAATGTCAATCTATTTAACTAAGAGTTAAAACTAAAATATAAGGTTAATATAATGACCTTAACTTGTCTAAATTATATTTTATGGGAGGATTTCAACCCATCCCCACCTTAGCTTCGAAATATATCAATTTTCAGCTATTAGAAACCTAATTTGACTTTATAATAAAATAATATTTTTATTTATCCAATGGTGCCCCTCTCCTCCCTTACAAAAGGGAACCTCCTCCCTCTCATCCTCACACCACTTTGAGCCTTCAAGATCGGCCAAACCCCACCATATTATCTTCTACACTTACCTAGAAACATCCTATAGGTCTATGTCTTCTTCAAAGACCAATGTAAGTGCCCTAAGAGAAGGTCACAAAGAGCCGCTTCAAAGAAGATGTAATGTCCTTTACCGATTCTTTCAACTTTATTTCTTCTTCCACTTCTTCTTTTTTTTAGTTGTTTCATTATGAGGTAATAACATCAGTATAAATAATATGCCGATATATTATTATAAGTATTAAACAACCATATTTCACCATCTATCCATCCAACAGAAAACGAAATCACCGCACTTGCGTACATACGGAATACCATCTCCACGCCATGGTGTGATCTATTTTCCACCACCACCTTACATGGATGGGACTAATTGTGAATGTAATGAATATATATGATTATTTTAAAGTGATATTGATTCTTTATTATTATACATACACTTTAATACAATTCCACGATCTTGGGAATGATATCATCGCTCGTGCGTACGTACGGACTACCATCTCCACGACGCGATGAGATTCACTCTCCATGTTAACCATTCATGAATGATTATAAAGTATATATAATTAATAATAATGAAATATAAGACATAATAATGTTACTTTATTTATGTATATATATATGTATGTCATTTACTTAATTCCATTCAATTCAAAAGGGAAACGAAAACAGCGTTCATGCGTATGTACGTCCTACCATCTCCATGAACGGTGTATTTCATTCCTTTTATTGATCTATAATATATATGTATATGATGAATATATATTATATATAAATCATGTTTACATTCTGGAAATATGTAAATCAGGATATAAGTAATAATATCAAGAATAACAAGTCGAAACACATACAATAAATAAAATGATTTTACCCAAAACACTGCTTTAACCTGGAATTTACAAAAGAACGGGTAATATAAAGTCATAAGTGAAACATAAATGATATCATAAAAATGAATATGATTCTTTAATAAGTCAATGACATTATTTAAATCATTATACAGTAGTTTCGGAAAAGTACGAAGCCTATCAGACCGAAGGTAAGGGATAATTTTGCAAATCTCATTTTTTTCTGAGATTGCTTATTCGTATGTATTTACTGGAGTTATTTCTATCATCCATGTCCATGTTTTATTAAAGTTTTTTCATGTATTTTTTAATTCCTTTTTACCCATTTTTGACTTTTACTACATGGTATGTGAGGAATCTTTCTTTTGTTTATGTTACGAGGTACTTTTTTGACTTTTCCGACAAAAGTACGAGAAGAATGTTTTTCTTAACTTATACGGCGTGAATGGATTTTTACGGGTTAATAACGCCTCATTTTCATGAATATTACTCTACATGATTTTATGACTATTTTCAACAAAATACTTTTTTTTAAGTTCATGGCATTTTTTGAAATAAAATGATTTTGACGAAGAAGGGATATTTTCCTCAAGAATTTATTTCAAATGTTTTATCAAAACCATTTTCCATCTAAGATGACATTATTTCATATGTGTATGTTTTATGTTTAATGTCTCTATGATATACATGGTTCAATTTTCTTATGATGAAATGTCCATTTCTTTTATATGGATTATGAAATTATGGGATGATGTTTATGAAACCCATTTTATTCTTTGGGTGATGATGAATGTTTTAAGTTTATTTGGTGTAACATGTAAGAATGATTTCATTATGAGATGGGTGGGACCTATATCTCCCTCCAATTCATTGGGTAAAGATTTTATATCTCCTGATATAGACATGGCTAGAATGGTATGTTAATCTGGTTCAGTGTTACCGGACTAAAACGAGGAGTGAACTCGATTCATAATGGGAATTTGTCCACTAAGATGGTCTTGGCAGCAATGCCTTGGCTACTATGGAAATATTTACATGTGCTTAATGGATTACACAATTACATGTTTTATTCCTATTCTATTTTATCATGGTTTATGTTCCATTATGATCTATGCCTTATATACTTCCATATTTTATGTCGTTGCTCAAGATTTTGATGTTTAAACACTATGTTCATGTTTTTAAGTTCAAATGTATATGGTCTGTTTTATTTTATCCATGATTAACCTTACTGAGCATTTGAGCTCACCATTTTTATGTTTTATTTTCCCCTAGGATTAAAAGAAAGGTTTTAGGTAAAGAAT
The DNA here is from genome assembly GCA_963277665.1 of Viscum album. Taxonomy (NCBI): domain Eukaryota; kingdom Viridiplantae; phylum Streptophyta; class Magnoliopsida; order Santalales; family Viscaceae; genus Viscum; species Viscum album. Next base: position 1,270,380,680 of record OY728160.1, read on the forward strand.
CAAAAAGTGGAAGATCATTATGGGAGATGTTAAATATATTTCACCACGATTAGAAGATTATGTTCCAAGTTTCCAAAGACACTAAACTGTTACGGTCCTTGTGTTTCTGTTTTTGTTATGTATTATGTATTCCGCAAAAGTAATGTAATATATATGTACGTCAAGCTTTAGGTCTCTAAAATTTGTATCAGAGGAAAGGTTTAGTCAACCTTTGGAAACTAGGATGTGAGAACTTTAGTGAGATCCCTAGAGATATTTCTAAGGTATGTATAGGGATGTACCTATGGTTAATTATAAGTATAGGTTATAGTCCTAGAATTGCGCTAATGATCTTAGAATTAAACATAAGATGTTAGATATTGAAGTTACTCCCCCTTTATTATGTTGTTTTCCCTAGCATGATTTTTCCTCTCACACTATTCTTTTTGGGTTTTAGATGATAGCCGGAACACGAAGGAACCATGTTGATCAATGAAATGGACAATGCAATGATTGTCCTCCTGAACAAACAAATGTTATGGGAAATGGAGTACAAAATCTTATTACTATACTTACACAAGCTATGAATCATTCTGGACTTCCAAATGAGTAGAGAAAGGAACAATATTCTATTGAGTCCTTCATGAGGCAACGTCCACCTTCTTTCTGTGGGTCTTCTGATCCACTTGTTGCTGAACAATGGATCAGTACCACTGAAAAGATATTTTCAGTTCTTTAATGTTGTGAACATGATAAAGTCATCTTAGCAGTATATCGTTTGGAAGGTGAAGCTGATCAATGGTGGAATCTTATCAAGAATACGAGGCCAAGAGATGAAATTGAGTCTATGGAATGAGATGAGTTCAAGAACTTATTTTTCAATAAGTACTTCCCTCATATTCTTCGTACAAATATGGAGAAGTAGTTTCTTGAACTAAAGCAAAAGGATGATGAATCTGTTGGTATATACGATGTGAATTTTACAAGGCTTGCAAGGTATGCATCTGGCTTTATCATCCAACCTGAATGTAAAGTTTATCGATTCTTCAGTGGCTTAAAACCAAGTCTTCGAAGGGCATTAGCTATAAGAGACATCAGTAGCTATGAAGAAATTGTGCGTTGTGATATCAAGGTAGAAAAGGATGTTAGTGTTACATATCCATCTCATGGTTTTGAAAAGAAACAAAATATGGAGTTCAAGGATAAATCATAGAATAACGGTGAAAAGAAGATGATTTTTACTTATTCTCAATGTGTGGAAAGAAGCATGGTGGAGATTGTCTTAAAGGGACTAGAAAATGTTTTATGTGTGGAAAAGAAGTTCATCGAGCAGCTGAGTGTCGATGTAATGGTAAAAGGGTTGCAAATGATGTGAATAATGAAAAGACTGTAGAGAACGCACCACCAGCACATCAATGCTTCAAGTGCAAGGAAATGGGGCATTATTCTTATAAATTCCCTAATCCAAGGGTTAGTGATGATCAACATGAGCAACCACTTAAGGCAAAGGACAAATGGAAGTCACATGCGATCACTATTGGCGATGTTGAATATGACAATGATGTGGTGGAATGATTAAGTGTTTATGTAATGGGATTCCAAAATAATGTTGTATATAATATCGTGGAATATTGGAATATTTATGTATTGGTCAATTTTGGTTTTCAATAATTTTATGGTACCGGTAACCATGAAAAGTGATTCAAATATTTTTGAAAGCAGATGATATGTGCATAATGAAGGGATAATAATATAATGAGATGTTTGATTGTATTCATGAGCTAATGATTGATATAAGGACTATGTGATATCATGGTTTGAGTATATAGAATTTTGAGGATTTTGGTATGTGGAAAGTGTTAACTTTGAACTGCATTCATGTTTTCACTAATGTTAAATGGGTATTCATTCTTCAAGAGAATACATGATTAAAGTATTCACATGTTTGTAATTTGACCAACAATATATATCTTATGATATATTGGGGATAAATGATGGCATTCACGTGATTGTTATGTGACATTTCAAGTAATCATTTTCATTATATTATGAGCTTGAACCGAAGTATTTTAGATAAGCATAAAGATTGGAATGGATTATGTTGGATGTAAGTTATTATTGTTTAAGGATAGAACTTTTTTCGATAATATTGATGGGTTGTTATAGTAATGTAGTTTTAGAGAAAGGACAACCTGCAGGATGGGCGACATCCCATCGCGTCAGACAAGGCTGTGGGAATCAAACCCACAACCGAAGTGCGACTGGCCTTTATCACCTACCACTGGCCTACAGGAAGTCATTGTTTAATATAAACTAGTTTTATTATATTAAGAAGTATGATATATGAAGTATAAGTCCATTTTAGTAACCATATATGATTAATCTCACTATAGATGGACTTATGTAATTTTTGATAACTTTTCTAACCTTTTGTTTGAGATAGATGGAATGACCCATCATTCTATCACATGATCTACTCACAAATCACGAATGAAAAATTCATCTTCATTTCATTAAAATATGAAGTGGAAATTGTCCAAAGAATGAAGAATGGTGATACTATACCAAAATAACAAAGGTATTTCTTCTAATTCCAATTTCATAAACTTTAGGGAAATGATCTTGAAAACCAAAAATGTTTTCCTAGTGCCCTTATATTAGATGAATCAGATGGTACCCTAGATCATCACAAATTTATGGCTTTATGATTGTTGTCTTTTTCATAGCCATGTTCTCTACCACTCTCCATCAGAACATGACGATTAGATTTCTCTTCCATATCCATATTTTCATCTATGTTCTCCTATGTAGAAACCCAGTGATTAGTTAATTTGGGTAACCGTTACGTTCCATACATTATTTTCTAAAACCATTTTTTGGTATTCATTTTTATGATGTGGGTTTCTATTAATGAAACTTTCGAGTAGTAAACCATTTATAACCCCGACGAATTTCGAAGGCGAAATTCATTTTAAGGGGGGTAGAATGTAACACCCCGAGATTTTATGAAAAATATTTTTTTTAATATTATTGATTTCTTGTGTTGTACACTACAACAAAAGGATATTTCACAACATGCAACCTTGACTTTCCTTGCATTACACGCAATCGCGACCTTCCTCGATAGCGTGTGTAGTACGCAATACCGAGTTTCACTAAACGAGATATTATTATAAAATTATTAAGAACTAGCTGTTATGAATAAGTAATACCCACTTTTTGAAATTTTATAAATTTTATCTTTTAAAATGTACTTCATTTTTGGATTTGTAAAATCATAATTAGCTTAGGGTGAAATTTTGGAACTTTTCGGATAACATTTATATTTTGATAAATAGTGAAAATTACTAAATTTTAATTAAAAACAACCTTTTTAATCAAAATAATTTATATTGATAAATTATAAATTTGAGTGGTTTTAAGGTATATTTAGAATATATTTTTACCATTTAATACAATTTTGGTCATTGTACATAATTTCACTTTGAAATTGGACATAAACAATTGTCAATCTTTTGAAATATATTTTTTCTTACAAACACGCTATTTGTTGTAACAGCGGGAATTAATTATAAAATTATTTAATGCAACTTATATGTTTGGAATTTTGTAAAATATAAATAATTTTTTAATTAGGATTATCAATTATATCTTAGGGTGAAATTTTGGCATTATTCAGAAAAACTTCAATTTTTGATGAATAGTTAAACCACTATCTGGTAGTTAAAAAAACTGAATTTTTCATAAAACATAATTTTACCACATCTGTGAATGAAATTTCGAAAATCCGAGAGACATGTTTAATATCAAGTAGTAAAATGTTGTTCAATTAGATGAAAATAATTTTTGGTGAATAGTAACTTTTTACTTTTTTTACCACGGTTAAAAGTAAATAGGGTAATTAAGGGTAAAAGTGTTATTATTATTACCCTAACACGTGTTCTAATTCTACTGGTTAAGTTTAATTCGACCAAAAACAACCTTATGAATAATATATGACCATTTAGGCCCACTTGGATTAGATTAGGACATTTATTTTCAATTTATTAAAAGATGGGTTAAAATAGTTAAAATCAAAGCTTAATAACTAAATAATTTTTAATATAGGGTTATACATAAGATAAATTCGACTATAAATATAAATTAGAAAGATAACAAGATTTCCAAAATAATGGTATTTTATTTTTGTTTTTTGGAAGTAAAATATTTTAATTTATTTATCTTCCAATGATGATGTAATAATTATCCTATTAATGAAATATTGACATAATTGATGTTATAAATACCAAAATAAATGTAATTTGAGACTTTTTATGAATTACAATAATTTTCTATGTTAATATGACATGTTAGTATTGATGTAATTTTTTTGAACTAATCAATCTGTTATGATTTTCACAAAAATCAATTACCAAATAGTGTCAAAATTGACATAAAATAGTTTTTAAAACAAATATTATATTATTAATTGTTATTATATTCCAAAAAATCTATGGTTCGGCCATGATACTTTTATCATGATAGGTGTATCATTAATGGACAACTTGGGGGTCACTTTGATCTATATGGTACATTTATTAACTATATAATATAAAAATAAAAAGTGATGTGGTAAATGTCAATCAAATTAACTAAGAGTTAAAACTAAAATATAAGGTTTATATAATGACCTAAACTTGTCTAAATTATATTGGATGAGAGGATTTCGACCCATCCCCACCTTAGCTTATAAATATATCAATTTGGTGCTATTAAAAACCGAATTTGACTTTATAATAAAATAATATATTTAGTTATTCCAAAGGTGCCCCTCTCCTCCCTTATAAAAGGGAACATCCTCTCTCTCTTCCTCACACCACTTTGAGCCTTCAATCTCGGAAAACCCTGCCAAATTTTCTTCTCCACTTCCCTAGAAACATCTTAGTGGTCTTAGGATTATTCAAAGACCAATTTTACTCCCCTAAGAGGAGGTCTCAAAGAGGCGCTTCAAAGAAGAGGTAATGTCCATTACCGATTCTTTCAACTTTATTTCTTCTTCAACTTCTTCTTTTTTTAGTTGTTTCATTATGAGGTAATAACATTAGTATCAATAATATACTGATATGTTATTATAAGTATTAAACAACCATATTTCACCATCTATCCATCCAACGGAAAATGAAATCACTGCGCGTGCGTACGTACGGAATACCGTCTCCACACCGTGGTGTAATCTATTTTCCACCACCACCTTACATGGATAGGTATAATGGTGAAATTAATGAATATATATGATTATTTTAAAGTGATATTTATTCTGAAATATTATAAATACTCTTTAATACAATTCCACGATCTTGGGAATGATATCATCGCTCGTGCGTACGTACGGACTACCGTCTCCACGACGCGATGAGATTCACTCTCCATGTTAACCATTAATGAATGATTATAAAGTATATATAATGAATAATAATGAAATATATTACATAATAATGATACTGGATTTGTGTATATATATATATATATATATTTATGTCATTTACTTAATTCCATTCAATTACATTGGGAAATGAAAACAGCATTCATGCGTACGTATGACCTACCTTCTCCATGAACGGTGTATTTCATTCCTTTTATCGATCTATAATATATATGTATATGATGAATATAAATTATATATAAATCATTTTTTACATTCTGGAATTATGTAAATCAGGAAATAAGTAATAATATCAAGAATGACAAGTCGAACACATACGATAAATAAAATGATTTTACCCAAAACACTGCTTTAACATGGAATTTACAAAAGAACGGATAATATAAAGTCACAAGTGAAACATATATGATATCATAAAAATGAATATGATTCTGTAATAAGTCAGTGACATTATTTAAATCATTATACATAGGGTTCGGATACGTATGAAGCATATCGGACCTAAGGTAAGGGATAATTTTGCAAATCTCATTTTTATCCGAGATTTCTTATTCGTATGTATTTACTGGGGTTATTTCTAACCTCCATGTCCATGTTTTATAAAAGTTTTTTCATGTATTTTTAAAGTCCTTTTACCCATTTTTGACTTTTACTACATGCAATGTAAGGAATCTTTCTTTTGTTTACGTTACGAGGTACTTTTTTGACTTTTCCGGCAAAAGTACGAGAAGAATGGTTTTTTAACTTATACGGCGTGAACGGATTTTTACGGGTTAATAATGCCTCATTTTCATGAATCTTACTCTACATGATTTTATGAATATTTTCAACAAAATACTTTTATTTTAAAATTTCATGACATTTTTTGAAAATAAAATGATTTTGACAAAGAAAAGATATTTTCCTCCAGAATTTATTTCAAATGTTTTATCAAACCCATTTTCCATCTAAGATGACATTATTTCATATGTGTATGTTTTATGTTTAATGTCTCTATGATTTACATTGTTCACTTTTTTTATGATGAAATGTCCATTTGTTTTATATGGATTATGAAATGATGGGATGATATTTATGAAACCCATCTTATTCTTTGGGTGATGATGAATGTTTTATGTTTATTTGGTGGCACAAGTAAGAATGATTTCATTATGATATGGGTAGGACCTATATCTCCCTCCAATGAATTGGGTAAAGATTTTATATCTCATGAGATAGACATGGCTGGAATGGTATGTTAATCTGGTTCAGTGTTACAGGACTGAAACGAGGAGTGAACTCGATTCAGAATGGGACTTTTTCCACTAATATGGTCTTTCCAGCAATGCCTTGGCTACTATGGAAATCATTACATGTGCTTGATGGATGCCACAATAACATGTTTTATTCCCATGCTATTTTATCATGGTTTATGTTCCATTATGATCTATACCTTATGTACTTCCATATTTTATGTCGTTGATCAAGATTTTGATGATTAAACACTATGTTCATGTTTTTAAGTTCAAATGTATATGGTATGTTTTATTTTATCCATGCTTACCCTTACTGAGCATTTTATCTCACCCTTTTTATGTTTTATTTTTCCCCGGGATTAAAAGAAATGTTTTAGGTAAGGAAACAAAAAGTTGAAGATCTTTATGAGAGATTTTGAAGATCATTCAGCACGATTAGAAGATTACGTTCCAAGTTTCCAAAGACACTAAACTATTACGGTCCTTGTGTGTCTATTTTTGTTATGTATTATGTATTCGGAAAAAGTAATGTAATATCTATGTATGTCAAGCTTCGGGTCTGTACACGCATGATCCCCAAAGTCCTTCTGGAAACCTGAAAGCAGTTTGTATATGTACGATGTCATACAAGTATACTCAGTAGGGAAAATCAATGACTCTCGTGCACAAGTGGGGATACATAATAATGTCATGTGAGAAAATAGATAACCTATCACCTACCAAGGAAACTAACCACCCAAGCCTCACCAAGGAACACTCCCTAAATAACACAAGTCAAGTAATGTATAGTAATTGCACATCGATGTTTGGGTACCCCACGCCACATTCCCACTAGTTATTGAAGATATCCTATGCTTCGAACCAATCCCGCCATTCTCACAGATGTCCAATTGCCACACCCCTCCCACACACACTTGGACCATACCCTCAGGCAGTCCCACTACAAAACCCCGCCCGCAAACACTTGGGCCACAACTGTCTCATGTAACCACGCCTACAAACACCTAGGCTAGAATAACCACCGCCACGCTCGAAGACACCTAAGACTCATCACAAAGACACATGGGAAACCACCTGCCTGCACACACCTGGGCCATCAACCACACAACCCTGCCGATGGTTCTTAGGCTAATAATGGACTTCAGGCCATCACAGTCTGCCCGAAGATACTTGGGCTATTTGGGAAATGGGGAAGAAAGGATCTAATAACCAGCCACCAATAGAAGTTTTGGGAAAAACACCCTCCCTATTGAAATGGAGGTGTTCGACACTATGTTCTAAACTTGGGTGGGGCGTGAATTAGAAACACAAAAACTACAAGTATGTATAGGTAACAAGAACTCACCCAAATTTAGGTTTTTCATCATCCAGCCTAAAGAACACAATCAGTGCCCAAGTCACAACTAACACCAAACCAAAACCCATTTTTCCCATCCTTGTTTCATGTTCAGTGATAATGTTTGAATATGTTTATGCACCTACTTAGGAAACTAGAAAGCATAAGTACACGACAAGGAAAGAGTACAGTCAAAAATCAACTTAAACATCCACACCTGGTTCTATTGTAAAGTCACAACAACAAAGGGATCAGTGAGATCCCTCTAAGTACAGGAAACAAAGAAAACCCCAAGATACAGCCCCAAGTCTCCAGGATCTATGATCCAGCAGTTTCTCAATATCAGAGGATCCCACCCTAATTTGTGATATAATCAAGGTAACCACGCGGAATGAAATTTAAAACCAGCGTTATCATAACAATAGGGGGTCCCATCTCCACCGACATCACCTAGCAATCGTCCCGTGAATGAAAAACAATAAAATCACTACCACCAAAGAAAATCCGGCCCATGATGGTATTTTATGATTTAAATGATTTATCACACTCCATGATTCCAATTCTGTTGTAGTTTAACTGGGGATATCATAGAAAAGGATTGATCATGGTGCTATAAATTTATTTAGCTGGATGTAATTAATTAACCAAAATCTTTTACACGACATGGGTTCACAACCACAATACAATCAATTCAAACATCACCAGGGTAAGGGTTCATTAGTGCATAGAGAAAGACTACAAACGACCATGATTTTTAGTAGATGTAAACCCGCACAATTCTGAAGTCATTAATCATGGAAGATGGGGGAAAAACAGAGCAGCATGTCACACCCCTCCACTTCATTCTTTAGAATCGGTCTATTATCTTCTTTAAAGTTTGGAAAATCCAATTCTACGGAAGTAACAACATACCCACCCCACAATATACACAGAAAGGAGAGAAGAAGGTGAAACCCTCCCTGATTGACCAATGATCGATGTTTATCTTCAAGCGCCAGGAACAGACGATGCCTGATTTGCAAGGGTGGGGCCTCGGGATCCCAAGGACGAGTTGAAAAATTGATGGGAGTGTCTTCGAGAAAAAGAAACCAAGGAGAACCATTTAGTTTATAAGGGCCAGGGACGGTTGAGATACAGATATAAGTACACGAAACCGCGTAAGGAGCTGGGGTCATGGGTTGACCACGCGGCCCCAGACGTCATTAAAGGGTCCTCGTCTCTAGGGGTGGTTTAAACCGACGCACAACAGGGTAGGTCACTTAATCAAACGCCATTAACTTGCATTAATGGGCTTTAAAATAGGCATAAGTGGGTCAAAACAGGGTTTAAAAAAAATTTGCGCCAAAGGAGGAGCTTGTGGAAAACCCGTTGGGGGTTAGGCTAGGTCTACTAGTTAGCCGAGCTACCGGTAGGCTGCGGATACCGATAGACCGAGCTACCAGTTGGCTGAGCTACCTGTAGGTTGCGGCTACCGGTAAACCGAACTACTAGTAGGACGAGCTACCTGTAGGCTGCGGCTACCGTTAGACCGATCTACCAGTAGGCCGAGCTACCGGTAGGCTGCGGCTAATGGTAGGCTGAGCTACCAGTAGGCTGCGACTACCGGTAGGCCTGGTACCAATAGGCTAAGGCTACAGGTAGGCCTACCGTGGGTCAAACTTCATCGATAAGTTGGGATGGCCTCTGAGACCACCCGGAACACCTCAAACATCATATTTTTACTATGTAATGGTCCTACAACAACCCGGGCCATTACAAGTTCATTATTGAGTATGAATTTTTAATTAATGGAATGAAAGAATTGGTTGATATTTATTGAAAAATTGACTTCATATTTTATTAATTTCAAGGGACCCGTTATCAGTGGTATTTCAATAGCAATGGGATTTCCCATGGATTTTTTCCATGGTATTAGCCACTTGGGACACCTCATATACTATTTTACTTTACAAAAGTCTACCATAATTATTACATCATTAATGATGTCACTAAACACACAGAAACTCAAAACTATATTTTTTCTATTCACCGAAAAATAAATTACTTCAGAAAAATCCTAATTATTCACCCTAACTATTCCTAGACATGTAGAATTAAAAAATAAACTCCAATTTATGAGATTATTTTAAAAATTAATATTAATTTAATTTTTAAATAAAACCATTCATTATTCAAAAATTAACAATTTTAATTCTATAAATGATCTTATATCACACATAAAATTTAAAAAGATTTAATTATCTTAAATCCATATGAAAGTAATATAATAAAACAAATTACAACTAATTATGGTCATATTACTATTCATAAGGTAGACTACTATTCACTAAAAAACCAGTTGGTTCCATTAGACTCTAGATATCTTACCGATCATAATTGTAGATGACCATTTTTTGAAATTCAAAACATATAAGCTGTAAAATTATGTTCAAAGGATAGTTGTAAATATGTACTTAAAACAATGTTTTATGCATTTCAATTTTTTTTACAAAAATCATGTGGTGTTACATTATCCACACCATCTCGAAATTGTGTCCTCAAAATTTTATTTTCTAATTAAACAAGTGAGGGTAACATTCCCTCATTGCATATTCATATTCCCAAGTGGATTCTTCAACAATGTGGTTTCTCCAAAAAAAACATTTACCTGGTGGATTAACATATTCAGAAATACTACTTCCATTCGATCAATAATCCGAACTAGTTTCTATTTATAGGAATGGTGCCTATCATGCTGAACGACTTCGGGGATCAAGCCATGAGATTTATATAGCACATGCGTCCTCAACATCAAAACATGAAAAACAGTATCTACCTACGATAGACTCGAAGGCAAAGATAGTCGGTATACAACTAGTCCAACTTAATCTAATATTTCAAACGGACCGATGAATCGCGAAATTAGCTTTCCTTTTTACCAATACACATCTCACTATTCCAATGATATACTTTAATAAAAACATGGTCACCTACATCATACATTAAGTCTTTCCATCTGTTATCTTTATAATGTTTCTACCTATTATGAGTTTTCCTCAAGTGTTGTTGGATCAAATTCACTTTCTCAGCCACATCCAATACTTAATCCAGTTCTATCAACATCATTTCCCCAACATCCTCCCAAAAATCTGGAGTTCGACACTACTTCCCATAAAATGCCACAAAAGTTCCATATATATATTGGAATGAAAATTATTATTATAAAAAAACTAGACAAAAGAAAGATGTTGATCCTAACTTCCCTAGTAGTCCATTGAACAATCTTGAAGAATATCCTCCAAATTCTAAATCGTTCAATCTGACTTCCCATATTATTGAGGATGAAAAGTTTTACTGAAATTTAATTGTATGACTAATGAATTCTAAAGCCCCTTCATAAATTTTGAAGTGAACATGGGATCCCGATCAGATATAATAGAATGAGGAACTCTATGGACTCTGAAAATCTATTTGAGGTATAGTCTAAAAATATGATCCAACAACATTGTATCTCAAATAGAATGGAAATGTCCCAATTTTTCCAGCCGATCAATAATAACTGAAATCACATTGCTACCTTGAGAAGTATTAGTCATTCCCACCAAAATATACATGGATATATTCTATAATTATAACTATGGAAGTGGAAAATGATGAAACAACCCCTTTAGTAATTGTTTCTCTACTTTAACCTTGTGACATATCAAACATTTCACAATAAATTTTATAATATCCCTTTTAATTCCATCACACTAGTTACACTCTTGACGGTCTTTGTAAGTCATGGTAATTCTAGGATAAACTATAAATTGAGAACTATGAGATTCACTCAACAAATATTTTATTAACTGGGAATCAAAATTTACTCACAACCTTTTTCCAAATATAAAAACATAATCTTTATGAAGATTAATTTCTAGAAATTTACCCATTTTAACCAATTCTACCTTTTTCTGGTAGATCACAGTCATCCTTATGTTCTTCTTTAATTATGTCTTATAACAATGGATGCATTGAAACCTGAATCAAAATATATTTATTCCCCAAACCAACAACTTCTAAACCAAAATTCATCAATTCATTAATCAAGGGACCATGTTCCAAAAAATATCATGGTTAATGATGCATGATGTTTTTTACTCAAAGAATCATCCACATTTTTCAATTTTCTTCTATGGTAATTGATTGTGCAATCATGATCCTTTATCATTTCAATCCATATTTTATATATAATGTTTAATTACTTTTATGTAAATATATAATTATGACATTTATGGTCAGTATATATTTGAAATGTCGACCCTTATAAATGATGCCTTAAAATTTTTGAAACAGAAACCCAAGCTACTAATTCTAAATCATGTGTGGGATAATGTAACTCGTGAGGATTTAGTTTTCAGGAAACATAATCAATTAACTAATAATTATGCATTATATTTCAAACAATTCCCTTCACTAAAGCATCACTGTAGAGGAAAAACTCACTTTTTAGGAAGGCATGGCCAAAACTGGAGCATCCACCAATCTCTTATTTAGTTCCTGAAAATAGACATCACATTGTTCTATCCAAACAAATTTAACCCATTTTCATGTTAACTTAGTTAGAGGGCTAGATAAACATGGAACATAATTGACAAACCTTCAGAAATAACATGCTAATCCAAGAAAACTAAAAATATGTGTAACATTTCTAGGTCTTTACCATTTATAAACCAATTCTGTTTTTCCATGATAAAATGTTATTCAATCCTTATTTACAATGTTTTAATGAAAATAAATTTTTTGCTACAAAAAATCACACTTATTGAATTTTCCATATAGTTTCTATTCTATTATGGTTTGAAAAGAATCCCTTACATATTTTTCATGATCCACTTTACATCTAGAATATACCAGAATTTCATCAATAAACAAAACTAAAAACATATCCAAGAACTGATGAAATATTTTACTCATAAGATCCATTAATACAGCAGGGTAACTAGTTAACTAAAAAGGCATAACTTCAAATGAATAATTACCATATCTAGTATAGAACACAAACTTCAGGATTTCGTCATATATTACATCCAACTGATTTTACCAAAACCCCCACTCAACCTCAGAAAAATACAGAGGTACCTTGAGCTGATCAATATAATTTTTGATATGAGGAAAATGATAATTTTTTAACAGTAATGTTATTAAAGGATATATAATCTATGCAAAGTCACATTGTACCATCTTTTTCTTAACAAACAAGATAGAAGCGCCCCAAGGGGAAGTGCTAGGTTGGATGAGGCCTTTATCTACTAATTCTAGCAACTGGCTTTTTAATTCCAGAAGTACTATTTGGGCCTTTCGATAAGGGGGTATAGAAATTTTATTATCCTCAATAACTATGTCAATAGTAAAATTAACCTATTGATTAGGTATAAAACCAATAAAATCATTAGTAAATAAATCTATGTTTTCATTTACCACTAGTACATCATTAATGTGAATAGCCCCATTATCATCAAAAATGTGAACAAGATATCAATAATTTCCATTCTTTTTCAGTTTCATATATTCTTGATATGTTATTAATGGAAAGGGTTCATTCTTGTAGACAAGGTAATATTCTTAATGAAAATAACATCTTTTTCACAACAATATATCTTAGTGTGATAAAAATAAAGCCAGTCCATACGTGGGATAACATCAAACTCTACGAGAGGAAAAACAACATGTGTTTAAGGTAAAATATTTCTAGATTCAAGGATAGTAAGTTTCCTATAATTTAATTTGTTTAAAATATTACCACTATGTGTTTTTACCTTGAGATCTGGTTTCATTTCATGAGGATGAATTCCAAAATTTTCGAAAGAATTATCAGAAATTAAGGAATGTATAGACCCTAAATCAAATAAAACATTTGATAAATATATAAAAACAAGCAATTTACCTGATACCACTTCATTTTATTGCTCTACAACTTCTAGATATGTTGAAAATTATTTCACAAAACCCTTCTTCTTCCAATCTTGCGGATTAACTACCTAAGTAAATAGATTCTCACAAATATTAGAAAAATAACCCAATTCCTTATAGTTAAAGCATCTCACCATCAAATTATTGTAAAATTTCAGATAATATTCCTTTCCTCATGAGACATGTGTCCAAAATTTCCACATAGGTAGTATTTATTAGAATTTGAAAGAAATTCAGTAGGATTCTGTTTACCATACTGTTCACAGGAAGGGGAATTAATTTTCATACCTCCAGACTTCATCGACGAGTTCTTCCACATTGCCTACCAACCTGGCCACTTCTTATTCTTGTCATCATGAGGTGAATATGTTTCAGATAACTCCATCTCAACTTTTTTAGCCAAATGAACAAGATTCTCATAGCTTTTAAGCTCTCAGGAAGCCAAATCTCTTCACAAAAATTGTTTCAAATAATGGAAAAATTTATTAACATTAAATCCAAAATCACGAGTAAAATCTGGTACATTAAAGGAATGTCGTACAAAATTGGCTTCATAAGATTCCACAGAATCCTCATATTTCTACTTCAGATTCATTAATTGATTCTCCATTATTTGTTGAACAGTTTTGGGAAATTATTTTTCTAGATAAAGACTCTTGAAATCATCCCATTTTTGACACTCAAGATCATCTCTTTCTCTCGTATTCTTAACCCCAGATGCACATTTATCAGCTTCACATTACAAATGATATATAGTTAGTATTACATATTGACATACCGAACATCCCATGACATCAAAATATCTTTTCTAGAGCATTGATACATCCTTTTGATATCAATAGATATGCGGTTCTATGGAGTGTCGTAGACTGTTGCATCACAAAATTCCCAAAAACATGTTTCTTCATGGTCGATCTAAAGTGCCATGGGACACCCTGAGATGGGAGGGGTGAATCACGGTGACAATTTTTTCTTTTAATTTGATGGATCTTGTTCCTGAGTTGGTAGGAACCTGTTGAACCTGTATGATGAAAAATATCAGAAAGAAAACATTCACATGCACTGAGAAGACACATAACCTTTTAATTGGTTCACCACTAAGGGATACGTCCAAGGAGCATACACCAACAAGTTGTCGGTCATACCAAATTCCACTAATCATCACTAGCTATAGATTACAACGGTTATGGCATAGTAACTTTATCCCAGGATCATTGCCTTTACAAAAGTTCAGGGATAGATCACAGTGTCCCTTGGGTCACTCCTATTGACTCCCTCTAGCTCACTTCCCTTGGTGAAGTCAAACTTAGTTTAGAGACGTGAAGGTTTATTCATCATTTCAAAAGAATTCATCCTCTATTGAGTTTTGATGCTCTTTTGACATCCAAATTTAACTTATATACTAATCCCCCTTTGCACTAATGGTACTGGGAAATCTTCCAGTTTTCGTGCATCTTCAAAAGGACCAGCGTAAAACAACCTCACATAGTGCGCTTCTCCAAGACCAGCACAAAAGTTTCAAGAAATGCGTGCAAGTCACTTGCACGGTACAAAATCGGCATGCATGTGACACCAACCCACTTGCGTGACACTGCCTCTTTCAACTCCAAACTTGCGCGACACTGTGCCTTTGATTCCAAAACTGCCTTGGTCGCGCATTTAACAACCGGCGCGCAACCTCTACTTGCGCGACCCAATACCCACTTGCACGACTCAACCACTTGCGATAAGATACCTCAAAAAATCTCTAAGTCTTTAACTTCGTTACAAATGATGAGGGGGTCCTCTAATTATAGGAAAATTGGACACCCTGCGCGGTGGCGCGAAAGTGTCCTCACGACGCGCAAGTCCCGGTGCGCAGCTCCAACTGCCCTCGCCTCTGTCACGCTACTCACTTGTATGAACACACCAATACTTTCACAACCTACGTTCCATTCCCATATTTTGATGTTATGATGATGAAGAAAAACTGGCGCGCTATTTTCGAAACCTCCTAGGAATCAGCGCGGAATTCCTTTTCTCGGTGTGCAGGTCACTTGCGCGACCAACCCCAAACTTGTGCGGCCCTTATCCCTTTTCCATTTTTCAATGTTCTGATCTTTAAAAACATATGGCGCAAGAATTTTACTCTTCTTCAAGTACATGGTGTGCAAGTCTCTTTGCCAAAAACACTTTTCTCCTTTTCTCAATTTTCAGGCCCAAAAATTTGTCAAACACTGGGAAATGGCACCACCTTCAAAATTGTTCTCTGCTTGATCTGTATGATCACTTTGCTACTACACATTCAGAACATACACTGAGGATTGACAAAAAACACAAACCATACTACAAGTCATGCATAGAAGATCACGGTTCAAAAAATCTCCCCCTTTGGGTTTGTTCGCAATCAGAAAATAAATTCAATAGACCTCCATCCATGTGCAAACCAAAAACACAAGAATAAACTCAGCCAACACTCTAAGTCTACGTGAGCAATGCTCGGTGTAGAAATCAAGAGAAGAATCTTGAATTGGGTTCCCATGTTTTGGAATTCTCCATGACGCCCAAGAAGTATTACATGCCAGAACATGCCTGAATTTATTCCTTTCTCCCCCATTGACAATAAATCTAAAGGATGAAAATCTGTTCAATGTTCAGCTCAAACCATACTCCCCCTGGATAGTATCTCCCCCATAAACCTGCATCACATCCATAAACAGATAAAAACAGTTATCATAAATGGGGAGAGGGGATTTTCGTAACCCCCTTATGCATTGGGAGGTGGCCGAACACCGAGGTTCAACCAATGTTTCTCAAACACTGCTGCAGACAGTGGCTTGGTAAGAATATCAGCCACTTTCTCATCAGTTCCCACATGGTCCAATATAATAACTCCATTCTCAAATTTTTCATTGATAAAGTGATACCTTCTTTCAATATTTCTTTTATGAGAATGCTGAAGATGATTCTTCGTAAGATCAATTGCGCTCTTGTTATGACAGTAAATTACCATTGGGTTCTTTACCTCATCACCAATATCTGTTAATTGTTTCTTCATCCATAGCAGTTAAGTGCATGACTTTGTGGAAGAGATATACTCAACTTCAACAGTACTAAGAGAATTACTTTCTTGTATCTTACTCAACCAGCCATCATTGGTGGTACACCAAATGTTTCTTGAATTGTATGATCTCTTTCCTGGTACACATTCTGAACATCCACTGAGGATTGACAACAAACAAAAACCGTACTATAAATCATGCATAGAAGACCATGGATCCAAAAATATCATGTTACTATCTAGCGTGGATACCACCCCCATTTATTTGGTGACTCAACTGAGCCATTTCAATCACAAAATTCTCAGATATGATTCCCACCATTTCGGGATACAGATTCATACAGACATCAGCCTCTCGGTGGCTTCTTACTTCTGCTTCCCTATTTCTTCTATGGAAAACTATTTTGAAGAAACATATCTTAGTTTAAGAAACATGGTAATCATTTAATGATATAACATTTCAAATTAATCATTGAGTAAAAAAAAATTATTGTAATATATTAACATCATCCTAACCCCTAAAGTTATCTAAATCATCCTCTAATACCAACTATAAAGAACTAGACTTAAAAAGTTAATTAATCTTTAATTTTACACCAGACCATATATTATAACACATGTAGAATCATTTCAGGTTTATAGTTTTAATGAATTTGGATATCTTTCTTACATGAAATACCACGTTCATTCAAGAGGATACAACTATAATAGTATCCATTTTTTCAATATAAAAAACATTAAAACTTAAAACATGATTTCTTTAACGACACTCCCTATCAAACATCACAACTCTCTTAATTCTCTTACCCATCCTTATATCCGGTGATTCTTTTCATCAAAACTTAGGATGAGTATAAAACATAGTAAGGGATATAAAGAATGAATGTTTTAGTCATGTGACAACATAAAAACCAATAAATCCCATAACCATAAAAAACTGTATGCATTGAAAAATAAGGTAGTTTCCTTGGGATGTATTTACCATATAACTATTACATTAACCCTTACACTTGTAATAACCTTATGGTCAACTTCCATCATCAGAGTACCCAATTTTTTGGGGAGCTATAATGGTGATCACCCATCATCTCTTGAGATATAATGCGCTCAAAAAACATATCTTGAGCTATAATGGGATCAAACATAAATAAATAATTTATAAGGAGAATATAATTGTAATAAAGTATCCTGAAATCTTGAGAAACCACTCCTTCCATATAAATATAAAAAACCCATTTGATATTGATGAAAGTGATATTTAAATTTATTTTAAAAAGAATGTCCCTTAAAATATATTTAGAGTCAGAATTAATATAATGGAATTGATATGTGTATACATGGTAAATACACATAGTGAAACAGTATATAAAAAAAATCATCTCACTGATAATCATAATACCACACAATTAACAAACAATCAGGGTAAACCAATGAATGAAAATTGGGTTTAGAATTACATTACAATGGGTTATTCAAAAGTAAACAGTTTTTAAACATCCTCTATAATTATTAAAAGTGTGTTATTAATATCTTTATGAAACATATTAATGTTTATAACACATTATATTATCATTTTACAAAATCATTCGTCAAATTTATTATGAATATTTTGTTATTTACATTGTGTTGAGTGCGTTAATTACATGGCTTCCATGATCAGTTCAAGATGGATATTATTGTTGATTGGAAGTGAAACTAACAAATTTTAATGGAATTGTATTAAAATTTTTATAGAACCATAAATTATACAATTTATCAATTTAATTCTGAATGAGTATGATTCATATGTTAAAAAATTATGGATATTTGTGTAGGTCATTTTGGTGATTCTTCGATCGTAATGAACTAATTTGTTTCATAAATTAATAAAATGTGTATTAAATGATTCCCGAACCTTATATAAGGTATAATAAACAAATTATTATTGGGTTCAACCACTGAACTGGTTTCATGACTAGTCATGAAGAATGTAAATGATATTGAAATCACATTGTCCATGTTGTTGGTAAATCGACACATCACAGACAATGACTGAATTTCTTGAATGAGTGGGAGAGGAGAAGATGTATAATGGTGAATATTACATAAAAATGATGAAATCCGGAATATTTAAGATATTTTATCATTCTTTATTCTTGGATAAGGGGATATTTGGAATGAATAAGAAGAAAAATGAACTCAAAATAAAATAATAGTTGAGAAATCCCTTACAAAAATTTAGCATCACAAAGGCTATGCAACATGGTTTTAGAAATTATTAAAAGAGGGCGGAACAAGGTCACCCATCAAGAAATAAATCATAATAAAATTTTGATAAAGGATAAAAATGGAAATAATATCCTGATATGGATAATGAATTTCATACCACAAAAAAGAGAACTTGAATGAAAAAAAAGAAGTTTTGAATTATCTTACCTTGTAGAGTAACTCCTAAGACATGATGGTTTGGACCTTGGGGTCATGAGGGCACCTTGGAAAGACTTATAGAGAGGTAAGAAGGCCATATATTTGTTGAGGAGGAATTTTTATAGAATGGAATGAATAAAGGGGTTTGTATTTATAGAAAAAGTGAGGGAATGTGTAATTAATTTCTAAGGGACACCTCATTAGTGGTATTTCAAAAAACCATTGGCTTGCCCATGGTATTTGACCATGGCATTAGACAATTATGACACCAGAAATCTTATATTACTATACACTAGTCTAGAAAAATTATTACACCATTATTACATAATTAATGATGTCATTAAACACACAAAAACTCACAATTTTATTTTTACTATTCATTGGAAAATCAATTGTTTTATAAAAATCACAAAAATTATCCCTAACCGTTTATTGACATTTAGAATTAAAAGATGAAGTCAATTTTTGGAATTTTTGTTTCTAAATACTATTATTTTAATATTTAAATAAAACCATATTTATTTTATAAATTAGAAGTTTTAATTCTAAAACTTCTTTTATATACCACTGAAAAATTTACCAAGATGTCATAATCTAAAAAGCCTTAAGAATATAAAATAATACAATTTAATACTCATTAGGGCCATATTATTATTCATATTACTATTAATAAGAGTAGGTTAATATTCCTGAAAAAAAAAAGTTAGTTCCTTTATACCCCAGATAACATACTAATCACAATTATAAACTACTGTATTTTGAAATTTAAAACATAGAAGCTCCAATTATTAAGTATAAAGGATAGTTATAAATATATAGTTAAACAAAATGTTCTTTCATTTAAATTTATCTTTAGAAAAACTTGGGGTGTTACATAAGAGGCAGTGTATCGAGTGACTATTATGACTCTACTTTTCAACATTCCTAGATTTAGGAGTATGATTCATGGTATAAAATAGTTTTAGGAGGGTTTTGAAATATCCAATACTTTTGAGCAACAAAACTTTATATTGTAATTTTTTCAAGGTGTGTTAATGTAATTGGAATGTAATTTCACCACATTAGACTCCAATCATACTCCAGGATGGTAGAGATGGCCACACGATGGAGGTGGTAGGACATTGTCTATTATTGGATATTTATTTTATGTTTTCATTGGCATAAGATTTTGTTCCTGACATAGGTGTCGAGGAATAGTTATGTGAGGGATTCTATCGCTTCATGAAGACTTTCTCTGGATCACCATATCCTAACTTGTGTATGGATGAGCTATATTGTGTGTTCAAAACCAAGAATACTCCCACATTTCTTAGGTATGGTGGTCTATAGGCTTCTAATATGTGGATTGAGACTACACTAATAATCATATAGAATCTAAAAACACCTCCTGAGATGTGATTGAATCTCCAAACATATATTCTATTGGGGTAGAAAATACAATGGTTGGGTTTCCTAATCCAGGATGACATGCTACCAGATATGGATTGGGATAACATCTAATCTAGGTTATATGACCATGTATACTTTTAAACTCATTGGTAATATAATGATAGTGAATTAATTAGTTTAGATATGGGTGATATTATTGATATGGATAACTCAACACACTTTACATACTGGCATAATTTATTCCCATATATACGGTATGATGAGTAATCTAGAGTTATAAATTTTGAGGATAGTCAATGAAAGTCTATCATATCTTTTTTCAATGTGTTATGGTTGACCTTTACATTGGAAATTAAGAGTCAAGAGTTAATTATTGAAAGGAATTTGAGGTAATGTGAGGGAGTAGAGAAAAGTAGTGTTGTAACTTCACCCAATGGTTCAACATATTCATGTAGGAAAAACCACTTAGTGGATTCTCATGAGATGATTACATACAATATATGAGTTTTGGATGCTTGGTTTTCAGCTATAATTGTCATAGAGAGGTACACATGCTAAATCAATGCAACCAAATCCTAGTCGAGTGTTGAGATTAGGGATGGAAGGGCCACATACAATGTTTTTGTAGGACTATCCAACTAGCTATTAGAGGTATGGGTTCAACACCAACACCAATATCTAGAGGATGATTATCATCTCTATGTGACTCATGGAGATAGAGTAGTATTTTATGATATAACTAAGGTTGTGGTAGTTATGACCTTGTTTTCCAAGAATCAGTTATGTTGATATGTTAATGTGGGCCTAATATAGGTTGTGATATTATATAAAAATGTCATAGTTTAGGGAAGATATATTTTTTTAGTCAACCCACAAGGATCAGGTCACCAGACCATCTTTGATGAGAGGTATGATCTTAATACTATTTAATATGGAGTTGTTAATATAGATGCATCACAGAGTTTCATATATGCACCTATGGTGAACATATTTTCTCTTGTTATACTTTTTTCTGAGGGAATTATGATGCTAGAAACTCTGCTTGGAATTATAATAGATGATATATTCCATTGAAGGGAGTGCCCCATTGAGGTTGGGGTCCATCTATTCTTCTGGAATCTTTATGTCCTTCAGATGGTATGGTTTTAAATCATACTATGGATGGTTATTCTAGTAGTTTACCAAAACTATATTGACTTATTTACCCAGAGGGGGACTTCTACATCACCAGATGGTGTAGTGTATTCTCTCAAGGATGAATGGGATTTCCAGGAGAGCCTAGTTGGACTACAACATCATCGGCTCGGCTAGATGACTTCCTAGATCAATAGTTTGTATTAGGATGAATATAGGACCCATCAGGTGTATTTACCGGTACAATGTGATCATTTTAGGGATATTGTTTTAGATTATTTTTCTAGGTTACCTTCTAAGATTGATGTCAAATTCTCTATCAAGATACTAACAGGAGTAGAAATTTTATCCATTATTTCTTACAAGGCAGTAACTATTTTGTTACATGATATCAAGTTGATGCTAGATGATTTAAGGGAAAAAGGGTTTTTTCAACCTTGTAATTCTCTTTTGTGTTCATCTGTCCATTCATATAAACAAGTAAAATGGTACCCTTAAGATATTTGTCGATTATGAAAAATTAAACCAGATGACTATTAAAAATGGTTATCCTATTCCTTAAATACATTACTTGTTTGACAATATTGGGGGAGCTTGAGTGTTCTAAAAAATCTAATCGAGTTCGGGTTATCATTAGGTATGTGTTCAGAAAACATAAACATAATTAGATCATTCTAGATACCCTCAAAAAAGAACAAGTTATATTCTACGATCCTGAAGTAACATTTTTTATGGATTAGATTAACTTCTTATGATATATTATCTCATTGAGAGAAGTATCATTGGACCCATATAAGTTCTAAGATTTAGTTTCATGGGATCGTCCAAAAAAAATATGTGATATACATTGTTTCATAGGCCATTTAGATATTATAGTGATTTCATAAAAGACGTCACAGTATTTGTAGTGACATTGATTGGATTGAATAAAATTTTAGTGATTTTTTATGTTCATATTCCTACGATACATCCTTTTAATAGTTGAAAAATAGATTGAATTAAAAACCAGTCTTGTAACTACCAGAGTACATCAACATCTATACAGTGTATTGTGATGCATCATGTGTTTATCTTAGAGAAGTGTGTATATATGGGGATGGATTCACGCAGTATGGTCTTGACAGATGAGGCCACATGACAGAAACTACCCGACTGATAATATTTACTTAGCTACAATCATTTATTCAATATATTATTGGTTAAATTACTACTAGGAGACTGTTTTGTGGTGTACATGGACCAAAAATCCTCAATTAGATATTTATACAGTGTGATCTACATCATAGGTAGTGAAGGTTGGTTATGTATCTTATGTATTCTTATTTTGAGATTAACTATTGGCCTAATAAACGTAATGAATTGGAAAATTCAATGTCCATGAGGACCCAGACATAGGCACTACACCATGACAATATCAAGTGGCATATTATGGATTTGTTCGATGAGATGCACTTGGAGGTGAATGACATTCGATGGTTGATTTATCATTCATAATTATATGTCACCTATACCATGTATGATGGAAATTATGGGATTTCTATTAGACTCAGATGACCTATGACTATAGGGGAGTTTCATAGGTGAGGGCACTAATCCTTGTTGGACCATATTAAAGGATGTGATTGTTCATATACAAGGTCAAATATATGTTCCAGTGGACATATTTGATTAGATAATGCATTACATTGATTCCACATCTTCAAAAGATTACCTTGGAATCACTAAAATGTAATTTCACATGAACCATGAATACTGGGGTCCATCTATGAAGATATAGGTAGATGGTTTTTTATGAGGTGTTCCCCCTATAATTAGTTGAAGAATGAACACCAGCAACCCAAATAACGTTTACAGATGTTATCAATTATCATGTTGAAATGGAATGATGTTGTGTTGTGTGTCATGACCAATTTCCCAAGGTATCCTTAAGTAAAGGATGATGTGTGGGTTATTGTTCACAATCTCAAAAAGTTTCTAATTTCTGGTTGATCAAGGATACCTTCAATGTGGACAATCATGGAAAGCATTATATATGGGAGATATTATGACTGCACAGGGTCCCCTGCACTATCATTTTATATAGGGACACCCACATCACATATCATTTCTTGTAGAGTTTTTAATGAGTGTTTTGTAAATAGGTGCTTCTTAGCACAACATAACAACCTCAGGCTGATGGCATTTAAGAGTATATGATATAGGCTGTAGAGAACATTATTACATCATGTTACTTGACTTTTGTAGGCTCTTGTAGGGGCATATAACCCTTGAAGAATTCATATAAAACAATATATATCATGTGACGATATAAATGGATCTTTTATGAGGCATTTTATGGAATATATTCCCAATATCTCATATTATGTTTAGTGGTTGGAATGGTATCTTTACTAGGACCATGTCTGGTGCATGAGACTTCTGAGATGGTCTAGATGATTCAGAAGTGGTTGGATATTTTAAATTCTGAGTAATAATAATATTTTTATTTATACAGATGGAATCTAGTGTTTTTGGTTGGGGATTATGTCTTTTTAGGCCTTTAACCTTGGTGGGGACACAATAGGATCCGGAGATAGGGTATGCTTTCACAATATTATATAAGTCTATTCATGATTCAAGGAAGAGATAGGATAGTAGACTCTCTGGTGTTGTTACCCTATAGGTATTGATCTGTGCATGATTTATTAAATGTATCTTAGCTATTCCACTATAACTCAAACCCATCCCTTTCTTTTCAACCAGGGGAGACTTAGCTATAGGTTGATGCATCCCTTGAAGAGTATGTGACCTGTATCATTAACAAGAGCACAGATTTTCTCCATGGCCAGTCAGTTTATTTTAATGGGTTCTATGGTAGTACTTCCATTTAATGGAAGAGAATTGGGAGTATGTGTTTGATATATGTACTCAATAGAAAGTGTTTTTTGAAGAAAAATCTTTCCACCCATCAGAGGGAAATTCAGTGATGAATAGATTTATCGATAGAATATTATAAAACCTTGGATTTCATATAAGGTAAAAATTCCTTACTTTCATAGTTAATCAATATATATGACCTTATATGAATTCCCTTTGAGTTCATGGGTGTATTTGAGGTTTTTGAGGGTTGTTCGGAGCCAGAAACCAATGTTTTGGGGTGAAATAATCTAGGATCATAGTTATTATAAATCATGTGGGGAAGGCCACACGATTTAAAAAAACACAAATATTGTGGGTAAAGTGCAGGGGAAGGCCACACAGTTAGGCCAATCCATGTCATTTAGAATAGACAGATGTGTGAAAAACTCCACAATTTCAACATTGGGATTTTACACAGGGGGTTCCCCCATTTAGTCAAACCGTGTGAGGAAATGATGTGGGTTCCCATATCTTACTACTAACTGTGCATAGTTATCACATATATTATGTAACCATGAACCTAAACAATGAGAAACATATTATTTAGGTTAATTATTTAATTTTTAAATCAAATAAAATTTACATTTGTTGTAAAGTTCTCTATTTCTTCAATATAAATATACTTCCCCTCCCATCGAAACTCTTAATAGTGACTATTATCAGATTTGGTATACATCCTCCCCCAGATCGCAAATTGAATCCCCAAACATATCCTTTCCTCCGCAATAGTGATTAATCGATTTATTTTTATTTATTCATCATTATTATTCCTTTTCATGAGGATATTTATGAGAAATCTGGGGAGCCATAATTTTATGTTCTTCATCCGTCCTTTATACTTCCCCAAATCTATGTCAAATTAGTAGCTGATTCTGTATGATCACTCTACTATCATCCAATGTTAGGTGGTCTATAATTTTTCCTTATGTTTTGTATCATTATTAGGAATCCTTCCATTGTTTCACCCACTGTACATTCTGGTGTGACCCCAAAATTGAAATTTTAAATTGATCTAAATTCTATTGGACCTTTTGGGGATTATTTTTTGTTCCTTTGTAATGTTTCAGTGGGTTTTTACCATATTCAAGGCCACCCATGGGATATGTCGTGTAAAAGTTTTGAAAATTCCCTTTGTTTTTTCACCCATGGGGAATGATATAGGGATTTCATAGTACGGGGAATACCACATATAAAAGTATTGAATCAAATAAATTATTAGGAAATTTTTTACTTCCCCTTTCATGTGATACTTGTTTAAATATTTTATATTGAACATTAATTATATAAATGTATTAATATGAAAATGAAGGAATGAGGGGGTAGACTCACATTATATGTTTAAATGTTAATCTTGAACAATGATTGGAAATACTCATTTAATAAAATAGAATTCCATTTTTTATACAGGAGGGTAGAATCATATGGTATGAAATTTTAAATGATTTCAGGATTCCATAGATGTGGCCCCATGGATCATGAATTTTTTAATTTATGGTTTGAATTGTGTATTATATTTTGGTCACTGTTTGATGGGATTCCATGGGCCTTGCTACCCCTTGGATGCAGATTTCTTGGAGTCACATAGGGCTGGCCAAGACAACATGATCCTATGAATGAAACTAGTGACTTCATTATGTTTCCATTGAGATTCTCCTAGGAATCTTGGGGATGGATTGTTCTTCTAGACATTTTACTTAGACCTTTGATGTATGGCTCTTTATTCAATGTCATCACAATGTGAAATATGAAATTCCGTGGTGAATGGATCAAAAATGGATTTTCTGAAACATCATAAAGTATAGTGAGGCCATAGGTGATATATTTCTATGGTTGTATAGAGAGGCCATTATTTTCATATATCTTCCTTGTTATAGGAGCATCAAAATATTTTTTATGGATCCTTGAGTGGTTGTTTCAATTTTACTGATTTAGTACATTTTATGGCATAGGAATTGTTACTTATTTTACTACTTACTTTTTTACCGACACACTACATAGCATGTTATATTGAACCTACACGACATTTATATATCATTGGGTGGTTACCTATTGTTATTTTATCTCACACCCTTTTCAGGCCCCCATTGGGTACCATAAAAAACTATTTGGATATAGATCGAGATATGGTAAATCACCCACAGTATGAGGGTTGATTTTATACCACAGAATAGAGAAGGGGAGCACGAGACCAAGATGAGGCTCATGATACTATTCAAAGATTTAACTTTTTGGTTTTCTAGTATATTAATACATTTATTTTAATATAATACTATTTCACGTTTTGGGATTCTGTGTAGATTCAAGTATCCTGATTATAATAATCCATCACATACTTCTAGATTTGTTATATATTCATGTCTCATTTATATATAAGATGCTTTATTGTTATATCTAATTATACTTTGTATTTATATAGAGATCACATGGTGTTAGAATCTGTTAATGGGGGAATAATCTCCTCACAAACACACCAAAGGCCCTCCCTGCTAGTTAGATAAATCTAGTGTTCGAGGAGATGTGCTTGAGGCCATATGGCCAACCCGGATCATGGAACTATTGAGTGGAATCTTATTTGAAGTCTATTTAATGTTTTATCATAGTATTTTCTTTTTTATTTTATTATTTAGTGACAATATACATTTATAGGAAGGTAATGTAATTCAACAATGAGCTTTCCCTATGCGTAGCTAACACATTTATTGGTAGACCATCTTGAAGAATGATGTTCAATATAATCAAGTTGATATATTAAGAAATCAGGTAAATTCAATTTATAAGGCCTAATGAATCATATAAAAGGTTCTATAGTCAAATTGGAAATTAAATATATGGGAAATACCATTTATAAGTCAATATCATAACACAATAGGTACTTTCATTAAATAAAAATTAACATAATAGAGATTCATTTAAATTAATATCAAATAAGAATGCTTAGAAGGATTTATGGGTATATAACCAATTAATTACAAGGGGAATTTCATGATGAAAAACCTAATGGGTGTCCGTAATAGAGGTGAAAATCCTCTAATTACAGGATAATGATCCTCTAGTGTATAACCCGGAGCATATATCACTTTAAAATCAAACTACTTGTTTATACGAAACACATGGAATGTTCATCGTGAAAAACAATAGAGAATATATGAACAAAAATAGATTTAAATGAAAATAATAAGAAGACATACCTTCATGAAATTGATCAATACTCACTCAATATAAGCCTCACGTTCAACTTATATTGGAAGAACATTGAATAATGGATCAATTCCACGAAAAGAGGAAAATGATATTTTAAATTTATATTGTAATATAATTGTAGATAAAATGAAATAGGAATAAATTTGAATGGATATATTATCAAGTGATTTCTAATTCTTATTAGAGAAATCTTAATTGGATTCTAGATCTAGGAGTTATCAAAGATCACAGAATGAGGTGGACGTGAGATCGTCGGAGGAGAGACTAAGGGGAAGTCTAAATGAAATGGTACAAAAAAGAATAAAAATTTGTTTTAATGTTATGAATATAAAAAATTTCATATAAAACTAAAAAATTGGGCCCAATGATTCTCAACATGTTTTGGAAAACTTGTGTGAAAACCACACTATCCTATCAATCTAATGTTAGTCCCCACATGTATAAGGTGCATGCATTCTCTAACCATGTTGAAACTATGATAAAAATGTTATGTCTAGAATGTCTAAAATCATTCACCATGATACACCTTAGGGAACATGGTTTCACGAAATCTATTTTTCACCTCCGAGAAAAATAGTTATACTCATATTTACCCAACATGGTTAGTATTAACCATGAAGTAGCGATGAGCCCTACCCTATTTTCCAATATCTCAAAGATCTGGGATCCAAACATGTGTCGCACACTCTTGGAACATTTTATGGCCATAATTAATGTGTACATTTTTAAATCATTGCATTTAAACTAAAAAACAAATTAGGAATACCTTAATGAAAATTCTAGTCGTTCAAATATATCCTCTTTAATGAAACTCATCCTGGAGTTGTACTTCTGACGGTAAATAGGTAGCATCAGTAAATATTTTCGTATACTGATATTTTATATCATCTTCCAACTCCACGGTCTCTCCATGTACATTGATATTATATTAAAGAACCAATACCAATGGAACATCCCTACCTCAGAGTTTCTTGATGCTATGATATGCAATTCAAATATGATACTCCATGAAGGTCCCATCCATCTATAACTCAGTATCATTGGGATGAAATACATGTAAGGATTCCAGATCAAATCGCTGATGCTGATATAAATGATAGAAATCATGTATATAACTATATCTCTGAAGAATTGTTATCAAGTATTCCATAGTTATTAAATGATTTAAAACCATAAGGGTAAAAAAACTAGGCTAGGTCTTACCCTGCCAATAAATATGATGACAGCCTATCTTGGGTGAATCTCAAATGAAAAATAGTTCTCCAACCTCGAACCCAGGAAGTCTTGAGTATTTTATTTCATTTAACTAATTTCCAGATTGAACTATCATCATGTAAATTTTTATCTATCGCTCATGCTCTGTAGTTATATGAATGAGATATCATCTAAAAATAGTATACTCTCTAACATCTTAATAGAACTATGGTTAACATAAAGGCCTAACAAATAAGGACTCATAAGGAGAAAGATGAATGGTAGCCTAAAATCTATTATTATAAGAAAAATATACACGAGGAATTTTGTATTGCAATAACCTCATATGCTAACAACACATGCACATATCATGTCATATAACAATATAATCATGAGATCTATATATTCATTGGTATTGTGCTATGAGAAACCTAGTTACATATGGACTTCTACATCCCCTTCTAGAAATTTGAAATGATTCTTGTGTATCTATCATGAATGATATAATGAGGATATCCATGAAGTATTTCATATATCCCCACCAATATTTCCTACCAATATGGTCTCACACATAGGTATTAATTGTGAGAACTAATTCAAAATATAAATAAAAATACACCCATTATCATTTCAATTTGATGATCAATATAAACTAATCATTATGTCCATAGAAACATCATCCCATTTCCACTCAGGAATGGAAAAAGACTATAAAATCCCTTCTATTTTTTGTTTCTCAACATTCACATGAAAAACAATTGGAACACCGATTGATAAAACTAGACACATCGCATTTCATACCAGTCCAACAATATTGAATACATAAGTTTCGTTACATCATAGAGACCCCAAGATTCACTTCCAATAATGAGGCATGAAATTCTCACATTATATCCTCTCTAATGATAGTTGGAACACAAAAACAAAAATGGAAGAGTAATCTATCAACCCCATCATTGGACTAAACTGAGGTTGTGTATTGATCTGTGATTATTTACACTAAAAAATAGTGGGATCTGATAGTTTCCTCACTATGTCCCATTCAAGAAGGGAAAAAGAAACTACTACAACTAAGATTATTTTCTACCCATGTTCTTCCTGAACCATGACATGTATCTCTAAAAACCAAGAAATTAATAGCCACTCCCTATTATACTATAGAAAATATGAGTTAGATTCTTCCTACTCAGATCATCTACTAGATCATTTACATTTACATGCATGTAGACTGGCCCAAAATCAATGTATTGTATGTGATAAACCTATCGAAATTGCCTGAAGTTCGAATCTAATAGATTAAATATATACTAATGGATATTTTGATCCCTAAACACCAGTTAATTCTTTCCAAGTTGAATGTGTATCCAACATCATAAGTCATTAACTACATCATCTAGATCAAGATCATGCTTTTGATTAATTCCATTAGCGAGAATTCAACTAAAAAGATCTACATGAAGCAACATAATCTTAATACATCCGAATACCATGATCTCTAATACATAATGAATCATAATAGACATAATAGGATATTACCTCCATAGAAAAAACAGTAGTAACACTGATGTCAAAATGACCACTAACATCTGAAGGGATACATTATAAGATTCTGACCAAATGAATTCTGCACCATTTTTAGTAAATATTGGATGTAGAGCTATAGGGCTTGAGAAATTTTGTATGAAGTGTTGAAAATTTTAGAAAAATCCTTAAGGAAAATTATATCTCAAATATGTTCTTTGGATTTTCTAAGGAAACTATAATCTCAATACATATAGGTATACTAAAAAACTGATTCCAATATTATATTACCCCGGATTTGGAATTTCAAGATCAAAAAATATAATTTCTAATCTTTTTATAAAGATGATACTCTCTTTGTGTATTCATCCTGAACTCATGATGGTTATCGTTTTCATGTCAGGAGTGATAATACATTAGGATTTCATCAATAATTAATAGAAAAATTGAATATAGATGAGTGAGGAAACTAGGATTCATTATATCCATGAAAACTATAGGTACCCTCATGGGACCAAATGACGTGACAAGGTAATCGTACAGACCATACATGGTCCTATAATATTTGTGATTTATTTTCTTTCCCATCATTATACATTTTTATAGCATAACCTATAATCTATATTTTAAAATACTTTCTCTCCTCATAAAAGATCAGATAGATCATTTATTTGAGGTAGTGGAAGCTGATTCATTAATATATGTTTGTTCAATTGATGGTAATCCACAAACAGCCTGAGGGTGAATACTTATTCTTGGAAAAAGTACTAGTGAACCCTAAAGATAATTACTGTGGCATATAAAGCCTTTTCCATCTAGATCCTTCAACTATTTTTTATCCCTAGAAGCTCCATACGTTTCATCCTATATGGATGACTTTTCACAGATACTTATCCTAGAACTATCACAATAGTAATCTCTACCACTATGATAAGAGGTATCCCAAAAAATGTTTTTAGGGTATAAGTCGCTATAATTATATACTATATAATGAAAAATATTTGGTACTAACACCAGATCATCCCATAAAAGACTAGCGGTATGAGCTATCACACTGCCTATATTCTGATAATCGTCCTTCACACTAGTCTCACAAACATCGTATTCTCCTTTATGCATGTGTATACTTCCCTATGGTTTCATAAATGACACACTCCAATGATATAAATCAATATGGGCTCAATAGGGAACAAAAAAATCATCCCAATGATTATATCAAATCCCGCCACATCACAGATGAAAAGAGTCCATATGAATAGATATATTCCTATCTCAAGGGGTGTGTCTTTAGAAAGGTGAACATGCTCCAACCGTATACATATGGGGGTATCGAACATAAAAATACATAGAAGTGTTAGATCATGAGGCCTGCACTCTTTGTGAGTTCCTCCTACATAAAATATTGATATGAGCCATTGTCAAATAAAAATGAAAAAAGTGGAATCCATTGAAATAATACAATATACAATAGAAGGTTTGGCACACTACGACTCAGGAATAAGATGAAATTCATGAAAATGGACCATACCACAACCCTAAGTCACCACTTGAATACCCTATGAATTCATACTCTACTAGTTCTGAGAATCATGGGTTGGAATACCTCATCATTTACCACCACCTTAGGTTGAATATTCGATGATAATCTATCATCCTTCCGGATGATATGGTATAAGAATATATCCTTAACATTGATCGGTTGTTTATTCCCCTACTCTAGGAGATGATGGAAAAGTAATAATGAATTTATAGATATTCCCCATCTATAAAACAATGTCAACATTCCACTAGATCATGTACACACATGGATTTTTATGTCCTGGATTTCCACACTAGTGACATATCTAGAAACAATCATCCCGAGTATCCAGAATTCCAAAACCACAATAAGTAGACACTAATCATCATTTTCATCCAACAAAAAAATTAATTGATATAGGTACTGGACCACCATGACTCATTCCATCAACTTCCTTTATTTATCAATTCGTACCACGGGATTTTTTGACTCTCTCAAATATAGTTGTTAAATGAAATACTTTTACCTCTAACAAGATGTTGTATACAATAAATTCATCAAGTCATCATCATGTTTTATGATCATCATCCACTATATTCTGTGTTAAACACTACATCTTGGCTAATTAAGAAGAATACTACAGGACAAACACTACTCCCTACGGCATGTTCATAAAATCTCTAGCCTAATCGGACCTTATAGTCTATTGAGATAAATAAACGTAGAAAATAATCTTGAAATCTACCAAGAAAATATCGTGTTATAGATCTATCTATGTAATATCACCAGAAAATATCTTGTTAGAATCCAAATTAATATATGTAGAATGTTTGACCCTCCAATATGATGGTGACTTTAAGTTATCTAATAAATATAGAATATATTAGATCCCTGACTGAAAAATATGAGTTCCATTATACCCTAAAAAGGTGAGAAGATTCTACTACTAGAAATATCTAGTTAACTCTTGCAAACATGGGGAGGGTCAAGAATAACCTTCCGTAGACGAAAACATATGTAGAAATACCTCTATGAATTGGGTGTTAGTGCCTATATTAGGAATTGGATGAGGTTCCATAGGTGGCACCGTAGGTGGGATCACTAGAAGATCAAGGTCCTCCCCCTCATGTTAATGGTTGTAACCACCATTAATAGGTATTAAAAAAGGATGCCATGGATGCACGATTCTAAATTGAAGAATGCATTCCTCAGAAGAGAACATGATTGTTCAAAAGTGTTATAGGGAAATAACTAGGAATGATACTAAACATCTAGTAGAAAAGATCCCAACTCTCTGTCTTCTCCAAAATCTAGGAATGTGCTGTGGAATAGTCCATTACAATATATAAGACCATTTAAGGTGCTCTAAATACCCTCTAATAAGGTTAGGTTCGAGTTTAGGTCACTGATCCACATATAAAATAGAACCATTTCATTCTAAAATTATTATCCATTTTAAATCAAATATATTGAAGATGTACTAATGGATATTGTGATCCCTCAAATCCAGTTAATTATTTCCATGTTGAAAGTGTATCAAACATCATAATTTGTGAACTACATCAGCTTGCTCAAGGTCATGCTTTTGAGTAATTCCATTAGCGAGGATTCAACTGAAAAGATCCACATGAAGAAAAGTACTCTTAATACATCCAGATACCAAGATCTCTAATACATGATGAATCATAATAGACATTATAGGATATTACCTCCATAGAAAAAAAGAACAGTAACACTGATGTCAAAATGAACACTAGCTTCTAAAGGGATACATTATAAGATTATGACCACATGAATTCCAAACCATTTTTAGTAAATATTGGATGTAGAGCTCTAGGGCTTGAGAACTCTTATATGAAGGGTTTAAAATATTAGAAAAATCCTTAAGAAAAACAATATGTCAAATATGTTATTGGAATTTTTATGGAGACTATAGCTCTCAATACATATACGTATACTAAAAACCAGATTCTGATATTATATTACCCCGGATATGGAATTTCTAGATCAAAATATATAATTTCTAATCTTTTCATAAAGATGATAATCTCTTTGTGTATTCAACATGAACTCATGATTGTTATCA
This sequence comes from Viscum album, assembly GCA_963277665.1. Lineage (NCBI taxonomy): Eukaryota > Viridiplantae > Streptophyta > Magnoliopsida > Santalales > Viscaceae > Viscum > Viscum album. Next base: position 1,270,414,971 of record OY728160.1, read on the forward strand.
TTTTCATGTCAGGAGTGATAATACATTAGGATATCATCAATAGTGAATAGAAAAATTGAATATATATGAGTGAGGAAACCTGGATTCATTATATCCATGAAAACTACAGGCACCCTCATGGGACCAAATGACGTGACAAGGTAATCGAAAAGACCATACATGGTCCTATAGTCTTTGTGATGTATTTTCTTTCCCATAATTATACATTTTGATATCCTAACATCAAGTTTATATTTTAAAATACATTATCTCCTCATAGAAGATCATATAGATCATTTATTCGATGTAGTGGAAGCAGATTCATGAATATATGTTTGTTTAATTGATGGTAATCCATGAACAGCCTAAGGGTTCATAATTCTTCTTGGAAAAATTACTAGTGACCCCTAAAGATAATTACTGGGGTAAATAAATCATGTATCCTCAAGATCCTTCAACAATTTTTTTATCCCTAGAATCTCTATAAGTTTTATCCTATATGGATGAATTTTCATAGGTACTTCTCCTAGAACTATCACAATAGTAAGCTCTACCTCTATGATAGGAGGCATACCAAAAAATGTTTTTAGGGTTTAAGTCACTATAATTATCTACTATATAATGAAAAATATTTGGTACTAACCCCGGATCATCCCATAACAGACCAGTAGTCTAAGCTATCACACTGCTATATTCTGCTAATCGTCCTTCAAACTAGTCTCACTAACATCGCATTCTCCATTATGCATGTCTATACTTACCTATGGTTTCATAAATGACACCCTCCAATGATATAAATCAATATGGGATCTATAGGGAACAAAAAAACATACCAATGATTATGTCAAATCCCCCCACATCACAGATGAAAAGAGTCCATACGATTAGATATCTGCCTATCTCAAGGGGTATGTCTTTAGAAAGGTGAACATGCTCTCACCGTATAAATATGATGGTATCAAACATAAAAATACATAGATTTGTTAGATCATGAGGCCTAGACTCTTTGTGAGTTCCTCCTACATAAAAGATTGATATGAGACATTATCAAATAAAAATGAAAAAAATTGGAAGCCATTGAAATAAAACAATATACAATAGAAGGTTTGGCACACTATGACTCAGGAATAAGATGTAATTCATGAAAATGGACCATACCACAACCCTAAGTCACCACTTTAATACCCTAATAATTCATTCTCTACTGGTGGTGAGAATCAGGTGTTGGAATACCTCATCATTTACCACCACCTTAGGTTGAACCTTCGATGATAATCTATCATCCTTCCGGATGAAATGGTATAAGCATCTATCCTGAACATTGATCGGTTGTGTATTCCCCCTCTCTAGGAGATAATGGGAAATTAATAAAGAATTTATAGTTATTCCCCATCTATAAAAAAATTTCAACATTCCACTGGATCATGTAAACACATGGATTTTTATGTCCTGGATTTCTGCACTAGTGACATTTCAAGAAACAATCATCCTGAGGATCTATAATTCCAAAACCACAATAAGTAGACACTAATCAACATTTTCATCCAGCAAAAGAAAAACTAATTGATATAGGTACTGAACCACCCTGAATCATTCCATCAACTTCCTTTATTTATCAATTCTTTCTATGGGAATTCTTGACTCTCTCAAATATAGTTGTCAATTGAAATACTTTTACCTCTAAAAAGACGGTGTATACAATCCATTCATCAAGTCATCATGATGTTTTATGATCACCATCTACTATATTCTGTGTTAAACACTACAGCTTAGATAATTAGGAAGAATACTACATGACAAACATTTCTCCCTACGACATGTTCATAAAATCTCTAGCCCAATCAGACCTTATAGTCTATTAAGATAAATAAACGTAGAAAATCATCTTGAAATATACCCAGAAAATATCATGTTATAGATCTACCTATGTAATAACACCGAAAAATATCTTGGTAGAATCAAAAATAATATATGTAGAATGTTTGACCCTATAATATGAACGTGTCTTTAGGTGATCAAATATATATATAATATATTAGATCCATGATTGAGCATCATGAGGTCCATCATACCATAATAATGTTGGAGGATTTTACTGATGGAAATATCCAGTTAACTCTTGCGTACATGGAGAGGGTCAAGAATATCCATCCATAGACCAAAAAATGTATAGAAATACCTCTATGAATTGGGTGTTAGTGCCTATATTAAGAATTGGATGAGGTTCCATAGGTGGCACTGTAGGTGGGGTCACTGGAAGATCAAGGTCCTCCCCCCTCATGTTCATGGTTGTAACCACCATTAATATGTATTACAAAAGGATGCCATGGATGCATGATTCTAATTTGAATAATTCATGCTTCAGAAGAGAACATGATTTTTCAAAAGTTTTATAGGGAAATAACTAGGAATAGTACTAAACATCCAGTAGAAAAGATCCAAACTCTCGGTCTTCTCCAAAATCTAGGTATATGTAGTGGAATAGTCCATTACTATATATAAGACCACTTAAGGTGCTCTAAATACCCACTAATAAGGTTATGTTCGAGTCTAGGTCTCTGATCCACATGTAAAAGAGAACCATTTCATTCTAAAAGTAATATCCATTTTGAATTTAAACCCATATATTCAGTACATTCTCATTCAATACTTCAATTATATGTATCAAATTTCTACAATCCATAAGGGCCCAAACTTATAATGACCAAAAATATAGAAGCCACATAATCAATATTATAATATATTTCATCCCATGTGAGAAATGGTCCATGCCCCAACATTTCATTATTGACTTCTTAATGTGTACCCCTTAACCTAAAGTGGATGTAACTTTTAGGAAAAGTCTTGCACCTTAAGTTTCAATAATATCTTCCAATATTCATTAAGAGTTTTAGAAAATTTCAATATTAAAATCAATAAACTAATAATATTTAATTGGAAAATGAATTCCAAAATTTATATGTTACATGAAAAAATGAATCGAATATTACTCATATTGAGTCTATAATAATACTTGTAATGTAATTCCATCATTTAATCCGTATCATGTTATAGAAACATAATTTAAATATTACCAATAATTATATCATCACAAGACGTGTGAATCACCCAATGGTTAAATCATATCAACTATAATAGGTGTAATTATGAATTAGAGTATCGCATCCTAGGAAATTTGAGTTTCACATATACATTGGTAATGTTTTTCCTTGTATAATAACATTAAAAACCCATTAACTCATAGTCTCCTATCTAATTATAAAAAACATAATACAAAAGTAAAAATATGCCCTGATACAGTTTTTTAATAGACTGACATGGGACCCACATTACTTATTCCCCATGTTGGACGGTCACATGGCCTCAAGTGAACCTCCCCATATGACACAGGCTTCCTACTTGTAGTTAGGGTGTTATGGTTTTACAGTGCAGATATTATACCATTATATCAAACTCTCTTAGAAAATTCCATAATTAAAATACCCCTATTAATGAATAATATAAAAAGAAAGTATAATAATAGATCTGAAATTATCACAACAAAGGAACATACAATAGATATAGTGAAAAATAAACTATTAAATCATAATTAATTGAGAAGTTGAATAATAATTAAAATACACAAGGCATTTTCACACACATGATGTCATGGAATGCTCATATAAAAAAGGGTAACATGAGAAAAACATATACACCATGCCATTCAAATCCTAAAAGATGAATAAAGGATTATCCACTAAAATATAAAACATATTATCAGACCTCTACTTCAACTCCCCACCTATGATATAAGAATATCAAATATCTATAGAAGGGTGATTAACCTTATCCTTACCTACATATAATTAATATACTCAAGTATACAAGGTGGCCTGAGTAAGGTGTGAGAAAAATTCATAGTACTTCACCACCAATGGTTTCTAGAATTAATCCAAGAAGTGTACATAGAAACATTTTATTATAGGTATGTGGTATAAAAATTATTAATAAATGTCTATCGGTGTGCTCAAATCCCTAAAGGACATGTGGTGGCTATACCTTCATTGTCTTAGGGTGAGAATGAGTGTTTGATAAGTAAATATAAAAAAATATATATTGTATCAATATATATATATTATAGTTATATTTTTAATCTTCCTATATGGTCTATGTATATATTCACATATGTAGACATATAACAAGATTAATAGGTATTTTCTAGATCAAGGTACAGCGCAAACATCCATAATAAGTTCGAATGAGCCTATAGGCTAAGGAAAAAAGCTACATGCACTATAACTCCTTATGAGTGGGATGTATCATGCTCAACACTCGAAATGGTGTGTGATATAACATGTGAACAAATTATGAAAGGGATGTGGTGCATCATACCCATCATCCAAATAGTTATAACGGTGTGAGACTTCATGCTCAACATCTAATGTAAGGGAGAGTAAAATTTCATTACCAAAACTCCCATAACCATAGTACCATGACCAATATCAACGAAACATTCATAGTAATAATAATATTTATTCATAATTACAATTAATAATTTATTCTTATCAAGACCAATATAACTATGGGAACCAAAATTCAATTAATGAATTTAATAAATCATGAAAAATTCATGGTGGTCTTGGAACACATTATATATACTACTTATTAAGCCATTTTACTGACTTCGGTATGAAAACCATCATGAGTCAATATTTTTAATTTACTAAATACATTTAATTAATAAAAATGGAAATTCAATTTACACATTTCAATGAAGCACTTAGGTGTGGCCATTATCAGATTATACATTACCAACATGAATAATCTACTTATTAATCAATACAATAACGTAATATGTACATTGTTTGAATAACAAATTTCATAAAAGAGGGAAATTTAAAATAAAATCCAGAAAAAAATATTTGGGAGAATTCATGGAATATAACAAATTAATTTCAAGGATCATAACAAGACAGATCATGAAAGGGGTGTCCATATTTTTAGTCGACATCTCCTAATTAATTATAAATTATACAATGGAGAATAACCACTGGACTATATCAATTTAATACCACTTAAATTAGTTATAGTAAAAAAAATAATGATGAAGTGAGGAAGACTGAAAAAAAATGAAAATAAGTCTATTATAAACTAAAATAATGATACCACCTACCTTAATAACATTTTCATCCCCATGATGAACAGAGGCTTGATAATCAAAGTAGATTGTATGAACAATGAATAATGGATAAATGAATTGAAAATTCTAAACATGAGCATACACATAAATACTGAAACATATCCAAAGATAAACTGAAATAAGAAGAATGATGAATAGATATATTATAGAGAGCTATCAAATAAATCTAACAGAACAATATAAAGAGTCTAGATCTAAGAGTTATCCAAGATATTAAATTGTGATGGTAGAGAGGCTATGTTAGTAGTAACAACGGGGCTATCTTCAAGAAATTGAAGGAGAAATAAGAGAAATATTTTTTAAGTCATTAAGAGAAAACAATTCATTTCTCCCCCCACAATTGTGGAACACAGAATGGCTACATGGTTCAGTTGAACCATTATATCCACATTTTCTACTCAGATATCCCACATAGTTATGGTACAAAATTTTAATAACTGTACACAAACCGTGCCCAAATACTCTTCCAAGAATTTCTATTATAGCCTAAGGTTGTGTGCCTTTCATCGCATGGTTTCTAGAAAGAAATGAGGACTACCTTTTTTTCATATTTTTAAGATCCTCGTGATATGTATTAGATTAAGACTCTCTTGAAACCATTCGTACCCTCTATCACATGTCTACCAATATTAATAAAAGGATTTAGACTAAAAAATTAGCAATACCATCATGAACCAATTCCTTTCAAAAAAGGAAAACCAAAATTAATAATCCAAAATGATCTCAGGGTAATCACACACAACTATAGGTAGAAAACCTCCCAGGAATGGATCAACTGCATTAAGAATAATCTGTGATTACTACAATGAGATTACCACTGCATATAGAACATCATTATATTCTATTATTGATCTAGATTCCCAATAACCTATGGAAACTTGATTGACCCCATTAGTATGTAATAAATAAACTTGTTGATGATAAAATTATATCCAGTACTTAACAAGAATAATATATTCCATGTCAATATTCAAGTAGAATATTTCATGATCAATTACTAAATGTACCATTCCACAAAAAAGGCAGATATCATTATGTGATGTGTGTTACCTCTAAAACCATGTTTCAACCACTTTCACCATTGTATTTAAACATAAATCATGAATGTAATAAGAACCAATGGAAACAAAAAAATATAACAAAACATGAAGATATAATATAATGAGTAAGAGCCATATAATACAAATCTATAAACTTAGAATATAATATAAACATTGTGCCTAAAAAATTTGATGGCCATAATTCACAATCCATTATTGAATACTCTATTACATATATTAATACAATATTATCCTCAAGAAAATATCCTATGGATTGATGACTAGAATCACCATCATTTGAATCATATACACAAACCTCTGAACCCTTGGTTAGATTTGATCCAACCCAACTACCCGAAGATATATTTTCATAAAAGCATTATATATGGAAATATAATTCAAAATTATGAAAAGTATTAGAAGAATCCACACAGTTAGTCCTGTTATGAGCACTAATTCTACTTTAGTAGAAGACAACCAATTGTACCCATTTCATTTTCCCCATGAATTATCCTATAGAAAACTAACCACTCTTATAGTTACTTTTTCCCCAGAAGGTACACCCTAGGTAACCATCGAAACAACTAAAGATCCACCCAATCCTATCTCCCTAGAAATGTATTCCTCATTTATAGATACATTTTTACTACTTCTACAATGATTGAGGGTATATGAATATCATCATATACTGATTATCATGCCTCTTCCCTAACTAAAACCACAAAGCCATCATATACTCACTACTAAAATGCTATAGTGTGAGATTCCCTAACAAATCCTAACAAGTAGAATACTCCATAATGGTTCGAAATCCCATAAATAAGTTCATAAAGTCATTGGTATTTTCTAAAAAAATTATCTATATAAAACTACTGGTAATGATTTTCTTGAATGAAGGATTGGGAAGATCCCCATGAAACGTGTATTTCACAATGGAATCCAGCCATCTTATACCTGGTCCCATGAGAATATACATGGATAATCCCACAATATAATTTTCATAAGTGTTGAAAATTTGAAAATTCCCTCTATCCTTTCAGGACCCTCCTTAGATTCCTCGATTCTATTATCACCACGAATGATAGGTGTATATTGGATAGTAAATTTTGAGAAGTGATCCACTAATGGTCCTGAGTTCCCAACACCCATTTTTCATAGAGTATAAACTGTGTGGTTACAAGTTTATACTAAATATTGTTCCACTAGAGGATTTCCTAATAGATCATTTCTCACAACATCCAAATCAGTCATGGAAAAAGTACAAAATCCTAGGACAAGAATCTGATAATGATAACTAATTTTAAAAATATTAATAATTTAATGATACCATTAAACAACTGATAAAAAAAGTTACTTAACATGGAATATTTTAATATAGATATGATTTTTATATAATCCCTTGAAATGACCCCAAAATCAAAGCATAAATATGTGTAAATGTCCCTGGCCACCCATATTAACTCAGATTTAGTCAAAGAAGTGAGATAGTCATTCCCATTTTCCACACATACTAAATTAACTCAAATGATTTAGTCTCAGGTATTCCCAAGATATATAACCTGACTCGGGTAAGGCTAACACAATTCCTGATGAGAATCAATTTGATTTCAAATTGTAATGATCCATCCTGGGTCAACTATACAGGACACCTGAACTGGCATATCTCATGATATAATTAAAATAATATTCAAGAAACCAGTCATAGATATAGAAAAAAATGACATTAAACCAATGTGGGATGTAGAAAATAATGAAATACCACTAAATGAATACAATCCCAAGGCAAAATTGGAAAAAAAATTAATGTATGTCAAAATTCCACATGACCATCATCTACCTTTGGAGAAATAGAGAATGAATGTAATAAGAACTAGAGAATCCATCATGATGCAATATACTCTTACCTTTACCAGAATCCTCTAATAAAACAGCTAAAAATTCCTAGAGGCATTTTTTTGTGTAATAAAAACACTAGTAGGATACCAAAACAATTTATACACATGATCTTATATCAAGAATGAAAATAGAATACCTTATAAAATAAATGAATTTTAATTTTTTTTATAAATCCAAATAATTTATAAATAACTTTTCATTCTCCTCCATTTTTTCATAATAGAATTTCATATTCTCAAAAAGTTATGTAAAAAATATAATTAATAAAATAGTAAATCATATCCATGCACCAACATGTACATAGAAAAAAACATATCATTGAGAGAATCTATCATGAGAAGAGATTAAATATAACACCATGGAAAAACATTTGAGTTGAAATATATGATTAAAAATAAATAGATAAAAAACCAAAAAAATGTACCTCGCATATTGGTCCCTATACTATGGGAGACTACATAATTGACACTCAAAATCCTAAACCAAAATACATTGAATAAGACATATTTCTAGTCTTACAAGTTTATATGACAGAAGGATACCTTCTAATGGTGAAACACACTCTAAGGATACTCATGTGTCTTTTTTAATACACCCAATGCTCCTATTGTTAAATTTTCTAATACATTTTCAAATACACAATCAAATTTCTAAATTCATAAGGAAATTTTCCTTAAAATAAAATCTAAATAAATAATTTTTAGAGATTGAAAAAACCACATCCAAATCAATTAATTACTTTTTAAGAAATTCAAAATTTTAAAATAATTATCCTTTCCCTAAAATCATTAGAAAAATTTTATAACTTAAAATCAATGAACTCCCCAGTAGAATTTATCATTAATGATATTAAATTCATTAAATTAACCCATTTTATAGAAACAAATACCTCAAAATCGTATAAACAATGCTTCATTCAATAGTGGTGACCAGAAACAAATAGATCAAGCCTGAAAAGGAAAGGAATTCCATAAAAATGTAATGGATCATTAGAAAAAACTATCCCATCACAAAACCACAACCAAAAAAAGAACTAAACCAAAGAATAAATAAAATTATTATATACCCATTTATATGAAATACGTCCCCTATAGAGATAAATAACTAAACTTAGAAATTTTAAATGGAGTACACAAAACTTCCTAGGGTAATCTTTTTGTCAAGGGGGATTGGTTGAATGGTGAAAAGAAATTAAATTAGCCTTGCCCCTCCCTAAATACCAAAACACCCTACAATTACATGGTATGTAATTCAATTAAATTTCATTTAATTAACGAGGGTCATATAAACCAATAAACCATGTCCTATATATAAAAAATAAATTTAATATATACCAGAAGTGTATGTTATTCAGGGGGTGTAACAATTCATGTTGTGTACCCAATTCACGACATCTTCCATGAAATTATTAAATGTTGTATAATTCCATTACACGATATGTAATCTTCTAGAAGAATAATAAAACTACATGTTTATGCTGAAAATTCCATCAAATAATTGACATCACCATTACTGGTATTATCCCAATTCATTCTCCACATTATTAAATCAATGAGAAAGGAAAATAAAAAGAGAGGTTAAATTATAGCTATTTGAATGGTATTTGGGTGTAATAGATTTTGAGTCACCCTCAAATTTATTCCACTTTTATTAAACATGATATATTGAATATATTTTTGTCATATTTTCTCTCTCATATTATTCTTTCAATAATTATTCTATGATATTTACCACTATATCCTTCCCCATACACAACATCTGATCTCAATTATAGGTATTTATTCAATTTCCAAGGTTTTTTGGATATAAATATGAATTATTTCAAATATATATAATATAATTGATAAATGTATATATTAAATTTTTATTTTTATTCAATTTTTTAAAATATAATTTTAGAATTATAAATATATCTACTCTCATTAAAATGTAGAACTCTAATATCTTAATGTATTCAAACATTTTTGTTTTCTTACAGTATAAATATGTAACCACTATATTTATGTGACATGATTGGGGTTGTTACAGTTTGAAGTAGTGAATTTTTAGGAGATATTTTGTGAACTATATAGAGAATAAAGACGATATATATTTCAAAATTCATGATAACCCCTTTTCAAATTTAGGAAACATTTAAAGAGTATTTTATTTACATAACAATTACATCTTATGTATTAATATTCATAATGGTATGGCCCAATCATGTTTATTTCTTTATTTATAAATAGTTCCTAGTAGAAATAATGTGAACTATTTTAACACCAATAATATATAATGGGGTTTATACCCTGAGAATGTAAATAAATCTAATAGTGCTGGTTTTGTAGGTGAGTAAATTATAATGATACTCGGGATATTGGTAGTAGTTATGAAAAATAACAAACATTGTACGGTAAACCAAGAATAAAATAATTAAATATTTCATTTTTTTAGATTATTATGAAATGAATTTTAGAAATATACATGTCTGACAAAAATAATGGTTTTTTGACTTTAGAGACTATATACATAGTAATTTTATAAAATAAATGATATTAAAAATATTCCATAATGTTATTCTTATAAAAATCCCTTCATTATAATTTATTATATAATCCATTTATTCAAACCTTGGGAAAATGAAAAAATTAAAATGGGTGATATGTGTTTATCTTCAAGGGTAAACAAATGAAATATCAATCAATGATCATATGGGAGTGTAATATTAGAATAATGGTATAAGAATACTATTATAATATAGAAATAAATTCCAAATATATAACATTTCATTAATAATAAATCATGTAATAATAATTATTCATAATCAAACACAAATGTTATTAGTATGTGGAATCATAATAAAATTGATCATGTTCCATTGGATCATATCCTATGTATAATACCTATGTTTGTGTCATACACATAAGCATAGAATATCATTTTCATTATAATGGATCATAAAGAAGAATATCATATTCGATTGGTTTCACTCCAAATTCAAAAATTTCATTACACATGATTCACTATCAAGGATTTAATAGTGGATAGGGTACCATATAAATTGGGATCACTCATAATTCTATTCAATATTAACTTGAGAGATATTAATCAGTCCAATTAAATTAGAGATAGATGTAATTCTAGGACCACAAATCACATAATTAAATCCCTATATATATGTATCTCTCTGTGTGCGTGTGTGTTATAAAAGATAGAATAACATTCATCAATTTATCATGTCATTTTAAAAATAATGGAATCATTATTTGTAAACATACATTGTATCATAAATGAAAACCACGTCTAAAATGGGTTTTATTGAATAATCCTTAAAATATTGTTGGTTACTAATTGAAGGATTTTTTACGGTATCAAATGTTCATATAGGTAGTTAATATTAGGAAACATCAATATATTTTTACATAGATCAAAATTACCTTTGATATTATATTTGACAATTTTAGTGTAAATAGAGAAGAATTATATGTTTCTTTTAAATAATTAAAAAATATAAATAATGTTGTGTGAAAATTTTTACCTCAAAAATAACTATGGAGACATTTTTAGTATTATTTAAAAAAAATTCATTTCGGAGGTAAATTTCTTTTTCGCCGAAAACATTAAAATAAAAATTCTTTCACATTTTTTTCAAAAATTCATAATTAAGAAGTTCAAAAAACAATGTAAAATTAAATTTTTAAACATTTAAAAACATAAAAATGTGATTGAAAATGAATATAAAAAATCATTGGTTCCTATAAAATTTCATTCTAGAAAACAATTAAATTAACATGGAAACAGATGTAAAGGATTGTCAACCAAATTTAATATAAGGATGGGTCTTTATAAAATAATTATCAGGATCATTTTTATTATAAATGATATGAAAATGGTACTAAAACATAATAATTTTAGGATGAAAATGTGGAGAATAAAATATTTCGAGGTCAAATAATATTATACATATAATTTCCTTCAATGTAAATTTATCATTGAAGATCGCAATAAAATTAGATTGTAAAAAACCCTTACATCAAATCTCCAGTTTATTTATTAACAGGAAAGAATGTTTTATAATAAATATATATTTAATATAAATATATTCATAAAACATATTCGTACTTATAATAGTATACATGATTTACATATAACATTTTATAACCCATTTATTAACAATCATTCAATATCACCATTCTTTTGAGTGTTAAACACTACATATTTCATGTCTGTTTCATTTAAGAGGTTATTGTACATGGACATTTATCATTGTTAAAATATATAAAAAATCTTATTTTTATCATAATTATAATATTTACTCATTATATATTTTTTTATAATTGTTAATCTAACATGTTGATGAATATTTAATAACATAAATTTTTTGAGATAGTTATACATGCATATCCACATGTGATGATTCTACTTTTCAGTGGATTTAATGATAAAAATGTTAATTACAATTAACTGTTACAAAATAATTAGTATAAAATAAATATCATGAACACTAATTAAATGTATCCTTATATTCATCCATTTAATTTGAAATTGATTTCTGAATAACAACACTTTGTGGATGTTTTAGTCAACATATACGCATTAACGACATTCTCTATCCCCAACGGAAGGTAAGGTAAGAAGGTAGATAAATTATTTCAAATAAATAATAAAAATAATTTCCCATATATTGTATATAAATTTTTAATAAATCATAATAACCTTCTATGAATGATGGAAATTAATACTGAATCATATCGTTACATGGAGGTGGTATCCCACGTGAATGCATGATTGATACATTCATTTACCATTTGATATAAATGTGATGGAAATGGTTTTCCTATAATCACAATGAAAACTTATTATATTTAAGATAATTAATCCATCATACTTCTTTCAATGTGATTAATTCATTTTAATAAAGAGAAGATATAAAATTTGAATGGGTTGGGTAACATGAATACATCTTTTTTAAGAGACCTTTAAAGTTCTACACATGATTCCATCATAGGATTATCATAGAGTAAAATTGGGCGGAAAAAAATGAATGTATGTTATATATAAAGGATCTTGAGTGGATATTTCCTCAGTTATAGAACTCAAATTGTGTTAATAATAGAATATAATATGATACCTTTAATAAGTGATGGGAGGGATACACTTGGTAGTACATAACTGATTTAAATAATATAAAGTCACATTCATGTAAAACTAGAACAAAATATGTAAAATATCAATTCGTTGAGAAAATATGTTAAATAATTATTAAAACCATAATATTTAGACATGTTTATGTCATATTTTTACACTATACTTTACATTTAACCATCGATATATTCAATTAAACCCTAATTATTATAAGAATTTATTTCTAGGTTTTATTTTGATTATTACCATAAACTAAGGTGGAATAATTACCAATTTTTTATATTTTTTACTAACCATATCAGGATTATGTTATCTAAAAAAAATATAATTTGTATAATTTAATTTTAAAATAAAAATGAGATACATGATAAAAGCTATTTTTATGGAATTAATGAGCATAAAGCCAGAATGAAATTATTTCCTTTCCATTTAAAAATAATTCGATGAGTGTTAATTTTTATTATTGAATATATCATCTATATATTTCATAAGGACCAATAAATTTAAAACAGTAAAATTTATTTATTTGATAGTACATTGCACAAAAAATTGTGCTTTTTATAAAAAATATCATTTTAACATTAAATCATTTTGATTAAATTTATATAAAAAATATATCCTATAAAATAATTTTAAATATGTGTACTTTAAAAAAAATATCTATTTTATTACTCATACGCATCAAAAAAATTTATAGTAAAACATTTTCGTATTAATTAATAATATTTTAACAATATATTAGGATTCATTTAAACACTCTATTCAGTGAAAATTATTTCATTTAACTCCTCAAATATATTAAAAAGGATTATAAAAATCTGGTTGTTGTGGATAGAATGTCGAAATATATCATATGAAAACACGATGAAATAATGTTTGAATTATACAAAAAAAACCACTAACAATCAATGGATTTACTAATCAATAAATGGTTTGATAATGGATCATGTCCCAAGAGTAGTTATTTCACATAATTTTATCTTTAAAATGGGAGAAACTATTGATGGAAGTTAATCTTTCAATGGAATATGCTAATAAGTGGTTTCAATTAAATCAATAAAATAAATATGAATATGAGATATATGTTATGGAATTCTGAATTTTAATTTAATATTCATTGAAAATTACATTCCCCATGAGAAAACATCGGATATAGATAAGAATATATGTGATTTATGAAAAAATGAAGAGGAAAATGTTTTTGAATATGACTCTAACCATATAATGATAGAAACTCATTTCATTGATTATTTATGTATTGTAGGAATAATTAATGGTAAATTTTTATGGGATATATTATTTTCTCTAAATTTAAATAACCACTCGAATAAAAAAAAGAATATGACAATGTAGTTTCAATGGAAATAAGGAATGGGAAATAATTCTCCATTCCTTATATACTGAATAGAAATCAAAAAAATGTATAGGGTGGTTGATTTCCCTATAATTATAAATAATTAAAAATATATGAAAGGAAGGGATTAATTTTAATCATTTAATAGTTCTAAAATGAAACACCATTGGTAATGTAAATGTAGAATTAATATTTTCATTACATATAATTTAATTTCCATCAATTTCAGTAATGTATTGTAATGGTAGAATCCACCAAAGTATAATGCCTCAACTGAAATAATATGGGTAACCTTTCATTATAATTACCCTAATAATCAATGGAATATACTACATAATATGCCATGAGAGATATTAAATGCTTATTCAGTTATTAAAACTGACATTTGTGTTTTAGATGATGTGATATCTTTACATTTTTTATAAACTCAAATTTATCTAATTCATTTTTAAATTATATAAATACACTATATTATATATCTTAGAATATTCTATGAACATTAAATCATCGCCAAACACTTTGGGATTAATGTTTATAATAAAGGAACATAGTAATAAAACATATCAAAATAGAGACATATCAAGAATAATGTACTGAGATTCATTGAAATTCCCTTTATTTTGAAACATAATTATTCTACCAATTTCTAAAATTTCATAAAAATTACATTGTATGTATAAGAGCATAAAATATTATAAATTACATTATTTCTAATATAAGGAGATTATTGTGTGTAAATTTTTCCTCAATTATATTTTCATTAGAGGTGATACTTCATTATTTGAGCCATGTATACATCCACCAATAGTAGATCACCATAATAATATTATCGAGGGATATGAATAGGGAATGAAATTCATTAATGTGAATGACGTCCTATGAAGATATATTATACCAATTCTTTCAATTATACATTAATTTTTCTTCGAGAAGAATTACAGGAACATCCACTTAATCATGAAGTTTATTTTTTCATTGAACATATCCATAATAAAAACCACATATTTTGAACTCCCATTAGAATTGAATGAATTTAAATAGTCTTTTTGAAGGAATAAATCTAGAAGTTCTGTGATAAAGGATTCACTCACCATTGTGTGTCTCCATTATAACACACAATTCATTTTTTTTGAAAAACAAGGGTGGGTCTATGATTTGGTGAAATTGTTATAGGGAAATTAATTCTATAATATAAAACATATGTCTCATTTTCCATCAATTGATCAATTATTTGACCTACTAGTTGGGGGATATTATTTTTCTATGTTTAATATACACTTTGGTTATCATCAATTAGGGTTTATGAAATATGATATACAAAAGAAAAAGTTCCTCAATAGGAATTTATATTTTCAATTTATATTAATTTTCTTTAGATCAAATAATTATCACTTTCTTTATTTGGATGTAATGAATAGATTATACAAATAAATACTTGATAACTTCATTTTGGTCTTCATTAATAATATCATTATAGACACTAATAGCCATTGTGATCATGAGAACCATTTAGAAAGCATTCTTTTGACTCTTAGAGAAGATAAATTATATTGGTCATTTCGTATGTGTGGGATTTGGCTACAACCTGTTCCTTTTGAGAGACATGTTATCTCCATTAATAAAATATTTATTGATCAATTTATTAAAAATGGATTTAACGTATTAATTATTCATGACTGTTTACAATTTCTTCCAAATTAACTAACTGATTAACCTAGTTGACACATAAATGGTTCATATTCAATTGTTCAAAAGAAAGTGAAAATTGATTTTAGTAGAAAAATAATATATAAATAATTAAACCATTTTAAACATTTCGACCCTGAAAACTAGGACATCAGATACATAGTTAAAAGTCAATGGAAGTATTATATTGTTACCCAATAAAAAAAATAAAAGAGTTCCTTTCTATGAATTATTTCAATAAATAAAATATGAACACAATTACCTAGCACATGGTATTGTGATGGAAGTTAAAATTGTACACTTAAGGATACGAAGACATTGTCTCTATGTTGAATGATATTCCATATATATAGATCATAACATATTTAATTTCATGTGCTTTGAAAATGATTTAAACATGAGATACATATGATTGGTAGTCCTTATTATGGAACATTTATTTTCGATACACTACAAGTATGGTAATGAAAACAAGTGGTTGATTCATTGAAGATGAATGAAACTGATTTTTTGACCATAATAAGGATAAATAAAAATGTTATATTCATTGATTTAGTAGAGTTTGATATAGTAATTTGTTTAATTTAGGAATATTATTTTTCAATATATTTTCAAACCAGACTTACTATGGAGGAAAAGAATTCCATGTAATATGATAAGGTATTATTTAAAATATTAAATCATAAAATTATAGAAAATTAACATGAATCTTCTAGGAAGACGGTGTGTTAATGAATAGGAGTAAGTTTTGTAATCCATATATAAATGAGTTGTATAGTGAATTACATGATGATTCATATAGAATAATTATATTAATACACCCCGATAGCCTAATGATGTAGATGGATTTAATAGTACAAATCTAGTGGAATAGTGTTCTAGAGGATATTTTGTACCATATGTGAAACCATAAAATTTTATATAAATTTTTTAATGTACCGTATTTTTTATCTAAGTTAAAATATAAAGTTTTTCAAAAAAATTTGGTTTATCAACAGGTTGTTTTTTAAACTGTGCGCCATGATTTTATTCCGAGTGTTGGGACACCTAAAGCCGTCATTTTTCGGACATGCGTAATTACACTATAATTTTAGTGAGTGTCTCTGTGAGTCTCAGGAGAACTAGATCTGAAAAATTACACATTAATGGATCTACACGGTCAACACACAGTGGAAGTCGAACCCGTTCAGTTTACCTTATTTAATAAAATATATAATTTAATTAAAGAAGATTATATGAGTGTTTGTGAATAATTAAAAAAATGTTTTAATAATAATATTGAATTTATTATTAATATTATTGTGGTTGTTTAATTATATGAATGATAAAGAATTAATAAATTCATTATTGAAGAAATTAATACGGATTTGGGGTTTATTGAAGAACCATTTCAATTAACTAAAGAGTATCAGAATTATTAATGGACCATTTGTTATTAAATAGAGGAATTTGCTAATAATAATAATGTTTTTATTATTATTATGAAGTCATTATTTATTTTCATGCTTTGAGATTTTAATTTCATGTTAAAGGAGTATATTATTTATGAGAATTTAATGTGGCTTTTGAACTTATCAAAGAAGTTTTTCTTTAAATGAGGATTTTCAGATTTAATGAAGCATTGTTATTAATTTGAGGAATTGGTTTTATCAATGGATTCCAAAATAATAACAATCAGATTATTATTATATTAGTTTTATGAATTTAATAATTTTTATTACTATGGATGTTAAATTAGTGGTTTTGGGTTGGATTTTTAATTATATTATTAATATTGTTATAAATTGGGGGTTTGGTTTTTTGAAAAATGAAAGTTAGAATAATAATAATAATATAGAATTTATTATTATCTTTCTTGTTATTTAGTAAGACAAATGTTAAAATAGTTAAATGATCTATATGGAGTTTCATATTTTATTATGAAACTTTTATTAAGAGAAAAATAAATGAAGAATTATTTTTCAATAAATGGGGAATTTTTCACTTATTAGATTAGTTTTTAACGTGTATAATAATAAAAAATGAGTATTTATATTTTAATTATTACATTCAATTAAATGGATTAACTTAAGGGAAAAAAGAATCTAAATATGGGAGGTGTGACTTGTAGGTGGCATGACCCCCTATGTTTCTCCTCTTCCATGCACGATATAGAAGCATCTCCGGCCACCTCCTCCACACGACCATCATCCATTGGACCTCCAACAGCGTGCAATCCCCATGCGAACCACCCTATAGTAGTGTGACATCCAGGTGGAGCACCTGCAGTGCGTGACCCCCATGGCGCGACCGCCCTCCGGGTAGTATTCATAGGTGCGCCACCCCCTCTCTCGAACTACACTTTGCATGTGAAGATTCCTCTTGGTCTCTTCAGTAATAGTTTCCACCTCGTTAAGGAAAGTCTGTCTGCATATAACTCGTGATTCTCATCATCCATTGACTCCTCTCTCTCTCATGCATTTTTTTCTTATCCGAAACCCTATGGTTAGGGTTTAATCAGATCATTGTGTTATACTATTTTTAGGATATGTGAATGTTTACTCAGGACCAATTGGTCAATAATCTAGATTCCACGTCAAAGGGAAAGATGGATAGCCTCGAATTGTTTTTTTCATTATTGGTTCGAGTAAGTATCTAAACCCGCTTTTTGGTTTTTCACTGGTAAAATTATGGCATGTTAATTTTATTATTAGTTCTTGTTACAATGTTAGAGGTGTGTTTTTCATTACTACATTGATTCTGTGTACTGGATAAATATATTTAATTCTTTATGATAAATGTAATGAACACACACATATAAATATATAAATATATATGACAGTGTGCATGCATGTGTCTTTAGATCAGCTGTGGACTGGTTTCCGCCAAAGTACATTAATGCATTGCGGAATAAAAATGGTGCCACCCCGAGGTAGGTTCCCCAATCATTATCACTTAATTTTAGAAATATAACTTCATTAATGATTTCATAATGTGAGTTTCATTGATTATGGAACTGATAACTTTTCCTTAAATTCGGATTGATGATAAACTACTGGTCAGTGGTAATGTCATATCATGCTTACTATGGTTTGTGTTTTCATATGTCTTCTTTCTGGTGGTGATATGTGATATGTCGATGCATGACACTTTTTATGTTATTAAATGATGCCTCCCATGAGAGATAAATTAGGACTTGATCGTGTGTTGGTTTTAATAATGTATTGATAATTTTTTTGAAGTGATATGATTATATAGTTAAATTATTTGAATGACACAAGAAGGGTAATAGTGTAACTAATTTAGGAATTAATTATCAATTCACGTTTTTGAAAAATCATGGCATTTCCTAAATATTGAGAATATTGAATATTTTGAAATGTTGGGAATGTAAATTAGAAACTTGAAATAATTAATGGATGGATTAATTGTTATATGATATATGTTAAATGGAAAATTGATTTATGAAATGATTAAAGAGATATTATTTATTTAATTATTTTTTGAATTAATGAATTTTCACGCAATAAAATAGGATTGTGATTTGATTGGTTGTTGCGACTGTTGGCTAAGGGTAGCTTTTGATACGATTTTGTTATCTATACCTTAAGATGAATTTGATGGAGTTGTTTAAAAATATGATATCTTCTGTGAGATGGTTTATAAATAACTGGTCCTTGTTCATCATGTTTTCATATGATTTTTACAAGCATGTAAATTGTTAATGTCTGGGACGAATCACAGTTTGAGTGGATGGGTTCAGACTTGTAAAATAATTGGTATAAATAAATTTTTAGTTAAAACCCTAGTAGGATTTATCAGAATAATTAATTGATAATAAATTATTAAATATTGTTATTTTTAATGGTTAATTAATTCTATAATTGTAACACCCCATGATTTCGTAGTACGTTGTCTCTTCAAAGTAATTCAATAACATGCGCAACATGTAACACCGAGTTCGAGCGCACCAAAACATACCAAACTGGCATTTCAAAAAGAGGTGATGAGTAGAATTAACTGAATTTTGAATTTTATATAGTCTATATTATTTTAGAATACATATTATGTGTTTCTTAGGCATAGTATAAGAACAAATTAATTTTTTTCATGTAAAAGAATCAATTTTCAAAAAATGCAATTTTATCGCCATTCAATGGAGAAAACATTTTAAAACCAATATTTGACTCTTTTATATATTCAATTTAGTTAAATTAAATTATTCATTAGAATAAGGAGTTAAAAATTTAGTTTGGATAATTTTTTTGGAACTTTTCTATTAACATTCATATTTGGTTAAAGAGTGAAAAATACTAAATTTTAATTGAAAGAAACTTTTTAATCAAATTGATTTATAGTGCTAGATTATAAATTTTAATGGTTTTTAAGTATAATTAGATTATATATTTGTCATTTAATACAATATAGGTCATTATAAGTAATTTAATACTTAAATTTCACATAAACACACGTCAATATTTTGATAGTTTTTAAAAAATCCGCTTTTTGGTTTTGACAACGGGAATTAATTTTAAATTAAATAATTCATCTTCTTATGTTTTGAATATGGTAAAATAGAATTCAATTTTAAATTCGTAATATCAAAATTATCTTATGGTGAATTTTTGGTATTTTTCTGAAAATCTTCAATTTTTTATGAATAGTGAAAACCATTCTGTTTTTGTTAAAAACAGATTTTTTTTAAAATAATTATTTATTTTATTTAAATTTATATTAAGTAAAAATATATAAATAATACCTATATTATTTCAATGTAATTAATTGGAGTAATTTAAAAAAAAATTAGATTAATACACTTTCCTTGAACATTTTACCGTCTTTTACTCACCTTCTTGGCACATTAGAAAACATTCATAAAACCTAATTTTACCAATTCTGTGAATTGAATTTTAAAAATATGAGGCACATAGTTGATTTCAGTAAGTAAAATGTGGTTCAATAAGAATAAATTTTTTTTTGAATAGTAAATGTTGACTTTTTTACCACGGTAAAAAGTAAATAAGTAATTAAAGATAAAAATAATATTAAAATTACCCCAAAACAAGTCATAATTCTATTGGATAAATGTTTTTCAACAAAAAACAACCTTAGTAATAAAATATGATCGTTTAGATCCACTTGGATTAGAATAGGTCATTTATTGTCTTTTATTTAAAAAAGAGTTAAAATTATTAAAATCACGGTTTATTAACTGAACAATTTTAATATAGGGTTATACATAAGATAAATTAGACTATAAATATTCATTATAAGGATAAAAAATTTACTAAATAATTTTATTTTATTTATAATTTTTATTCATTATATAAATAAAATTATTTTTGATAGAATGATGACATCGTAATTACCATATTAATGAAAGATTAAAATAGTTGATATTATAAATATCCAAATAAATATAAATTCAAAATATTGATGCACTAAACTAATTTTATATGTTAATATGACATGTTAGGGTTGAATAGTTAATTTTTTTTCGAAGTGATAAGTTTTTTATGACTTTCACAAAAACAAAATACCAAATCGTGTCAAAATTGACATAAATGAGTTTTTAAAACAAATATTTTATTATGAAATTATATAATATGCCTAAAAATATAAGGTGCGGTAAAAGGGAATCAATAATATTATATATGTCATTAATTAACAACTAGAGGTTCTATTGGAAGTTTATAATAATTTTACTAACCACATATTTTAAGAATACAAGAAGACACGGAAAAAGTTAAACTATTTATCTAATAGTTAAATAAAAAATATAAGGTCAATATTGTAACGTAAACTTGTCTAAAACCAATTTATTGAGAGGATTTCAACCCATTGTTTAGAAATAAACCAATTTACAGCCATAATAAACTGAATATTATGGTATAATAAATTAATACTTTAATCTTTTCCTAATGTGACCCTGACCCCTCTTATAAAAGGGAACGTACCCTTCACTCAAATTCACACTATCATGAACCATCCCCTGGGGCCCATATCTTGACTACCCCAACCCCGCCTTCCAATGGCCAGGGGATGGCGACCAACACCAAAGGCGTAACTCCCTAAAAACTAGAAAGGAATTTCCTTTATAAAAAATAAACATACACAACCAGAGTACAAGCGGAATTAAACACTAAGTAATACAGTATAACAAGTGTGCTGAGAGAATAGAGGGCATGGATATACAAGACCAACAGAAATATACAGCAACAACTGAAAGAAAGTACAATTGAAAAGACAAACAGCTGAATGGTGAAGCAGCTCATGGATCGTCCTTCGGGTTCCTTCATGAAGGGTTGGTACAAATGTCCTCCTCAGCACTCCGCTTCTATCGGTCCGCTCTGGGTGCCATCACGCCAAGTGTCCCCCTCTGGGTACCATCCATCCCTCATACACTCTGCTTTGGTCAGCTCTGTCCATCGTCTGCATCCAACACAACGAGGTGCGGTCATATCCCGTGCAGGGGTGAGTATAACGATACTTAGTAGGGACCCTGAGAACCTCAAGGTCTCTCAAAATCTATCAATTATTAACCAAAAATAAATATCTCAATAGATAACCTTTACTTAGTTTTATGCCCATACATATGCTTATGTTATCAAATAACCCATCTCAATCATGAGGAAAACACAAAGATCATTGACTCATCTCAAACAAGGATTTTCATTATCGAAACCACGACTGCTGGAGAACTCTTTCCATGTCGAGTATAGTGGCCATGTCATGACTCCAAGGCAAAACTCACTAACCTTAGACTGTTGACATACTCCTCCTGTCGAGTACCATGGGTCTACTGCCAAAACGGGCACTCCGTCCGTTGTGGATCTGCCGCCAAAACCGGGCGCTCCCCCTAATAGCCATTAGAGGTACTCCTCCTATTGAGTACCGCTGGTCTCTTTCCAAACTAGGCACTTCGTCCACTATGGGTCTACAGCAAAACTGGGCGCTCCGTCCACTAGGTTCGTAGAATCACTCCGATTCTAATCGGTTAAGCAGTCGTCAGGTCTACAGCTGCTAGGTCTCTGCACTCCGTATGCTCATCTCCTGGAGATCTGCTTCACGGGCTACTGGTAGATACTCTAAGTGTAATGAAGTCTCATTTGAAAGTATCTGAAAGGACCTACACGTCATAGGGGCCCCAATGTAATAGACGGTGCGTCAATCGGAAGCTCGGTCTGTGAGTTATCAGCTTTTCCATTCTAGGGGCCTATTTAGATTTCGGGTGAAATCCAACTCGACCATACTCCAATCTCATATGAACCCTGTGTGGAGTAAGCCAAAAGGACCGTCTCATCAAGAAGAATCCAACGTAGTTGATGACACGTCATTTAGACGTCCAGACCGTAAGATATATGTGTTTCTGCTCCGAGGGCCCGGCTGGTTTCGGGTTCGAACCAACCCGGTTGTACCCAAAATTTGCCAAAACCTATTGAGTGTAATATAAAGAAACGACCGTATCGATTCGAGGAATCCTATGCAACTGACGGTGCATCGAACGGAGGTTCGTATCTCATGATATGGGAAAATAACCGAAAAAGGTCCCAAAAGGGGGGTCTGGGCCTATTTCGACCTGGACCAACCCACCCTGGGTCGGCCGGAACTGGGTCGGCCCGACCTGGGTTCGAGTCTGGCTCGGTAGGGCACAGCCTGACCCAGGATGTCAGCCCGGCCCTGGGTGTCGGCCCTGCACACGTGGCTCGGCGGCCCGGCCAGCATGGCGCGGCGGCCCCGCCCGCGAGGCGCGGCGTCCCGACCCGCGGGGTGCGGCAGCCTGGACTGCGATGCACGACGTCCCTGCCGGTGAGGCGCGACGAGCTGGCCAACATGGTGGGGCTAACTGGTCTGCACAACATGGTGGCCCAGCCGCGTGGCTAGTGAGGTGAAGCCCACCAGGTCAGTGTGATACGGCGGTGGCGGTGCCCTGCGGGGCCCACCCTAAAAAATCAAGACGGCGGTTTTTCGGCCCTATCTCCCTTAACGGAACCGTCAAACACCAGTTCCACTCCATGCAACCTGCTACATTTATCAATAGTGCACCCTCACCGGCGTCCAGCTCAGTCGGTAGCCTTCCTGCTTAACCGTCGTAGCCTAGCTGCAGCTTTCCCTTCTGGCATGGTGTGATGGCGCCATGCTTTCTCTGACCGTCACGGCCCACTTGACTGTGGCCCTTCTACCACATGGTGTGATGGTGCCACGCTTTCTTCGGACTTCCGTGACCCTCATACCCACGACCCTCTTCCTCTAGTGCTGTGTGACGGCCTCGCGCCCCTCCAGCATTGCCATGGCCCGTGGTGGCCGTGGTCCCACTCTTCGCACAACTCGGGTGACCATGTGTCATTTGCCCTACCATATTCTTCTGCGGTTCTCTTTACCGGTGGAACCATTGTGCCACTGCCATCATCAACCATTAAAAACCATCGGACGGATGTCGGGCCAGGATTTTTCAACTTGTGCCCTCCACGTTAGATGATAACATATGACTAACAATGCACCTAAATAAAAGATGGGGTGTGAGGATTTAAATTAATCAAAAACGACCCCTACCTCGAAAAGACGTTGCACGTCGTCGAACCGTGGAAGACAAATGTCGTGGTGGTCAGGCATCATGGATGAATGGTGTTGATTCTATTGACATCAGAGGAAGACCCATCATCATTGGCGACATTCCCCACAGCGGTGTCTCCTCCCTTGACAGGACAGAAGTAGAAGATTTAAGATGTTGCTTCATGTCCTTCAGGTCATGGAGTGTTCTTTGTGCCATGGAGTGTTCTTCGCCGAGACAGGATGATTTTCTTCCTATAAAAACGAAGCTCCTTTAATTCACCAAAGGTTCTCCATACCAAATATTTGCCAACAAAATTATTTGAAAGGCTTTCACAATTAAAAATAATTTCCTTGCAATTCGAATTAATTCAAATGGAATCACGGATTAATTAAATGTTGAATTTAATTAATCCTAGTTTTTGGCATTAAAAAGATAAGGTGAAGAGTTGACATAAGATAGGGGAGATGTCAAAATTTAATGAAGGGGTGTTAATGGGGGATTTAAGGGGAGTTATGGGGAGGAGAAAGGTTAAGGATCATGTGGGCCCCACCTCACAAATATCCTCTCCTGGGAAGTTATGTGCTTATAGGTCCCACCAATAACTTCCCCATGTAGGATTTAGCTACCCAAGATAAATAAAATTTTCACAATAATTTTATTTACCATTTTTATTAAACCCAAAAAATTAACTTTCAACCCACATAAAATGAAAATGCGGTAAAGGTCCCCTTATGAAAATATTGGTGCTATGAGTTTATCGACGCCCTAGGATTTCAATTCCGAGCACCGGTTGAAAAGATAGAAAAACCTGCACATACATTTACTGAACGCACCCGAACAAAACATTAGAAATTGATTCTGGGCACACCGGGCCTTAGAATCAGGCACCGTAAGAAACTTCAGACTCGTAAAATTCCAAAAAAATTAAGAATAATTTTTCATTGTAACTTCCAGGTCATTACATTACCCCCACCTCTGGGATTTACATCCCCGTAATTCTACAACATACACTGGGGAAACAAAAGAGGGTACTGAACACTTATATGATCCTTCCAATCCCATGTGCTCTCCTAGAGGTTCCCATACTGCCAGCGAATGCGCACCATAGGAATCGACCGCCCACATAGGACCCGCTCCTATCAATCCTCGATATCCACTGTGACCTCTATGATTATATCCATGTGGTCGATGATGTGGGATAGATCGTTCATGCATCTTCTCAACTGAGATACATGGATGATGTTGTGCACCTAGTGTAACAAAGGTGGAAGGGCTAGGCTGTAAGCCACCTGGCATACTCTGTTGAAGAATTGGAGGAGTGACTGCAAATAGGATACACTATACCTATCTACAAAGGATACCATAAATGTAGCCAGCTACTCCATCGCCTCTCCGAGAAGCTGAATTCATGAACTCTTACTGAGTGAATCTGCTACTATGCTCCTCTTTCCAGGAGTATAGACTATCTCAATTTCATAGTCCTGGAGGAACTTAATCAATTGTTGTTATCTCAGGTTCAGGTCCTTCTAAGAGAAGATACACCTGAGACTATTGAGATTAGAGTAAACCGTAAACTATATGCTCAAGAAACTATGGGTGAGACTATCTAATTTAAAAGATCTAGTCTAACCCCATCTTCTTCTATTCTCTCTAAGAGCTGCTATGATTTCTCCTCATCCGAAAAGTGAAACCTGGTCTCATCCCCAATATGAACCACATCTTTTGCCTAATACAGTCAATCCTAACATGAACGGTACTAATTCATGCCATGAACAATGTCGTAAGGCCTCAATGCTACTACATTGAGATCCAGCCGTCACTCTCGCCTCCATGGGTTGAGTCACAATTTCGGCATCAGTGTGTGGTCACTGGGTCTCCTCCAATTGAAAACTTTAATGTGAGGGTCAAGTAAATAGTTTTAACTGGAACCTCTTAGTATTAACCACACGAAAAGGAAGGAAAGAAAATTTCACCAGGACAAGTGTCTTTTATTACTGTAGCTCGAAATAGAAAGACACAAAGAAACCACAACAACGACATTAACAAATTTAGAAGAACCAAGAACAAAGGCCTTGATGCCTTCAAACTAGTCCTGCTCATGTCCACCTGCTTCCGGAGCTCCATAGTCGAATACTCTAGTTGCCTGAAGCTATGCTCTCCCTTGCCCACCCGTTCCCTGCGGTCGGGATGGACCTCCTAGTGATGGTGGTGGAAACATCTCGAAGCGTCCTCCACCACAAGCTGCATGAACAGCTCATTGCGGTCCATCATGATTGAACCTCTGCCACTGCCTGAGAGGTCCTTTATCTATCTACTGATCGTCTACATGGCATGTTGGATAGTCACATTCCATGTGACCAAGCCCACCACAGAGGTAACACTATTCGTTCCTGGTATGCTTGGATCATTCTCTGCCCTGGGTTCCCCGCACTACCGATCTTGAGTCATGCGGTTGACCACCTGTAGGTATGGTCATCTTGGACCTCTACGTCAAATGTCTACTGCCAGCTACAGAATACTCCGCTGCATGTCGGCTAGTGGTTGGTCCCGCCACTGGAGAGTGCTCAGCAAGGAAACTCTCCACTAAGAGGGCTCTCTCCGACCCCTATATGAATTGGGAGGCTATAGGAGACAACTAAAGCTCTAATATCTCCCCTGAGTCCCTGCTCAAAGGTCTGGGCCCTGAGGAAGGGGTCTTGCACCATATTAGTGGAGTAGTGGGTGTGGTCGGTGAACCACGCTGAGTATTGTGCCACTGTCATGCCACCCTGCTGATGATGCAGTAGCTCCTATATCTGCACTGCTCGAAGGGTGGCAGGGACAAACTCCGCCTGAAACAGGCTCTGGAAGTATACCCATAGACATGTCGCCTCGTCATGCATCAGGAGAATTAGGATTCACTATCTTCCTACATCTTCCTGAAAGAGGCTAGCAGTGAGGATCACCATAATGTCTGCTATTGTCCCTAATAGCTTGAATATTCTCAACATAGCCTCCAGCCAATCCTTAGCCTCCTGTGGGTCTGTCTCTCCCCAGAACTTGGGTGGCCTCTGGCACTATAAATCATGCGATGCTCAAGTGGCGTGCATCGTCTTCTGCTGGGAATGGTGGAATCGGGGCCCAACGGGTTGTAGTATAACTTGTGCCTCTACTGGTGCCTTAATTGGAAGAGGACCCTATACTGAGGCCTCGTCGCTCGGCGGGCTGTTAGTATGTAAAACTCTCAAGGCTCTTGAAGGTCGTCCGCGGGGAGGCATCCTGAAAGAAACAGATGTGACCCGATCAAAAGACTATACTTGGTGAGCCGTCCTGGTTTGAGCTGACATAAAGAATAATTTTGTAAAATACACCCATTATCAGTGTTTTCGTGCACTGAGTCTGAAATCTGATGTTAAGATCCTGGTTTATGGATATGTCAGCCGCCCGCACCAACACTGGACTCCCTGAACTGAAAACCACACTTAGTACCATTAACACTATTTCATCATAGAAATAAATTATCATAGTTATATGTTCTATGGTATAACCGACTCCTCTGATACCAATTTGTCATGACCCGTCCCCCGGGTCCCGTATCATGACTACCCCAAGCCTGTCTTCCATAGGCTAGGGGTTGTCGACTAGCACTGAAGGTGTAACTTCCTAAACCCTAGGAAGGCATTGCCTTTATAAAATGTAAAGTCCCAAAACCAGAGTAAAAGAAGATCTAAATAGTAATTAAAGCAGTATAACAAGAATGATGAATGTACAAAGGGTATAGAAATACAAGCCCAATAAAAAGGTACAGCTACAACTGAAATAATGTAAAACTGAAAAGACAAATAGATGAATGGTGAAGCAGCTCTTGGATCATCCTCTAGGTTCCTTCCTGAAGGGTAGGTACAGATGTCCTCCACTGCACTTCGCGTCTATCGGTCCGATATGTGTGACGTAATGCCGATTGTCCACCTCCAGGTATCATCCAGTCCTCATACACTCTGCCTTGGTCAGCACTGTCCATCGTCTGCATCCAACACAACGAGGTGCGGGTATAGCCCATGTAGGGGTGAGTATAACGATACTAAGTATGGACCTTGAAACCCTCAAGTTATCACAAAATCTATCAAGGATAAACCAGAATGAGGATCTAAACAGATGACCTTTACATTGGTATATGACCATACATATACCTATGTTATCATGTAACCCATCTCAATCATGAGGAAAACACAAAGGTCATTTAATTAGATCAAACCAGGATTTTCATTATCGAAACCATGACTGCTTGAGAACTCCTCCTCTATAGTTTATAGTAGACCTACTGCGACTCCAAGGTGCTACTCACTAACCTTATACTGTTGAGGTACTCCTTCTGTCGAGTATCGTGGGTCTGCTGCCAAACTGGGTGCTCCATCCACTGTGGG
Organism: Viscum album; assembly: GCA_963277665.1. NCBI lineage: Eukaryota > Viridiplantae > Streptophyta > Magnoliopsida > Santalales > Viscaceae > Viscum > Viscum album. The sequence goes on from OY728160.1 coordinate 1,270,444,165, forward strand.
TCTGCCACCAAACCGGGCGCTCCCCCTAATAGCCGTCAGAGGTACTCCTACAATCAAGCACCACAGGTCTACTGCCATACTAGGCACTCTGTCCGCTATTGGTCTACCACCAATCTAGGTGCTCCGTCCACTGGGCTAGTCCAATCACTCCGAGTCGAATTGGTCAAACATTCGTCTGGTCTACAGGTGTTAGGTCTCTGCACTCTGTATAACCGTCTCCAGGAGGATCTGCTCCACGAGATACTGTTAGAAACTCAATGTGTCAAAATGTCTCACGTGGAAGTATCTCAATGGACTTCCATGTCATTGTGTTCTCAATGCAACAGATGGCGTGCCAATCGGATGCCCTGTATGTGAGTTATCAGCTTTTCCGTTCCAAGGGCCCGGTGAGATTTTGGGTGCAATCCAACCCAGCCATATTCCAATCTCATCCTAACCTTGTGTGTAGTATGCCAAAAAGACCATCTCATCAATAGTAATACAAAATAGTTAACGGAACGTCATTTGGTCATCCGGTCCTTAAGTTATAAGCGTTTCCACTCCAAGGGCCCGGTTGGTTTTTGGTTCGAACCAACCCATCCATACACAAACTTTTCTAAACCATTGAGTGTAATATACCAAAACGACCATTTCGATCTGAGGAATTCTACACAAAAAAACGGTGCATCAATCGGAGGTCTTTAGCTCATGTTATGGGCAATTAACCGAAAAAGGTCCTAAAAGGGGGGTCGGGTCCCGGTCCGACCCGGCCCCACCCACCCTGGTCGGCCCGAACCGGGTCGACCTGACCTGGGTTTGAGTCTGGCCCAGTAAGGAGCAGCCTAATCTAGGATGCCAGCCTAGCCTAGGGTGGCGGCTCGTCATGAATTTTGTGGTAGCACGGCCAGCATAGCGCGGCGGCCCGACCCGCATGGCATCGGGGCCCGGTCTCTTCGACACGGTGGCCCAGCCGCATGGTTGGGGTGGTGAAGCCCAGCTGGTCAGCATGACCAGGCATTGAATCCCGCCTGGTCAACGTGACCAAGTGGTGGCAGTGCCCTGAGAGGCTCACCCTAATGAATCAAGGGGGCAGTTTTTCGCCCCTGTCTCACGTAACGGAAGCGGAAAATGCTGGTTCCTCCCCACAAAACTAGCTGGGTTTTACCCAGGCGCACCCTCGCAGGCAGCCGTCTCAACCGGCCACCCTCCTTCCTAACCGCTGCGGCCCATCAATGGATTTTCCTTCTGGCATGGAGAGACGGTGCCATGCTTTCTCCAACCGCCGCAACCCATATGGATGCAGCCCCTCTACCGGGCGGCGCGATGGTGTCGCGCTTTCTTCAGACCACCGCGGCCCTCCTGGTCTCATCCCTCTTCCTCTAGCATGGTGAGAGGGCCCTGCACCCCTCCGGCATTGCTGCGGCACATGGTGGATACGGTACCACATTCTCACAACTTCGGTGACTAGGTGTCATTTGCGTTGCCAGATTCTTATGCGGTTTTCTTTATCGGTGACACCATTGTGCCGCCGCCATCGTCGTCCATTAAAAACCATTAGAGGGATCTCAGTCCGTGTTTGTTCAGCCCGCAACCTCCGCATTAGATGATAACATACGGATAACAATGCACCACAATAAAATACTAGGTACGAGGATTTAAATTAATCAAAAACGACCCCTACGTCGAAAAGACGTCGCACGTCATCGAAATGCAGAACACAAATGTCACGGTGGTCGGGCATCGTGGAAGAACGGTGTTGATTCTGTTGATGTCGGAGGAAGATCCATCATCATTGGAGACATTCCTAGTGGCGGTGTCTCCTCTCTTGACATGGTGTAAGAAGAAGATTGAAGAAGTTATTTCATATCCTTTGGGTCGTGGAGCATTCATTGTGCCATGGAATGTTCGTCACAGAGAGATGATGATGTTCTTCATGGAAAAACAAATCTCCTATAATTATCCAAAGGTTTTCCAGAACAAATATTTTCCAACAAAAATTATTAGATAGGATTTCACAATTAAAACTAATTTCCATGCAATTCGAATTAATTTAAATTGAATCAAGGATTAATTAAATGTGGCATTTAATTAATCCTAGTTGTTGGAATTAAAAATAGAAGTTGAAGAGTTTACATAAGAGAGGGGATTTGTCAAAACTTAATGAAGGGAAGTTAATGGGGGGATTAAGGGGAGTTATGGGGAGATGAAAGGTTAAAGATCGTGTGGGCCCCACCTCACAAATATCCTCTAATGGGAGGTTATGTGGGTGTAGGACCCACCAATGACTTCCCCGTGTAGGATTGAAGTACCCAAGATAAATAATATTGTTCACAACAATTTTATTTAACTTTTTTTATTAAACCCCAAAAATTAACTTTCAAGCTTCATAAAATGCAACTGTGATATAGGTTCCCTTAAGAAAATATCGACGCTGTGAGTTCATCGGTGCCCTCAGATATCAATTCTGAGGAGATGTTCAAAAGATAGAAAAAACAGAATGTACGTTTACTGAACGTACCCGAAAAAAACTTCCGAAATTGATTTAGAGGACACTAGGCCTCAGAATCAGGCACCGTTAGAAACTACAGTCTCGTAAAATTCCAAAGAAATTAAGAAAAATTATTCCTTGAAATTTTTGGGACTTTACACACACCCCGAAATCCATTTATCCTTGCCATCCCCTACCCAAATCTCCTCCCAATTTCCCTCCATTCAACCGAGAGGCATTACCTTGAGCATAAATCCCACCTATGGAACCCTTTTGTTCAAATCAAAAGGAAACACCCTGAAGAAGAGGTAATGCATTCTCCACCCTCTTTCAAGTTCTTTTCTTCTTCCACTTACCCTTTCATTGTTATTTCCATACCAAAAATAATAACCCTTGTACTTTATACATACTGTTATCTTTTTATAACTATGGTAAAACCATATTTTTTATTATATCCTTCTTATAAATGACAAAGTCACAACAAGTGTGTACGTATGGATTACCGTATCCACTTCGTGGGGTAGTTTGTTATTCAAACACTTCATTATTTTGATGGTCATAATAATCAGTATAACTGATGAAAATAATAAATATAAAGTTTTAATTATTCTGTATATATGATATAAATTCAAATTATATATGATTTCACCATCAATATAATGATGTTGTCGCTCGTGCGTATGTACGGATTACCGTCTCCACGACACGATGGGATTCATTTCCTTGTTCACTATTCAATGATGATTATAAAAATATATATTATTAATAAGTATTTAATATTTGACATAATAATGGTGTTGGAGATTTATATATATATATATATACTTATATATATCTTATTCACTTACTTCTGTTCAATACGATATGAAAACAGAAACAACATTTATGCGTGTGTACGACCAACTGAATCCATATATGGTGTTTCCCATTTCATATATCAATATATTTTACATATTTATATTCTAAATATATATTATATATAAAAAATTATTTATATTCTGGATCAGTTTAATTCATGATCTAAATGATATATTCAAAAATAACAATTTCGAACATGTATGATAAAGAAAGAAATTATTAACAGAAATGTTAACTGAAAATGGAAATCATTATTAAAATGGGTAGTATAAAATCATAAATGAATCATGTGTGATATAATAAATATGAATATGGATCTAGTATAATTTATAACATACTATGGTCATTATAAATGAGGTAAAACATACTATGGTCATTATTATCCAGGAGTGTTTCTATGTAAGTATTTACTAGGAAATACTTATCATCGATACCCATATTTCATAAATTTTTTTCAAAAGTAATATTTTAAGGTTTTATGGGATGGTTTATTTTACTAGATCATCATTTTACATGTTTTAAAAATTTATCATTCTAAACCCTTTTAATTAATGTCTATGTTTTCAAAATGACTTTAAGGGTTTATTTATATGGACATGAATGTTTTGAAATGATAATTCTTTTTGAATGTTTCAAAGTGGTATGGGACACATTGTTTCAAAAATTTATTCTAATTACTTCCTATATAAATTATGAGTCTTTTAAATGATTTCATGAAAAGGTGGTATTTCTCTTAATGCATTTTACAGATCATTTTCATATTTGTCAACATCCTTTGATTTATTTTAATCTTGTTTGATGTTGATTTGTTATGATAAAAGTATTACATATTGTATTAAAGGATTTGTGCTATGGTTGACTATAGATGTGTTATTTTTATACCATTCATGGTTTTTGGATAATGTTTTGAAATCTTGTATGCTAGTTTTATTATGAATGTTTATGTTATGTTTAATCCCTTTCATATGGGGAATGTGTTGGAAATAATAGGTGATGGTTGGAGCCCACTCTAGCTCCTAGATACATTGGTAGGTTTCATCAGACAAACTAGTGTCTTGGCACAAGGCCTTGGAAAAAAATTATTTGTGGCCTTGGCAGGAGGCCTTGAATTTTTTTTTATGATATTCGACATTATTCATTCCATCATTATGAAATTATTTATTACATTTTATTATTATACTAGTAGAATATTCATGTTCATGTTTATATGGTAGTGTTTGATTTATTTTATCCATATTATTTTCAAGGATATGTTTAAAAGGTTTTTGTTTTTATTACACATCTTGCCTTATATGTTTATAGCTTCTGCTATATTATTTTCCCTTACTGAGAAACTGAGCTCACCCCTTTCTTATGTTTTATTTTCCCAGGATCCCAAGAACTGTTTTATTATTGAGATGAAGGGTTAAGATAAGGAAAAAAATGGGATTATCTAAGGATTAATTAAGATGTGTTGTATGTTAGAAAGTGTAATTTGACATTCATGTTTGTAATCTATTTTTCCAGAATACTAAACTGATATGTCCTTCATGACTTTATTCATTGTAATCATGCCAATGTATTAAAATAATGCACCGACATAGGGTAACAGGGGTCGGGGTGCTACAGTTGGTATTCAATGATTTTTAGTATAAATATTAGAAACTAGATTTGTAAAAACTCTAATTATAGAACAGTACCCTATGATAGACTTTGAGGATTAGTATAGAAGAACATCCCAGAATTGAGGTAATTTAGTGATTTGGTATGTTTTCCAAGCAAAAAATCCATGTCTAGATACAAGAAAGTAGAGGTAGCTCTAGAACAGATGTGCCGAGGGGTATAACCAGAAAACACCGCTTTGAGTTGGACTCGAACGGGAACTGGTGCACGACAATGGGTCTGGCTGTACCATTGGTCATGACACTCCTATGGGATATTCATAGGATAATTCAAATTTTCATTACAAGCCATTTTGAAGGATTTAGGTGTAAATAATTTCTTAAATAAAACAATGTTTACATAACATATTATATACATAATCTTTTCAGTTGACGTTCGGTATTTTAAAAGTTTTGAATTATACATTGCGATACATAAACTAACCTAGTGTATTCCATTGTTTAGAAATGGCGCCCAGTATATTGAATGGGAACTCCAGAAATACGCATGATCCAAAGAGTAAGAAGGATCATTTCTTTTATAGAATTAATCCATAATTTATTAGGGAAATAGTCTCCCCCAAATTCTCATCATATAAATATATAGTATAATGTGTTAATAATATAAGTGAAGAATTTTATAAGCCCTATGGATTTAAAGGGATGAAAGAGAAGAAAAGGATGGTAGAGAGATAGATGGATAATGGAAAGAGGGGAAAGAAGGATTTCCTCATATGTGATATCTGTAGAAAGAATCACCTTGGTAAATGCTTGAAGGGAATGAGATTTTGTTACAAATGTGGAGAGAAGGGACACCAAGTACGTGAATAAAAGGGTAAGAAAAATGTTTGCAGTGTACAATGCTTTATCTACAAGGAGTTAGGACACTACGCGAATCAATGTCCAAATCATCAGAGTATTCCCCAAATTATGAAATTGGATAATAATCATGTTATGATACTACAACATATGAAGAGGAATGACTACTGTTCTTATGTTTATAATAAAGAATTATTTCATTTGACTGTTTTATTATTGATGTACATGTTATATGAATTACGGAAATAATAATGGATTGTAATGAAGTACTATTTCATTGAGGATTTGAGATTATATGGTACTATGCAAGGTGAATCAACAACAAGTTAATTTTTTTTTGGAAAATACATGGTTGAAGGAATGATAATATTTAATATGGTCCTGATACTGAGGTAGTAATTTTGGAATAATATATGATTGATTTGGATAAATTATATTCGATATTCTTGACTACTATGAAACAAAATAATTTTTTGTTTATTCCATTATAGTTGGATTTTACAACATTATTGGATATAAGGAGTATATCTTGAATTATATAAGGAATAAGGGATAATGAATGAAATAAATAAGGTTTTATGGTAATTCATGGTGTTATCGTGTTTTAAATGAATGCACGATTACGGTATTCTCATGTTACTACATGGAAAAATAATCTTCATTTTGTTTACATTCCCTTTAAATTTTGGATTTGGAGTTTGGACAGAAGTATTTTGGATAAGTATAACTGTTGGAATGGATTAATTTTGAAATTATATACTATTCTTAAGGTTAAATCTCTAGAGTCAAAAGTTATCTTTTGACTTCTATATTTTGTTTTGGAAATCACAAATGTCTTTTTTATCGTATCGTACTGACTCTTTCCATCGTATCATACTGACTCTGTCAATCATATCGTACTGACTTTGTCAATCGTATCGTACTGAACCTGTCAGTCATATCGTACTGACTCTATCAATCATATCATACAGACTCTATCAATCGTATCATACTGACTACTGTCAAATGTATCATAATGACTCTTCTATTCATACTTTCATTAGTTGTTTTAGTACTTAGTCAAAAAAACATGTTTCATATGAATCGTACTATTTCTTATCATCTACATATATCTTTTTTTAACCAATACGATGTCCGTGAGTTAGTTACAAACTAATCAAAAAGTTGTCGTGATTTCGGTTTCAATACTACCGTTATGATGCCAGGTGTCCAAGTCCCTCTGAGTTTTTCGGAGAAATATTACCGTTGGATGCAACATGACCGTTGGAACCCGAGGCCTATAAATAGGAGGTCATTTGAAGACGAGAGTAAGAAAAAGAAGACGAGAGACTTTGTGTAACAACTGTGATACTCTACTTCTATCAAGTTCTAGAGAGAGAAATTGTGACTTATCTCATCTGCTTTGTGCGTCCGATCATCGTAACGAGGGATTTCAAGTGATTGAAAGACAGAGGTGCCGATTACCTACAAAATCGAGGGCTGCTAGGTATAGGTAGACGGACAGACCGATCATCGTATCAAGGGCTGTTGGGGATAGGCAGAAAGATGTTCCGATCATCGTATCGAGGGCTGCCAGGGATAGGCAGACAGACAGTCTGATCATCATATCGAGGGCCCACAAAGATGTTGGTGAGACAGACCTTTTATCCTAGGTGAAATAATAACCCTTCTCTTTTGTTTAAAAGAGTTGTAATTCTTTTACATTTCCACTGCTAATTTTATTAGAAAGGAAATTTTTTTTGTTTCCTTTTATATCTCTTATACATTTGTAATTGTTTCAATTACATCCATTCTATTACATATTGTATTGATTGATTCTATACGCTTTAAGGTAGAATCATTCATATTTATATTACTCTGATTATTGTGTTCATCTTGAATACAATTGTTTTACATCTCACTAGTATTACATTACATCATACCTTTTATATTCAATACAATTCTGGGTATTTGTATTTGTATTAGTTTAAGATCATTTAAACTAATCTCTTAAGTTCTAAAACTCAAAAAGTTTTTAAACCTACTATTCACCCTCCCCCACTTGTATTGTTCCATATAATATATATATATCTACATATTCGATCCAAAAATTGGTATCAGAGGAGGTTTTCCACTATTTTTTATTTCTTGTTCTATTTTTACTGACTACACTAATGTGTGGAGTGGAAAAGTTTTTTTATTAGATAGAAGGAATTAATATTGGGTCAATAGACAATCTGAATCCTTCTAGACCACCAATCATTGATGGAAATGATTATGAGTACTAGAGAGATCGTATGAAGACTTTTGTGATCAATATTGTCATAGACAATTTTATTATGATTACTGGAGGTTATAAAATTCATGTCAAAGAAGTCAGTACTTTTACTAACCAAGAGAAGCAAGAATATCAACTAAATTACAAGGTACACAATACTTTATTATTCTCTATGACCAGGAATATATACAGTCAGATATCTTATTGTGAAGCAGCCAACTGTATTTGGATGAAATTGGAAGTCACTCATTTTGGTACATCCAAGGTTATAGAAACAAGAAGAGCAATGCTTCGAGTAGAGTATCATGGATTTGTTTTCCCATATGGAGAGCCAGTATGTAAAGTGAAACAAAGGTTTATGACAATTGTCAACATCTTACAATATATGGGTAAAAAAAGTCTTGATGATGAAGCTCTAGTTGATAAGATTATAGATATAATGCCAAATGAATGGGAGACAAAAAGGACAGTTATTGATGAAGACAGAAAAGTTTCCCAGATTTCTCTGGATGAACTCTTTGGAACTCTTCTACAGCACGAGACAAGAATGAAGAGAAATGCTAATTTCAACAAGAAGAAGAATGAAAATGGTAGTGTGTCCTTTTTATCTAAAGCTATAAAACCTGAAAGGATTACAAGATCCAAAGCCAAGAAAGTTGTTATATCTGATTCAAGTGATTTTAATCATTCGGATAATGAGTTATCCAATCTTGCTCGAAGGATGAAGAAGATTGTGGGAATGAAATACTTCCAATATAGATTCAAAAAGAAAGATAAGAAAGACTCAGAGGTAACATGTTATGAATGTAAGAAAGCAGGACATATAAGGCATGATTGTCCTTTACTAAAGAGGAAATATAGAAAGGAGAAACACTCTCAAAGAAACAAGAAAAGGTTTTATAAGACAAAGAACGTATTGAAGGAAAATGATATGTGGAGTGCAAGTGGTAGTGATTCTTCATATGATTCTTCAGAATATGAGTCCTCAGGACAAAGGAATATCTGACTTATAGCAAGATTACTAATTGAAGATCATTTTCTCATGGATAAGGTAAAAAATGATGAAGATATTACAAATGTCTCTTTGAATGAAAATTATACTGATAATAAATATTATGAATCTTCAAATGATGAATTTTCATCATCAGAAGATGATACATTACCTTCTTTTGAATAAGTATCTGTATTTGATAAATTACTTGAAAATGAAAATTCTAAACTCAAGAAGAAGCATGAGAATGCAAATTCTAGAATTTCAATATTGACTAAAGAAGTATCAGATCTTTCTAAAGATCTTGACGTGAAAACATCTGATTTTGAAAGTATTTTAAAAACCCTTGAAAAAGTCAAATCAGACAAGGATAAACATTCTAATGATCTTTAAAATGAAGTTTCAAAGAAAAATATTTTAGAGCCTATGTCTTGTTCAGATTCAAATGTTTTGGAAAATAAGAATTTGGTTTTAAAACTAAACTCATAATTTTTTCCCTTGAAAAAATATTTGTCAAACTTTACTCATGGAATGGAAAACTTTGACAAGCTGTATTCTCAAATTAGACCTTAGAAAAATCGTTCTGGTTTTGGTTATACTTATACCAAACCTGTTTTTAGTAATAAATATTTTTTTCCACAAAAAACATTTTTTGTACTAAGTGCCAATGTGGTGGACACTGGAGAAGAGATTGTTCTCTTAACAGAATTCAATCTTTAGGATTTCATAAAGCTCATTTTGCAAAACTAATGTGGATTCCTAAAATTCTTTTACCTAACCCTTCTGGATCCAAACAAGTTTGGATTCTGAAAAACTAATTGTTTCTTTTTCAGAAAAATGAGAAGCATACCAATAAGAATATTTGGTTCATGGATAGTGGTTTTCCTCGACACATGAATGGAAACAAAGATCTCTTTGAAAAGGTTATCAAAACAAAAGGTGGAAAAGTTACATTCAGAGATAATGCTCAAGGAAAGATTGTTGGTATAGGTAATATCGTAATTCTTGGAAAAGTTCTTATTTCAAACATTTTGTTTTTTAAAGGTCTTAGGAACAATCTCATCAGCATAAGTCAATTATGTGATGAATTTTACCTTGTGAATTTTAGAAATGATAAGTATGTAGTCCACAATTCCAAGGATAAGTTCATTCTGTCTGCTCATGGGTAAGAGAATGTTTACACTGTTAACTTAGAAGACCTTAGAATCTAAAACCTACCCTGCTTAAGTGCAATAGAAGACCAATCATGGCTATGGAATAGAATACTAGGACACTATAATCTGAGATACCTTAGTAAACTCTCAAAGAAAAGACTTGTGAAGGGGATATCGGGCCTTAGATATGATTCTTCAAAAGTTTGTGATCCTTGTCAATTTGGAAAGCAACATAAAACTATCTTTAAATGAATTAATGATGTTTCAACTTCTAATTCATTACAACTAGTGCATATATATCTTTTTGGTCCCACACAAATTGGAAGAATTGGAGGCAAATACTATGTATTTGTTTTACTTGATGACTTCACTATATTTACATGGGTCTACTTTCTTACAAAGAAATCTGAAGCCTTTTCCTATTTCAAATATTTTAGAGCCCAAGTTAAAAATGAAAAAAACCTACCATTGATAACTATTCATAGTGATAATGGTGGTGAATTTCAAAATTCAGATTTCGAAACTCTTTGTAATAAGAAAGGTATTACTCACAATTTCTCATCTCCAAGAACTCCTAATAAAAATGGTGTTTTTGAAAGAAGAAATCGTATTCTTATAGAAATGACTAAAACCATGTTGAGTGAATACTCAATTTCTATGCACTTCTAGGCTGATGCTGTTAGTACTGCCTGTTATTCTATAAATCGTGTTTTAACTAGGCCATTTCTTAATAAAACCCCTTATGAGTTATGGACTGGCCGAAAACCAAAAGTTTCATACTTCAATGTTTTTGGATGAAAAGTATTCATTCTGAATACAAAATATAATCTACAAAAATTTTCACCAAAATCTGATGAAGGAATCTTTCTAGGCAATTCTACAAATTCTACGGCTTATAGAGTTTTTAATAAAAACACTTGTACTGTTGAAGAAAAAGTACATGTAAAATTCGATGAATCTGATCCTTTTGTTTTCAACCAACCAAATCCTACATCCTAGGATGTGTTTTCTAAAAATGTTTATCAACCCCTATTAGAAGATCACTATGATGAGGAAAATGTTCAAGAGAGTATTCCTGAAACATTTACCACGGAATATTTTCTACCATATGTTGATGAACAAGTTTTAAAAAACCCAAATCAATTGTTTCTTAGGAATCATCCTTGTGATAACATCATTGGTGATGTAAATCAACCTGTAAGGACCAGAAATTCCTTATGAAATGAAGTAGAACATCTTTATTTTCTTTCACAATTTGATCCTAAAAGTCCAAGTGAGGCCTTAGGTGATGATGATTGGATCAAAGCAATGCAAGATGAACTAAATAAATTTGAGAGGAATCAAGTCTGGACTTTAGTTGATAGACCTAAATAAACAATTGTAATAGGTGTAAAATGGGTTTTCAGAAACAAATGTGATGAAAATGGAATCATTGTAAGAAATAAAGCAAGACTTGTTGCTAAAGGCTATAATCAACAAGAGGGAATAGACTATGAAGAAACATATTCCCATGTAGCTAGACTTGAATCCATTCGTATTCTATTAGCCTTTACAGCATTCTTCAATTTCAAACTATTTCAAATGGATGTAAAATGTGCTTTTCTAAATGGTTTTGTTCAAGAAGAAGTTTTTGTCTAACAACCTCCTGGTTTTCAAGAGCCAAAACATCCTCATCATGTTTTCAAACTTACCAAGTCTCTATATGGTCTTAAACAAGCCCCTAGAGCATAGTATGATAGACTTTCAAGATTTCTTTTACAAAACAACTATACAAAAGGTAGAGCATATCCAACCCATTTTATAAAAATGGAAAACAAAAATGTTTTGATTGTTCAAATCTATGTTGATGACATCATATTTCGATCAACTCAGAAATCATTAACTGATTTTTTTTGCAAATTTAATGAAATATGAGTTTGAAATGAGTACGATGGGTGAGTTAACATTATTTTTAGGATTTAAAATTTTTAAAAAACCAGAAGGAACATATATATCTCAACATAAGAATATAAAATATTTACCCGAAAAGTATGGATATGACAAAACTAAAAGTATTATCACTCCAATTGGTACCTCAAATACACTTGATCTTGATGAAACTGGGAAACCAGTAGATCAAACAATCTTTAGAGGTATGATATGAAGTTTGCAATACTTAATAGCTAGTCGACCCGACTTAATGTTTTCTGTATGCTTATGTGTGAGATACCAATCTAATACAAAATAGACTCACATAAAAGTCGTAAAGAGAATCTTTCGGTATTTAAAAGGCACTATGGATTTAGGTCTTTTTTACTCTTCTGGGAATGATTTTGTTTTAAAAAGTTTCTCAGATGCTGACTTTGGTGGTTGTAGAATGGATTGAAAAACTACATCTGGAACATGTCATTTCTTAGGAGATTCTCTGGTTTCTTGGTCCTGTATGAAACAACACTCAGTAGCACTATCCACTGCAGAAGATGAATATGTAGCAGCTGGAAGTGGTTGTGCTCACGTATTGTGGATCCAACACACATTCACTAAATATGGATTGAGTTTCTCCGAAACTAAAATTATTTGTGATAATACTAGTGCCATAGCTATTAGTAAGAACCCATCACACCACTCTCGTGCAAAACACATAGATGTTAGGCATCACTTTATTAGGTATCACACACATAAAAGAGATATTATTCTACAATTTATCGGAACTCAAGAACAACTTGCTGAAATTTTTACTAAACCTTTATCTTCCGATAGGTTTGAGTTTATAAAACAGAATCTAGGAATGATTACATTAAAATAATAATTCATATCTACTTCATGTTTTACAATTCTCATTACATTAAATAACTCCCTTTGAAAGGGGGAGGACATTTCTTTCTATGTTTTTTTTATGTTTCTTTTTATCTTATGATATTTAACTATTTACTCTCATGGTATGAGTCTTTGTTTTTCTGTTTATCGTATTGACATTTTAATTGTTTTATCTTTTCCATCATATCGACTGATGATGGTAATGATTTTCTTTTCTATCGTATCGACCGATGATGGTAATGATTTTCTTTTCCATCATATCTACCGATGATGGTAATGCTTTTCTTTTCGATCATACTGACCGATGATGGTAATGATTTTATTTTCCATCTTACCGACCAATGATGGTAATGATTTTCTTTTCCATCATACCGACCGATGATGGTAATGATTTTCTTTTCCATCGTACCGACCGATGATGGTAATGATTTTCTTTTCCATCGTACTGACCGATGATGGTAATGAGATTGTTTTCCATCGCATTGTCAGTTCATGGTAACAAGATTTTTCTCCATCGTATTGTCAGTTCATGGTAACGAGATTGTTTTCCATCGTATTGTCAGTTCATGATAACAAGATTTTTTTCCATCATATTGTCAGTTCATGGTAACGAGATTTTTTTCCATCGACTTTTCAGTTCATGGCAACGATATTGTTTTCCATCGTATTGTCAGTTCATGGTAACGAGATTGTTTTCCATCGTATTGTCAGTTCATGGTAATGAGATTTTTTCCATCGGCTTGTCAGTTAATGGTAACAACTTTGTTTTCCATCGGTATGAAGATTGATAGTTTTCTTTTATTTTGCACGGTTGTGTATTCTTCTAAAGCTCTACTAAAACCAACAACTACCTTACGTTCTCCGGCAGGTACTTTCCATTTTTTTTATTTTTTTATTATTTCGTTTTTAATCCTAACCATTGATCTGTTTTCCTCTAATATTGACCGTAGATGATCAACGGTCACCCCTTTATCACCTATAAATAGCCCCCCTCCCCAAACCCACATTGGTTTTTCAAGTTTTGAGGTGAAGCTCTGCTCCACTGGTTTTAAATCATCATACGATCTTTCATCGGCAGCACCTTTATGTCTTAGTCCTCTGCTAACACTCCCGCCGAAATGTCTTCAAAGACTTTTACAGAAAAAGTCTTTTTCAGAGAAAGGTTAGTTTCTTAGGAATTTTTTGATTCGTATGATTCCACAATTAGAAGAATCATTCTGTTTCAAGGATGGGAGCATTTATGTGTTTAAAGACCTGTTTCTCAAGATCCGGTTCTCTTTGATGAAGTCAGTCAGTTCAATATAACCGTATCGTTCGACAAAGACATGACTATCAATTTTGCTGTATACGATAGAAATTTGTCTATGTTTGTGAAACAAGTGGGTCATTTTCTTGAATGTCCCAATAGAAGGGGATTCTTTCTGTACATCTCATAAACTACCAGAGGAATTAGGAACGTTTAATAGAGAAAGTGCTGAATAATCATTGTTTGTTATAAATTAAGAGAAGAGAATAGTGGCTCATCTTTCTCCGGAAAATCGCTTTGTGACTTTATGGATGTAAGGTTTTCTTATCCCAAGGAAAGGGGATAGAGAAACTCTGAATGTTTCTGATATTTTTATGCTTGACTATCTTGTAAATATGAGAAAAGTAAATCTCATGTGGTAGGTTTTTGAAACCTTTAATAATGTCATGTCAGGAGGAATTAAGTCCCAAATGATTATGTATCCAGCCATCCTTACAAATTTTATTCTTGAGTGCATGAAGTTTTGAAATATTCCTTTGAAAGGAAACTTGATAGATCTGAAGCCGTCTTGGATTAGTAAGAGTACGATGAAAAAGCTGAATGTTTGTTTTGATCCAAATTCGAAATTTTTTATAAGAGATGTAGAAGCTGAATCTGCTCAAAATCAATCGGCACCTATCCCCGCCAAAGACATTCCTTCTCTTGTTGTTCCTTAGATGTCTGATCCTCAAACCATCTCAAAGCCATAGAAGAAGCCTAAGTATAGTAAGGAATTTGTAGCCAAGTGTATAAAGGATAAGGAACAATGAAAGGAAGGTGATCCAAATTTTGGACTTGATCTAGTCGAAGCTTTTGCTGAGAGATTAAGGGTTGAGGATACCCTTCAGGCTGAAAAGAAGAAGAAGGTTCTTTTGAAAAGAAAAGCATAGGAATTTGATGTCTCTAAAGTATTGAAAGTAGTTCAGGAAGCTAGTGCTCAACATACCACAGAAGTGCATCAAGAGCCTATCGTACAGAGCCTTCCTGAGAAAGAAAAAGGAATACAAATGATAGAAGAGATAGAAGAAGTGGAAGAGGAGGAAGGATATTTTCTTTTAGAATTCCTTCCGAGTTCAAAGAAGTGTATGGATGAATTAGTTAAAAAGCTGAGTGAAGGTGTTCAACAAACCACTCATGCCGATCAAGCACCTTTTGAAACATCTGAAACTCCGGATAAAACACCCCCTAAAGTAAAGCAGGGTTCTCAATCTTCTCATACTGAAAAAGTAATTGTCATCAGTGACAAAGTAGAAGAAAGAAAAGAGAAAGAAAAAGAAAAAGGAAAATAACCAGCTGTTGACTCAGGCTGATCAAATGAACTGGATTCGTATGATGAAGATACTGATTCAAAACATACAATTTCTCTCAAGAAGAGTGATTATATTGTCCATGTTTTGAGAAGGGTTGAGAAGACTATTCCATATTTCCCTAGGCTGGAAGGGAAGATTGATTTTATTACTGACAATCAAAATAAGAAGTTTGGTTCTGTAAAAGAATTAAGAAAGAAAGTTTTGTCAGTTGAAGCCAATTTGAAAGTTCTTTCAGAAAGTTCGGTTGCTCAAAAGAAGGCATGCAACAAGATGACCAAGTTGTCGTACAAAATAGAGAGCTCAATCAATTATCATGAGTTAGCAATTGATGATATAAGAAGGTTTTCAAATGAGCTTGCAATTTCTTTCAATAAGCTTGACAGAGAAATGATTGAAAGGTTGAATCATTTGTCTTCCCAATGAGCCGATGTTCCCTTAGTAAAAGACTTTCAGGAGAGAATGAATGCTTTTCAGGCTGAGTATTAGAAGGTTTCATCTTTCAAATATGAAATAGTACTCTTGAAGAAACAAAACTCTGGGTTATCAAAAGATAACAAGAAATTTAAAGATAGAATTGATTCTCTTGAAGAAGTAATCAAAGTTCAGGAAGAGGTAATCATAAATCAGGATCAACACTTTGACAATCAACAAGACCTTCTCAGGTCTCAGGGTGATGCTATTTTTGAAGAAAAGAAGGAGATCAAAAAGATGAAGGCAGTTCTTCATGAGCTGATCAAAAAAGAGAGGGAAAGAGAATGCAAGTGACTTGTATTTGTTCTCAAGTTTAGCGTTGTTTGTTATCATAATGAAATTTCTTTTATCCATTGTCTTGTATTTATTTTCTAACTCTTTCAGAAAATTCAAGTTTATCCCTTTCTTTTTGTAAACCACAAAGGGGGAGAATGTTTCATAAAGGGGGAGAATGTTTCATAAAGGGGGAGAATGTTTTACAAAGGGAGATTGTTTTAATCAAATGCTTCGAAACCAAGGAAAATCTGTGAATACAATCCTTAGGGAAGTGTACACCTAAGGGGGAGTTATATGTATTCAAATTCTTATTGATAAGAGTTTCCAATAACTCAGGGGGAGATAAGTATTTCTTTTAATATTTACTTGGTGTGTTGTGATTTCAAAAAAGGGGGAGATTGTTGAGTCAAAAGTAATCTTTTTTACTTCTATATTTTTCTTTGGAAATCACAAATGTCTTTTTAATCATATCGTAATGACTCTGTCAATCATATCATACTATCTCTATCAATTGTATCGTACTGACTCTGTCAATCGTATCGTACTGACTCTGCCAATCGTATCGTACTGACTCTGTCAATCGTATCGTACTGACTCTGTCAATCGTATCGTACTGACTCTTTCAATCGTATCGTACTGACTACTGTCAAATGTATCATACTGACTCTACTATTGATAGTTTAATTACTTGTTTTAGTACTTAGTAAAAAACACTTGTTACATATGAATCGTACTATTTCATATCATCGACATATATCTTGTTTTAACCAATACGATTTCGTTGAGTTAGTTACAAACTAATCAAAACGATGTCGTGCTTTCTATTTCAATATGACCGTTATGATGCCAGGTGTCCAAGTCCCTTCGAGTTTTTCGGAGAAATAGGACCGTTGGAGGCAACATGTCCATTGGAACCCGAGGCCTATAAATAGGAGGTCATTTGAAGCTGAGTGTAAGAAAAAGACGACGAGTGACTTTGTGGAACAACTGTGATACTCTACTTCTATCAAGTGCTAGAGAGAGAAACTATGAATTTTCTCATCTGCTTTGTGCGTCCGATCATCGTATCGAGGGATTTCAAGTGATTGAAATATAGAGGTGCCGATTACCTACAAAATTGAGGGCTTCCAGGGATTGGTAGACGGACGGAATGATCATCGTATCGAGGGCTGCTGGGGATAGGCAGACAGACGTTCCGATCATCGTATCGAGGGCTGCCAGGGATCGGCAGACAGACAGTCTGATCATCGTATCGAGGGCTCACCAAGGTGTTGGTGAGAGAGACTTTTTATCCTAGGTGAAAGGATAACCCTTCTCTTTAGGTTAAAATAATTGTAATTCTTATACATTTATACTGCTAATTGTATTAGAAAGGAAATTGTTTTTGTTTCCTTTTCTATCTCTTATACATTTGTAATTATTTCAATTACATCCATTATATTACATATTGTATTGATTGATTCTATACACTTTAAGGTAGAATCATTCATCTTTATATTACTCTAATTATTTTGTTAATCTTGAATACAATTGTTTTACATCTCATTAGTATTAAATTACGTCATACCTTTTATATTCAATGCAATTGTGGGTATTTTTATTTGTATTAGTTTAAGATCATTTAAACTAATCTCTTAAGTGTTAAAACTCAAAAGGTTTTTAAACCTACAATTCACCCCCTCTTGTATTGTTCCATCTAATTGATATATATATCTACATATTCGATCCAACAAAATCATTACTTATGATTATTTTTGGATTGTTATAAAAAGGAAAACCTAGAGGTCGGGCGACAACCCGTCGCATCCGGAAAGGCCGCGAGACTTGAACCCACAACTGAATGGTAACAAGGGTGCATCACCTACCACTATCCTATGTGATGTCCTGGTTTGTATAATTTAGTCTTTTAAATAATCTTCCAAATGATTTATAAATTTATTATTTTTGGGACCGTATATGATAAAAATAAAAAAAATATTTTTGAATTCGATTATATTTTGGAGTGAATGATGAGTTTTTGGTAGAAATTATTTGAAGGATATACACTACTTGTCAAGTATATATATTTTTCCACTTATTAATTATTAAAATTTAGGGAGGGGATCTTAAAACCAAATTTTTTTATCCTAATACCTTATGTTTGGTTGGAATGAATATATTATTAATCATCATAGATTGATGCATTTGAGTCCATGAATTCTACACTTGTTTGTGATTCATGACCTCAATATCTCCCTATATATAAGAACGTCTTCCTCAAATTATGTGTCAATAATTGCCTCCAATGTTCTCCCATTCGAAACCCTAATTTTGTGGTGACTTTTTCATTTCCATTTCCCTCTTATTAAGTCTAAATTTTATTAAACCTCTTTCCAAGGTGGGTTTTTGACAAAGGTATTTTCTATTTAAAACCATATATTTTAAAAGAAAAATTAAAAATTGAGAGGAAGCAATTTATTGAAGGAGGGTATAATGTAACACCCCATGTTTTCATAGTACATTATCTCTTTAGATTAATTCTATAACATGTGCAACATGTAACACCGAGTTCAAGCGCACCAAAAATTACCAAACTAGCTTTTCAAAAAGCAGTTATGTGTATTATTAACTAAATTTTGAATTTTATATACTCTATAAAATTTTAGAATCCATATTATGTGTTTCTTAGACATAATTTAAGAACATGTTCATTTTTTCAGATAAAAGAAGTATTTTTCAAAAAATGAAATTTTACCACCATTTAATAGAAAACCATTTTTAAATCAAATATTTCAAACTTTTATATATTCAACATAATGAAATTAAATTCTTTTTTAGAAGAGGGAGATAAAAATTTAGTCGGGATAAATTTTTAGTACTTTTTTTATTACTTTAAAATTTTGCTGAATATTGAAAAATACAAAATTTTAATTGAAAACAACTTTTTAAATAAAAAAAATTTATATTCTTAAATTATAAATTTGAGTGGTTTTGAATTATAATTAGATTATATTTTTATCATTTAATACAATTTCAGTATTATATGTAATTTCACAATTAAATTTGACATAATCACATGTCAATTTTTTGATAGTTTTTAAAAAACATGATCTTTGGTTTTGACAATGGGAATTAATTTTATATTAATTAATGGAACTTAAATTTTTTGAATTTGGTAAAATATAATTCATGTTTGAATTTTTAATATCAAAATTATCTTAGGTTTAATTTATGGTATTTTTCCGAAAACCTTCAATTTTTGATGAATTGTGAAAAACACTGCGTTTTTGTTTAAAACTGACTTTTTACTTAAATAATTATTTATTTTAAATAATTTTTTTAAGTCAAAATATATACATAATACCTATATTAGTTCAATGTAATTCATTGGTGTCAATTTTATAATAACATTAGATGTATGGAAGTTTATTAATCTTTTTACCATCTTTTACCCACCTTCTAGGGATGTTAATAAATTTTCATAAAAGGTAATTTTACCACTTTTGTGAATTGAATTTAAAATATCTGAGAGAAATGGTAGATATTAGTAAGTAAATTTTGGTTCAATAAGATGAAAATAATTTTTGGTGAATTGTAACTTTTGACTTTCATTTACCTCGGTAAAAAGTAACTAAGGTAATTAAAAGTAAAAATAATATTACAATTACCACAAAACTTTTCCTAATAAAATTGGATAATTTTATTTAGACCAAAATAAACCTTATGAGTAAAATATTATCCTTTTGGTCAACTTGTAGTAGATTATGACATTTATAATATTTTATTTAAAGAAGAGTTAAAAGTGATAAATTCAATGTTTATTAACTAAACCATTTTTAATATAGAGTTATACAGAAGATAAATTTGACTATAAATATTCATTATAAAAATAGAAATATTTTAAAATAATTTTATTTTATTTATAATTCTTAGACATTAAATAATTAAATTATTATAAGACACATTGATGATGAAGTAAATACCTTATTAATGAATGATTAAAATAGTTAATATTATAAATATCAAAATAAATGTAAATTCATACTTTTTATCAATTAAACTAATTTTATAGGTTAATATGACATTTTATGATTGATTTGATAAATTTGTTTTGATGTTATAATGTTTTTTATCACTTTCACAAAAACCAAATGACAAATAGTGTCAAAATTGACATAAATGTGTTTGTAAAACAAATATTATATTATTAAAATAAATAATATTCCTAAAAATAAATGTTTAGGAAAAAGAGCTTAAATAATATTATATATGTCATAAGTGAACCACTTGAGGTTATATTGAATGTTTAGAGTATGTTTATTAACCATATAGTGTAAGAATAACAGAAAACACAGTAAAAGTGAAACTAGTTAGCTAATAGTTAAATCTAAAAGATAAGTATAATATGGTGACCTAAATGTGACTGAAACCTATTGGTTTAGATTATTTCGACTCATCCTCAAATTAGATTCAAAATAAATCTATTTGGAGCAATTATAAACTGAATATGATTCGGTAATAAAATAATACTTAAATCTTTTCCTAAAGTGACCCTCACCCCTCTTAAAAAAAGGCACTTCCCCTTCTCTAAAATTCACACCTAGAAAGCAATTTATCTTGAAAAAAACATGCCCAAATATCCTCCCAACATAACTGAATTAATCCTAGAGGACTTACTATGATCATAAATCCATCATAATGTTCAATTTTGTTCAAATCAAAAGGAAACACCCGAAGAAGAGGTGAGGATTTCACCACCCTCTTTCAAGTTATTTTATTCTTCCACAACCTTTTTCATTGTAGTTTTTATATAAAAAAATAACTCCCGTGCCTTATAAATACTATGATGTAATTAGAAATATAGTACAACCATATTATTTATTCTATCCATCATATAAATGACGATGTCACCACACATGCGTACGTACAGATTACCATCTCCACGCCATGGGGTAGTTTGTTATTCAAACATTTCATTATTTGGATGGGTATAATAATGAGTATAATTGATTTAAATAGTAAACATAACATTTTAATGATTATATATATATGTGATACCGTCAAATTACATAGGATTTCACCATCATTATAACGATATTGTTGCACCTGCGTACGTACGGATTACCGTCTCCACGACACGATGAGATTAATTTCCACGTTCACCATTCAATGATGATTTAAAAATGTATATATTATTAATAAGTATTTAATATATAACATAATATTACTAATATATACATATGTATTTATTTACTTATATATATCTTATTCACTTACTTCCGTTCAATATGATATGAAAACAGAAACAACGTTTATGCGTACATACGGCATACCGTCTCCATAAACAGTGTTTTAAAGTTAATATATCTATCTATTATACATATTTATTTTCTAAATATATATTATATATATGTCATGTTTTATATCCTGGTATTATTTTAATCATGATCTAAATAATACGATCAACAATAACATGTTAAAACACGTACGATAAAAAAAGTGATTACTCTCTGAAATGTTAATCTAACATGGTAATCATTATTAAATGGGTTGTATAAAATCATAAATGAATCATGTGTAATATAATAAATATGAATATGTTAATGGTATAATTTAATAACATACAATGGTCTAAATACAGATGGTTAAATATACCCTCGACCAAAGGAAAGTTCAATGTGAGTGTTATTTCTTCAATCTCAATATTATCTGTGATTGTTTGTGTGTTAGTATTTACTGGGAAATACTTATCATCGATACCCATATTTCATAAAAAAAATTTAAAAAATAATCTTTTATGCTTTTATGGGAGGGTCTATTTAACTATATCATCATATTAAATGTTTTGGAGATTTATCTTTCTAAACCCTTTTTTAATTAATGTCCATGTTTTCAAAATGATTTTAAAGATTTTTTTTATATGGACAAGAATATTTTGAAATGATAGTTCTTTTCAAAATATTAAAAGTTGTATGGGACATTTGGATTATAAAATCTCTTTAAATGACTTCCTTTACAAATCGTGATACGTTTAAACAATTTCATGAAAAAAGGGTATTTCTCTCATAGCATTTTACAAATCATTTTCTAGGATGAAAATATTCCATATTGTATTGATGTTTTTGTGATATGTTTGACTGTGGATGTGTTATTTTTATACCATTTATGGTTTATGGATATTGAATTGACATTTCCTATGCTAGTTTTAATATGAATGTTTATTATATTTTTAAACCTTTTCTTATGAAGAATGAATTAGACTTAGTAAGTGACGGGTGGAGCCCACTATAGCTTCTCGATTCATTGGTGGGTCTCCTGACAGAAACTAGTGTCTCGGCACAAGGCCTTGGAAAATAAATTTATTTTTAGTTTTGGAACGAGGTCTTGACGATGTGGTTATGATGTCCGACATTATGCACTCCCTCATTATGAAATTAGTAATTACATGTGATAATTCAACTACTGGAATATCCATGTGCAGGTTTATATGGTATTTTTTGATTTATTTTATACATATTATGTTCGAGGTTATGTTTAAAAGGATGTTATTTTTATTACATATATTTCCTTAAATGTTTATAGCTTTTGCTAAATTATTTTCCCTTAATGAGTGTCTGAGCTCACCCCTTTCTTATGTTTCATTTTCCCAGGATCCCAAGAAGTGTTTTACTGTTCAGATGCATGGTTAAGCTAAATGAACAATGGCCTTCTCAAAGGATTATTTATGATTTTTTGTTTGTTATAAATTGTAATGTAACGTTCATTTATGTAATATATTTTCCAAGAATACTAAAGTAATTGGTCCTTATGGACTTTTTTCCTTTTAATCATGCCAATGTATTAAAATAATGCCCCAACTCTGGGTAACTGGGTTTGGGGTATTACAAGAATTTTTTGACGAGAGATTTATGTTGTTAATTGGTGGTTGAATTAAATAATGGAATGGATTAATTAATTTATGAATTAATAAATGTATGGTTTTGGGCTGTTAGACATGGAGTTATACACCAATTATAAATATATATGTATGATTGAAATATGGGTTGTTTGATAGGTGATGATTATACAAAAAATCATGGGGTTCTAGACATGGTGTCTTACACCCATCTTGATTGAAAATATTTTTTTATGCGACAGTGACTGATAATCCAAATACCCTTGGGTTGTGAGACAACGACTGATTCTCCATATACATACAAGGGTGATATACATGATGTTCTACACCCATTATTTAACATTGGATTGTGGTTCCAATTGGTCATGCATGGAAATAATTAATGTTCAATGAAATTTGTTGTGACATAATAATTTATGAATTGACTATGGGAAAGGGTTCCTACTTATTAATGAATTGGTTGAATCAATGTTGTGGTCAGACCTAGGATCAAATCACTATTTTTAATGTACAGGCTCAGTTATAGCATATGAAAGATTAAATAGGATATCTAATGACATTTTAACCAAGCCAACGATGATGTTTGGTTTTAGTATGTACTTTGATTAGTTATATTGTCTTTAGAGACATATGTGGGGATTGACATATACAGGGGATGTCGGGATTAGTATGAATCTCGAGAATTTCATAATTTAATGAGGTTTGAGTAATTGAAAAATGAAAATTTTTCTCTAATGATTGTTGAGTATGCATGAAAAATGTATAATGTGGGTTCAGACACCAGCTGAGGGATGAAGCATGTACTTGGGTATATAGTTACATTTTACTAGTTTATTTATTCATGCTCTCACACGGTTTAAATTATTTATTAAATATCTCGATTTTGGGGAGACACTGGTGGTCCCAGACTACTAAGATTTATATCTCAGACCCTACCTGAGATTCCATTGCACTTGGGTACCTGAGTAGATTCTACTCGGTTGTAGGATCATGTTGTTTGTATTTACTTAGGAGATAACAGCAGAGGACTGAGGAGATGCTCGGGATGCTCGTAGAGACTACCCTCAGGGCTCTGAGTCATTTATTATTTATTTTTGTATTGAAATGTAATGAATTCTTTTTTGTTCACTTATTTATATTTTTGGTATCATTATTATGTCATGCATGAATCTACTATATAATTGGAATTGGAAATATTTTGTACAAGATTTATAAAATCTACCTTCTTCTGCTTTATCATTTATTCAAATTCTTCTGGTATTTATTTTCATTGTATATTATTGAACTATGATATAATTTTATAGTCTCCTCACTGAATATCCGTAGATCCTTGCTGATAATCAATAACCTCAAGTGTTTAGGGAGATGCGCTTGAGGTCATGTGGTTACTGGTCCGACCACCAGCATAGCGCTAAGTCAGGTCAGGATGTTTCAACGTGGTATAAAAGGATTTGGGATTTCTATCTTTTTTTTTGTATTTCTATTTTGGGTTTATAGACAGGAGACTAGGAATTTCTTTGCGAAGTGGTTAAAACTCATGTTTGGGAGTGATCATCCCATGTATGGGAATGAACATGTGTCCAGGGATGGGAATTGATGTTCATACTTTTGAATATTACGGTTGATATGATTTCACCAAGATTGACTGCTGCATTTTAGGCTACTTATTAATTTTGAGAAGTTTGGAAAATAAGTGTCTTGGCCTGATGTGGCAGGGACGTTTCATACATGCATCATCTTAGGCACTTAGAGATTCACATGTCATGCATATTACATTCCATGTAGTTTCATTAGTTAGATTATTGCTAATTTGGATTGTGTTCCTTGGGTGCATTTCCATGTTTTGACCTTCTTTAGCATGCCTATCTAGATATCATGTTTTGTTGATAGATATAACATTCTTGAGATATTATATTCCATACTTATTATAATTTTTATTTTTTTGTTCAATACTTTGGGGTTATAGCATGTTATTGTGTTACTACTTATGAAAACATGCAAGATATGTTTTGAAGTGTAAAAGGGTTGATAAAGTTAATATGTTTAATGAATGTTGATTGTGATAAATGGGATCCAAATTACTATGATAAGGTTTTTGGTCACCTTATCTGTTGTTAGATGTCCAACAATGTGTTGGAACCTTATATAACCACAATATGTTTTAGAACGGTTATAAATGTAAAATTGCTGAGTTTTTATTGTAATAAAATATTGTTGGGTTGCATTTTAAAGAACCCGAATTGAATAAATGGGACCTTCAAAGGATTCCTTCATGGTAAATGGAATTTTGATGATGAATTTCCGATTTAAATTTTTATTGACCTGATTTCTAAATTATTAAAGAGGATATTTTTGATAGCATGGAAATTATTTTATGTAGGGAGTTGTTTTGAAAACCAAGTGACTTGTCGTGAAAATTAGTTATTTGTTTGTTCAAATTTCCCCAAATGTTAAAAGGGTGAAAATAAATAATTAAAATCACTAAAATGGAGTCTTTTGAACCTCATTATTTTGGTTTTATGTTACCAAGAGATAGGGTCGACGTTTCTGTTTCTTATGGGATTAAACCATGGTAGGTAGTCCCCTTCGAATGTTCTAGGATGTTAAAGTATGTTTGTACCACTTCTCGATATGACTTCATGGTACTCATTTTTTAAGGAACATCGTTTGGATTATGATTAAACTTTTATGAAAAATGTTTGACGTGGTGATCGTGGTTCATAGAACATAAAACACGTGCATTATGTGTTCGGAAATAACGCGTCAGTGAGTGGATGATCATTTATTTCAACATAATGTAAAATCCTAATGTGGGTAGTGTCACATCATTTTTTTTAAACATGT
Organism: Viscum album; assembly: GCA_963277665.1. Classification (NCBI taxonomy): domain Eukaryota; kingdom Viridiplantae; phylum Streptophyta; class Magnoliopsida; order Santalales; family Viscaceae; genus Viscum; species Viscum album. The sequence goes on from OY728160.1 coordinate 1,270,470,207, forward strand.
TGGTAGGATATTACGAGCTTTTAGAATAGAGTTGTCCAACAGTAGATTGAATGATCTTTCTAATTACCTTTTTTTTCTTAGTGCACTCTTCTGAATACGATGAGTATGTCCCCTATCTTGACCTTGTCATTGATACACTATGATAGTGTCAGTCTTATGCGGTGTTAATTTTTTAAATTATGTTTGTCTTGAAATGTGGTCCTTATATGTGTTGTACACGAGATGTGTTGTTTCATTGGGCCACTCTTCTATTCATGTTGGGGAACCATTATTTTTAAAATATCCTTGTGATTCCATTACATGGAAATTTCAGCATTGGTCAGGTATGGACATCGTTATACATGCACATGGTTTTGGAATAGTTTTAAAGGCATGTCTTCAAATAAAGGTAGAATGTGGGTTTTGGTTCCACGAGGTCTTTTGAGGGAAGCATGTGCATCATATTCTGTTGATTGATAGAGATTAAACCATTTTCATTGAATATGTCCCTCTAATGGCCTTATATATAAGATATGTTTCAGTGTTTATGCTATAAAGAGAGATTTGGCTCTTGTTTTAAATACATAGTTGTTAGACTTGTGAATATTTAATGGTGTGTTTGGCATTGGGAATGCAACAGGTCAATTCTAAAAAGATTAAACGACCATGGTTGGTTAGTTGTTTTAGTAGTGTTTCTCAATGGATTCTCGGGGACGAGAATATTTTGAGGCGGTTAGATTGTAATGTCACGTGTTTTTGAACCAGGTAAAAATAAAAGGTTTCAAAAATATTGGTTTGTCAATGGGTCATTTTTTTAAACCAAGATCCAGAATTTTATTCGATGTGTTGGAACACAAAATGGTGTTGTTTCTTGAAATGCACAATTACCATATAATTTTAGTGGTTTTCCCAAGGTGTCTTAGGAGCACCAGATCTAGGAATGTGCACATTAATGGATCAAAATGGGAAGCGTGTGGTAGTGGTCCAACCCATACAATTTACCCTTTATAATAAAATATTTAATTTAACAAAAGATGATTATGTGAGAGTTTCTGATTAATTAAAAGAACGTTTCAATAATAATAATAATACTGAAGTTATTATAGTTATTACTGTGGTTGTTTAATTATATGAATGATAACGAATTAATTAAATTATGGTTGAAGAAATTAATGTGGATTTGGTGTTTATCGAAGAACCATTTTAATTAAATAATGAGTGTCAGAATTGATAATGGAACATTTATTTTTAAATTCATGAATGTGATAATAATAATAATGTCATTATTATTATTATGTTGTCACTAATTATTTTGATGCTTTGATATTTTAATTTCATTGTAAAAGAGTGTATCAATTATGAAAATTTAATATGGATTTTGAGCTTCTCAATGATAAATTTTACTAAATGAGGAGTTTCACAGTTAATTAAGAATTGTAATTTAGTTGAGGTTCTAGGTTTATCAATGGTTTTAAAAATAATAATAATGAGATTATTATAATTTTAGTATTATGAATGTAATAATTTTTATTATTATGGAAGTTAAATTATGGGTAATGGGTTGGAGTTTTTTTAATATTAATTATATTTTTATAAATTGGGTGTTTGGTTTTTATGTAAATGAATGTTGGAATAATAATAATAAATATGCTATTATTATTATTTTGGTTATTAAGTTAAATAACTGATAAACGAATTTTATGATCTATAAGGTGTTTTATATTTAATTACGATATGTTTATTTTGAGAATAATAAATAAAGAAGTGTTTTTATTTAAAGGGGTATATTTTCACTTATTAGATATGTGTTTAATCTGTATAATAATAATAAAATTATTATTATTATTATAATTATTAAATTCAATTAAATGGATTAATTTAATGAAAAAAAGAATATAAAAAAGGGGGGGTGTGACCTGTAGGTGGAACGACCCCCTATGTTTCTCCTCATCCATGCATGAAGTAGAAGAATATCTAACCTCCTCCCCCGCATAGCCCTCCTCCTTCAAACATACAACAGTGTGTAAGCCCTAGGAGACCCACCTTGTAGTAGCGTGACACCAAGGGGGAGCTCATGTAGTAGGAAACCCCCACGGCACGACCCACTTAGGGAAGTACCAAGGGGCACACCACCCCCTCTCTCGGGCTCCACTCTGTATGCAACAATTCCATCAGACTCTTCAATAATATTTTCCACCTCATTAAGGTGAGTCTATCTACGTAAAACTCCTGATTCACATTAACAATTTGACTTCTCTCTCTCTCACCTTTTTTTCTCGGTTGAAACCCTAAGGTTAACTTTTAATCTATTTGTTTAATCCCTATATTTTTATGATTTTTGAATATTGACTTAGGAATCATTAGTCCATAATCCAGAATTAACCACCATAGGAGAGATAGAGGGTCTAAAATTACTTTTTTGCTGTTGGTTCGGGTATGTTTCTAAACTAGTTGTTTTGTTTTGCACTAGTTATATTAAGACCTATTACATTATTTATGAGTTCCTGGTACCAAGATAGAGGTGAGTTGTTCATTACTAATTTTATTCTGGGTACCGGTTTTATATATTGAAATTTTTATGATCAATGTATACAACACACACTTGTAAATAAATAAATATATATGAAGTTGTCCACACATGCTACTGCAGATAAGTTGTGGTCTAGTTTCCACCAAGTATATTAAAGCGTTGTGAAATAAAAATTGTACCATCATGAGGTAGGGTCCCAAAATATCTATATAGTTATTTAAAAATTATAGCTTCCATAAATAAATTGGGAATGTGAGTTTCTTTGAATATGGAACATCTATGTTTTTTTGAAATGTTGATTAAAGTTAAACTACTAGTTATTTATAATATCATATCATGATTATTGTGGTTTTTATTTTCAAATTCCTTCTTGCTAGTGTTGATATATGATCTATCAATGCATGACACTTTTGATGTTATTAAATGATATCACCCACCTTAGATAAACGTGGACTTGATCGTGTGGTGGTTTTAAGAATGTATTTCTAATTTTATTAAAGTAACATGATTAAATTGTTAAATTACATGAATGAGGAAGTATGGGAAATAGAGTAATTAATTGAGGAGTTAATTATCATGTCACATGCTGGAAAAATTGTGGCATTTTCTGAATATTGAGAATATTGAATATTTTGACATGTTAGGAATATAAATTGGAAACTGGTAATAATTAATGAATGGATTAATTATTACATTATAAAAGGTAAATGGATAATTAATTGATTAACTAGTTAAATATATATTATTTAATTAATTATTTTTTGAATTAATTAATTAGTACACATTAAATTAATAATGTGAATAGATTGGTTGTTGAATCTATTGGCCAAGTGTACATTTTGATGCGTGTTTCTTTTTTAGGCCATATGTTGATTTGGATGGAGTTGTTTAGAAAAATGACATTCTTTGTGAGATGGTTTCTAAATAACTGGGCCATGATTATCATGTTTTGAGATGATTGTGTCGTGCAATTAAATTTTTACAGTCCTGGATGAGTCACAGTTTGAGTAGAGGGGTTCAGACTTGTCGACGAATTGGGATAATTAAATATTGAGTTAATTAATAAGTTGGATTGCTAAGAATAAATAATTTATAATTAATTATTAACTATTGAAATGTTTAATGTTTAATTAATTGTGGAAATATTTTATAGGAGATTTATGTTTTTTATTAGTTTCTGAATTAATTGACGAAATGGATAAAATAATTTATGAATTAATTAATTGATGGTTCTGGGGTGTTAGAAATGGAATTCTACAGCAATGATAAATATATATGTATGATTGATAAATGGATTTTGAGACAGATAATGATGCTCCAAATAATCTCGTGGTTCTAGAAATTGCCTTCTACACCCATCTTGCATTAAAATATTCTTTTGTGGGATAAGGACTGACGCTCCAAATACCCATGGGTAGTGAGACAATGTCTGACAATCCAAATAATCAAGAGGGTGATAGACATGATTTTTTCACCCATTAATTAACATTGTATTTTGGGTCCAAATTTTCATACATGAAATGAATTAATGGATAATGAAAACTATTGTGACATAATTATTTGAGAATTTAATATGACAAATGGTTTAGAGTTATTAATGAATTTGGTGAATCATTATTAGTGGGTGAACCCGGGATTGAATCACTATATTTAGTGGATGGGCTCAATTATAGTATACAAAAGATTAAATTGAATATTTTATGACATGTTAACCAAGCCTAAGAACAAGCTTGTATTTAGTCTTTAAGTTGATTACTAAGATGGTCTTTAGAGACATCTGTAGTGAGTGACTTATACGGGGGATTTTGGGCTTAGGCCGAATCTCGAGACATAAATATTCTAATGAGGTTTGAATAATTTATTAATGAAAATGTTATTGTAATTATTGAAAATTATTCATGAAAAATGTATAATGGAGGTTCATACACTAGCTGATGGCTGAAGCGAGTACTTGGTTATAGAGTTTCACTGTATGGCTTACTTTATTTATGCATGCTTTCACACGGTCTATATTTTTTATTAAATTTTTAGATTTGGGGTAGACACCAATGATATCGACCTACTGAGATTTATATCTCGCAAAATACATAGGCCTCTATTGAAATCAGGTACCCGAGTAGATTCTATTTGGTTATAAGATTATGTTGTTTGCGTTTACTTGGGAGATAGGTGAAGGGGACCGAGCGGAAGCTCGGGATGCTCGGGGAGACTACCCTCAGGGCGTTGGGTCATTGATTATTTTTTTCTGTATTGGAATATAAATCATTATGTTTTGTGATCATCTTTCTATTTTTGTATCATTATCATATCATGAATCCATCTGCTGTATAATTGGTGTTGGACATTTATTTGTACAAGATTTATAAAATATGCCTTCCGCTACATTATCATTTATTCAAATGCTTCATCTATTTATTTCCATTTTCTGTTATTAATCTTTGGTATGATATTATAGTATAACCACTACGTATCCATAGACCCTCATTGTTATTCAGCAGACTGTGGCATACTGGGAGGCGTGCATGAGGTCATGTGGCGACCAGTCCGACCACCAGTTTAGTGGTGAGCTGGGTTGGGACGTTACACAGTGGTTTCAAAGGATATATGTTTTCATCATTTTCCTTTTTTCTTTCTATTTTTGGTTGATAGATAGACGACTATGAATGTTTCGACGCATGGGTTAATACCTGTGCTTCAGACTGATCATCCCAGGTATGGGAAATGAAAAAGTGGCCAGGTATGGGAATTGATGTTCATGGTTTTCGATATTACAATTGATATGACTTCACCTCGTTTGATCGGTGTATTTTCCGCTTCTTATTGATTTTGATAATTTTTAAGAATAATGTTTTTCTTAATATGTCAAGTAAGTTTCTAACATGCATCATCATCAGAACTCAGAGATTCACATGTCATTCAGATAACATGACATGTATTTGGATTAGTAGGATGCCTGCTATTTTTGATTGGGTTCCTTGGGTGCAATGCCATGTTTTGATCATCTTTAGAATGCCTCTGTAGATACCATGTTTTGGTGATTGATATAACAATATTGAGTTATTATATTCGATACTTATTAGAATGTTTTTTTGTTGTGTCATGCTTCTGTGATATAGAATGCTATTGTGATAATGCATAATGTAACATGAAAGAGACGTTTTGATGTGTGAAAGGGATACTAGAGTTAATATGTTAAATGAATACTGATCATGATAAATGGGAACCAAATTTTATTGATATGGTGTATAGTAGCATTATCAATTGGTAGATGTTCACCCATTTGTTTGAACATTATATGACCATAGTATGTTGGAAAATGGTTATAAATGTAAAACTGTTGAGTTTTGATTAAAATTTACTATTTTTAGGATTCTTTTTAATGGAACTAGATTGAATAAATGAGACCCTGAGATGTAGAATTCATTGTATAAGGAATTTAGATGCAAAATTTCCTATTTAAATTTGAATAAAACAGAATGTTAAATGATTAAATAGGATGTTTTTGATAGAATACCTATTTTTTCATAGGGATTTGTTTTGAGAACCATGTGACTTTTTTTTAAAAGTAATTGTGTGTTTATTGAAATTTATTTAAATGTTAAAATGTTGAATTGAATTAATTAAAATGCCTAATATGGGGGCTTTTGAACATCATTAGTTGGGTTGTTTGGGTCCAAGAGAGAGGGTCGATGTTTATGTTTCGTAAGGGGATGGCCCATGGTAGGTAGTACGCTTAGAATGTTCTAGGTCATTAAAGTAAGTTTTACCCACATTATAGGAGGACATCAAGGTACTCGGGTGTTATGACATGTCGATAGGTTTATGATATGACTTTTATGAAAAATGTTTGACGTGGTGATCATGGTATGGTGAACATCACACACATGTGTTAATTATTCTGAAATAGCACACCGGTGAGTGAATGATCTTTTATTTCGACGTCATGGACAATCCTAAGGTGGGTAGTGTCGCATATTTTTCATTAAATGTGTCTTCATGAGATTCCTATATTTTAGAATAGTGTTGTCCAGTAGTATTTTGACTGATCTTCTTAAATAACATTGTTTTCTCTTAGTTCGATCTTTTGAATATGACAAGCATGTCCCCTATCTTGACCTCATCATTGAGACACTAATATAGTGTCAGTCTTATGTTGTGTTAATTTTCTAAATGAGGTTTGGCTTGATAAGTTGTCATTATCTAGGATGTACATGGTATGTATGGTTTCTTTGGTTTACTCCTTTATTCATGTTGGGGGCTGGTCATTTTTAAAATATCCTTGTGGTTCCTTGACATAGATAGTTCCCCATAGGTCAGGTAAGTACTTAGTTATACATGTGAATGGTTTTTGAATTGTTTTAATGACATGCTGTCAGATAAAAGGAAAATGTGGGTTTTTGGTCAATAACATCTTTCAAGTGAATCATATGAAACCAGTTATGTTGATTGGTCAACATTCAACCATTTTTGTTGACAATTTCCTATTAATGGCCTCATATATAAGCTGTGTTTTGATGTTTAAGAAATAAAGTGACCTTTAGATCTGGTTTTAAAGGCATAACCATTAGTCTTGTGAAGGGTTAAAGGAGAATTTGGTGCTAGGAACGCATCACATCAGTTCTATGAAGATTAAATTTCCATGGTAAGTCTGTTGTTTTAGTAGTGGTTCAATATGGCTTCTCGTGGATGAGAAGTTTTTAAGGTGACTAGGTTTTAATGTCATGTGTTTTGAAACTGGGTCAAAATACGAAGGTTTTCATTTTTTTCAATTGATTAGTAGGTTGTCTTTTAACTGATATTAGGAATATTATTCTGAGTGTTGGGACACCTAAAGGTATTGTTTTGGACTTGCATAATTATGCTATAATTTATCGGGTGTCCCAATGAGTCTCGGAGGGAAACAGATATGGAAAATTCCACATTAATAGATATACACAGGCATCACATAGTGGTGGTCCAACCCATGCAGTTTAACATATTTAATAAATTATTTGATTTTATTAAAGGTAATTATATAAGGGTTTTTCATTAATTAAAAGAATGTTTTAATAATAATAATAATGAAGTTATTATTATTATTTTCATGGTAGTTTAATTATATGAATTATAAAGAATTAATTAAGTTATAGTTGAAGAAAATAATATGGATTTGGGGTTCTTTGAAGAACCATTTTAATTAAATAAAGAGTTCTAGAATAATTGAAGGACCATTTATTTTTAAATTGAATAATGTGCTAATAATAATAATTTTATTATTATTATGGTGTATTTAATTATGTTGATGCTTTGAAATTTTAATTGCATGTTAATGGAGTGTATCATTTATGATAATTTAATATGGATTTTGACCTTCTCAAAGAAATGTTTCATTAAATGAGGAGTTTCAGATTTAATGAAGTGTTGTTATTAAATAGAAGTTATATGAATATAAATGGTTTCAAAAAATAATAATAATGTGATTATTATTATTTTTGTTTTATGAATGTAATTTTTTTTATTTTTATGGAAGTTAAATTTGGGGTTATGGGATGGATTTTTTATCATATTAATAATATTGTTATAAATTGGGGGTTTGGGTTTTAAATAAATGAATGTTGTAATAATAATAATTTATTATTATTTTTTTGGGTTATTTAGTAGTGTAACTGTTAAAAGAATTTAGTGATCCCTAAGGAGTGTCATATTTAATTATGAAACCTTTATTATGAGAAAAATAAATGAAGACGAATTTTTAATTAAATGGGGAGTTATTCACTTTTTAGATAAGTGTTTAATCTGTATAATTTTAATGAAATTATTATTATTATTTTAATGATTACATTAAATTAAATGGATTAATTTAAAGAAAAAAGTATACAAAAAATGAGGTGAGACCTTTAGGGGGAACGACCCCCAATGTTTTTCCTCCTCCATGCACGACACAGAAGAATATTTGGACTCCTCCTCCATAGAGCCCTCCTCCTAAGGACCACCAGCAATGCGTAACACCCATGCGACCCTCCACACAATAGCATGACACATATGTGGAGCACTTGTATCATGGAACCCCTGTTGAATGACCCCCTCTAGGAAGTACCTAGAGGCGCACCACACCCTCTCCTGGGATCCACTTTGTGCATGATGATTCCTCTAGGACTCATCAATAAATTTTCCACCTCATCACGGCGAGTCTGTCTGTGTACAACTCATGATTCACATCAGCTATTTGACTCCACTATCTCTCTCGTTCCTTGTTTTCATGGAAAAAACCCTAAGGTTAAGCTTTAATATAATCATTGTATCCCTCTATTTTTAGGATATGTGAATTTTGACTCAGAACCATTGGTTCATAATCTGACATCCACAGCCTAGGTTGAGACAAATGGTCTCAAATTTCTTTTTTCATCGTTGGTTCTCGTATGTTTCTAAATCTATAGTTTGGTTTTCCACCAGTTTTATTAAGACCTTTTAATTTTTTTATGACTTCCTGGTACCAATTTAGAGCTGCATTTTTCATTACTACTTAGATTCTAGGTACCAATTTAATATATTTAATTTTTGATTATCAATGTAGACAACGCACATATATAAATATATAAATATATACGAAGGTGTTCATAGATGCTACTACGGATCAGTTCTGGACCGGCTTCCGCCAAGTACATTAAAGAATTTTCAAATAAAAATGGTTCCACCCCAAGGCAGTGTTCCGAAATATATATTACTTTAGTTAATAATTATAACATCTTTATATAAATTCAGAATGCGTGTTTCTTTGATTATGAAAGTGATATGTTTTCATGATATGTGGATTAAAGATAAAATAATGGTTATTAGTAATGTCATATCATGCTTACTGTGGTTTGGATTTTCATATGTATTCTTACCAGTTCTAATATATGATAGGTTGATGCCTGAAACTTTTGATGTTATTAAATCAAGTCACCCACGAGAGATAAATGAGGTCTAGATAATGTATTGGTTTTATGCATGTGTTGCTAATTTGGTTAAAGTGATATGATTAAATAGTTAAATTATTTTAATGGGGAAGGATGGGTAATATAATAATTAATGGAGGAATTAATTATCACATCATGTGTTGTAAAAATTTCTGCAATTTCTAAATATTCAGAATATTAAATATTTTGACATGATCATAATATAAATTGGAAACTGCTAATAATTAATTGATGGATTAATTATTACATGATAAATGGTAAATGTATAATTAATTTATGAACTGGTTAAGAAGATATAATTTAATTAATTATTTGATGAATTAATTATTTTTCACACATTAAATTAATATTGTGAATTGATTGGTTGTTTCTTGATGCATGTTTTTTTCCATGACATAAGCTAATTTGGATAGAGTTTTTTAGAAATATGATATTATGTGTGAGATGGGTTATAAATAATGGGGTTGTGTTCACCATGTTTTGAGATGACTATGATGTGCATGTAAATTGTTAATCTCCTTGATGAATCACAGTTTCAGTGGATGAGTTTAGACTTGTGAAACAATATGGATAATTAAATTTTGAGTTAATTAATTAGCTGTATTGATTTGAATAATTAATTGATAATTAATTATTAACTATTGTGAATTTTATTGGTTAATTGATTGTGGAAATATTTTATGGGAAATTTTTGTTGTTAATTAGTTGTTGAATTAATTAATGGAATGTATTAATTAATTTTTGAATTAATTAATGTTTTGTTATGGGATGTTATGTAATGGCCCTGGATTTTGGGGTCCATTACTTTGTGAAAATCTCGTTTTGGGTTTTTTTGATCTGGGAATCACGGTGGTGTAGGCCTACCGGTAGCTCGGTCTACCAGTGGTCGCAGCCTACCTGTAGCTCTGTCTACAGGTAGCTCGATCTACCAGTAGTTACAACTACCCGTAGCTCTGTCTACTGGTAGCTCGGCCTACCGGTAGCTACGACCTACCGGTAGCTCGACCTACCAGTAGCTGCCGCCTACCGGTAGCTCGGCCTACCAGTTGCTCTAGCCTACTGGTAGCTCGGCCTACCGGTGGCTCTGGCCTACCCCAAGGGTTATTTCCAGTAGCGCTCCCTTTTATGCAAATAGGGCTTTTAACCCTATTCTGACTCGTTTAAACGTGTTTTAAAGACCCGTAATGTTCATAATAGTTTTAATTAAATATATAATCAATTCATGAGTCGGTTTAAACCACCCGACCCCCTTTAATGACGAGTGGAGCCGCATGGTCAACCCACGAACCCCACTCCTTACGCGGTTTCGTGTTTTCACCTCAACCGTACCAAGATCTTATAAACTAAGGGTTAGCCTTGGTTTCCCCTTTCCTCGATAGTGTCTTTTCACAAACATCTTCTGGTGCATCAGGCGCGCCGCATGGTTATCCATAAGGTTCCGCACCCCGGCCTAAACGTCGATCATCTATCAATAAGTAGGGAATTTCTCCTTTTTCTCTCTCTTTTGTGTATCATGCAGGGTGGGCGTGCTTTTGATTCTGTAGAATTGGATAAAGCACACCTAATTAAATATAATGAATGAATTCTTTAAATAAAGGAGGGGGGTTGTGATCATTGATGATGTCTTATATTTTGATGTTGTTTCTTTTATTACCATCTTGTTGATTTGTGCTCGCTTATGCCTTATGAAAATCGAGGCCGTTGGTGGTCGTTGTTTGTGCACTAATGAACCCCTGCTGATGTTTTAAATGGCTTGTTGTGGTTGTAAACTCCTGCTGTGAAAACATAAATTGGTTAATCACGCATACCGGGATGAATAAATTGAAAGCTCCAGGATCAATCCCTTCTGTGCTATTCCCAGTCAAAATGGAATTAAAATCATTGAACGTGTAAAATATTTTAAATATGAAAATACAAGCTTGGCCTTGCTTAGTGTTAGTGGCTGTGTTTCGGTGGTTTTCACTTACGAGTCGATTGCTGGAGATGTGGGAGGGGATGGGATCCCCTGTTCTTTGATGCTTTCAGTGGTTATGAAACTGGGTATGGGATCCCCTGTTGATGTGGCTTCAGTGATTATGAGTTTTAAGACCCGATGGTTACTTTCCTATATCACAAACTCGGGTGGGATCCTCTGTTGGTGAAGAAAATGTTTAAATTGATGATTGACTGTACTCTTTTCATTGGTTATGCTTATGGTGTTATTTTCCCATTAGTTCATGAACTTATCTGAACATTAACACTGAACGTGAAATAAGAATGGGACAATGGGGTTTGTTAGCGAGAGTCGTGACTCGGACTTGAGTGTTGTTGTGATCTGTAGGCTGTCTGAAAAGAAACCTAGCTTTGGGTGAGTGTGTGTTACCTATATATATATATACTTATAGCTTTGTGTTTCTTATTCGCGCCCCACCCAAGTTGATCACTTAGTTCCGAACACCCCCATTTCACGGGGGAGGGTGTTTTTCCCAACACTATTCTTAGTGGCTGGTTATTATCTCCTTTTCTGCTCCCTTTCCTGGATAGCCCAAGTATCTTCGGGCAGGTTGTGATGGCCTGAGGTCCATTATTAGCCCAAGAACCTTTAGGCATGGTGGTGTGGTGGTTGGCCAGGTGTGTGCGGTAGGTGGTTTCCCAACTGTCTTCGAGATGAGTCCCATGTGTCTTCGTGTGTGGCAGTGGATCCTTTAGCCCAGGTTTCTTCAATCACGGTGGTGGTTGTTCTTGCCTAGGTGTTTGCAGGAATTGTTACACGTGACAGTTGTGGCCCAGGTGTGTGCGAGCGGGATTCAGCAGTGGGACTGCATGCGGTTGAGGCCCAGGTGTGTGCAGGCGGGATTTCTGCAGTGGTACTGCGTGTGGTTGTGTCCCAGGTGTGTGCGGGCGGGTGTGGTAATGGGACTCTGGTGAGAATGGCGGGATTGGTCTGATGCTTAGGATGTATCAATAACCAGTGGGAATGTGGCGCGGGGTACCCAAACATCGATGTGCTCTTATTATATATTACTTAACTTGCGTTATTTGGGGAGTGTACCTTGGTGAGGCATAGGTGGATAGTTTACCTTTTAGGTGTTTGATTTACTCTTTTTATCACAGGACTTTAGTACGTTCGCCCACTTGTGCAAGAGAGTCTTTGGTTTTCCCTACTGAGTGTACTTGTATGCTCACCCTACGTATATAAAATCGCTTTTAGGTTTCCAAGAGGACTTCAGGGATCATGCGGGACCATACTAGCTCGGATCCTTGGAGCAGTTGCAGTTGTCATTTTTCTTTCTTTGGTACTTACCCTTGTAGACACCTTTTGCACTTTGTGGCTTTTACTTTTGAAACATGCATGTGGGAATGGTTTACTGTTGGCTTTACTTTTCTTTTTTACCTTGGTGTTGCTCGGTTGTCTTCTTCTTATCACTCGATCCTATAAAATAAAAAGGGTAATGCCTTCCATTTGTGTTATATTTCCATACCCTTCGTGCTAGTCGCCACTCCGGGACCTATTGAAGGTGAGTTTTGGGGGTCATTATCTCTCCTTCAACATAAAGAAGGAAGGGTCTGGCAATCTGCTGACCCTTCCCTCTTTTATTTAAAGGAGGGTTGTGACATGCTAGACATGGAATTCAACTCCAATGAATAATATATACATATGATTGATAAATGGGTTGTGAGATAGGGACTAATGCTACAAATAGTCACGGGGTTCTGGACATGGACTTCTACACCTAGCTTGCATGAAAATATTCCTTTGTGAAACAGGGACTGATGCTCCAAATACTCATGGGTTGTGGGATAAGGAATGAAACTCCAAATACCCATGAGGGTGAGAGACATGATGGTCAACAGACATTAATTATCATTTTCTTGTGGGTCCAATTTTTCATACATAAAATGAAATAATGGATAATGAAAACTGCTATAACATAATGATTTCTAAATTGAATGTGAGAAAGGGTTCAGACTTATTAATAAATTGGGTGAATAACTGTTAGTGGATAGAACTAGGAGAGAATTACTAATTTTAGTTGTTGGTCTCGGTGATAGTATATGAAAGATTAAATTGAATATCTTATGACACATTAACCAAGAAAAATAATAAGCTTGGATTCAGTCATTACATTGATTACATAAATGGTCTTTAGATATATCTGTAGTGAGTGACTTATAGCGGAGATATTCCGCTTATGTCGATTCTTGAGAACTTCATAATTTAATGCGGTTTGAATATTTTATAAATGAATATGTTTTTGTAATGTTTGTTGAGTATGAATGAAAAATGTATAATGGATGTTTAGACACCAAATGAGATCTGAAGCAGGTACTTGCTTATAGAGTTACTCTATACTGCTTATTTTATATATGAACGCTTTCAAACAGTTTTAATTGTTGATTAAATTTCTAGATTTAGGGTAAGCATTGGTGGCCCCGCCCTACTGAGATTTATGTATCACACCCTACTCAAGCCTCCATTTCACTAGGGTACCCAAGTAGATTCTATTTGGTTGCAGGATTGTGTTGTTTGCAATTAATTGGGAGATAGGAGTAGGGGACTGAGTGGATACTCGGGATTCTCAAGGAGACCGCCCTCGGGGCATTGAGTTGTTGTTAATTTATTTCTATATTGGAATTTAAAGAATTATATTTTGTTCACTTCTTTCTATTTTATTTATTATTAGAATGTCAGGAATGCATCTACTGTATAATTGGTGTTAGACACTTGTTTTGTCCAAGATTGATAAAATCCTCCTTCGACTTCTTTATCATTTATTCAAATTCTTCTGATACATATTTCCATTTTCTGTTATTGAATGTAGATATGTGGTTATACTATTTCCACTGACTATCCATATACACTCGCTACTATTCTATACCCTTAGGCGTACATCAAGACACGCTTAAGGTCGTCTTTTTGCCGATCCGACCACCATTTTATTGGTGTGTCGGGTCGGGATGTTACAAAGTGGTATCAAAGGATTTAGGGTTTTTCTTTTCCTTTTTTATTTCTATTTTGTGTTTGTAGACATGCGACTAGGAAAGTGTCATCTCTTTGGTTAATAGCCATGCTTGGAATTGATCATCCCATGTCTGGGAAATGACCAAGTGGGTAAGGATGGGAATTAACGTCCACGGTTTTCAATATTACCGTTGATATGATTTCACATTGAGTGACCAATTTATTTTCCACTGCTTATTGATTTTGATAATTTTGAAAAATAATTGTCTTGGATCGATATGGAAAGGAGGTTTCTTGCATTCTTTATCATAGGAACATATATATTCATATGTCATTCAGATAACATTCCATGTAGTAGCATTAGTAGGATGCCTGATAATTTAGACTGTGTTCCCTGGGTTCAATGATGTGTTTTGATCCGCTCAAGCATGACTCTATAGATAGCATGTTTTGGTGAAAGATAAAACATTATAGAGTAACTATATTCCATACCTATTATCATGTTTTGTTGTTGTGCCATAATTTTGCGTTATAGCATCATAATGTGTTACTACATGTGATAAAATGCTAGAGATGTTTGGATGTGTGAAAGGGATATTAAAGTTAATATTTTAAATGAATATTGATTGTGATAAATGGGAGCCAAATCCCAGTGATACATAGTATGGGAGACTTATCAATTGGTATATGTCCACCCATGTGTTTGAACTTTATATTACCATAGTATGATTGCAAATTGTTATAAATGAAAAACTCATGACTTTTTATTGAAATTAATTGTTTTTTGGTTCCTTTTTGAAGAACCTACATTGAATAAATGGGACCCTCAAAGGTAGATTTTTTGGTATAAGGAATTTAGCTGCTAAATTTCCTTTTTAAATTTTAATATAAATGAATGTTAAATGATTAACGAAGATATTTTTGATAGCATGCCTATTTTTCTGTATGGATTTGTTTTGAGAACCATGTGACTTTTTTTGAAAAGTAATTGTGTGTTTGTTGAAATTTATTCAATTGTTAAAAGGTTGAAATAAATTAATTAAAATGCATGAAATGATTTTTTTGAACCTCATTATTTCGGTTTTATGAGTACTAGAGAGATGGTCGACATTTATGTTTCATAAGGGTCTAAATCATGGTAGGTAGTACACTTATAATGTTTTAGGAAATTACGTTAAGTTCATCCCACTTATTTGAAAAACTTCTTGGTACTCATGTGTTATGGCACATGGATATGATTATGATACTAATTTTATGAATAATGTTTGACCTGGAGATCTTGGTTCGAGGAACACCACATACATGAATTATGTGTTCTGAAATAGCACACCTGTGAGTCGATGATCATTTATTTCAACATCATGGACAATCCTAAGGTGGGTAGTGTGACATGTTTTTGGTAAACGTGTCGGTAGGAGATTCATATCTTTTAGAAAAGAGTTTTCTACCAGTGGTTTGACAGATCCTCTAAATTACCTTGTTTTTCTATTAGTGTGCTCTTATGAATATGACCAATATTTCCCCTATCTTGACCTCGTCATTGAGACACTAAGATAGTGCCAGTCTTACTCCATGTTAATGTTTTAAATGTTTTTTGGAATGATTAGTGGCTGTTATCTGGGTTATACCTGGGATGCGTGGTTTCATTGCACTATTCCTTTATTCATATAGGGGAACAGTTATTTTAAAATATTTTTGTGATGCCTTGACGTGTAAATTTACCCATAGGTCAGGTAATAATATAATTATACATGAATGTGGGTTTGGAATAGGTTTAAATACATGTCGTCACATAAATAGAGAATGTGGGTTTTGGGTCTGTGACATCTTTTGAGTAAAGCATGTGCAAGATTTTCTATTCAATGATTGAGATTCAACCATTTTTTTCGATGCTTTCTTTCTAATGGCCTCATAAATAAGCTATGTTTCGATGTTTTTGTTATGAAGTGATCTTTAGAGCTAGTTTTAAAGGCATGTCCATTAGGCTTGTGAAGGGTTAATAGAGTGTTCAGTGTTGGGAACACAACACGTCAGTTCTAACAAGATTTAATAACCTTGGTAAATTGGTGGTTTTAGTAGTGGTTCACGATGTCTTCTCGTGGATGAGATGTTTTTAAGGTGGGTAGATTGTAAAGCCTTGTGATTTTGAACTGGGATAAAATACACGACTTTTAATTTTTTTCATCTGATCAATGGGTTGTTTATTAATTGATCTTGGGGATTTTATTCTGATTGTTGGAACACTTAATGTTTTTGTTTTTTTACATTCATAATTATGTTATAGTTTTACAGGGTGTCCCGTTGGGTCTCAGGAGCACCAGATCTAGAAAATTCCACATTATTGGATCTTCACGGGCATCACACAGTTGTGGTCCAACCCATGTAGTTTAACTTATTTAATAAATTATTTAATTTAATTAAAGAATATTATATTAGAGTTTGATATTAATAAAAAGAATGTTTTAATACTAATAATAATAATGATATTATTATTATTATTATTGTGGTTGTTTGATTAGATTAATGACAAATAATTAATTAAATGATGGTTGATGAAGTAATGTGGATTTGGGGTTTATTGAAGAACCGTTTTAATTAAATAATGTGTTTCAAAATTTTTAATGGACCATTTATTCATAAGTGGAAGAATTTTCTTATAATAATAATGTTTTTATTATTATTATGTTCTCATTAATTATTTTTATGCTTTGAGATTTTATTTTAATATTAAAAAATTGTATAATTTATGAGAATTTAATGTGTCTGTTGAGCTTCTCAACGAAAATTTTAATCAAATTTGGAGTTTCAGATTTAATGATGTGTTTTTATTAAATAGTGGTGTTAGGATTATCGATGGTTAACAAAATATTAATAATAAGATTATTATTATTTTATTTTTATGAATGTAATAATTTTTATTATTATAGAATATAAATATGGGGTTATGGGCTGGAGTTGTTATCATATTAATGATATTTTTATAAATTGGTGGTTCTGGATTTAAATAAATGAATTTTGGAATAATCATAAGAAGGATTTTATTATTATTATTTTGGTTATTTAATTAAATAATTGTTAATAGTATTTAATTATATATATGGAGTTTCATATTTAATTAAGAAACGTTTATTAAGAGAATAACAAATGAAGAATAATTGTTAATTAAATGGGGGTGTTTTCCACATATTAGATAAGTGTGTAATGGGTATAATAATAATAATTCTAATATGATTATTACTATTTTGATTACAACATTCAATGAAATGGATTAATTTAAGGGAAAAAAGAATATAAAAATGGGAGGTGCGACCTGAAGGTGGTGGGAACGCCAATGTTTCTCCTCCTTCATGCACGATATAGAAGCATCTATAACCTTGTCCCCCATACAACCCTCCACCTTTGGACGTCTAGTAGTGTGATACCCATAGGAGACCCTCCCTACAGCAGCGCGACACCTAGGTAGAGCTCCTACAGTGCGTGACCCTTGTGGCACGACCCCCCTCCGGGCAGTACCTAGAGGTGCACCACCCCCTCTTTCAGACTCCACTTTGAACACAATGATTCCTCTCAAACTCTTCAATTATATTTTCTTCCTCATCAAGGTGAGTCTTTCTGTGTATAACTCATAAATCACATCGGACATTTGACTCCTCTCTCTGATACCTTTTTTCCTTGGTCGAAACCCGAAGGTTCCAACTTAATATGATTATTGTCTCGCTATATTTTTAGGATATGAGAATTTTCAATCGGGACCCATTAGTCCATAATTTGGCATCCTCCTCCAAGGGAGATACTGATGGTCTCTATTATTTTTTCCATTGTTGGTTTTGGTTTGTTTTTAAACTCGCTATTTGGTTTTTCACTGGTTATACTAAGGCCTATTAAATTTTTTATTAGATCCTAGTACCAAGATAGAGGTGTGCGCTTCATTACTACTTGGAATCTAGGTACCAGTTTAATATATATAATTTTTGTGTATTAATGTAGATAACACACACATATAAATATATTAATATATATTAATGTGTGTGTGCATGTGATTGCAGATCAATTGTGCACCAGTTTCCACGAAGTCATTAAAGCGTTGTGGAAAAAATGGTACCACCCCAAGTTACGGTCCCAAAATCTCTATCAAATTATTTAATAATTATAAATTCTTTAAATAAATTGAGAATATATGTTTATTTGATTATGGAACTGCTATGTTTTCTTGAAAATATAATTAATGATAAACTACTGGCTAGTGGTAATTTCATATCATGCTTAATGTGGTTTGGCTTTTCATATGTCTTCTTACTGGTGTTGATATATGATATATCGATGCATGAGACTTTTGATGTTATTAAATGATTCTTCCCACATGAGATAAATGAGTACTTGATCGTGTGTTGGTATTCAGCTTGTATTTTTAATTTGGATAAAGTGATAAGATTAATTAGGTAAATGATTTGAATTAGGTAGGAAGTGTAATAGAGTAATTAATTGAGGAATTAATTATCAAGTCACGTGATGGAAAAATTGTGGCATTTTTTGAATACTGATAATATTGAATATTTTGACATGTTCAGAATATAAATTGAAAACTATTAATAATTAATGTATGGATTAATTATTAAATTATAAATTTCAAATGGATAATTAATTGATGAACTGGTCAAAGAGATATGATTGAAATAATTATTTGTTGAATTAATTAATTTTCACCCATTAAATTAATACTGTGAATTGATTGGTTGTTGTGATAGTTGGACAAGTCTACCTTTTGATGCGTGTTTGTTTTCCATGCCTTTTGTTGATTTTAATGGAGTAGTTTTAAAATATGATATGTTGTGTGATATGTTTCCTAAATAACTGGGCCTTGTTCAGCATGTTTTTAGATGATTATGATGTGCATGTAAATTTTTAAAGTCCAAGAAGAATCACATTATGAGTGGAAGAGTTTAGACTTTTTAAATAATTGGGATAATTAAATGTTAAGTAAATAACTTAGTTAGATTTAAATGAATAATTAATTGATAATTAATTGTTAACTATTGAGATGTTGAGTGGTTAATAGATTCTAGTATTATTTTATGGGGGATTTATGTTGGTAATTAGTTGTTGAATTAAGTAACGGAATATATTAATTAATTTATGGATAGTTTTGTAGTGTTAAACATGGAATTCTACACTAATGATAAATATATATGTATGATTGATAAATAGGTTGTGAGACAGAGACTGATGCTTCAAATAATCACGGGGTGCTAGAAATAGAGGTATACACCAATCATACATTACAATATTCTTTTGTGGGATATGGAATGATGCTCCAAATACACATGGGTTGTGAGACAAGGACTGATGCTCCAAATACTCATGAGGTTGATAGACGTGATGTTCTACACCCATTAATTAACATTGGATTGTGGGTCCGCTTTTCCATACATGAAATGAATTAATGGTTAATAAAAACTATTTTGACATAATTATTTGTGAATTGAATATGTGAAACGGTTCAGACATATTAATTAATTGTGTGAATCACAGTTATTGGATGGACCCAGGAGTGAATCACTATTTTTAGTGGAAGAGATATATTATATTATATGAACGACTAAATTGAATATCTTCTAACATGTTAACCATGCCAAAGCAGAATCTTGGATTGGGACTTTACATTAATTATATATATGATCTTTAGAGACATCTATGGTGAGTGACTTATATGGGGGATGTTGAGCATAGGCTGAATCTCGAGACTTTCATAATTTAATTAGGTTTGAATAATTGATAAATGAAAATGTTTCTGTAATGATTGTTGATTATACATGAAAAATGCATAATGTAGGTTAAGACCCCATCTAAGGGCTGAAGAAGGTACATGGGTGTATAGTAACTCTGTTCAACTTATATTATTAATTAATTATTTCAGACAGTTTAATTTTTTGTTAAATTTATGGATATGAGGTAGACACTTGTGGTCCTAGACTACTGAGATTTATATCTAACACCCTACTTGGGCCTCCATTGCACTGGGTTACCAGAATAGATTCTATTTGTTTATAGGATTGTGTTTTTTACGTTTAACTGGGAGATATGAGCAGAGGATCGAGAAGATGCTCGAGATGCTCGGAGAGACCGCCCCCGGGGAATTGAGTGATTGTGTATTTATTTCTGTATTTTAATGAAAATCATGTTGTTGTTTTTTCACTTCATTCTATTTTTGTATCACTAGCTTGTTATGAATGCATCTGCAGTATAATTGTCATTGGCCATTTGAATTTTACAAGATTTATAAAATCTTCCTTCGAAATTATTTATCAATTATTCCAATTCTTCATATATTTATTTCAATTATCTATTATTAAACTCTAATATGACGTTATAGTCTCCCCACTGACTATCCATTGACCCTTGCTAATAGTCGGCAACATCTAGTGTACGGAGAGATATGCTTGAGGTCATGTGGTGACCGGTTCGACCACCAGTTTAGTGGTGAGCCAGGATAGGACATTACACATTATTTACTAATTTATTATCTATATATATATAGATTTTATAATCCCAAAAATATTATAAAAACTAATGTCATTTGGTGATTATATACCTATCAAAATAACATGTAATATATATAAAATGAAATTATTTAAAACTCCATTATTCCCTTAACATCTATAGATATTCTAATACTGCATGAGATAAAGTGGGATATAGATAAATTTATTGAATAATGTAAATTAGTATATCATAGTAAAAAGGAACAACTGGATGACATAGAAAGGTCAGTATTATAATCATGAACAATGAATCATGATATAATATAGTTTTATGAATGCATTATTATAATATTGAATAAATATGAAAGATAACATGAAACTCATAGATAGAATTTTTTTCTCAGTCTCACCACATATAGAATTAAATGGTATCTCATTACATTAAAACATTACCAAATGTATTGATGAGATATATAATTTTGGGCCCACCATACTCATTAATTTTATAAAAAACATTTTTCCCAACATATATCAAAAAACATAATAACACATTTCATAATATATAATTTCAAAACTAAGGAGCCTACATCACATACATCGATGTCACTAATAATTAAACCATAAATATAACTAGGAGAATAAGATTAATTTAAAATTTTTCATAGTATTAAAAAAATATTTAGGATGGAGAATCCTAAAATAAATTCACTTGAAAAATTGTTGTACATCAAGGTTAGTGGAAGGGTTTAATCAGAATTAAAGGTGGGGTCTCCTTAGTTGGGGATTCTAAGGATAAAAACAATTGGTTAAAAACACATTACAAAAAGAAAAATTTAAAATAATAACAATTGAAATATAGAAACTAGTTGAAAAAAATGAAGGTTAACAATATCCATTACGTTCAGAGGGTGCATCTCAAATCATGAGAGGAGCTTCCTAATGTAAAGGGAACACATATAGAGGGATTTTGAGAGTGGAATGAATTGAAAATTATTCTCAATGGGTTCTAAGTAAATACAAGTTCCATGTTGGGAGGGTATTTTAGAAAATAAGTGAGGGGAATTCCTTATTAATTTTTAAACAGTGGTTTTGGACTATAAGTAATAAAATTATCTAAATGAAAAACAATCATATATTTTTTACCTTGATATAAACCGAAGTTGAGTGGGTCTCAATATATTATTGTAATATGAACAAAAATAAATAAAAATATCATCATTCAAAATGCATAACTAATTCATCTTCAAAATAATTAACATTAAGACCATAAAATATTATATATATTTATATATATATATGGAAGCTTCACAATTATCTTGCCAAATTAAAAACATAAATTAAAAAACACATTATATTAAAGGGGTAATCTATTTCCAGTATGGGATTCTATTTTATAGTATTAAATAAATTATGTTTGGGATATTCTGATGTCATAATTCCGACATTGTATTTATATCGTATTTAATAGTTACGATAAAATTAAAATATCTCATAAATTCATTAAAACATTACCATTTGAAATACAATTCTATCATGATTTCTAAAATAATATTCATTTTTAAAAAATATATTTTCAAATATAAAAAAATTATTTTATAAATAAAAATCCTAACATATAGATGTATAGCAGTTTTTTGTCACTAATAAATGTCCGACCATTATAAAAATTTATAATGGATTTTTTTAATTATATATTAATTTTAATTTATATACTAATCATAAATAGTTATTTAAGAAAAAAATTATTTATTTCAAAATTGATGATTTTATAAAAAAATATAATTTAATTATAAATATTTATTTCTCAAAAAATACAATTTTTATGTTTATATAAATATAATGTATTTGTTAAAAACATTATATAATCATTTTTATAAATTAATAAGAAAAGTGGTTAAAATAATAATTAATTTCTTATGAATAAAATATAAAAATTCCTACTACCGGGGTCATAATACAAAACCCATTATTAATCCAATGTAGAGTATAAAGGAATAATGTGAAATTTTGGTACTTGATTGGGGTGGTTTTTATAATAGGGATTGGGTAGTGATCTCAACAATCTTAAACATGTCTGATAAATGGTTATGTTCTCGTTTTTTATAGAATATCGGCTTGCGATCAGCCATGGGAAAATGACAGTGATGTCATCTCCTTAATAATTTCAGAAAAATGGATTTCATATGTTACAATTTTAAAAGTTGATTCCATAATTTCATCATACAATGTTAATTATATTTTATTATTACACTTAATACATACTATTCATAATTGTCACTATGTAATGGTTATATTTCCAATGGTTATGAAGATATAAGGTCATTTAAGTCTGAATGTAATTATTCTATTCTGGTTTAAAATAATAAATTAAATATAGTGAATTTGATTTTTATAACATCATTAATTTATTAGTAATTCACTCATTCAGAGTGCAATTCTATTTATTAATTATTAGGTCATTGCATTCTCCCTCCAAAAATTTCAGCCTCATTTTTTTTACTCTAATACATGTGAGGGTATTTCAATTTAATTTCTTCTTCCAATTATGATTTTTTTTCATAAAATATATGTTTTCACCATAGTAAGTTGACCAATTAAATTTTCTAGTTTCATAAAACATTCTATCTGTGATCTACAATTTTCATCAGCTACTCTTCTTACGAAATATCATTTTCTAAAGAAATTGACTCTAGATTTTGTATATGTGAGGGGTCGAATATGTACTTCTCCAAGATGAATATATGTAAAAAAATCATGTACATAAGAGATTATAGGAGGGAGTTCATGTCTATATGTAATATCTCTATCAATTTCAAGGATCTTAGAGAGGCAGTTGTATATGAGAATAATATTTCCCTTCTTCCCAAACATCATGACTTTTTCCATAGTGATTTACCGATGAACTCCATCTTTCAAAAATCAAAATACATGTCGCATAAATGATTATATGAATACATTTTCCATTGGATTTTAACATATTTAAAATGGAAATGAATTTTTTGAATCATCTCTACCATCTTTAGATATGATCTGGTCCTATTGGCTTCCACCCATGAACTTAATCACTACATGTTGGAGTCCAACACCTTTTCCCGTTGAGATCCTTATAAGATTCCACCTGAATTATATAATATAATGAATTTTTTATATGAACTCTATTATGGAAAAGTCATGATACCAAAATAATTCTAAATTTTATGAAAAAAAAATATACACTATATTTTGAATGGTTTTCTCAGATTAACCATTGATCTAAAGGGTTATATGGATCACTGAAACTCAAATATGTATCCAACACTTATGAAAGGATTCCCGTGAACCTCTGTTCAAACCTCATATATTTATTACATTCCAACAAGAGTGATACTCCATGAGTTATTTCAACATGTCTTTGGTATATTTTCATTACATACCCAATGGTGAAGACAACCTTAATTGAAATGAAATGCTTTTATTTATATGTAAATCACCTAAATCCAAAATGGATTTATTGATTTTAGATTTCCATTGGAGTACTATAATAAAATGAATGGTTTTATTACCCCAATTATATACTATTTTTTTTAATGGTTTATTATACCAATAAAAACCAATCTGTCATCCTTTATGTGTTAGCATACCAAGAATCATAATAGAAATTATATTATCTCACTCTTTTTGTAAACTGAGTAGATGTTTTAAATTAGATATATATAAATCTTCACAATTTATCATCAAATTGAGATAGATTATATATAAGCATCATCAATAATTTAACTCATCAATTTTTTTTATGTGACAAGAATATGGGTCCATTAAATTTTGACTCCATCCTTAAAAAAATTAAAATCTTGAATATTAAATACCTTTTTTATATCTCATTATCAACCTTTTGAGAATCCATGATCAAATAAATAATCGATTAATGCTAAATTATTTTATTTAATGTGGGATGATGTCCCTTTATTGATTCCCATGTACATCTGTTTCATGTAAACTAATATTAGATTCCATTTGGACCACATATTGGAAACAGTTGGGGGATACTTTCTACATAGTGTATCTACAAAATTATTTTTATCCATGGTATGGTAATGAAATTAATATTCATAATACATGATAATCTATAACCATATTCAATGGAACATATTCATATCTATTTTTTAAAATATAAGCATTTTTATTTTATGATCTATTTAATTGTTGTTCTTCTCCCCGAGGACAAAATGACACAAAATCATCGAGGTAGAGATAATCTAAACAAATTGTAGATCGTGTTTTGGGTAGTTATACTCATGTATAATTAGTTTTTAGTCGGAATTATCTACCACTTAATCAGTTTTCTGGAGTACACAAACCAATCATTTTTTGGATTCATCATTATAGATCATAAATCTTTTAAAATAAGTGGGTAATTTATGCATAGTTTTAGTGATTAGATAATTATTTAACACTTTAAAATTTTCCTAGATTTAATCAGACTCTAAAAGAATAACTTCCTTCTGAGTTAGCTTGGTTGGTGTGGTCATCAATTGTAGGATGTTTCTCAAGAATTGAGGACAATACCCATCTAATAAAAGGATAACATGGTTCTGTTCTATATATATTATTCTGGTTAGTCCATTCATTTATAATAACTTTAATGGATCCATATGAATCCCTTTACTAGTTATAACATTCCAAAGGAATGTCACATTTTCTATATAAAACTCAAATTTTATATAATTCACTTATAATTATTCATTTTGAATGGACTTTAATAAACCCATCAATTAGTCCATAGGTTCCTTCATTCTTTTGGAGTTTAAAGGAATATCAATTATAAATATCACCACAAAATTTAATGTTAATATCTAAATACTCTATATAATATTTCCATGAAGATATTTGGAGAATTGGTGAATCTAAATGGAATTAGTATGAACACATAATACTCCTACCATGTAAAATAAACAGTTTTGAGGATATCCTACATATTCATATTTATATGATAATATTCTAACCAAATATCAACCTTAAATAAGTACTGGTACATTGTATATAATGAATCAAGTTATAAATATATATTATAAGATGCTTTACCATTATCATGATTTTTTCAATCTCACTATAAATAATGGAGATGCAAATTAATCCATCATACTTCTTTATGAAATGGACCAGTGAACCAAATTGTGATATATTTGGTTATCTATAACATTTATTCCTATTCTATTTCAATTTATTTTTAATCATCATACGTTCGACAATGGTTATTTTATATAGTCTTGGATATTTAAAAATCAATATGTTTGAGTTGAATGAGAACTCAACATATCCGTTAAGAATAAGATCATGAATATCTTTCTAGAACATAATATTTCATTCCCTAAAATGGACATGATATCAAATATAATACTTTATTTATTCTAATTCATTTACGAAATATATTTTTTATCATAGGTAATTAATATTCATCATTAATTTGATGATTCCATAGGAGACCCATCATCCTCAAAAAAATATTATATAATAAAAGGGAAATTCCCAATATGAATTGTTATTTCCTTCACCTTGAACAATAAATTAAAAATATACATGGAAAGTAAATACATACCCATATGAGTATCAAATTCCACTAAAGGTAGTCTCATATGTTTTTTTATGAAATATATCCTATAAATATTTAATGGGGATAAGTTATAAAAATCTCATGTAATAATTTTTCCGTTTTCAATTTTCAATTATTACATAAATTTCTTGTTTTGGGGATGGGATTAAATAGTTTTGTTAATTTTTATGATATCAATGAATTTCTAAAACCAGATTAAAAATTACATTTTGTATAATCGACTAAAAAACTCGAACACCAGTCACTACATAATTATCATTATCCACCATGGTAGTTGTGATGGCATATGATCTTAATTTATCTATATGAATTAGAGGTTACTTTCATTTATTATATTCAATAACACCTAGCTCAGTCAATTAGTTTTTATAGTTTCTTTTTTCCTTATGGTTGAAATATTTGAAAATTGGATAAGGATTGAATGGAAATTTATTTTCTCCTATTACAATGTTTAGTTTATCCTACCATCATTTGTCAGCTTACTGACTCTCCATACCACTCAAAAACCATTTTATTGTCCCATTTAGGAAATTTTTTGGTATTCCTATTTATGAACTATTAACATGGGGGATATTATACATTCAGTACAATGTAATATTACTCTATTACACATATATAATTAAACTCAATTATTTTGTTTCTATGTACAATACAGTCATATCCATGACATTATAATATATCTATTTTGACATCATCGAAATATCAAAAAAAAATTCTATAGATTTAAAATTCGTTAACAGAAAAAATATTTTTATTGATATGATATTATCCTAGTAATTTAGCAGTCAGAATTACCGTTATGGTCAATTAAAAGCTATAGTTGTATCACTAGAGTCTTATTATATTATCCTTATATGTCTTGATTGGTTTTTATCCATTTGGTTGAGTCTCGGGAACACTCTCAACATCTTTAGGTGAAATTTATTGTAACGCCCCGACCCCAGCTACCCAGAGTCGGTGCATTACTTCATAACATTGGCATGATCACAAAATATCAATTCTCGAAAGACCGATTAGTTTAGTAGCCTTGGAAACACTAGATACTTTCGTAAACGTTACATTACATCATAAAATGAAAAACTACTACAACAAAATAATGTCTCCACAGTCCACACTATCTATCCTCTTCGGACTATCCCTGCAGGTCATTCATAAAATACTTCTTCACGTCCTGGAAAATATTAAAACATTGAAAGGGGTGAGCTCAGATGCTCAGTAAGGTTAACAATATAGCGGAAGCTTTCATAAATAAACATTAACATTTAAGGCAATGTATAACTAAAACAAAAGCCTTTTAAAATTGAACTTCAACATAATATGGCAAAAGTAAAATGAGATAATGTCATTCACTTCTTCACATGGATATAATACTGGTTGAATAATCACATGAAAAATCAATAACCACTTTCATAATGAGGGAATGTATAATGCCGGACATTCTGAAACATTTTGTCAAGGCCTCGGCCAAGATGTCTAAAATGATTAAGGCCTCGGCAAAAACCATAAATCAAATTGGGAAAGGGCCTCGGCCAATTCCACGTCTAGTTGTCTCATGAGACCTACCGATGCATTGAGGAGCTATAGCGGGCTCCACCCGTCACTTATTAAGTCCAATACATTCCTCATATGAACACGTTTAAAACATATCATAAACCATAACATAATCGTATCACATAAAACATGCATAAAGGAAACATAACATTTCCACATTTCAATCACAAGATATCAATACAACACATTGATATAATAAAAACGCTTTCAAAACCATTTTCAATACCAAAATAAAATAAAGTTAAAACGTTGTATTTATTTTTCATTAAAAAAAATGATGGCTTGTAGAGGAAGCCGAAACTCAAATAACGGTCACAGCGGCGGAGAAGTCGTTGTCTCCGCATAAGTACGGAAAGAAAAACATTCCCTTTTGTCATTTAGCAAAACGCTTCGTATAAAAATGATTCCTTTTGAATAAACGTAAAAGTCAAAGGGGTTTATACACCGTATAAAAGAAAGTTGTGTATAAAACCAAATATGCCTCTATGAAAGGGGATTGAGACGAAGTCCTTAAAAAGACCATTTTAAAAATAAAATAGATCTATTATGTGTATTCACAATAATTACACATAAATAATGTAAAAATAAAAGATATGACATAATAATATCATGACATAATTTGAAAGTAGGAGATTAACCCAAAGAATAGAAATTGGGTTAAGAAGTTCCCTTACCTTGCGTCTTGTCCTGACTCGACCGATCTTTAACCTCCTGAATAATAAACTAGAGTTAATTTATATTTACTTAAGAACCTTATTCATGTTCATTATTACATTTATATCACGTATTACCATGTTATGAACATTATTTAATTATTTAATTTAATAACAATCGTTTTGTCGATCTTTGGTACTTGAGTCAACAATAAACTTATTATAATTACAAGTTGTTTATGTGGTAGAATATCCATTATCTCTATAATTATATTCATGATTTAGATGTCATATATATCTTAAATATCAAGTATATACATTCATTTATAATATTACGTAACATTTAGAGGTAAGAAAAGAAATGCACCGTTCATGGAGACGGTAAGCCGTACGTACGCATGAACGCTACATTCATTTCAATTTCATATTTAATGGAACGAAATCATAATGATATAAATTTATAATATAATTCCAGTATAATATAGTGTATAATACCATTTACTCCATCCTTTATACATCCCACATATGGCATTAATGATTCAAATCACTTTGAGGGGGCGGTAGTCCGCACTTCCTAAACTGAAATTATCGCGTTTTACCCATAATGGAAATCATAATGTATGCCATAAATGAGAAATACAGAAGCATAAGTAAAAAATAAACACATTATATATCATATATAAATATAGTGACATCTTAATGGCCACCTTTGAAGGTGTTATATGAGTGTTGAACAATCATCGTTTCGTGAGGCAGAAATTCTCCATCCACAGAAACCGTATGTTCTTTAACCATTAGATGTAGGTGTGTGTAAGTGTAGCTCGAATCCTTCTTATAACAACATCCTAGAATATTGAGGATACTTGTTTTGTTACAAAATAAATGAATAAAAAGATTTTAGGGGGTTGGAGAAGAAAAATAAAACAAAACAACATTAGAGAAGACATTACCTCAAAATCGGGTAACTCTTTTTGATTTGAGCCAAAGGATTCCTTGGAAAGAGTTCTGCCCAAATTGAGGCTTATAGGAGTAAGAGGGGGATGTTGGGAGATTATTTGGGCAGAGTTTGGCCGAGCCAAATGGCTTGAAGGTGTGAATAAGGTGGGAGAGGTGGGGGCCTTTTATAAGTGGAGAGGAGGGGCTCTTTTGGAAAGATTGAAATGTTACATTATTATAAAATGCTTTTAGGATTATAAAGGTCCCACCCTTATATAATTCGTGGATAAGGTGATAAGGGTTCGAAATCTACCCAACCAATAGTCTTTGGACAAGTGTAAGCCTTGGATTTTACATTATCTTTCCATTTTATTAAAATCGTTAAATAATGAGGTCATCGACGCATCATAATGATGTCATAAATAATTTAATTTATTTAATGTCTAAAAATTATAAAAAAAATACTATGATGTAGGAAGCTTTTTAGCTTTCTAATGAATATTTATAGTCAAAATTTGGACTTGTGTAACCCCACTTAAAAACTGTTTTAGTAAAATAACTCATGTTTGGGTCAATTTAATTTTAACATTAAATAAATATATATTAATGTCATTTTCAAACTAAAGTGGATCCATGGGGTCCCCAAGTTGACCCATGGGTTGTCTTGGTCGGACATGACTCATCCAATAGGAGTAGGACAAGTGTCATGCTCATCTCATATTATTAAAACATTATTTGTACCTTAAACTACACTAATTACCTCTAATCGCGATTAAGAACTTAAAAGTTACTATTCACCAAAAATTATTTTAATCTCATTGAACCACATTTTACTTCTTAATGACAACCATGTATGTCAGATTTTTGAAAATCAAATCACATAAGTGGTAATATTTCATTTAAACGAAAAATCAGTTATTTAACTACCACTTAGTGGTTTCACTATTCATCAAAAATTGAAGTTTTTCAGAACAATGCCAAAATTTCACCCTAAGCTATAATTGATATTCTGAATCAAAAAATGATGTCTATTTTAAAAAATTCGAAACATATAAGTTGCATTAATTAATTTTATAATTAATTCCCGCTGTCACAACAAATAGCGTGTTTTAAGAAACAATTTATATCAAAAGATTGGCAATTGTTTATGTCCAATTTCAATGTTCAATTAATTCTAATGACCACCATTGGATAAAATGGTAAAAATATATTCTAATTATACTTTAAAACCACTAAATAGTATAATTTATCACAATAAATTATTTTTATTAAAAAAGTTGTTTTAAGTATTTTTCACTATTAATAAAAAATTGAAGTTCTCAGAAAGTTACAAAAAATTCAACTTAGGATAATTTCGATATTACGAATTCAAAAATGAATTCCATTTTGAAATATAAAATTTCAATAATTTTAAAAAGTGGTTATTACTATTCATAACGGCTACTTTGATTAGTCGCGGTGTTTTAGAACTCGAAGTTGCGTACAATGCAAGCTATTGCATTATTGAATGAGAAGCGTATCGTGGAAGCTTGGGGTGTTACATTCTCCCCTCCTTCAATAAATTTTGTCCTCGCAATTTGAAATTTTTATTTGAAAATAAAAGGTTGAAAAGAGAAAATACCTTTGAGGAAACCCCACATCGGAAATAAGGTTAATAAATATATAACATTAAAAGAAAGTAAGATAAGTACAAAGGTCACCCGATATAGCCCATTCAAGGATTATATGAAAATATGGATATGGAGGAGAAAAAAAACATCAAGGTCTGATGGAGAGTTATAGAAAACAGGATTAGGAGAAATTTTAACCACAAGAAAATCACAAACTTGTGATTGGTTAAACGGTCATTGAATCCCCAGTTGGAAAAGTTAACAGACAACATTTTTGTTTTAAGTTACCTTTTATAATGTTGAGGAATTTATTTAGGAGATTTACTAAGAACGTAAGGGAATATACATACTTGTTATGTATACTTTCATTCGTTAATAAATGTTTACCACAAACCCAACTTTTACTCCAAATGGTAACGGAACTCAAAAATATTCTATTTATCCTAATTGTATAAGGTTCCAAATGTTAACACATACCATTTAGATTAGTAAAACTATTTTGTAATAACCAGGGACTTACTGTAGGCTAGTGGTAGGAAATAAAGTCTTGTCGCACTATGGTTGTGGGTTCAATTCCTGCAGCTTTGTCCGACGTGATGGGTTATTCCCCACCCTGCAGGTTGTCCTTTTCCTAAAACTATAGTATTATAATATTCCAAAAATAATCTTCAGAAATGCTTTAACCTTAAACAATACTATCCATGGTTCAACTTAATCCATTCCAACCTTAATAGTTATTCAAAATACCTCCGTCCAGACTTTCTCTAAAAGGTCTCTAAATTCCAAAATCAATTGTAACATCAGATTCCCCAAACAAATAAAAGTTTCTCTTATTGTCACATACTAAAAATATGATTACCTAAATCATATTAAAACCTTACTGAAATCAAAAAGTACTGCAGTGCAATCTTTATATATATCACATTATTCTTATAACCAGAATATAATCCTTGAGTCCAAAAGCACCAATACATTAATTATTCTGCTTCAACTGTAGTCACAGCATAATATTGGCCTTGATCCCATGGCCTTTTCTAAGGTAAGTTTCCTTGACGCTTAGGACATTCATTTGCATAATGCCCCATTTCCTTACAATTGTAGCAATCAACTTTGACAGCCTCTTTCTTTCCCTTGCAATCACGAGCCTGGTGACCTTTTTCTCTACATTTATAACAAACTCCCATTCCTTTTAGGCATGTACCAGGGTGATTCTTCCCACAATTATCACATAATGGAAAATCCTTATTTCCCTTTTTCCCTTTATCTATCTCTTGTTCCACCGTTCTCTTCTTCTCTTACATTACTTTGTTGTCATAAGACTTAGATAATTCCTTTTCTGTCTTGATAGCACACAAGACAATATCTTCGTATGATGAGAAAGATTGTGATACTAACGATCAATGGAGAAATGGTTTTAACCCATCAAAGAAACGTTCAATCTTACTCCTTGAGTTACATATATAATCGGAAGCATGCCTATCTAACCTTGTAAAGTTAGCCTCATACTTTGTGACATTCTCATCCTCCTTCTGCCTCAAACTCAGAAATTGCTTGTCCATATCTGCTCGATGGTCACGAGAAAGTATTTTTCTAATAAAAGCTCTTTGAACTCCCTCCATTCCATATTCGATACGTCATCATCTTCCTTTGTGTTTTGAATCAGCGACCACCACTGATCAGCATCTCCAGTGAGGCGGTAAACTTCCATGACAACCTTCTCCCTTTCATTACTCCCCACGGCATGGAATATTTTCTCTAAGGAATTTATCCATTGCTTAGCCGCTATAGGATTTGTACTCCCATTGAAGGTTGGTGGTTGTTGCCTCATGAAGCGGTCTAACATTGATCCTCCACAATGCAGATCAGGGTGCTCCATACGAGTAAGGTTATTATTCATAACCTGCGTGAGTTGTCCCAGTACGGTGAGAAGCTGATCAGCACCAGTTGTATCACTAGCTCCACCATAATTATCTTGAGCAGGAGGGAAATCCCTACACGGAGTGCGTGCATTGATACAGTTTCCATTTCTTCCACTAGGCACCATTTCTAAACAATGGCATAAACTAGATCAGTTTATGAATCAAAATACATAATCCCATACTTATAAAACACTTAACATAAATTGAACTATTTATGGATATAATCCATAATCATAAAAATGTTTTCTTTGAGGATTTATATACTCATAAACCCTTTATAATGATTTGTAATGAAAATGAGAGTTATCCTAAGAATATCCCTCGGGAGTGTCGTAACCATGAGTGCAGCAAGGCCCGTTGTCGAGCACCAGTTCCCATTCGAGTCTAGCTCAAAGCGGTGTTTTCGGGTTTTTCCCCTAGGTACATCTGTGCCAGAGCCGCCTCTACTTGCTCGTATCCAGACAGGGATGTATTGCTCGGAAAACTCATAAAATCTCTACAATAACTAAATTCTAGGAAGTTCTTCTATACTAATCCTCAAACTCTATCTTTGGGCTATGTGCTCTAATCAGAGTTTATCTAAATCTAGCTTCTAAGGTTTGTACTAAACTTTCTCTGATACCAACTGTAACACCCCGACCCC
This sequence comes from Viscum album, assembly GCA_963277665.1. Taxonomy (NCBI): domain Eukaryota; kingdom Viridiplantae; phylum Streptophyta; class Magnoliopsida; order Santalales; family Viscaceae; genus Viscum; species Viscum album. Next base: position 1,270,503,977 of record OY728160.1, read on the forward strand.
ATCTACCCAGAGTCGGTGCATTACTTCTTAACATTGGCATGATCACAAAAGATAAATTCTCGAAAGGCCGATTAGTTTAGTAGCCTTGGAAACACTAGATACATTCGTAAACGTTACATTACATCATAAAATGAAAAACTACTACAACAACATAATGTCTCCACAGACCACACTATCTATCCTCTTCGGACTATCCCTGCAGGTCATTCATAAAATACTTCTTCACATCCTGGAAAATTTTAAAACATTGAAAGGGGTGAGCTCAGATGCTCAGTAAGGTTAACAATATAGAGGAGGCTTTCATAAATAAACATTAACATTTAAGGCAATGTATAACTAAAACAAAAGCCTTTTAAACTTGAACTTCAACATAATATGGAAAAAGTAAAATGAGATAATGCCATTCACTTCTTCACATGGATATTCTACTGGTTGAATAATCACATGCAAAATCAATAACCACTTTCATAATGAGGGAATGTATAATGACCGACATTCTGAAACATTTTGTCAAGGCCTCATCCAAGACGTCTAAAATGATTGAGGCCTCGGCCAAAACCATAAATCAAATTGGGAAAGGGCCTCGGCCAATTCCACGTCTAGTTGTCTCATGAGACCTACCGATGCATCGAGGAGCTATAGCGAGCTCCACCCGTCACTTATTAAGTCCAATACATTCCTCATATGAATAGGTTTAAAACATATCATAAACCATAACATAATCGTATCACATAAAACATGCATAAAGGAAACATAACATTTCCACATTTCAATCACAAGATATCAATACAACAGATTGATATAATAAAAATGCATTCAAAACCATTTTCAATACCAAAATAAAAGAAAGTTAAAACTTTGTATTTATTTTTCATTAAAAAAAATGATGGCTTGTAGAGGAAGCCGAAACTCAAATAACGGTCACGACGGCGGAGAATTCGTTGTCTCAGCATAAGTACGGAAAGAAAAACATTCCCTTTTGTCATTTAGGAAAACGCTTCGTATAAAAAAGATTCCTTTTGAATAAACGTAAAAGTCAAAGGGGTTTATACACCGTATAAAAGAAAGTTGTGTATAAAACCAAATATGCCTCAATGAAAGGGGATTGAGACGAAGTCCTTAAAAAGACCATTTTAAAAATAAAATAGATATATTATGTGTATTCACTATAAGTACACATAAATAATGTAAAAATACAAGATATGACATAATAATATCATGACATAATTTGAATGTAGGAGATTAACCCAAAGAATAGAAATTGGGTTAAGAAGTTCCCTTACCTTGCGTCTTGTCCTGACTCGACCGTTCTTTAACCTCCTAAATAATAAAGTAGAGTTAATTTATATTTACTTAAGAACCTTTTTCATGTTCATTATTCCATTTATATCACTTATTACCATGTTATGAACATTATTTAATTATTTAAGTTAATAACAGTCGTTTTGTCGATCTTTGGTACTTGAGTCAATAATAAACTTCTTATAATTACAAGTTGATTATGTGGTAGAATATCCATTATCTCTAGAATTATATTCATGATTTAGATGTCATATATGTCTTATATATCCAGTATATACATTCATTTATAATATTACATAACATTTAGAGGTAAGAAAAGAAATGCACCGTTCATGGAGACGGTAAGCCGTACGTACGCATGAACGCTACATTCATTTCAATTTCATATTTAATGGAACGAAATAATAATGATATAAATGTATAATATAATTCCAGTATAATATAGTGTATAATACCATTTACTCCATCCTTTATACATCCCACATATGGCATTAACAATTCAAATCACTTTGAGGGGGCGGTAGTCCGCACTTCCTAAAATGAAATTATCGCGTTTTACCCATAAAGGAAATCATAAAGTATGCCAATAATGAGAAATACAGAAGCATAAGTAAAACATAAACACATTATATATCATATATAAATATAGTGACATCTTAATGTCCACCTTTGAAGGTGTTATATGAGTGTTGAACAATCATCGTTTCGTGAGGCAGAAATTCACCATCCACAGAAACCGTATGTTCATTAACCATTAGATGTAGGTGTGTGTAAGTGTAGCTAGAATACATCTTATAACAACATCCTATTATATTGAGGATACTGGTTTTGTTACAAAAGAAATGAATAAAAAGAGTTTAGGGCGTTGGAGAAGAAAAATAAAACAAAACAACATTAGAGAAGACATTATCTCAAAATCGGGTAACTCTTTTTGATTAGATCCAAAGGCTTCCTTGGGAAGCGTTCTGCCCAATGTGAGGCTTCTAGGAGTAAGAGGGGGATGTTGGGAGATTATTTGGGCAGATTTTGGCCGAGCAGAATGGCTTGATGGTGTGAATAAGGTGGGAGAGGTGGGGGCCTTTTATAAGTGGAGAGGAGGGGCTAATTTGGAAAGATTGAAATGTTACATTATTATACAATGATTTTCGGATTCTAAAGGTCCCACACTTATATAATTCGTGGCTAAGGTGATAAGGGTTCGAAATCTACCCATCCAATAGTCTTTGGACAAGTGTAAGCCTTGGATTTTACATTATCATTTCATTTTATTAAAATCGTTAAATAATGAGGTCATCGCTGCATCATGATGATGTCATAAATAATTTAATTTATTTAATGTCTAAAAATTATAAAAAAAATACTATGATGTTGGAAATCTTTTTATATTTCTAATTAATATTTATAGTCAAAATGTTCACTTGTGTAACCCCACTTAAAAACTGTTTTAGTAAAATAACTCATGTTTGGGTCAATTTAATTTTAACATTAAATAAATATATATTAATGTCATTTTCAAACTAAAGTGGCTCCATGGGGTCCCCAAGTTGACCCATGGGTTTTATTGGTCGGCCATGACTCATCCAATAGGATTAGAACAAGTTTCATTCTCATCTCATATTATTAAAACATTATTTGTACCTTAAACTACACTAATTACCTCTAATCGCGATTAAGAACTTAAAAGTTACTATTCACCAAAAAATTATTTTAATCTCATTGAACCACATTTTACTTCTTAATGACAACCATGTATGTCAGATTTTTGAAAATCAAATCACAGAAGTGGTAATATTTCATTTAAATGAAAAATCAGTTATTTAACTACCACTTAGTGGTTTCAGTATTCATCAAAAATTGAAGTTTTTCAGAAAAATGCCAAAATTTCACCCTAAGCTATAATTGATATTCCGAATCCAAAAATGATGTATATTTTACAAAATTCCAAACATATAAGTTGCATTAATTAATTTTATAATTAATTCCCGCTGTCACAACAAATAGCGTGTTTTAAGAAACAAATTATATCAAAAGATTGGCAATTGTTTATGTCCAATTTCAATGTTAAATTAATTCTAATGACCACCATTGGATAAAATGGTAAAAATATATTCTAATTATACTTTAAAACAACTAAATAGTATAATTTATCACAATAAATTATTTTTATTAAAAAATTTGTTTTAAGTATTTTTCACTATTCATAAAAAATTGAAGTTCTCAGAAAGTTACAAAAAATTCAACTTAGGATAATTTCGATATTAAAAATTCAAAAATGAAGTCCATTTTGAAATATAAAATTTCTTAAATTTTAAAAAGGGATTATTAATATTCATAACGGCTACTTTGATTAGTCGCGGTGTTTTATAACTCGAAGTTGCGTACAATGCAAGCTATTACATTATTTAATGAGAAGCGTATCGTGGAAGCTCGGGGTGTTACATTTATGAGGAAAATTTTGATTAGAATTTTTTTTAATAAAACATTATACCTCATCAATTCAATCTCTTGCTAGTAATTCGTACTCCTGGTCAATATCCACCAAAGTTTATATTATCACTCCATACATTAAATAAATAGCAAGTCATTATCTTGGTTATTGAATTGAATTACAAAGGAGATATTGCAATGGAGTTTTTCCATTGTTCCTTAATTATGGGATCAAAAGATACATTGTAATTTTATTACCATTATCATATAAATGACTCAATTTTAAATTTCCCTCTGTTTTATAGGCATGGGTGTTCCCCCACATTAATGTTTCTATTTAAAAAATGAGTTAATTAAGTATGTATTTCTTAAATCTTATTGAATACTTATCCTAATGAGTGGGAAACCTCATTTTAGTGGTTATGAAATTCCCTGTCTCATATATTATTGACTCATTTTCTCCTATTTTTATTCATTTTTTAAAATAAATGGAAATTTATGGATGAAAAGTTTCAAACAATTAAAAAAAATTAAGGTAAACCATAAAAATTGAAGGGGTAACTCATAATTTACATATATTATATGACCTATTAATTTATATGTTTTAGTCTATGTTACCCATAGTATATTTCAAAACATTAAATTTCATAGGATTTTTTGACATTCATAATGGTTTATAAAGGTATTTTGAATTCACCAAATCACATCTAACCGGAGTGTAAACCATGTCAATATGAAGACCAATTTATTATATACATGGTGAAAAATGATTTAATACCACATAACCCTTTTTGATTTTTATTAACCATATGAATATCTATTTTTGATCCTTATTTAGTTTTATTATCAATAAAATTATTTATTAGCATATAAACCACACACTCTATACATAACTGATATTTAGAGATGTTTTATCATGTTTTTAATTATCCATATGGTTTTACAGAATGTTTTTTATTCCGAACACAAAAATAAAGTAGAAATTTCTCTTATAACTAGTAAGACAAGGAAAATTTTTATGCACTTTATTTCAAAATTTATAACATAATAATAAAAATAATACAATCCAAAAAGATCACGAGGAATAGTATCTTGGGGTAATTAGACGCACATAATAATAACATCAAAAAAGATAAAATGAAATTATTTGATACATTATTATAAGGAATTCAAATAAATATTAATATGGAATGAGAAAAATGAGGGATATATATAAGAATAGGGTGAGATATAATGACCATTGAGGTAATAATGAAAAGAATCAATGAATGTAAAATGTAGTAAACATGATCAAACATTCATAAAATGATGGAAAGGAGTAGTGTGAATAATAACTATATTTATATAATCATAATAATAGATGATAACATAGAGGAATCATAAGAATATCCCAACAATATAAAACATAACATTAACCACCGAGACATTATCACATAGAGTTATTAAGCTAACCGCCTATGCACTATTAATGGTACTTCATGCTATAAAAACATTACCAAATTAATCAGTGGGATATATAATTTCTTGTACACCTATCACATTAATATTTTGGTCATGATTTTTTTTATAATATTGATCATAAAAAATAAGAAAAAATTTCATGATATTAAATGAATTATGTGGAGACATATTTTAAGGGATTTATAGCATCTATTTTATATCTTGGAGACATATTAATATTTAACACTAGATCCTTTTATATTGGTATATACTACAAATTTGAGATTTTAAATCATAAATTTCCTTATTTTTACGACTTTTATTGTTTCATTTCATGTTATGATTTATTATGGAATATGATTAAAAAGAATGCTAATGGGTTAAGAGATTTTCATCTCACTTGTATTTTATGTGAGACACAATCCCTACCCACCACATGTGTCTTTTTAGTGGTGTATATACGGAATATGAATGTACTTAATTATTATAAAAAATAATATCATGGGGATATAGGTTCAAATTGGTATATATCTCTTTCATGAGGTTTATGATTAAAAGGATTACAAATATTAGGTTTTCTTAATTTTACTTCATTGAGATGTATGCTATGTTTTCACTTATATTATATTATGAACTATATCTAAATCCACATTAACATGTAAAATTATAAATTAATTTCACCTCATGATATTTTATGTTCCATTTAATTTTATTTTTTTATTGGTATAATGATTAAATGTTACAGATGTTGCAATTCTTGTATTATACAATCTAATCTTTTTTTCCAGATTATTTATGTTTATGATTATGATGATGACATTTTATCATCCAAATCATATTAAAATAAATAAATTTGTATCCTTGGTTTATTTCATTGGAATATTTGTTTCCATTAATTTTAATACCTTTATTTTCTATAGAATTAAATACATTTTTTATGAGAATTCCTTTTTTTAGTCAAAACTCATTTTCCTTCATAATTTTTTTTAGAAAAATTCACACATTTTTACCAGATTATTTAAATTGTTTATTAAAGAAATTATTAAATTTTTTGGAATATTATACAAAATTAAAACTAATATTCATAGATCTATATGAACAATTACCATTTTCATTTATAAATAATGTAAAAATAATACTTGATTTTGACATGCATGGAATGATCAATATTTATCACTTTCATGAATGATCAATGATTTAAATAATAAATTAGATGATTTCATGTGTTTTTTCAAATTAATGTATTTTAAAATAATTGTAACTTATAAATAATAATATTTTCAATGTAACATTATTTTACTCTGGATATTTTCATGTGATGTTTCAAAATCATTCTCCATATAAAATGAAATCCATTGATATAAATTATGTTTTTAAATGAACATGAAATAATGATAATATTATTATTAATTATATTAATTTGTAATAATGAAAGGATTTTTTAAATTTGATTCTATTCCATAGTTTATACAATGATAAATTTATTTTGAAACCTAATTTTCAAGGTTTATTCTATGATGAAATGACTATGAATACTATCTATTTTCATAAAATTATGAAAAAATGAAATGTTTTGTAGACCCATTTGATTTAATGGGTTATGATACGATAGTTTTGTATGACCATGTTGAACAAATATATATAATATTTTCATTATGAGATAGGTGGGAGTCATATATCTATTTAATGTGTTGGGTAATGTTTAGTGTTATATGAGCTCAATGGGTACATGGGGGATATCCTAAGCCTAAAAGAGGATAATCATGATGTTATCCGAAGACATCCAATCATGAAAGAGTGTACACTGGTGGATATCCAAATATCAAATGATGGTACCTAAGGAATTATCCCATGCCTAAAACAGGCTCTATAGGAGGACATACAAATCCCGAATTTGGATCATGGGTGGTTATCCCAAATCTACCAAGTTATGAATTCCTTGGTTGGTATCCTCGTGACATGTTTTTTATGTAGATACAAAAAATATACGCCATCTTTTAAGGCTATTCTCTCTTGGATGATGTTATTTTATTCCCTTATGATTCATGTGTAACGAATTATCAATATTTAAACATGAATCAATATTATGCTCTTTCATATGAAAGGTACAGTTTTTAAAAGCTATTATCATATTATCATACCCTTATTCCGATGTTTTGATTTATTGTCTCCATTTTTTACCCATAATGAGCATATGATATCACAATTTCATGTGTTTTTTCATAACTAGGATAGGAAGAAAGTTTTTTTGTATGAGTACTAAATGGGGAGATATTTTTTTGAGGCATTGAAGATAATTATTGAATTAATAGGGTTGTATTTTATGTTTCCTAAGGCACACAACTATTATGGTCCTCATGAATCATATTGTCTAATTTAATTAATTTTCATTTAAAAAGATGTAATATCATGTTAGGAGAGTCATGTGTTTCAAAACAAAGACATCCCTTAAGAGGTGTTTGAAGGATTTTAGTTTATATATTTTTGACCAAAATACCACATGTGTGATTTTAAATTATAGATAATTCATAATACGGGGGTTATAAGGATGGAATTAAAGTCATGTTTATCATAGTAAATTTGTTATTTAACAATAGGACATAAAAATAAATTACATTTATAAATATGGTAAAAGGGTATTGTATGTAATAGAATATGTTTTGTTCTTTACATGTTTATAATGATTCACACTTCTTCCTATTTATGGCTCAGTTTCTAGACGATGGTGTTTTTAGGATTTCCTCAGGCACATTATTTATTCTAGTTGAAAATATGTTTGATGGAATCCATTTTTATGTACATGAATTTTAACTTGATTAGTGTGTATAATAATATAAATTGTATGTTTTATTTTATTCTTATATACTATATTAAGTCCAATATTAGTTAATCAAGAAGTCCAAATTGGATGATTTTGTATTACCTTCTATGTGGTGATTATAAAATGACCTGGAGAATAGTTTTGTCACTTAATCTATGTGGTTAAACATAAATTGAGTTTTAATAGAGCAACTGATAGGGGAATGTTTTTTAAATTATGATATCATGTCAAATGAATGGTTCTATTTTTTGGATTTAAAATATCTAATAATGATTTGATGTATCATACAATGATGGGATAGAAAAATTGGGTGTAGTCACACATGGGGTAAAAGTCTGTTGATAATATCCTCAAATAAGTTTGGATGTTGTAGATCCTCTAGGTTTTCAGATCATATAGGTGATTATATTTCTTATATGAAACAGTGTCAGTTAGATGAAATCACAGTTTTTAGTTAAGGGACAATGTCTTAAATATATGTTTTTGTAATCTTTATTCTATCGGTTAGTATCCTTCCCCAAATGTCGAGTATCCATTTTTTTTGAGGTACAATCCTTGTGTTATCCATCCTAGTTCCTAAATTTGTATATGAGAGCATCGCACTCCATTATATATGTAGTTAAATACTTATTAGGGTATACTATTATATTGTTTTTATTGGTATTATCTATCAATACACCCTTAAGGGTGAAATAAATTATTTTTTAGATATTTAGATCATTTTATACTACGATTTATAGATATTGGATTCTACGGGACTTATTTATATTGGGGATTAATATAATTTATATAACCGATGGTAAATATTGGATGAGATATTATAGAGCACACATGAACTACTATTATTGAAAATTATTCTTTATAATCCACAGTGGGTGATTATTATATCTATATTTTGAGTGTTATCTATTGTAATTAAATAAGGGGAATAACTATTGTTATTTAGGGAATATTAATCTTTTTTTGTTATTTATTCATTAATAATTGATTTGGATCATCTATTATTATTTCCACCTTCCATTACTCAACTATAGGATGAGTTTAAAGAAGATTTTATGTTGTTTCCTCAATATTAGGATATTGAATTTGTTATAAATATTATGAATATAAAGATCCCATATCATTAATTTTATATAATATATATCTTTTATTGGTTGCGGATACAAACTGTATTCTATAGTATTTAGAGGGAGTTAATTTTTTAACTATGTCATTTATCAGTGGGGTTCTCCAATTTTATTATCTAAGAGTGATAGTGGATCATTACGATCATATGGGGGAAACCATTGACTAAACCATGTGATGGTTGGGAACCAGAATAAAATCCCTTGAATAGAGAACCTATTTATTTAGATTGAATGACAAATGTGTATCTCTAAGGATCATAAATTTATGGTTACCAACAGTTGATGGTGATGCATTTTAATATCTCAAATACTAATATATATAAGGTGCTCCCTACATTAGTTATATGTGGTATTATTTATGAGGAAAAACATTCTTCTATATTTCAATAAACAGATAAATAGGGTTTTCTATTCTAACAAGGATTCATTCATATTCATTTTCCACAATGAAATATATATGAAACCATGGTCATCGGAGGATAACAATAAACATTAAAAGATAATTATGTGTACACTCAGGGAATGTTGGTTATTTGAAAATATATTCATTTTTTCATTATAAATTAGTGAGATTCCATTATTATGGTATGTGACAATTGAGTTAGGAATAATATTAGACCGAGATATTTTCAACGATATTCATTCTTAGATGAAACAAAACAAATTTTTCTATGTTTGTTATTTCAAATATTTGGAAGGTCCCTAATTGAAATTAATATAGGACTTCTTTTGTTTGGAAATCCTGATGATAAACCCTATAAATAAAGGATATATATTATTCATTAATATAAATTATGAAATAGACATTTTAAAATTGATAGGAAGAATGACATATACATTAATATTAACACTACTGATGATGAGTAAGGAGCTTACAAAATAATGTGATTCTTAGGGATTTGGGGCTGTTCTAGTATTAATATAGGATGAGTGTGTGGAATCTATGTTTAAACAATGTTATTAACACATGATTTAAACTATTTAATTCATGTATTAGATATGGATGTAGTAGTACATTTTCTAGGATATTGGATCCACCGCCTAATATGTGTAATTTTCATGGTTTACAGCAACCATATAGATGATTTTTTAAAACATTTAATAGAGTAATTTAACACCCCATAGATTTAAGGTATTAATTATTTTAAGATAAATTTATTATCTTCTATGGTATATCATGAAAAGAACACCACGTTTAAATTTTCTATAAGGTTTTATTATTTTAGCACGACCAAAATAATCTAGCAATTAAATTGGTGGTAATGAACAATATTCACCATATTATGAAATATATAATTATCCAAGTCATTTTAATGTATTAATTAATTTAATGTGAATATTTATATAATTTTTTAGTAAATTTGTTTTTTGAAATATATGTATGGTTTTAAAAAGTGATTTTTATTGCATTCATTGAAATCAAAAATATAATTTATTTTTGAAATTTTTTTAAAAATTTATTTTCTAAAGTCAAAAAAAATTTATTTGATTCATAATTTCAAAATTATCTTAGGATAATTGTTTTTATATTTATCTATAATTTTTATTTTTTCAATGAATTCTAAAATTTCCATATTTTGTAAAAATATCATTCATCTTCTTTAAATAAAACAATTTTTAATAACAAGTTTGGTTCAAATACATCTTAATGTAACATAAGTATTATTTTATATTATTTTATAAAAATAAATTCTTTTTAATCAATTTTTTGTTGTATTTTTGGATTATTTAATTTTTTTGGGTTTCAAAATTGGATTTTAATGAAAACTATTTTAAAGTACATATTTTTTCTCTATTTTATGTATTTAAAAAAATACCTTCTCTTTAATTTATTAAATTAAAAATATATATTATAAAAAAGAAATAACTAATTGAATTTAGTAATATTTTAATTATTATTCATAGAGTAAATATAAAATCAACCTTTTCTTGAAAATGAACTTATTGATCACTCGATTGTTCATCACATGTATATGATATGTTTTAAATTTAATGTTTCTAATTATGAGAATTTAATTTGGTTAATGTTATTCCATATTCAAAATCATAAGATTAAAATTTTGTTTTATGGAAATTTGTAATATTTAGGCATAAACATGATAACATGGTAAAAATATGATTTTCTAGAGTATAGGTCAAATAATTAAACAAATTAATGTTAAAAGAGAAAATCTTAAAATACATAAAATATACAACCTTAAATGGTTGTTTGATGAGTTTATTAACTATATTCATCCTTTATAACAACAATAATAAAATTAATACAGTGTAATTAATTCCACTCAAATGTTTTTGTCTTTAAATATAAAATAATCATTCTTTAATCACCTAAAACCACCACTCCTCATATATAAACATCATCCCACAGAAGTCCCTTTCTCCTAAAAATAATTGAATCAAATAAAATTTCTTATAAAATATTTCTTCAACACTATTTTCCTATAACATTTCTTATATTGAAAAAAATACCAGTTCCTTGGTATTGAAGGCATCCTTTAAAGTTGTAATATTCAAAAGGCATTTTTCAGAAATAACCTCTCTTAATTTCATATTTTTTTGCACAATTTACTTAAATCCTTCATCCATATCGTAATATTTACTATATTATAATGTATTTACTATAACTTAATATTTATCATTAAATTTATAATATCCAACCATTTATCTCCCACCCTTATTCAATGAAATGAATCTATTTTCTCAATTTTTCACTTAATATTCTCCATGGATAATGATTTTCTATTTTCCATTACCACAGTCACGGTTATTAAAAAAAGTATTATTCCATTTAAATAAAATGGTAAATGTTATATTATAGTCTACTTCATGTTATGAAAAATATATATATATATATATATAATATTAAATAAAACAATACTAGTTTGTGATGGTCAAAAACCCACCAAATTAAACAAAACATTTATCATTATCATTACAACAAATGAATAATCATAATTCGAGAATAAAAATGATATATGAGACCATATAAAATTTATAATTGAAATGATACTATTTAATTTCACTTTAGTCATTTTATTTATATTTGACAACAAAATATATAGTTATACACAAATGAACCGATAATGAAAACATGGACGAAAGGAACGTGAAACAGTAAAAATAATGAAATATAATTTATAAAGGGATAATAAAATGGTATAAAAGGGTGATATAATAAATTATAAAATGTAAATACTTTTAAAATACATTAATAACATTATTTAACCATTATAAAGTAAGTTAAATTATGTAAAAAACTTAGGATGTGTTAGTTAAGAGTTTCTCATCTCACTTTTTATTTTATGAGATATATGCCTTGATCCCTACTTATTTCTTTTTTATAGGGTATATACTATCCTTTGAAATATAATGTCATGATTATGACAATATTAATTTTATTAACTTTTTTATTTAATAAATATGAATTTTATGGGGCATATTATTTTACTGATTACAAAGTGGTAATGTAATTCTTAAACATATTTCATTTCTTTGGGTTAACCTTCAACTGCGTTTATTATATCGTTCTATGATTATGTGTGAGATTATTTTAAATTAGCGTATTTTTAATTTCTATATTTTTTATTTGTATGTAAAGATAATACACATAATGGATAAAATTTATTGACTCATACTTCAATGATATGATATATATAATGGATTTTATTAAAAGTATAATTTTATTGTTTCATTTAACACTAAATTTCTATTCCATGACTATGTAATTCTATAAAAATTATATAAAATTATTTTAATATTCTCATATTATTTATTAAAGTCATTTTTCACATATTTATTTATTTTTAAATAGTTTGAAAGGATTATTTTCCTTATATTCCTAAGTGTGGATCGTTGTAACTTTTTTCAAGAAAAATAATCTACAAAAATTTTTTCTTATACGACTTGAACATATTTTATCACCATCATAAAACATTAATTCCTTGATGATTAGTATAAAATAGTTAATTTTTATTTTTAAATAATTTTTTATTCATTTATAATTTCGCGTTATTTAAAAAAACCAGAAGATAAAGGATATTTTTCTCAAGAATTTTTTCAAGATATCATTCAAACTTTTATTCCATATATGATTAATTTTTTTGTTGTTAAATATGATTTAGAAAAGATACTATTCATCAATACCACCCTTACAAATTTTATCATTTGATAATTTTTATAATGGAATGGAATTTATAGATAAATCTTTTTTCCAAGGATTATACTGTGATAACATATTTATGAAACCCAATTAGATTTCATGGGGTTTGATAGAATTTTCATTCTTTTGGAACACTTATGTATAGTTTCATTATGAGATAATTGAGATATACATCACTCACCCATGAAATGGATACTGATTTATATCTCATGAGATATACAATACTATAATGGGATGTGAAACTATTTCCGTAATGGACTTTGTTTTCTATGATTACTTTGGGGGTGATACCAATCCACTATGATATTATTGGGATTAGACCTTGTTTACTATGATTATTTCTGTAGTGAACCCAATCCACTATGATAGTATTGGGAGTGAACCTTGCCTACTGTTATTGTTTGGATAGTGATCCGAATCCTCTATGATTGTATTGGAAGTGAACCATGGCAATTAAAATGGTTTGGGAAGTGAACTCATTCCCCTTTTATAGTCTTGGAAATTATCAATAACTACTAAGGAAATTATTTTCTTTTATTATGTGAAATACATATTTCACATCTTATGAAAATATTATTCTCATATAGATCATGATTTCTTTCTATTTGTCTATTATTAAAAATCTATTATTTGTTCCACAACTCAATGTTAGGATATTTGATATGTGAGGTATAATTTTAAAATCTTATGTACATGCTCTTATGTTGATGTTATAATAGATATATCATTTTATTATCCTTACTAATAATATTATGTCACCTATTTATTATGTTTAATTTTCCTCGTATATGAAGGAATTTATTGATTATTGTTTGTATAAAATTGTTATATTATATAAGGGATATGTGAGAGATGTATATTTTTATAAACTAGTTGTTTAGGATTTCATGTTTCCAAAGTCACTAAACCCATACGATTCTGGAACATTTTTGATATATTATTCAATTTATATTCAACTATTTATATGTAATATATATTTATGAAATGTGTTGGTAATTATAATTTGTATCAGAGTATGTCTTACTAACATTTAGAAAGTAAGATGAGACTACCATTATTGGAACCCAAAGTGTAAGTCAAGGTTCTAGTCCTATAGTTTTGGTAATAATTAGGAATAACCTTCGTTAAACCTACATTTTTATAGATTTAAATTGTATATGTAATTTTCCTTGATTATGATGTTTTCTTAGTATGATTTGTTTATCTCATATTATTCTTATAGGTTATATTCAATGTATGGGACCAAAAAGATCTAGGATACCATTGAATTCCATAGACAATTTAATGATGGGAATTCAAATGGGATGTTTATTATATTAATGGAAATTAGTTTTATGGCTAATCATTTTTTAGGGAACATGATTAGCATTGAATACATTATAAAACTCTTGGACTCACAATCAAAGAGGAGGAAAGAGTTCACTAAGGGTTTGGGTAGTGTAAACCAGTGAGGAATGAATACATAGTTTCCTATATGTTATGAATTTCATGAGAGACACCCAAGGAGACGCCTCATAGGAGACTATTTAAGATAAGGTCATAATGTAGTTTACTTGAAAGGAAAAAATAATGAGTTTTTCCAAGAAATTGATGATAATATTTTCTCCCTATAGTATTATCAATAGATTAATTCAGTAAAACATTAAAGTATATAAATTATAAAAATTAATTTTTTAGGGAAATATTTGAGCAGAAAACAAGAAATGTGGAAGGAGTAATGGTTATATTGAGAGAAAAAAATAACATGTGAATGGAAATAATTGTTAAGGATAAGATTAATAAGATTAGTTTATTATTTTGAGGATTAAGTGGTATGAATGAAACATTTGTGTACTGGAATTCAAATATTATGTTACAAAATATTTAGATATTATTTTTTAAATTATTTTATTCCTTGAGGATTTGAAGGGATATGATGAATGATACTAACAGACAAGAATTGTGACTTACTAGTAAAGTGATTTTTATGGATAACACATGAATAATGGAAATATAACCCTTAATATATTCAATATGAGGAGATAATAATAAAATAAAGAAATGTATATTTATGATAAAATTAATGAGGTAGTATTTATTACTATTGAACTAATAGTAATATAATGTTAAAGTGGATTATAAATTTTTTTATAAATTTTTTTGATTTATAATACATGTAAATAGTTAATTGATGAAATAATTCTTGTTTCCCCTAAGGATTTATGGTAATGTAGGGAATTTTCACGTTTCAAGTGATTAAATTTTAATAATATTCAAAAAACATGTGTGTAAAAATTATGATCTAAATAATGTCTTTTGGTTGATTAATTATTTGTAGATTTTCAAAATTCAGTTACCTTCATAAAAAAGTTATGGATTTTAATACTCTGGATTGTTAAAGTGGTTTGAAATTTATGAATTTGTATTCAGATAAATTGAATTCTATTTATAGATTATATTATTACTAAACCATATAAGGATTTATGAATATTGAATAAAAGTTTATAGCAATATTATTTAAATAATAACTATTGAAAGAAGGAATTCATTACATCCCATTAATGATCTTTAATTCAAGTAGTTCTTATGAAATGAAAATATCATCTTCACTTCCTAGAGTAAGTAATGATGAATAAATTTTGAAGAGAACAACCAAATAATTTGATTGTACTTCTGAGATGGAATCAAGTAACTATATATACCAAAAGGATTATGAAATAAAATTTCATCCTATAATAATAAATTTTTATTATATCAATTGCATCTTTTAAACCTATTTGGTCTATCGTATTGTGATCATTAACCTTATATTTACAATGCTCTCTATCATTCTCCTTCAGAACATGATAGTTAAAATTTTCTTCCATGTCCATTTTTTAAATATTCGGTAATGTAATCAAAATTGGATTTCTATTTATATAGTGATATTAAACATTTAATTTCCCTTTTTCGGAATAAGTTTTAATTTCCTTTTTGACGATGTCCGTTTCCCATAATGGAATTTTTAAATATCCTCATTTAATTTTAAATTTTAATTTGAAAATTTTTGAAGATGAAAAATTTTACATTCTTGGTCGTATATGGTTGTTAGCTTCTCAATTGGTCCTTCCATTGAATTTCTCTCAGGTTCATGATGTTTTCCACGTATAACTCATGAGTACGTACAAACCTAGTCCTTCACATATACAAAACTAATAGTTTATACAATCACATCAAGATATTTCTTATGAATAGAAACCTATATAGATTCTTGATCATAGATATTAATTTATATAGAATAGATATACTCACTTTGTAAATGTTTTTATCCAAACCACTATTTTGAGAATGCTATAAGGGAAACAAAGGATTTGATGAGAAATAATCATCCTTTAATATATGTATCGGAAATAATATTTTTATAAATGAAATTAATTTAATTTGGGTAGAATTTAACAACCCTATATTTCTATGGTATGTGTATTTTTAATAAAATTAATATATTCGATAGCTTATGTTTTACAGATCACCATGTATAAATGATCTACACAATATTTTAAATCTTAACATGAACTTTATAGCTTTGGAATTAAATTGGTGGGAATGAATATTCTTAAACACATTATTAAATATATTGAAATCAAATATTTTGTTAATTTATTTATTCATTTTTTTTAATATGATTATAATTTTTAAGTAATTTATTTCTATTCTATAAAAACATGTTATCTTCAAAAAGATATTATTATTGATTTATATGAGAAAATAAATATAATTAATTTTTTTAATAATTTATAAAATTTATATGAAAAAATTATTATAATTTTTAGATTTATCATGTCAATATTTTTTTAGCATAACCCTTTTATTATTTTCTGAAAAGTTTAATATTTCAATGAATCCTGAGGAATATCAATTTTTTAAATGACATTACTTTTAAGATAATTATGAAATTTAATTATCCCATTACGTTTTGAATATGGATTCAAGAAACATAAGTATTATTTAGTTAAATTTCAACTACATAAATTATTTTGAATCAACTTTATATTTTATTTGGAATATGTTTCTTTCATGTTTTAATAACCGGGTTTTTCATTAAACTATTTTCAGGTATATAATGTTTCACATTTTTATTTAATTAGAATAGTATCTAATGGGGAATGTTTTTATTAAATGTCTATTTTATATATCGTTAAATATAAATATATTTTCATTAAATGGTAATTACTAGTTATATAATAAATATAAAGTTAATTATTTATTGAAAAAAATACTTCTAGAAAACATAAATTTCATCACATCTGCACATTTTTTTGAATTGAAATTTTCCATGTATTTGAATTTAATTTGGTAAAAAGGATTCCCGGTTACGAATATAAATGTAAAAATTATTTATTATTTTTAAAAAACAATTTATGTATTCAAAATATCAATGTTAAAAAAATGATTAACCGCAACATATGAAAAGTAATGAAAAAAGATGAATAAAAATGTAAAAGCACATGTTACCTAAAAAAACATTTAATTGATTATTAAATTTTTGTCTTGATCATAAAGAGACATTAAAACAAAAACTATAAATCCAATATGTTAGAATTAATTCCACCTAAATGTTGTTATGATTAAATATAAAATAATCATTATTTAATCACTTAAAAGAACTCCTACAGAATTATAAATACAACCCAAAAATAACATTTGTCTTAAAACGACACGGAGAAAAAAAATCAATAAAAAACCATTTACTAAACACTATTAATGTGTCAAATTTCTTTTGTTGTCTAAAAATTACAAATTACAGGGTATTTAATGGATCCATAAAGAAGGTAACATTCAATAAGTAATTTTCTCAGACACCATCTCCTAATTTTAATAATTTTTATACCTTATGGACACCTCCTTTATCCATAAAGGCATAATAATTCATGAATCATGTATATACTAAAATTTTATATTTCTAATGGAAGTTATTATGTACATATTATTTATTACCTCCTATTATTTAAAGACACGAAACCATTTTCCAAAATAAGATAGTTAATCGTCACTATGGACAATAATTGTCTAATTTCTATTAATACCTTAATGGAGGGTCCTAAATATATTATTTTTATTAGATATTATTTTAAAAGGTAAATTATAAACTATTTCATGTTATATTAATATATATATATATTGTTAAATAAAACAATAAAAGTTCATGATAGTCAGGAAAACCGGCTAATTAAACTAAACATTTATTATTAATCAAATAAAAAGTCCTCATGTAAGAAATGATAATCCCTTAAGGGACCATTTAAAATTATAAATGATTATTATTGGAATTAAATTTCCCTTATGGAGTTTTATTTAAATTTTAAAATAAATGCATAACAATACACAAAAAAAATGATCAATAAAAAATCTAATGAACACACACGAAACAATGAAAATAATGAATTAAAATTAATGAAAGGATAATAAGATGTCAAAAAAATTTCTTACAAGATGTTATATTTATGAACAATGTTTTTAATAAAACTAATAAGATTCTTTAATCCATTATTAATGATGTTTAATGATGGAAAACTAAGGAGAAGTGTGATGTAAGGGTTTTTCATCACACTTTTTTTGTGAGATATAATCATATTCACCAATAACTTCTTGTTTGAGGTGCATGGAAAAATAATTTATATATAATATCAATAATCTCATAATATTAATTTAATTCAATTTTTTATTTTATAACTATTTGTTTCACGTTTCATATTATTATAATGTATATAAAGTTGTAAGGGAATTTTTAAGAAAATTTTCATTATTTGGGATAATATTATTCTTCATTCATTATTCCATGATATGATAATGTGAGGGATGAATTTTTATTATAATATGTTTCATTTATCCAACTTATATATATATATATTATAAAAATAATTAATTAGTTTTATCAATTCCCATGTCATTTTTATTATATTTATATTGTATTTTCATTTAATATTTTTCTTTTTAAAGATTCCATTAAAATACTATGGT
This sequence comes from Viscum album, assembly GCA_963277665.1. Lineage (NCBI taxonomy): Eukaryota > Viridiplantae > Streptophyta > Magnoliopsida > Santalales > Viscaceae > Viscum > Viscum album. The sequence continues at coordinate 1,270,523,229 of OY728160.1, forward strand.
TATTCAATGCCCATGTTTCTAAATAAATTTTCCAAAAATGGGTTTTATATTATCTTATAAATTTTTAATTAAATTTTACTAATTTTATAATTTAAAAAAAATATTTTGATAGGATTATATTTTATTTATTTTCTAACCTAGGTTCCTTATGTATTTTCTACAAAAATACGAATTTTTTTTCATCTTACACAAAATGGGTGGATTTTCCCACCATTATGAAAATTAGATTCCTTGATGATAGATTATAGATATTTGAATATTATTTTAAGTCAAACATTATTCTTTTATAATTTTTTTTTATTTTAATAAATAGTTTTACAAAAAAGGATATTTTGTACAAGAATTATTTCAAGAGATCATCCAAAATTTATTTCCATTTAAGATAGAATTATTTTAGAATAATTTTGATTTAATAGAGATATTATTCAAAAATAAATCTATTATCATTTTTATGGATTATTTATATTTATTATGGCATGATATATATGAAATCTATTTCTTTTACATGACTTATGTTGTGATGAAATGTTCTTGAATTACAATTTCATTTCAGGGGCACTGATATTATTTATTTTCTTCTAAAATAAATGTCTTTAGTTTTACTGTGTTATGGGTGGTGCCTGTATATCCCTCCTATGAATAGGGAAATTTTATATATATCATGAGATAGAAATGACTAGAATAGGAAGTGGAATAAGTTCAATAAATGGAATTTTCCACTATGATAGTTTTTGGGAGGGAACCCAATACACTATAATTGTCTTTGGAGTGATTCATGGATACTATCATGGTGTCGAGAGTGAACCCAATAAACTATAACGGTATTTGGAGTGAACCTTGGATACTTTGTTGGTTTGGGGAGTAAACCCAATCGACTACAATTAATTTTGGAGTGAACATTGTCTACTATTGTGGTTTTGGATGTGAACCCATTCAATTAAGATTTTATTGTCAATGAGCCTTTACTACTATGGAAATGATCTTTAATCCCTATATATAATCCAAATTTCATATATTATGACACCATTATTATCTCATTATTTGTGATTTCTTCTGATTTTTTTCATACAAACTTATATGATTTATCTTATGAATCTTGATTATGATAATTGATATACATGGTATTATTTTCAATTGATAAGTATATGTTATTAATCTTATGTTATGATTGAAATATCATTTGTTTAACATCAAAATGAATTTGTTGTTACCCTTTTATTATGTTTATATTCCCCAAGATATTAATTTTTTTATTTTAAAAATGGTTTCAAGTTATGATGTAATAAGTTGGAGACAATGTAGATGTTTGATGAACTTGTAGATTGTTTTTCCATGTTTCAAAAAAAACTAATCCCGTATAATTTTTATATAGTTATTCTACATTATGTCATGAATATTTATCCATTTATATTTTATACCTATGTATACAGATTGTGGGATAATATAAGTAATATTGTATCTTAGAATATGAGGATGGTCAAGAATAAGTAGATAGTTGACCTTCAGATGGTGCATACCCTTGGAAAAGGGAATATTTTACATGAGGTTCTTGTAATTAAGGCTTTATAAAAGAAGGTTCATATGTCTAGAAGTGAGTTTTTGATGATTGAAATTATTATTGACAAACACTCAGGGATCAATATTATTATGGTAGAGTGGCCATAAAATTCTTTGAGTCTTCATCATCACTACAAGAGAGGGTGATATAATTTTAGTTATCATAAATCAGACTACTGGTTGATGATGGAATGTATATATAGTGGGGGTGATACATCCTAGTTTTAGCTCTCTATATGATAAGGTCCTTCATGTTCAGGGTCGTGTGGATGTCTCTAGGATCTATTATGAGTATATGATACAAAATACACACACCTCTTGATGGGATGTTAACTTATTTCACCACATGATGCATCATGATATTCAGAGTTAAAAATTTTATACTATGATGACTAATATATTTTTAGTATTTTTTTAAATTATGATTACAAAATAAAGTGTATGTGCTGATCATCGGTGACCCAAATGTCTTCTTTAGTCATTACCCATAATTTATGGGATGTGGAATCATGTGATGATGGATTTGGTTACCAAATTGTTGTTGTCATTGGATGACCATGACGTAATAGAGGTTATATGTAATTATATAAAGATATTAATACATTTCAAACCAATCAAAAAACCGGTTACATCAATGAATTGGGAATGGTATTTTTGGGGGTATTTTTTAATTTCACATCATTCATGAGCGAATTATTTTTTTGTTTAATATATCTAATTTATATTATTATTTTAGTGGTTTATATAGGGGAACATTATATTAATGTTGATATAGTCCATTATTAATGTCCTAAAATAGATACTTTTTTTTACCATCATAGTGTTTGAAGAATTTTGATGCATGTCACCATTTATTCTATTTTATGGTTGAACCACTAAAAGATGGTATATTATTCTTAAAATAACTCTAATAAATAATAAATTAGTGTAGGTCATTTTGGGAAATTATATAAATACCAGGTTGATCACCTTTTTTATTCTAATGTCATGGGAGCAAACATTTATTTGTATTATTCTCATGTGAGATTTTTTAAATAATATTCATCAGATCTGAATGTTTTTATCAAATGTTCGGTGTTGTAAAATATCATTTATAGAGAAAAAAATGACATCCAATATAGTTTTATGGGGGTGACCAGGTCATTATTATTTGTTTTAGCTGAGTATGACATTGGACAACTCAAATATTAGGGAACATTTTATTTTGTTTCTGGGGGATGTTTTAGATCACTTTGTATATCATTATTATAATGTACCAATTTTTTCATATAATATATATTGATATATACATTCAATTATATTTATATCATCATCAAATATTTCATATTAACCCTTCCCATGTTATTGATGTCATGGATATGAGGTTCGATCAAGATGCTTATTTTAAGGAAAAATCATTTTAATTGTATACCTGAGTGATAAAAATCAATACAGAAAGAATATTCATGTGGTACATTTAATGTGGAAAAACTATATTGTATATTATATTAAATGGGGGTGAGGAAGTTCATTAAGATGACTCATTTTCATTATATTTTCAATGGTGAGTGATTGTAATTCTTTTACATGAAGCTAAAGGATAATATATTATATAGTACGTAAGTAATAGCACCCTATATGATGTGGTATTTAAGTTTATCTATTTAAAACCACGTGAATTATGGTTTATTTTTAGTGATGGAGGTGTTTTTGTGTAACAATAGAATTTTTAGGATGGAAGAATCAGCAAAAAAAATTCTATTTTTTAAAATATGACAACTGGTTTCGGGTGTCCTGAACTTTTCTTCCGAGTGGATCCCCCAAGTGGTTGATTAGATCTATTATTTATATTTATTGGTTTATGCCCTTGAGTAGGTACCAAGTGACTACTAGGTAAAAATTATATAGCTAGTGGGTAATGTAGTTTTTTCCAGAATCATACCATGATCCCATAAAACAAGCACTATAACGATGATTTTTTCATTCAATACATTCTATTTAATTACCAAAATCTAAAAATAGATATGTACCAACGAAGCATCAGACACAATTCCAATATGATCACATCTGATCACATGGTTATGATCAGACGAATACCATTCATATGTGATACATGGAACAAATTATGCACCAAATTGAATTATAGTGGAAATTCAAACTGATATGCCACCTCTCAAACATATTCTAGTATCTCAAAAGTGCCAAAATATAGAGGATATAACATTCCATTCTTCCTAAAAAGAATTTGTCAAAGCCTGGGAGAGATCCTTAAGAACAAAAGATCACTCACTGTGAATGATTGTGGTATTCGACGATGGTCCAGATATCATTTTTTAAGACTACGGTCCATCTCCATCCTTTTCAGGATCAAAATGATATTCTACATTGTTTCATAGACAATGATCTTCCCAAATAGTGTTTTCAAACTTATTTACAGCCAAAAACGAGGAGAATGACAAACAAACCCACACAACACTTAAAACAGATCAATATTTATTGAGTCCTGATAGCAGTTATTATATGAGAACTCCACTAATGTTATATTCTATTCCCATGAACCAAAAAAGACCAATACGCAATATTGTAACATGTCTTCCAAAATCGTTATCCTCTATTCATATTTTCCATCCATCTATGGGTGATAGTCCATATACATTTTCAGTTGAGTCCCAAGGGAATTATGTAAGTATTTCATGAATATATTAGTGATCTTTGAAATTTTTTATGTTAATCAATACATGTATGATTTTATTATTACCACTTATCAGATATATATTATGGACAAATCCTCTACTATATGAGTTTCCCGAATAGGGATGAAATGATCTTACTTTATGAGCCTCTCCAATATCCCCCATATGGGATCATGCTTCTGGACCATTATTATGAGAACTAAAACAAAATCCATTGCTATCGACAACCATTTACTCAATGGGGTATGTAAGTACTTTAGAATGCCTTATTTTAATTAATTTCCTATATTAACTAACTCACAAGTTATGTAATTTGAAGCAAACTCATCCACTTTCATCATCATGTCAATCAAACAGAACTGCGACTTCAACGTGTAATACATATTCTGTATACCTGGATGCAAAACCCATGTGGAGTTCTTTTAAGCATGAATATTTTGTTCCTAAAATGTCTTAGGTACCGAAATACGATCTCTAATCAAAACAAAATTGAACTGTTATCATGTTTCTAGGCCTCAATGTTCTCCCCACCATTGATTTTTGAACTCATAGTCGTGAAATATGCATCAGATGGTTATGCTTCCTTAACCAATATTACCAAATAAAGAACCAGAAACTCCAAAACTAAAACCACTAAATCGCCTTGGTCTTAAAATTCCACATACATGTCGGATAAGACAAACATCAACTTAGATTAATCTAAATATTCTTTTTCCAACTAATTATATGACTTTTTATTTAATCTGTTGGCCACCGAGTAACAATTTCTCACTGTATACATCAATTAAAGGTCAGACATTTGGTGATACTTCATTTATCTTCTTTTACTAATATTAAAATATCATAGTGATGAAATTTGTTTAAAGATTTTTTAATATGTGAACACAAAAAATTTCTCACCAAGGAGATATGACACCATATCCCAATGGCATGGATGATGGAATATGACGAAAATTCATGATTATTGTAATTATTTTCATGAACTCTCAGTTACCTTTAACATTAAGGAACAATGTGGTATCCTTATAGAATAACACATCCCAATATAGATCCAAAATGATCACAATAAACCACATACACCATTCCTAATTATAGAAAAAGCATGATAAGTTTTGATGTTATATTACATTTATTAAATTGGAAATTATTTTTTTATTATTTATTCCATTAGAATGAAGCATTATTTATATCCAATGTTGTCACTATTGATGCTAATCCTGAGAAGTCATGCACAAAGATTTGGTAACATACATCTAGAACAATAAAACATCATATATCAAATAAATTCATCAGTGGATTCCAAGTTATAACAACTTGTATCTTATCCTGAGAGACATAAAGAACTTGTTTAGAAATTACATGGCCATGATAGCAGACATATTGTTTCCAAAAATCACACATTGATAGTTTGAGATGAAAATAATGATCTCTCAGTATTTCCAATACTATCATCTTGTGTTTCTCAGGAAAATCAGTTTCACTAATATACAACAATATCTCATCCTCAAAAACAACAAAAAATGAATCTAGATATATCTGAGATTTTTGATCCATCAATTCCATAAAGGCTGCTAGTGAATTCAGAAGATCTAAAGTCACGAGTATTTATTTATTGTGACCATTTCTACTTATGAATGTTTTCTTAAATATATCCTCCTTCCAAACACGAAATTGGTGATATCATGACTGTAGGACAAATTTAGAGGACCAATGAGATCCCCTCAACATATCAAATAGTTCATCAATTTAGTAAAGTGGATATATATTCATTATCATTACTTGGTTAAGTTTATTATAATCTAAATATTGCACAATATTTCCATCTACATTCTTCATGAACAAGATTGGTGCTGCCCATGGAGACATACATGGAAGAATAAAACAATTTATTTTCATCTAGTTTAACTACAAATTCAATTCCCATAAATCTTTTGGTGCCATTTCATTGGATCAGAGTGAGATTAGACATTATTCCCATTTCATTGGATCAGAGTGACATTATTCTCATGATATATGGTTTATCATGATCATCCACAACGATCTTCTCAACGATGTACAATTTATTTTTTCACTACATTCTACACATTATTCCCATGATGATATTTCCCTTGCTGAGGAGTCATGGTGTTCCTAGAATCACCAGGGGTAAATCTAATATATTGACGAGACTAGTTCTCTTATCCTCATCTAGTCGAAGCTTAAGATTCCTATGACTCATAAGAAGTGACTCAAGAATCTAACATCAGAGCACTACGCCAATAACACATAAAAGGTCCCATTTTATTGAAATTATTGTATAATCTAGATTTTTATATGAAATTTCACATAATGTGGTCAAATTATCCACATTGGAAACATTGTTCTATTTTAAAAGTTCGCAGATGAAGATTTACTGATCATGTTATCTTATTCTAGTTTCTACTCCCCCTAGAAAATTGGTATCCCTCTTCATCTATCTCCCAGATTAGATTTCCCGCCATTCCCTAAAGGTAACAGCATACTTAATTCCCCAATATCTTCAAATATTTCTCTTTCATCAACTATTTTCTTATTTTCCATCTATATAAAATCAGTAATACAATTAACGACTATCTTCAAGCGAATATTCTATCTAATTACCCAGTGAAGGATGTGTTCCTTTAAGGCATTAGTATCTACAAAATGACACTAAATTCAAGTTTTTGTATGAATAATATTGTGAAATAGAGATTTAACTACTTCAGGGTGAAGAAATATTTCGTCCTATGAATCCTGAACATGTAAGGATATAATTGTTTATTGAAAAATGTCTATAAATCTTACCAAATAAGGCATTGATCATGTTTATTGCACAACACAAGTTCCCACCACTATAATGCAAGATCCTTGAAAATATACATTTATATCTTGACCATATCTCTACTGGTGTTCCAATGAATTCAAAGATACGATTAATCATACTCATCCACACCTCCACATTTTCTAGTTCAGAATCACACTAAAAGTCACCCCAGAAGATGGGTGGATTTTGTTTCTGGAAGAGGATGGAATGTTCTACTTGTAAGGGATTATCTCATTGGTTCCCAATGTCCATAACATGATATTCTTCGATGATACATTGACCCAGCTTGTGTATCACTTGTGGCGCATGTGAATCACATTCTCCACAGCTTATTCTGGTTAGTTTATATGATCTCCACCATGTTTCATTTAATAAAACAACAAGAAACTCTATATATATCTCTCTCTATCAATTTATGTATTATAATTTTAAATTCTATCACAAAAAATATTACATCATTACTTAATAAAATCATTCATAATGATGTTCAACTATTTATGAAAACATTCAACTTTCTTTTTCCATATCCTCAACTATTCAAAGTATCTCAACCATTCTCTTTTCAAATACATTCATTTGAAAAATAGTTTCAAAATATCATGAAATCAACACGTTTTCAAAAAATAATAGATAATTACACAAAATTATGTATGAAATCCTAGTGGGATTTCATTCTTGTATAATGCATGTCATACTCGTCTCAATAGATAGACCAATGAGAATGAGATTCCAAAATCCTATTAGTGTCTCTGAAACACTTATGTACACAACTCCCTCACAAAATGATGTTAGTATTAAAAGTATACCTATGTCTTTTTATCCTCTATATTTCATGTTCCAACAATTTTATTCCATTCTATGATAAAAAACAAGGAATACATTTGAATGAATTTCAACTCTGTGACCATGAAAACTAATGACCTCATATTATAAAAAATAATGAACATGCTGATAAGATTTATCTCAAGGAATATTTTGGATTGATCAAATTGATACTATTTTTAATGACCCACATATTATCATTATCTTGAAAATACAATGAATCATTTCTAAGCCTTAAGAGAAGTCACAAAAATTCAAAAGGATGGAAATAAACGTCAAAGGGTTTCAAATGAAAGTGGGGATGTTTTACCATATAAAAAATATTCAACTAACCAAACAAAAATAACCAAACAATGTTGATATGATGAATGATAAAGAAAAGACATATCAACCATAATCTATTTAACAAAACCACCACATAGAATGATACAATGGAATCCAAACCAAAAACAAGGTGAAAATTTAAGAACAATAAGAGATTCCAAGATGGTCACAGAACATCATTTTCTATAAACTAAAATCTACAACATCACCAACCTGCCCAACTATCTTGTTGTGGTACTAAATATGTGTTCTAATTTTTTTTCCCTTGTCCTAGAAGATAGAATCTGTAAAATGACAAAAGATCCAAAGTAGGCATGAGTATAAAACTCTATAGTTTTTTCCCCAATGACATCCCTACTCACTTCATTAGGATAGAATAGTTTTCATATTAATACAAAAAAGTTTATAAAAAAATTACAAAAACATTTATAATTAAATATAAAAAACATTGAAATAATTTATAACTCAATATCAATAAATTCTTTAACAATAATTTTTTCAATCAAACACTCTTCCAATAGAAACAACCAAATATGGCCTAAGCCCATATCACAAGTTCCCTACGGCATAACTAATCCATTCCACTAATCCATAGAACCAAGCATGCATGATTTGTTATAAATATTCCATATTAATTAGCAGTCTCTCCCCAATATACCTTATCATTGCTCATTAATTAAATTCCATGTTCCATAAAACCTTTCGAAAATCTATTTTTCCATCAAGATATTTCAATAAAACAACATTATTATTAACAAAATTCAAAAAAATAATTTTAATTTTTCATGAAATGAAATGTTTTTAAAATAATCATTTTAAAATGATGAAGCTAAACAATTTGGGAAACATTTCACCAAAGGTACTCTAATCCATAAAAACAATAAATCATCACTAAATGAGATTTATTCTATGATTTCAATATGAATTTAATATTCAATATCATGCAATTAAATTAATTTGAAACTAATCATGTAAATTCTAGAAAGTGGACTCGAGAGTGAAGCCACCGACCTTGATTATTTTAGAGAAAACCAAAAACAGACAAATAACACCCGAGAAAATAGGTCGATTCTCCACAAAATTGCCCTATATATCTTCCCCTATCATGATGAAGAAGAAATATCAACATATTTATAATCCAATATCATATATCTACCCTTAACGAATGTAGATGTATGAAATAAATAGGATAAAAGTAGTATATCTATGTTAATTTTTGGAACCAACCAAGAATGATGAAGAATGTTCACATACCTCAGGAATCCGGCATTGAATCACCATGGGAAACCATCGAATCACTTATCAATCGAGGGGAGAACCTTATTTTTCCATTAGAGATAAAAAAATCCTTATTTAGATCTATTATGGGGGAAACTAGTGGTTCAATGTTAAGGGAAACCGTGATCCACCTTTTAATGAGGTGATTTTTAACCTGTGCATAGTTTAGTCGCAAGGTTAGACAAACCATGAGCCAACCATGCTAAAGAAATATCTGTAACAAGGATTTATCAATACCTCATTTCATTGTCTACAAAGAATACCCTTACCATGTAAAATCTCTCTATCAAACATTTCACATTTTTCACGGTTTCTACTAGACTTCTGCACAATTTGGACTAATCATGTGTAGCCTGAACACCAACACATTATACCAACAAACCCTAATAATGTTCCTGAAAATATCTCAACATTCAATCATATACATTATATAAATAAAAAATAAGAAAATTATTATATACCCGAAATTGAGGGTACTGCATAACATCAATCAGAGTCATCTTTGATGAAGAATGATTTTGATCAGTCAATTTAAAAAATTGAGGAAAATATAATTTATTATTCGGAAAAATATATTTTAAAATGTAAATATTTTTGAAAAAAAAATATTTTAAAATATCCTTCTTAAATTATAATATAACCTATGAAAAATTTATTTTTCTTTATATTGTAATATTTTGTTCTTTTTCTCCATGTTTAAATGACGATTCCTTAAAATTTTCAGTTAAATCCAAATGTAAATTGTTTGGAAAATGACATGAATATAATTTTGAAACAATTATTATAAAAGACAAAAATGGGTCATAATATCATTTAAAATCATAATGTATTAATATTACATTATGAAAAATAGTTTTAGAAATCATAGTTCTAAATGAAAACAGATTTCTGAATAAAGAGCGAAATAAAATCATATGTTCTTAAATATATTTTCTAAATTATTTTATGTGACAAAGAATGGAAAATAGTATTTTTATAAGATTATTTAATGAATAATCAGAGGAGAATAAAATTAACAATAATAATTGGAATTTATATCATTATATTTCATTATTTTGTGACATTATGATAAACAATCCAAATAAATGATGATATTGTAATATACAATCTATACCACCTTGGTAACATTAAATCATATTACCCATTATTGAATAACATATGAAGAAACACTAAAGGTAATAGGGATGAAAAAATTCATTATATTATAATTAAAATGGGTTATATATACACCCCACGATATAATATTGGTTCAAATCATAACTTATTTATAAAAAGAAGGAAAATTGATAAAAAAACTACATTATCCAATTGTTAACTATTAAATTATTATCCCATGAATGTGAGAAAAAAATATGGTATGTAAACACTAATATATTTTGTTATATGTTTAATAAAATAAATTCCTTGGAAATATATAATCCAAATCAAATAAACAGATGTTTAATATAGATATTTCGTCAAAGGAGACAAATTTGATATGGAAATCCCTCACCATAAGTATTGACTTCTATTGTACCCGTGAAATCCTCATCTTCATTTTTTATCTCCTTAGTTTTTCCTTATATTGATCCCAGATGGGAGTAATGAAAAAAATTATTATTCTGGGATGAGTGTAGGGATTTTGGGATGTAATTTGGATAGGACTTAGAAAATCAAAATTTTTGTGGTGGTGTGAATATGTTAAGGGATTAAGTGACCTTTTATAGTTAATGGAGAGTGGTATTATTTTAAATACCCCAAAATATTCACAATTTGGTTGTAAATATTACCTCATGTTGCTCAAAATATGATAATTTAAGGTATAAATACATAATATAGTCAATATATAACTCTAAAAAATCCTAAACACATTTTTTTAACATTTTTATTCTTATCTTATATGTTTATCTACTTTTACCGTTTTTTTCACATTGGAAACATGTTTCATAACATAGGTAATTTATCAATTAAAACTAAATGATTTTTAAAATTATTAGATATTTTTGTCACACGGATTTTAAATATGCAATTCAAATTTATCAAAAAAAATCATAGGTATGTTGAATATTAATTTTTACTGAAACAAATTTAACTTGAAAACACATCTTTAATCAAAACTTCTCTAAAGATGTTTTTACTATTTAACGGTAAATAATTTTTATTATATATGATAATTTTTTAAACGAATATACAATAATTGGTATTTATTACGATTTAGAAATCTTTTTGAAGAATTTTTTTTTTATATTTTAATTTTTTAAATAAAATTTCATTTAATATAAAATAACATTGATAGAAATTTTACATTATTCATATAAATTGTACTGAAAAATATCATGAAAATGATGGAATCCAAATATATTATGTTGAAAACTATAAAATATAATATATTTATATAAAAAATTATGTAGAATAATAATTAATTCAATTTACATCACTTCTTAAAATTTTAGTTTTATTTATTTTATTTTATTGTTAAATAAATATGTACTATGTTTTTAACAACCCAGGTATATATATAATAATAAATTTTCATATTTATTAATATTTGTGATTTGAATATTAGTTTTACTTTAAAAGGGTTGTTGTGTTCGATAGCATACCCGATACACAACAAAGAGTTTCTTTGAAATCTTACGTTGCTCACAAGTAATAAAACAATATTATTTTAAATGGTAGTTAACATGTAGCCGTTATACTGGTGGGAATGAATAGAAATAACTAAAATATGATTATATATGTTTTTTAAATGTTTTTACATTTATCTAATAAAGGATAAAGGCTTAAAATATGAAAAGAATTCAATTTTAGGGATATATACTCTAATTTTCACTAAAGGTCCACTAATCACCTTTTGATGGCGAACCGTCATTAAATATAGTTTTGGTCACTCTTATACATTATATTGGACCAAATAAAATTCTTCTTTATAATCGGGACATCAAAATTTACATTGTGTAAATTTTTGGTATTTTTGCGATAAAGATCATTTTTTAATGAATAGTAAAAAAAATATAATTCAAAAACTCTTTTTAATCTATTTTATTTATATGATTATATTATCTTTTGAATTGGTTATAAAGTGAAATCAGAATATATTTTTACCATTTAATCCAATTTTGGTCATTGGAATTAATTTCACTTTGAAATCAGACTTAAACTAGTGTCAATCTTTTGATAATTTTTGTTTCATAAAAACACGGTATTTGCTCTGACAGTGGTAATTAATTATTAAATTATTTAATGTTACATATATGTTTTGAATTTTGTAAAATTGACATCATTTTTTAATTTGTAATATCAAATATATCTTAGGGTGAAGTTTTGGTATTTTTCTGAAAAACTTCAATTTTTGATGAATAGTGAAACCCCTAAGTGGTACTTATAAAAACTGATTTTCTGTTTAAATGAAATTTTACCACCTCTATGTTTTGAATTTCAAAAATCCGACATACATGGTTGTCATTATGAAGTAAAATGTGGTTCAGTGGGATTAAAATAAATTTTTTGTGAATAGTAACTTTTATGTTTGTAATCGCGATTAGAGGTAATTAGTGTAGTTTAAGGTAAAAATAATGTTTTAATAATATGAAATGACCTGGACACATGTCCTACCCTTATTGGATGTGTTATGGCCGACCAAGAAAATCCATGGGTTAACTTGGGGACCCAATGGAGCCACTTGGGTCGGAAAATGAGATTAATATCTTTTTATTTAAAGTTAAAATAAAAATGTCACAAACATGAGTTGTTTTACTAAAAAAAATTAAATAGGGTTATACAGGTCATATTTTTGACTATAAATATTCATTAGAAAGATAAAAATCTTTCCTACACCATGATATTTGTTTTATAATTATTATACATTAAATAAATTAAATTATTTATGACACCATGATAATGCAGCGATTACCTCATTATTTAACGATTTAAAAAATGAAAAGATAAGGTAAAATCTAAGACCTAAACATGTAAAAAACCAATTAGATTGGTTTATTTCGAACTATTATCACCATATAACCTAAATATATAATTATGGGACCCTTTTTATCCAAAATCATTTTATAATAAAGTTCCCTTTTATAACTTTCCAAGAGTGCCCCTCCTCTCCTCTTATATAAGTCTCCCACCTCTACCACCTTACCCACACTTCCAAAGCCTTTGGCTCGGACAACCCCTACCCAGTTTGTCTCTTCACATCCCTCTCTTACTCCTTGAAGCCTCACTTTGGGCAGAAGTCTTCCCAAGGAAGTTTTTGTGATGAAATCAAAAAGAGTTACCCGTTTTAAAGGCAGTGTTTTCTCTTGTGTTATTATGTTTTCTTTTGCTTCTCCAAGCCCCTAAACTCTTTTAATTCATTTCTTTTGTAACAAACCCAGTATCCTCAATATACTAGTATATTGTTATAAGATTTTGTCAAGCTAAACTTACACACACCTACATCTAATGGTTAAGGAACATACTATTTCCGTGGATGGTGAATTTCTGCCTCACGAAATGATGATTGTTCAACACTCATATAACACCTTCAAAGGTAGCCATTAAGATGTCACTATATTTATATATGATATATAATATGTTTATGTTTTCCTTATGCTTCTGTATTTTACATTTATGTCATAACTTTATGGTATCAATTATGGGTAAACGCGATATCTTCATTTTAGGAAGTGTGGACTATCGCCCCCTCAAAGTGATTTGATTCGTTAATGCCATATGTGGGACGTATAAAGGATGGATTTAAAGTTATTATATATGATGTTATACTGGAATTATAATATACCTTTATATAATTATTATTTCATTCCATTAAAGTATGAGATTGAAATGAAAGTAGCGTTCATGCGTACGTACGGCTTACCGTCTCCATGAACGGTGCATTTCATTTTTTATCCCCAAATGCAATGTACTATTATAAGTACATATATATAATGGATATATATGATGTATGTTACATCTTAATGATTAATATAATTCTGGAATTAAAATATACATATCTCTCATTTAGTTTCAATTCCATTAATATGAAATCGAAATGAAAGTAGTGTTCATGTGTACGTATAGCTTACCGTCTCCATGAATGGTTCATTTCATTTCTTACCTCTAAATGATTATATAATATTATAAATACATGTATATGATGGATATATATGATATATATGATATCCAAATCATGAATATCATTCTGTATATAATGAACCTTTGACCACATGAACAACATGTAATTATAAGAAGTCCACTTTCGACTTAAGGACCAAATATCGACAAAACAAACATTATTATCTTAAATGATTACATAATGATTATAACATGGAAATAAGTGATATAAAAGGAATAATAAACTTCAAAAAGGTTCTTAATAAAGTATAAATTAACTCAAGTTTATTATTCAGGACGTTAAAGAACGATCGAGTCAAGTCGGACCCGAGGTAAGGGACTTCGTATCAATCTCCTTTCATTGAGGCATATTTCGTTTTATACACAACTTTCTTTTATAAGGTGTATAAACCCCTTTTTACTTTAAATTTTATACAAAAGGAATCTTTTTCAATGATGCGTTTTACAAAATGAAAAAGTGGAATGTTTCATTTAACATACGCGCTGACAACGACCATTTCCGCCAACACGATTATTATTTGGTCTTTGGCTTCCTCAACAAGCCGTGATGTTTTTTTTAAAATGAAATAAATACCATATACTCTATTATGTATTTTGGTATTGAAAATTATTTTTTTAATTGATTCTTTATGTCAATATATTTAAGTGATATATTGTGTTTGAAATTGGGAAATGTTTTCTTTCCATTATTTTTGTTTTCGTATTATGATTTTATAATGGTACTTGGACATTTGACGGGTGGTTACATTATAACCACCAATGCATTGGGCATGGAAGTCGGCCGTATGTCTATTCCATTAAGTGATATGTGTGGAAGTCGACCGTATGGTTATTCCATTTAAGTATGTTTATGTCCCAAGTTACCTTTATATGTTATGTGATATTTATATGGGTTTTATGGTAATCTTTTGGTTACAAAAGGGTAAGTAATGATATTTTATTCAGTGAATAGTTTTTACTACTTCATAAAGGTGAAAAGTATTTCTTTGATAAAGTATACATGGTTTACTTGTTGGTTTGAAAAACTAACAGCTTTCATTTATTGTGTATCCCTTACTGAGCTTTTTATGCTCACCCCATGTTTTTTTGAAATGATATTCACAGGACTTAATGTGGAATAGGGTCAAGGATGGGATCAAGGGAATGTCGTGCTATCTGAAACATGGAACTAGACATGTTTCTTTTAAGAGTTTTTATTTTATGGAAACTTAGTAGAAGTGTCTACTTTTTAATCTTTTGAGATGTAATAGTTATGTCCTAATTCTCTAAAACTCTAAACCTGAAAAGACCCTCAATGGAAATTATTGATTTAATTCAATATTAATTAAGGTTTAAGGTTGGGGCCTTATAATGTTGTTGCCTCTTAAGAATTTAATATAATTATTTCATCTTAGAAAAATTAAAATAAATTATCTTGATAAAAAACACATCTTCATTTCAAAATTGATTTATAAAATTGAAAATTTGTTGTTTTTTTTCATATCTAGAATCATTATATATATTAAATTTATGAAAAGTATATTTTTGGTCCATTTCTATACTTAAAAAATTATATGGGTCATACTCAATGTCAATTAGAAATGAATTATGATATTTTAGATACTTTCATGAAAATATTTCAAATAATCTCATTAAATAAAATAAAGATAATATTTTAGTCAATTTTAATGTTTATCATTGTAGTTTAACCACCATATTATATCACTTTTTCGGTAACCGCAATAATAGTATTTTTACAAATTATCTATTATTTTTTGTCCAAAATAATTTTAATATTATTAGAAATTATAAATTATGCAGATTTCAAATATATAATACATTTTTCTAAAATCAATTATTAGATTTGAAAAATTGTAATTTAAAATTAATCCTATAAAACATGATGAGAAAGAATATTTTTAAAGAAAAATTTCAAAAATTTTATATGTTTTTAAAATTAAATTTCAATTTTAAATTTAATTCAATGGAATAAGTTAGACTAATCATTGTATAATAATTATAATTATACTTTTACTCAATTTTACATATAATTTTTTTATAAATAAATTAAATGAAAAAGAACATTCATTGTTGTTCATTATTCATCTAAAAAATGAGAAATTTCATACAAATACTGAAAAATAAACCTAAGAAAATTTTGAGATTATGAAATAAAAGATGAATTTAATTTAATAATTTATTTTCAAAAATTTTCAAAAATTAATTTTATTATAGTTCAAAAAAAGAAATAAAAATCATTATTTCATAAATAAAATTTCTAAAACATATAAATATTTTACCAAAATTATTTAATTTTTTATCAAAATATTTTTTATTTAATAAACCCCTTATAAATTATATTTGAATGTTCGTTAGTGATATTCATAAAAAAATGTTTAACATCTATTTTATAATACTCATGTCAGTAATATATCATGGTTTTGTCAAAAATAATTTTTTCATCTAATTATTACTTTCTAGTGTCTTGTGTTGCACATGATTAACTTGGTGTTTCATGAAATCAAATACATTAATGAAATTTAATTTATTTAGAAACAATAAATCAAGAAAACTAGGGTTATTACGAGTACCTTCATCGATACATTTTCTCCCCTTTTAAACACCAATAGTCTTTTTCTCTGATCTATGTTATATTTAAGATAGATCGGTCTAGTGCACATGTAATCCAAGATATCTAGGACCATGTCCATCATCAATCACATCATCTCAGTCTCCATAACTGATGTATCAACCATCTTTGTCCAAAAAAAAGTTTAACCATTAGTGTCTCTAATACTAGTCCTTGAAAGGACCCACAAAAATAATAGTGTATTTTTTATTGTTATATACAAAATCTTCAAATTGGTAGTGATCATCATAGATCACACCAAAATACTTCACACATTCTTGGAACATATACATCATAAGGATAATAGACCTCTTAGATTTAACATATTCATGGGGTTTTAATTTCATATTAAAATGTAGTTACGTACCAAAACCCTTCTAAAAATACAAATATAAATGAGACATAAAATAATTATTATTGTAAAATTAGATCATTATTGTTTCTCCATGAAACAAAATAATCTCATATATTAATTAGAGTATAAAACTATATTTTTAAATTTTCTCTAGGAATAGAAGGAATTTATTTAACATTGAATTTTATTCAATGATCACATTATTAGTGTTTTCAACCATCTATAATCATGATATTGTAGTCACAAAATCCACTTATACATTTTAAAACTTCCTCCTCAAAATCTAATGGGGTTGGATCAAACATATGAGAATCTTTTTCTCAACAATTTCCTACTAATGGTCGAGGCACTGTGAAATTATTTTGTTAAATAATCTTATCAATCCTCTCCAACAAAATAAAATCTTTATAACCTAATTTTTTTCATCATTCAATGATAGACACTATATGAGAGGGGTGGATCACCCTCAACACCTCCTCATTTTATGAGGATGTAACAATTACCAACTATTTATGGAGGATTGTGTGCTCCACATATTTAATGAATCATTTTTATGATTCACATTTAATTTTTTTATCTCATATATTTTTTCAACTAATATATCTATATTTGGATTTTTTTTCACTATTTGAACAAGTTTCAATGCCACCGCCATGGATTATAAATTAGAAAAACATATTTTATCCATCATATAAAATTACAGTTGTTCTAATATCGTTGAGATGAGAACAATCATATATGAATGGAAATATCTGGCAAGGGAATCAATGACTACCTAACCCTTCCAAATATTATTAACCTAGTATACTCTTTAAAAAAAAAACAATATCCATATCATATACCTCGTAATTATATCCCAATATGTAAAGTCATACATGACAATATTATTATATGTTATGAACATAAAATATACTCTACGAATATTTTTTCACCACATCTTTGAGGAAAACACTATAGAATGCCTATATATGTCCTGATTTTCTTAAATATACTTAGGTAATTTCACCATCCATGACTCATAATAAACCATTGATCATATCTATATCTACACACAACCAATACAATTCCTTAACCCTTTTCATTAATACTCTAATAAAAAAACCCCCCTTCAAAAACTACATAATTGGTTAATAATTAATCCTCTAATATAGCTCCTGAAAATAATTATGTTGATGGTTGGGAATGATAAATGTAAGACCCATATTGATAAAGGAAATTAATAGAAATTCAATTCAAGGGTTATTACTCCCTGGATATAATGTGTTATCCTTCGAATCAATGGAAATAATTAACTTCAAACAGTATAATTTTATAGAACCATATCCATCATATCATCAACAGTCAAAGGAATATCCACAACTCTGCTCTATATGATGAAATATCTTAATATATTATCTTCTTAGTTATATAAAATTCACTATTTTATTTTTTTATATTGATTATTCTTAGAAATAATGTCTATAACAACCTAGAAATGATATAAATATTCTTCCTATACCAATGAATACAAAAAGTATTTCATCAATAAAGAACACTATGAACTAGTCAATGTAATGGTTAAAAATATATTTGATGATTCCTACAAATATTATATGAGAAATAAGTATTCCAATCGACATCACTAAGACATCATAGTGATCATAATGATAAAATATTTTAAACATCAAGATATCCTACTCACAAAACTAGAGATATGTATAACCTAACATGAGATCAGTATTTATTAAAAATTTCACTGTATTTAGCTGATTTAATATCGATTTAATATGATATTTATTTTTAACTATTAAATTATTCAGTTTGAGATAGTCGGTAATGTTCCTGGATTTCCCTTTTGCCATTATCACAAATAGAATAAAATCAAGCATGACAGTCACACATGGCCTAATAAAATCCATCTATGTATTTCATTAATTCAGTATATGAGGATGGGTTCCATTATATAATTTTATGAGGATATTAGTGTTTTATTAATGTTTAAATGAAATTTGAAAATGAAATATTGATTAGGGAGAAGTCCTAACACTTCCTCAATGTAAATTTCTTTATACTATTCTACCCCAATTGGAAACTACCTTTTTATAGTATAGTGGTTCACAAATCCATGATATCAAAATGATGGGTAATATCTATAATATCCTTAGTGATGGCTCTACTTATACAACTTGGGGAGTCCCACATTCTTGTAAACGTTAAATGTGACCCATATTATTGATGGCATAAACTTGTATAACCATAAAAATCTACCCATCACTAAATTTTGGATAACTAGTCCATTACATGGATTATATTAGAAGGTCCCATTTTGACAATGATGATATTATAATAAAAAAATTACCCCTAGAGTATCATTAATATGATTCAAGATTTGATATTAATGGTGATACCTATATTAAGAGTCTCAAAATTAATCTAACAGTACAGAGGTTATATTAGAATCTATAGATACTAAAAAAATATAAAATTGTAAGTATATTCCTTATTCATATGTCTATAAGTATGAATACCAAGGATAAAAATAAAAAACCATTCATAAAGAACTATATCGGCTACATCAAACTTATTTATGACCTACTTCATCCTATGATAGGGATAAGCCACTTGGAGAAATACCAAACCCACCACTATATTTGGGAGAATTACCAAACCAACCATAGGGAGGTCTCTAGTATCTATGATATCTCTATTATCGGTTTTTATCACCTATATTAATGATGACATTTGTTATCACAATCTTAGTGTTGGAAAATGATCCATGTGTCATCTTTCACCATAATAATATCATGAACTCTCTTGTAAATAGATGGAAATAACATTTGGTCCCTTGGATACATACAATTTAACCTAATGTTATGATTTTTCCATCCTTTTATGGCATTATCCTGTTCAATATCTTTTAATTTACATTATATATTAGTTTACTCCTATAAATCATGAAATAGTTCTTCAACTAGTTTATTCCTCCTAAACAAATTCTTAATCAATATTGAACACACTATGATAGTAGTGTCGTTTGGAATTAACAATGGCATGGTCCAAACTGGAATCCCACAATGACTTTCATTATCTACCATCTAATAATGAATCACACAATTGCTTTTAATTTCACAGAGGAACCTCCTGAGTTTCATTAAACTCGATGTCATTTTGGAAACTGTCATAATACATTTTGATAGTTATATTTATTAATGAACCATATCATATTCAATATCAGGATAATTTCTTCCTCATATAATATGTCAAAAATTATGATCTTAGAAGGGTAGCCTTACCATGAGATTGAATGTTCAATGTCCACCAATTTATTACTATACAATAATGAAACTTCATAAAAAATAATTATCCTCTCAGGATTCTCTAAACATGATATAATATATTGTAAAATTACTCCATAAAATCCATGTCTAAATAAGAATATCTATCTCTATGAGAGATGGGAGACACATATCTCTAGAACTCAGGATGCACACAGAACCAATGTTTAGTTTCGTTCCACATTCATGTAAAACTATATGATCTATGAGAGTATATACCATCCACAGATGTTATGGGGTTCAACTACCTTAAACACTGATGGAAAACACCCCCTATAATGTCACATTAGTAAAGATAATTTTCACAACTAGTTTGTGAATACATGAAGAATCATGGGATTGGGCTCAGCATTTATAAGGCCCAAGCCTTAAAACATACCTAATCTTGAGTTATTACAAGATTACACATTGAGGATTTTTCAGGTTTAGAGTTTTAGAGAATTAGATCATGAAACTTGCATTACATTCCACATTTAAACAAAGTGGTTACATAAAAGACAGTATTCATTCTTCCCATCAACAGAAACATATTGAAAATAAAACATGGATTCTTTCTTGACACATCCTTGACACTATCATCACATCAGGTACCTTTCCCTTGACCTGTGAAAAACATTTCAAAAACATGGGATGAGAATAAAAAGCTCAGTAAGGGTTATAAAAATATGGAAAGGAAACACGAGTTCATATATACATAAGAATGAAATCATACTTTACCCATAAAACATAGGCACTTTAACATACCTCATCAAATCATGAATAAATCATAGAAATTCTAAGACCTAAAAGGTAACTTGAGGCATTCATAACATTCTTACGTAGGGAGTAACCCTCTTAGTTATGTTTTGGAATACCCATCACAGTATATTCCCTAAATCTCTTTGGAGAAACCTTAACGTTTCACTCCTTCTCGTTACCCAATGCATTGGAGAGCTATATCGGGATCACCTGCCCTTAGTTTATCACAGAACCACTCGTCTTCATAATAATGCCCAAAAACCTCAACATAATCGTATCACATAAAACATGCATAAAGGAAACATAACATTTCCACCTTTCAATCACAAGATATCAATACAACATATTGATATAAAAACATTACGAAAACAATTTTCAATACCAAAATAAAAGAAAATTAAAACATGATATTTATTTTTCTTTTAAAAAGATGGTATGGCTTGTAGAGGAAGCCGAAACCCATATAACGGTCAAGGCGGTGGAGAAGTCATTGTCGCCGCATACATACGACAAAAACATTCCCTTTTGTCATTTTATAAAACGCTTCGTATAAAAAAGATTCATTTTGGATAAACGTTAAAGTTAAAGGGGTTTATACACCGTATAGTAGAAAGTTGTGTATAAAATAAAATATTCCTCAATGAAAGGAGATTGAGACGAAGTCCCATACAAATACGGTATCCTTGGTTTAAAGATAAATCAATTACATAATTATGTGCGACAAACAAATACACAAAAAATAAGTGGATATTAAGTGTAAAATAATCAAAGGTCATTCACACATATTCAAAGGATGACATATTCAATAACTACATGTTGAACCGAAAGAAATCGAAATTGGGTTAAGAAGTTCCCTTGACAGCTTAACGGCGTCACATCAAAATGAGTTGATGAGAGATAAAAAGTGTATCTCATAACTTGGACATAAAATTTACATCAATAAGGATATATGAGAACATATCCCAAAATATCAATATGTAAATTAAAAGACCCAACAAAAGAAGTCTTTTTTAAAAAGAGGAGGGTGAAAGGTTCCCTTACCGACTTGGGTATCTTTCAAAACATACACCCCATGAAAGAAGGACAATAAATCATTGATGTAAATACTCATAAACGAAAGTATATTACACAAAGAGTAGAATAATGGGCAGTACATACACCAATCAAAGGAAATTGTGGCAAATGTAGCATAAATCTCACGGGAATAAAAGTGAGATGAAAAATCCCCTACGAAAACTCGGCAGCCTACCGGCGCCACATAAAACATACAAAAATGGATTGATGAAATAAAATAGGGTATCTCATCATATTAACATAATGTTTATAGAAAGAGTAATATAAAAAAACATCCCCCAACATAACAAAGAGGAGCTTAAAAGAAGTGACATAAAAGAGAGTACTTAAAAAGAAAGAGAGAGGTTAGATCTCTTACGAAAATTCGGCAGCCTAACAGCGCCACTCAAAACTTCCAAAATGGATTGATGAGAGAGAATAGGGTATCTCATCACATGAACATAAAAATTAAATTAAGTGTAATATAAAATAACATCCCAATAACAAGAAATATGATCTTTAGAGGTAATGACATAAAAAAGTGTACTTAAAAAGAAAGAGAGGAGTAAGATCCCTTTCCTCAAGTCCAACTTGTTTTGTTCGTTTTTTATATTCCTGAATAATAAACTTTGGTCAATTAATAATTGCCTAAGTACCTCCATTAGTGATTATTATTCAGTTCATATCACATATTATAATGTTATAATAATTGTTTAATGATGTTAGTTCCTATTAGACGTTTTTGCCGATGTTTGGTACATGAGTCAAAAATAAACTTGTTTGAAAAAAAGATTGCCCATGTAGTTATAAGTAAATAATTTCCATAATAGTATTAATGATTGAAATATCATATATATCCAGTAAATATTTATTTCATACTATTCCATATCATTTGGAGATAAAAAATGAAAAGCACCGTTCATGGAGACGGTAGGCCGTACGTACGCATGAACGCTACTTTCATTTTTTGTCATATTAATGGAATTAAAACAAAATGAGAGAGATATATATATGATATAATTCCAGAATGATATCCATAATTTTTATGTAATATATTACATATATATCCATTATATATATGTACTTATAGTATTACATAACATTTTGAGATAAGAAATGAAATGTACCGTTCATGGAGACGGTAAGCCGTACGTACGCATGAACGCTACTTCCATTTCTATTTCATATTTAATGGAATTAAAACATAATGATACATAATATTATTTTAATTCGAGTATGGTATCATATATAATATCATTAAATATATCCTTTATACGTACCACATATGGTATTAATGAATCAAATCACTTTGAGGGGGCGGTAGTCTGCACTTCCTTAAACGAAGATATCACGTTTACCTATAATGGAAACCATAAAGGTATGCTCAAAATGAAAAATACATAATCTTAAGGAAATAATAAACATATTATATATCATATATAAATATAGTGTCATCTAAATGTCCACCTTTGAAGGTGTTAAAAGAATGTTGAACAATCATCGTTTCGGGAGGCTGAAATTCACCATCCACGGAAACAGTATGTTCTTTAACCATTAGATGTAGGTGTGTGAAAGTTTAGCTCGAATATTTATTATAACAACATCCTAGTATATTGATGATACTATATTTTTTACAAAAGAAATGAATAAAAAGAGTTTAGGGGGTTGGAGAAGCAAAATAAAACAAAAGTACTCAAGTGAATACATTACCTTAAAATCGGGTAACTCCCTTTGGTTTGAGCTCAAAGGATTGCTTGGGAAGACTTATGCCAAAAATGAGGCTTCAAGGAGTAAGAGAGGGAAGTGGAGAGAATAAATGGGCATAGTTTTGCCGATCCAAAGGCTTTGCGAGTGTGGGTAAGGAGGTAGGGGTGGGAGACTTTTATAAGAGGAGAGGTGGGGCACTCTTGTAAAGTTACAAAATCTTACTTTATTTTCAAAAGCGTTTTGGATTTTAAAGGTCCCACATTGATTTATTTCGAGGATAAGGTGATAAGGGTTATAAATCCACTCATCCTATAGGTTTTGGACATGTGTAGGTCTTAGATATTACATTATCATTCCATTATATTTAAATCGTTAAATAATGAGGTCATCGCTGCATCATCATGATGTCATAAACAATTTAATTAATTTAATGTCTAAAAATTATAGGAAAAATACTATGATGTATTAAATAATTTTATATTTACAATGAATATTTATAGTCAAAAATATGATTTGTATAACCCCATGTAAAAATTTTTTTAGTAAAACATTTCATGTTTGTCTCACTTTTACTTTAACTTTAATTAAAAAGATATTAATGTCATTTTCTAACCAAAGTGGCTTCATGGGGTCCCCAAGTTGACCCATGGGTTTTCTTGGTCGGCCAAGACACATCCAATGAGGTTAATAAATGTTTCAAGTTCATTTAATATTATTAACACATTATTTTTACCTTAAACTACACTAATTATCTCTAATCGCGATTAAAAACATAATAAGTTACTATTCACCAAAAAATTATTTTTATCCCATTGAACCACATTTTACTTCTTAATGACAACCATGTATGTCGGATTATTGAAATTCAAAACAAAAAGATTGTAAATTTTCATTTAAACGGAAGAATCAGTTTTTATAAGTACCACTTAGTGGTTTCACTATTCATCAAAAATTGATGTTTTTCAGAAAAATCCCAAAAATTCACCCTAATCTATATTCGATATTCCGAATTCAAAAATGAATTCTATTTTACAAAATTCAAAACATATAAGTCAAATTAATTATTTTAATAATTAATTCCAGCTGTCAGATCAAATAGCGCGTTTTTATGAAACAATACGTATCAAAAGATTGACACTAGTTTAAGTCCGATTTCAAAGTGAAATTAATTACAACGAACACTTATGGATTTGATGGTAAAAATATATTCTAATTTCACTTTAAAACCAATTCAAAAGATAATCTGAACATATAAATAAATTAGATTAAAAAGAGGTCTTGAATTAAAATACAAAATTTTACACTATTCATTTATAAAAATGAACTTTATCGGAATGACACCAAAAATTTACACAAAGTAAATTTTGATGTCCCAATTCATAAGAAGAGTTTTATTTGGTCCAAAAGGATGTATAAGAGTGAACAAATCTATATTTAATGACGGTTCTCCATCGAAAGGCGATAAGTGAACCTTTAGTGAAAACTAGGGCATATACGCCTAAAATCGAATTATTTCCGTATTTTATGCCTTTATATTTTATTGGATAAATGTAAAGACATTAAAAAACATATATAATCATATTTTAGTTATTTCTATCCATTCCCTCCAATACAACGACTACATGTTAACTACCATTTAAAATAATATTATTTTATTATTAGAGTGCAACGTAAGATTCCCAAGAAACTCGTTGTTGCGTGTTGGGTACGCCATCGAGCATAGCGTCCCCTTTAAATTCATATTATTATTTTATTCACAAATATTGATAAATATGAAAATGTCATTTCTTTATTTACCTGGGGTGTTCCATCCTTCCCCCCATTTGGGAATTGCATCCTCGCAATTTTAAAATTGCGCTTGGAAACATCCTTGAAAGTCCCACATCGGAACAAGATTCGGTAAAACAATCACTTTAAAATAAAGAAAGATAAGTATATAGGTCACCCGAGTTAAACCATACTAGGACTCCATGTAGGAAAACATGGACATGGAGGAGAAAACATAGGTTCATGTTCTGATGGAGAGTGATAGAAAACATGTTTAGGAGAAAGTTAACGATAAGAAAATCACAAACTTGTGATGGGTTAAACGGTGTTGGGTTCCCCAGTAGGAAATGTTAATAGGCAACATTTTTGTTTTAAGTTACTTTTTATTGAGGAATTTATTCATAAGGAAACATAATCACTTATAATGTTGACTTTTAACATTTACTAGATTCCTTAATCAAACTCATATTTTTTCCAAAAAACGAGTATTTAGGGAGACTTGTTCGCATTAAAGTACTATAATCAACTTCTAGAGAATCACCTAATCCACAAAAGAGAACTATATACATCCCATGTATTTAGGCTTTAACCAAAACCAAAACTAGAAAGGTCAGTGCAAGGTCAGATAATCCAAAAAAGGATAACCCTTTATAAAAAGAAAATCTATTCTTAATCTCAAAATTTTTCCAACAAAACCCAAAGTTCAATGAGGACCATCCGATAAACAATTTTTCCATAAAATTTTTCAAAGTAAACCAATATAATATTGAAACCCAAATATTTGAATGATTTAGTCACATAGTCTTCCAAGTTAAATCGTAACATTTATCTCCAAACAATATCAGTTTCTCCCAATGTCTCGTATTGAAAAGTAATTAACCTAATCACATATCCTCCATGATAGGTTAATAATTTTCATAAATAACCCAAAATAAACTTACTCTTAATTCATAAAATCATCTAACTAAAAAGAATCGGTCAAACTAACCAGGGACTTCACATAGTCTAGTGGTAGGTGATAAATACCAGTCGCACTTTGGTTGTGGGTTCGATTCCCGCAACTTTGTCTGACGCGACGGGTTGTCACACGGTCTGTGTGTTGTCCTTTTTCCAAAACTATATAATTCTTAAATCATTCCCCAAAAATAGATAAAATCATTAAAAATGATCATAACATATTTTAACCTCAAGTTTATCTCATGCCTTTTCCATCATATCATATAATAACCCATAATTACCTCAAAAGTAAGGATCATATAAACTCTAATGGTTACCTTTATAATTATTACCTGAACATCCAATGGATTGGTCATCTCGTACATGATGCATTAATGATCATACCAAGGTTCAAGTGGTTGATCATGAATCCTTGATAGTTGGTTTAGAACAACCACGAGTTTCCTCATTGAATCCCCCATTTTATCTAGTATCATAATCATAGAACCACCACAGTTTCCTCCAAACCTGTTTTCTCATTGGTGCCTTCTAGATCCATCCATTCACTAAAAAAAGAAATGTCATTGTGAGTATATCAACAAAACTATCATGTACTAATAGGGAAGGTAAACACTAAGATAGACTTACTCATTCACTTTATCTAAAACTAGGACTCTTTCTGAAATCCTAACCATTATGGTAATGTCACTTATGCTTAAAGAATAACCTAACCTCTAATGTTATCTAAACCTCCCTTTTATACCAACTATAAGGCCCCAGCCTTAAACCTTACTTAATCTTTAGTTATTACAAAATTACACATTGTGGATCTTTTCATTTTTAGAGTTTTAGAGAATTAGATCATGAAACTTTCATTACATTCCACATTTAAACAAAGTGGCTACATAAAAGATAGTATTCATTCTTCCCATCAACGGAAACATATTGAAAATAAAACATGGATTCTTTCTTGACACATCCTTGACACTATCACCACATCATGTACCTTTCCCTTGACCTGTGAAAAACATTTCAAAAACTTGGGATGAGCATAAAAAACTTAGTAAGGGTTATAAAAATTTGGAATGGAAACATGAGTTCATATATACATAAGAATGAAATCATTCTTTACCCATAAAACATAGGCACTTTAACATACCTCATCAAATCCTGAATAAATCATAGAAATTCTAAGACATAAAAGGTAACTTGAGGCATTCATAACATTATTACGTAGGGAGTAACCCTCTTGGTAACGTTTTGGAATATCCATCACAGTATATTCCCTAAATCTCTTCAGAGAAACCTTAACGTTTCACTCCTTCACATTACCCAATGCATTGGAGAGATATATCGGGCTCACCCGCCCTTAGTTTATCACAGAACCACCCATCTTCATAATAATGCCCATGAACCTCAACATAATTGTATCACATAAAACATGCATAAAGGAAACATAACATTTCCACCTTTCAATCACAAGATATCAATACAACATATTGACATAAAAACATTATGAAAACCATTTTCAATACCAAAATTAAAGAAAATTAAAACATGATATTTATTTTTCTTTTAAAAAGAAGGTATGGCTTGTAGAGGAAGCTGAAACCCAAATAACGGTCACGGCGGCGGAGAAGTCGTTGTCGCCGCATACGTACGACAAAAACATTCCCTTTTGTCGTTTTATAAAACGCTTTGTATAAAAAGATTCATTTTGGATAAACATAAATGTCAAAGGGGTTTATACACCGTATAGAAGAAAGTTGTGTATAAAATAAAATATGCCTCAATGAAAGGACATTGAGACGAAGTCCCATACAAAGACGGTATCCTTGGTTTAAGTATAAATCAATTACATAATTATGTTTGAAAAATGAATACACAAAATATAAGTGGACATTAAGTGTAAAATAATCAAAGGTCATTCACACATATTCAAAGGATGACATATTCAATAACTACATGTTTAACCCAAAGAAATTGAAATTGGGTTAAGAAGTTCCCTTGACAGCCTAACGACGTCATATCAAAATGAGTTGATGAGAGATAAAAAGTGTATCTCATAACATGGACATAAAATTTACATCAATAAGGATATATGGGAACAAATCCCAACATATCAATATGTAAATTAAAAGACCCAAAAAAATAAGTCTTTTAAAAAAGAGGAGGGTGAATGGTTCCCTTACCGACTTGGGTATCTTTCAAAACATACACCCCATGAAAGAAGGACAATAAATCATTGATGTAAATACTCATAAACGAAATTATATTACACAAAGAGTAGAATAATGGGCAGTACATACACCAATCAAAGGAAATTGTGGCAAATGTAGCATAAATCTCGCGGGAATAAAAGTGAGATGAAAAATCCCCTACGAAAACTCAGAAGCCTACCGGCGCCACATAAAACATACAAAAATGGATTGATGAAATAAAATAGGGTATCTCATCATATTAACATAATGTTTATAGAAAGAGTAATATAAAAAAACATCCCCCAACATAACAAAGAGGAGCTTAAAATAAGTGACATAAAAGAGAGTACTTAAAAAGAAAGAGAGAGGTTAGATCTCTTACGAAAATTCGGCAGCCTAACAGCGCCACTCAAAACTTCCAAAATGGATTGATGAGAGAGAATAGGGTCTCTCATCACATGAACATAAAAATTAAATTAAGTGTAATATAAAATAACATCCCAATAACAAGAAATATGATCTTTATAGGTAATGACATAAAAGAGTGTACTTAAAAAGAAAGAGAGGAGTAAGATCCCTTACCTCAAGTCCAACTTGTCTTGTTCGTTTCTTTATATTCCTGAATAATAAACTTTGGTCAATTAATAATTGCCTATGTAACTCCTTTAGATATTATTATTCAGTTCATATCACATATTATAATGTTATAATAATTGTTTAATGATGTTAGTTCATATCAGACGTTTTTGCCGATATTTGGTACATGAGTCAAAAATGAAGTTGTTTGAAAAAAAGATTGCCCATGTAGTTATAAGTAAATAATTTACAGAATAGTATTAATGATTAAAATATCATATATATCCAGTAATTATTAATTTCATACTATTCCATATCATTTGGAGATAAAAAACGAAAAGCACCGTCCATGGAGACGGTAGGCCGTACGTACGCATGAACGCAACTTTCATTTTTTGTCATATTAATGGAATTAAAACAAAATGAGAGAGATATATATATGTTATAATTCCAGAATGATATCCATAATTTTGATGTAATATATTACATATATATCCATTATATATATGTACTTATATTATTACATAACATTTTGAGATAAGAAATGAAATGTACCGTTCATGGAGACGGTAAGCCGTACGTACGCATGAACGCTACATCCATTTCTATTTCATATTTAATGGAATTAAAACATAATGATACATAATAGTATTTTAATTCAAGTATGGTATCATATATAATATCATTAAATATATCCTTTATACGTACCACATTTTGTATTAACGAATCAAATCTCTTTGAGGGGGCGGTAGTCCGCACTTCCTTAAATGAAGATATCGCATTTAGCCATAATGGAAACCATAAAGATATGCCCAAAATGAAAAATACAGAAGATTAAGGAAATAATAAACATATTATATATCATATATAAATATAGTGTCATCTAAATGGACACATTTGAAAGTGTTAAAATAATGTTGAACAATCATCGTTTCGGGAGGCCGAAATTCGCCATCCACAGAAACAGTATGTTCTTTAACCATTAGATGTAGGTGTGTGAAAGTGTAGCTCGAATACTTCTTATAACAAAATCCTATTATATTTATGATACTATATTTGTTACAAAAGAAATGAATAAAAAGAGTTTAGGGGGTTGGAGAAGCAAAATAAAACAAAAGTACTCAAGTAAATACATTACCTTAAAATCGGGTAACTCCATTTGGTTTTAGCTCAAAGGCATGATTGGGAAGACTTATGCCCAACGCGAGGCTACAAAAAGTAAGAGAGGGAAGTGGAGAGACAAAATGGGCATAGGTTGGCCGATCCAAAGGCTTTGGGAGTGTGAGTAAGGAGGTAGGGGTGGGGGCCATTTATAAGAGGAGAGGAGGGGCACTCTTGTAATGTTACAAAATGTTACTTTATTTTCAAAAGAGTTTCGGATTTTAAAGGTCCCACATTGATGTATTTCGAGGATAAGGTGATAAGGGTTCGAAATCCACTCATCCAATAGGTTTTGGACATGTGTAGGTCTTAGATATTAAATTATCTTACCATTTTATTTAAATCGTTAAATAATGAGGTCATCGCTGCATCATCATGATGTCATAAATAATTTATTTATTTAATGTCTAAAAATTATAGAAAAATTACTATGATGTATGAAATTTTTTTATATTTCTAATGAATATTTATAGTCAAATATATGATTTGTATATCCCCATGTAAAATTTTTTTTAGTAAAACTTTTCATGTTTGTCCCATTTTTACTTTAACTTTAAATAAAAAGATATTAATGTCATTTTCCAACCAATGTGGCTTCATGGGGTCCCCAAGTTTACCCATGGGTTTTCTTGGTCGGTAATAACACATCCAATGAGGTTAGGACACGTTTCAAGTTCATTTAATATTTTTAAATCATTATTTTTACCTTAAACTACACTAATTACCTCTAATCTGGATTAAAAACTTAATAAGTTACTATTCACCAAAAAATTATTTTTATCCCATTGAACCACATTTTACTTCTTAATGACAACCATGTATGTCAGATTATTGAAATTCAAAACACAAAGATGACACAATTTCATTTCAACGGAAAAATCCGTTTTTATAAGTACCACTTAGTGGTTTCACTATTCATCAAAAATTGAAGTTTTTCAAAAAAATCACAAAAATTCACCCTAAGCTATATTTGATATTCTGAATTAAAAAATTAAGTATATTTTACAAAATTCAAAACATATAAGTCACATTAATTAATTTAATAATTAATTCCAGCTGTCAGATCAAATAGCATGTTTTTATGAAACAATAAGTATCAAAAGATTGACACTGGTTTAAGTCTTATTTCAAAGTGAAATTAATTCCAATGACCACTATTGGATTTGATGGTAAAAATATATTATAATTTAAATTTAAAACCAATTAAAAAGATAATATAATCATATTAATAAATTAGATTAAAAAGAGGTTTTGAATTAAAATACAACATTTTACACTATTCATTTAAAAAAATGAACTTTATCGGAAAGATACCAAAAATTTACACAAAGTAAATTTTGATGTCCCAATTATTAAGAATAGTTTTCTTTGGTCCAAAAGGATGTATAAGAGTGAACAAAACTATATTTAATGACGGTTCTCCATCGAAAGGCGATAAGTGAACCTTTTGTGAAAACTAGAGCATATATGCCTAAAATCGAATTATTTCCATATTTTATGCCTTTATCTTTTATTGGATAAATTTAAAAACATTAAAAAACATATATAATCATATTTTAGTTATTTCTATCCATTCCCACCAATACAATGGCTACATTATAACTACCATTTAAAATAATATTATTTTATTATTAGAGTGAAGCATAAGATTCCCAAGAAACTCGTTGTTGGGTGTTGGGTACGGCATCGAGCATAGAGTCCCCTTTAAAGTCATATTAATATTTTATTCACAAATATTGATAAATATGAAAATTTCATATTCATTATTTACCTTGGGTGTTACAACATTACACTAGATCTTAAATTGATATGACAATCTATAGATTGGCATCAAATTTAGGAACATATTTACCCGCAGTCAATAATTAATTTATAGAATAGATAAGTAAATGAAATAATTAATAAGGATATAATTAATACTCTATATGATGCATGTGACATAATAATAAAAAATTATTCATATATATTTTATTTTAAAAATAACTAATATATAATTATATTGATGATTAGAAGATATATCAGCCACCCACCGCCAGCATTTGTTTCCATATTCTACTAAGTGAAATTAATACCCTTTAACACCTTTAAACTATATAATAAAAACCAAAATTCACATTAAAATAAAAAAAATACCTATCTATAATATTTTAATAGATATGACTCTAATTTTTCATCACATAAACACTATAACCACATAAGGGATTGTATAAATCCATTTCTATAACCCTAGGGAAAACACAAATAAGATATGGTCTTTTTTACATGCACCCTGAATGAATATCACACATATTAGTGTAGTTATAATATAATAATTATTTTAACATGATGTATTTGAAATATTATATTTACATATAACAAAACATTTAAATAAATTTAAAATAAATTGCTTTTGATATATATCAAAATCCAGAAAATTAAAATATTATAATACTAATAAATAATGAAGAATGAAATGATTAGAATCATCAAATAAATCAACCATAAATAACTAGTATATATTTTCTCCACATCACATCGATAATGACATTATGACCACTACAAATGGAAGCCACCAAGGTCCCTAATTCACTTACACCTCTAGTATGAGATCCACTAGTGTTTTCACTGAACTATGAATCATATATATATATATATGACACATATATTAATATAGCCTATGTTTTTTTGAGTAAAAATATACCCAATTATATTCTTGATGAGAAAAATATGATACAATAATAAAAGATATAAAAAACATAACAAACCCATATATATATTTGGAGGAAAATCCAACCATGTTTAATAAAGATCATAGTCTTTAAACCTAATCTCCATAGAGGTCATCTTATTAAATTATTTTTAATATCACAATGAACTGGCTGACTACCTTACATACAAAATATTAACATCATCTCATAGATGTAGAAGTGTGCACCCAACATATCTATTAATAGTTCACATCTTGAGAGGGGGTAAAAAGCCCTTTGTAGGACATATGGATTGTCATGTACTGTTTGCATTTTTATAGATTTTTACCTACTCTAACAACCGAGAAATAATTCCCCAATTCTAAATTTTTTTACCTACTCCCTATGTGGTGGAACCATATATGGTCTCTGGGTGGATTACAAAATCAATTATGTATTTGGTGGAACCACAACCATGAACCCATATGCCACCATATCTACTAAGACCATATCACCCAAAATCCTTCCCTACCTTTATTAATATAGAGATCAAATCTAATTTAACTCCTCCAAAAATATATTATTATAGTGAAATTTTATAAATCAACATGTTATATATGGGAAATACGAATAATTGACTAATCTTATGTTTGATTTTGAATAATTAATATGGAGTGTTCAAGAACAAAAAAAATAATGAGTTCATAGTATTCAATCTATTGTACACAATATGTAGGCCTCATTCATTGTTGCAAACCTACCACCACAGTTCAATTCATGAGGGGTAAACCTACATATTGCGACCAATATATTTCACAAAAAAAAAGAATTTTGATATGGAATTAGGATTTCATTTTCTATAACTGAAATGTATGGAATGTACCTAGTTTACTTGAACAGTGAACTATTTAAGAAGACCAATATTTTACCACCAGTTAAAAAACACAAGATAAACTTCCCTTTTTTATACATCATTTACAAAACATAAGAATGAAATTTTGAAGATAAATATCACAATTCCATGAATTTTTTTTTAGTTTTATATAACTACCTTAAAAAAAATTATTTCACAAAACTTATGAATGTTACTCTATTATTTATCCACACGAGACTCCCTTGTAAGTTCCTCATTAGATATAATCAATATATTAACTAAGTTAATGAAAACATAAAATTGGGTGACATAAGATTCTCAGGAAGGAAAAATCATAATCATGTAATTATGAGTTAGATCAGAATAATATAAGAAATATTTTCAATCATGAAATTCCATATAAAAAAGATTCATGGAATTGTAAGAGTTTCATATAATTCATGAAAGTGGACCATTTAATTTAGGGGTTAAACATCTATAATGATATTTGATTTTGATATAATAATGGAATTATTTAATTATTACATGTTATAAAATTTTAAAGGAATAAAAAAAATTGTGTGAATAACATTAAACATGAAATTATATGAATAATTCAAGGATCATCACCAAGATAACCTAAAATAATATTCTTTTTCTAAATTCCCCTTCACCATACACTGAATCCCTTGATCCAAAAACATTTCCCTTTACATTAATGTTATATAAAATTTCAACAATCATATACATTACATTTTCATGAAAATTTGATCCATAGAAGTAAAAGAACAAATATATAAATCATAGGGATGATAAAACCCCTGATAACGAAGTGGGTTTCATAATATATTCCAAATAAATAACTAAATGATAAAACTCAATGAATCGATAGATAAAAAAGAGTTAAATTATTTTTATACTCATATTTAAAAAATGATTATAGGTAATGAATTTTGAATACATATGTGCAGAAATTCAGGAAAAATATTGGAGAGTTAATAAAAAAAATTATCCACTTTGATAAATATTTATGAAATGTGTAAATGGTATTCTCTAGAAATATAAATTTTATTATAAAAATATATACTGGAATTAAAGTATCATGATTTTTGATAAAATATAGATATATTTAATAATATTTTTATTGTTAATAACATATTCTAGGGATGTTGGCTTACATGAAATAAGAAATCGGAATGTTCCCTAAAATCATGTTTACTCGAAGGATACAATTTATATGGGAAGACGAAACAAGTTTTATCCCAAAAATGGAAATGTAAACTATAAATGTTATATATATAAGGTATATATATGTATTGAATATGTATGAATGAAATGTGACTAATTTATATGAAAATGGATAAAAACAATAATATTGTGTAACCAAAATGTAATGGGGGTGTTTTAAAAGATATCTTACCAAATGTGTTGATTATCCATTTCAATGATCATAACATAATGTAAAATAAAATAATGGTTTACAAAAAATAGTAATTTATTCATCTATATTTCATTTTATATGCGTCATTTTTTATCCAGTGCTATAAATTTATTAAATAGTTTTGTCTTATGACTTTTACATTTAAAGGTTCAAGCAATTATTCTAAAACTCTATAGATATATTGACCATGGTGAATTTTTTTAAAAATAGAATCCTAAAATCCTGATTTTTATGTATTTATATATTATATTATTATATTATCGCATAATTCTTATATTTTCATATATTTTTTAGTAAATTAACTCAAATTAGAAATATTTCTTTAATATGATCATTTAAGGCGTAAAACCTTATTTTAGTGTTTACTATTGACATCGCATAAAGAATGTAAAATATTACCATTAATGGATATAAATTGTTAAAAAAACAAATTTTTATGTAATAAATATTCATTTAAATTCATCCATTCCAAGCGTTACTTTAAAATAAAATACTTCTTTTCGTGAAGGTGATAGTTCACAAATATACTGATGAAGATCTAATTCTTTATAGAATGGGTTAGGAAAAAATAAAAAAAATTATAATTTATGAATATTATTCATTCTATATTTATTGTATTTTGTAAATAAATGCATCTTTTTGAACATCTATGATGTTGATTTTGAAAATTAGAAAAAATTGTTCCTTTAGTCGGTAGTCTGCAAAAAATCATTATAACATATTCCCTTTTCAAATGGTTTTAGAATGGAAAAGAGAAGTGATATAAAATTATAATAATAATATTATGTATACAAATAATAAAATATTTATTATTATTTCGTTGATATAAAATATTAGGGGGGTATAAGTAAAAAAGAATGCATGGGAGCATAATTGAGAAACTTTTCTCCCTCTATGGTTTTTCTCACTTAGATAACCCACAAATTTTCCATATCATAATATTTTAGACTATAAAAGTATTATAAGAAATTGGGTGTGAGATTTTAAGAGGCTAGGGAATATTTTAGAATGAAATAATTACTTTAAATTGTAAAATGTTTCCCCCTTTTAAAAGTGAATAAAATATAACCTTTTTTAATTACCAATTAATTTTTTTTTTATAAAAAATGATAATATTTAATGGTAAAACTATCAAAATAGAGGATAATATGATGGAATAATATTTAATATTGATAATACCTTCACCTTTCATTTTTTTGTTTTATACATTTATTATTTTTATATCACAAGGTTTTTAACTTTTACATTTTTTTTATTTCTATCATGATAACTAGTTTTTACCTAGTCAAATTCTAATTTATACAAAATATAAGGAAAAAAATCATACCAAGTATTGATTATATGAAATTACATTAGTTATCAACATATTCAAATTCATATTTTATGTAATAGTAAATTTAATTTAATATTAAAATATTTATTATATATAATGATTGTTTTGTAGGAAACACTGTTTTTCTATTTTGTATTTATAATGTTATCTAGTATGGATTAATAATTAGCTGTGTGGTAAGATATTGATATATAAGTTTAAAATTTATATTATATTAAATTTAAATATGTGGTTAATTTATTTTTCTATATAGAAAATACACAATGTTAATGAGAAAATTCATTGGAAATGATATTTTTTCCCTTATCATGGTCATTTAAATTAATAATTTAAATTATAAATAATATATAAAAATATAAATAAAATTATTATACAATATTATCATAGTTATCTAAATTATTCATTACTTTTTTTATATTTAATTCCTACATATTATGGAAATTAATTTTTAATATAAGAAAATAAATCAAATTTATGAAGATATTGCTCAATTTTCCAAAATCAAATGCACAGTTTTAAAAATATAAAAACAGTGTTTTTAATTAATTTATTTTACATAATAAATTTATGTTTTCATAGAAACAAATTTTTTAAATTATTTTAGGGCATTATGGAATTATAATTATTTAATTAATGTGAAATAAATAGAAAAAATAAAATTTTATGTGATTCACGTAAAACATAATAAAAACAACAAAATATAATAGGAAACATCATCTATTAAGAATTTCCATTTTAGAAAATAAGTGATCTATTTTTTTTTTGATAAATTTATGAAATATATATTATATGTTTTTTTATTATTAAATTTTAATAATAATATTCATATAATATGTAGTGACTCGTTTAGTTCATTGTTTCATATGAAAAAATGCAACAAACAAATTGTTTATTTAAAAAAATTATGTATAAAAATCATGTCATCTTACCTTCTCCACATTAATTAAATTATTTCATCATCATTTGAATTATTTTCTGACAATGAATATTTATAGGAGATTGTAAAAGACATTCACGAATATTGATGTAATTTATAAAGAAACATTAAATATAAAATATATAAAATGTCTGTTTTTCAATCGTAATTGTTCAAACATAAATATTTAATAATGAGGACTTGATGAAAAAATAATACCAAACACCGTGTATGATATTCATACAACATTGATTCCATAATGATAAAACACTGTGTTTTTATTTATAATTCCAAATATAACAGTTAGGGAAAATTAAAAAATATTAGGAATCCATAAATCTAGACATATGAATAAGTGTACCTAAAACCGATTAATTACCAATGTCCACCTTAGTAGTATTCATTTCATTGGATTTTCTATTAACTATGGACTATGTGGTTATTCATAAGTATTTTCAAATTATAGTCATTTATTAGAGAAATATATTACATAGTTACTAGATTCCTCATATATAATACATTTCATTTCTAGTTAATCCATAGAATAAACTTTATTTTACACCATCATATTAAATGAAATATTATCTTTTCCCTCAAAACCATGTTTATCGGCTCATTCATTTTCTAAATGTCATTCATCTTCCAATTACAGTAACATATTCACTTAAGTGACTGTATGTACAATTTTTCTTGATGGAATTTAATTTTTCATTCCATAATCATTGTATTGACATGAAATTCCTAGGGACTCCTTCATTCTCATTTTTGGAAGGTTTGAAAATAAAACTATATACATGCTATAAATAAACATTCCTAATTTTTTTATAATTATCACAACATGATATATTTTTTCTCTTATTCAATTATTGTTACCATTAGAAAATATCTAAATATAATATAAAATCTATTATTAAATTTGTTCCTTTTATTATTTAGACATAAAAAATAACAAAAATGGGATAACCATAGTGATATATAATTAAAATTCTAATAGAATTTTCAAAAATTATCTTACGAAAAAATAATCCTAGAAATTCCATAACCATTAAATCCATATCTTAGTAAATAATTTCTATGTAAATATCTATGGTTTCAACCTATTTTACATTAATTAGGCCTCTCCTCTACAACTTTACATAATTCCGTAACATAAATAAATAATTTTTATATATTATAAAGAGTGTGTTATTGAACAAATAATATCCATGAGTGTGTATAGAATAGTGTTTAGTCTTAATACCACTCATCATGCACTGGGGGAAGATAATGTTAATACTCAAGAATAACTTTTTTTGGATTATTACTTCTATATTACATTTTTCTACACCCTGATACCAATTCTGTTATCTAGGTAGTCATGTACTTCCGGGTAACCACACAAGAGCTACATTACCAAACCATTCGGATATTATCCTACACATAGAATCATATTTATTTTTATACCAATATTTATCAAATCCAAATCCCAAAAAATATCTAAATTAATACTTGAAAATTTATAAATACATATTTTATGCGAACTATGTCAATCCATGTTATAGAAGAATTTATTTAACACCATTAGCATAAAATAATAATTAAATCTACAAAAATACTCTAAAAACCCTATTAATGGGTGGTTTAGTTAAATGAAGGACTTGATACTTTTAAATTTATTTTAAAAAACATTTGAAAATTTCCCTATAATGGAGACACACTAGTCTCTCTATTAAACGTCTCATGTGTTATACTATGTTTCATAATATTTTTAATGATAAAATGATAATGGGTGTGAATACATTAACTTTGAATTAAAAAATACTAAAAATAAAATCATTGAAGTGATTATAATTATTATAGAAAACAATTTAATAATATAATTTCCTTATTAAGAGTAAAAGGAATAATAAGATCTATCTAGAAGTAATGATTGTAGAAAATATAATCATAAAAAAATATTGACCAAGGAATAAGTGTGTGAGATAATCCGTGTAAAATTGTATAATGGAATGATATAATATATTCATAGAATTATAAATTTGTCGAAACAACATAAATCATGACAGAATAAGTATAATTCAAGGATAACCAAATTGACAACATAATATACTATTCTTAGGATATCTACATGTTCCACATACGTTGTATCTCATTTAATGGAGTAATTACCCAATTTTTATAGCACTATTTTGGTATGTTCTTAATAATAATAACATGAACATTAATATGTGTGACATAAGAGGAAAATAAAATAGATCTTCATTAAAATCATAATAAAACCAATGATAAGGATGTGTATTTCATTAAGCTATCTCAATTCTTAACTAAATTATATATATTAGGGATTACCTAGAGTATAAGGAATTAAATAATTTTTAATTTAAATATTTGAAAAATTATCATTATTATTGAAAACTGTGTTTTAATCTATAAAAAATCATGAGAAATATTATAGATCAATAAATAAATACATTTCACATGGGTGATTCTTCATAAAATTATTAAAATATTTTTTTTGGAAGGAAATATCTTATTATTTGGCATTTAAATAATATTGAAACATAAGGATTCAAAAAATATGAGGTTTTTTAAAAAATACTCAAGGTTATGTATATTTTATTTGGGTGGTGCATAAAATGAAATTGAAAATGGGGATGTTTCTCTAAATCTGGTTCACATAACTAATATAATTTTGATGTGAAATTAAAAGATTTATTGTCCCCCAAAAAGAAAAAATAAACTAATTGAATATTTATTGAAAATATTAAAAAAATATGGTCGATTGAAAATCATAATAATATTAATTAATGTTAGAAAATGAATCTAACTGTTTAATTTAAAAGTAAAAAAAATTTATATAATGACCCCTTTCCTTGGGTATTGATTTGCTCAATGCGCACTCATAGATTCCTTGGAAGTAGAACTAATATTATTTAAAAAATAAATATGAAATTTATAAAAAAAAATATATAATTTCCTATGGATTATTTATTATCATAAATTATTGATTTATTAAATTGATTTCATCTATTTCAGCCACTTGTGGATGTCATGTCAATTTCTATGAAACAGACTCAATATGTTGACCTTGTAATTTGTTTTTGGTAAAATTACTTCATAATCTATTTAATCATACTTTTTTATGAATTTTATAAATAAAATGGAATTATATTGATATATTTAGATTGTTTTCAAAAAAATTTATCTAAATATGAAACGGGATTAAATATGATCATATTCTAAGGCTTTGTTTAGAATAATCATTTATTATGAAAATCACATATAGAATGTAAAATATTACGATTATATAAAATTTAGAGTTTCATAAATATTATTTTTATAAATTAAATATGTTTCTGTATTCATTCATTTTCCAAGGTAATAGAAAATTAAATACATTAATCCTTGGTCGTCGTAGTTCACACTTGTAATGATTAAAATTTCATTTTCCATAGAATATGTAGTTGTAGAATGATAAAATAAAAACATTTTGGAATACTAATCATGTGAAATATATTATTATTTTTCATTAATAGAATATTTTGTACCATAATTATTATATTATTAATATCAGCGAAAATTAATTGATATAAAATATTTGGGATCTAAGTTGAAGAAAAGAGTAAAAATAGCTCTTCTGAGTGCATTTCCACTCCCACTAGCAGTTTTCACATGCATCACACCTTAAGGCCTAATAGTATGGTATTTAACTATAATATGTCTTATAAGACATAGATATTAGGTTGATGATATTATAGGGATGAGTTTTTTCGATAAAAAAACATTGTATTTGGTGGAGAAATGTAGAGGATGTGATATACTATTAATACAATAAAATGGATCTTTTATAAATACTAGTAGCTTTCTCAATGATGGAGTGACATTATTTTAGGGTGAAGGGCTGAAAAATAAAAAATAATTGGCTGGGGAATGGATAAGGATGCTAATTTCCCCAATATTCATTTTTCCTAGGTATTTAATTTGTTACCATTTGGTTTTAATGTTTGATCTACTTTTTACCATGATAATAATTTTTTAACCAATAAAATGATATTTTATTAAAACAATATGGTAAATACTCTTATATAACTTTTTCTAAACAGAAATTGGAGATCCATATATTCTATATCAATTTCATAATAAGATAAAATTTATATTTAAATTAATACATTTAATATATAGTATAACTATTTTGTAAAAAAGTTTTTTATTTTATTATTTGTTGGTTAAATAATTTATTTTTATTTCCAATTGCATATGTGGTAATATATATATATACAATAATTTTTTTATATTCAATGTTGATAATATATTAGATTAATTGAAAAAATATAAATTACACTATTATGATAAAACAAATATATGTAAATAACAGTTTTACAATTATCGCACTAATTAACATTAATCCATGTAATCAAACATTTATACAAAAAAATAAATTTAAAATATTAAAAAATATGAACCTGTTAATATAAAATGTGAAATAAATAATATTATATTAAATTTATAAATTTTATTCAATCAATAAAATTAATATTATAAACAAATAATTTTAGTGAAAAGTATTACATATGTTGCCAAAACATTTAACATAGGTTTTATAAATTCAACATAGTATTATGAAATAGTATTTATACATTATAAATTACAATATTTATTAAAATATTTTTTGAAAAAGTATTATTTCATATTAAATTATGATAATTTCTTATGAGGTATGACGTCATAAAAGTTATTATTTTTCTATTATTCTCTATAAAATAAATTATTTTTTCAAAATATAATCACTTCATACAAATCAAATTTTTAAATTCTTAATAATAATGGTTGATATTAATTTTAGATTATGATTATAAATTTTATAAATATATATTTTTAGTGAAAATAAAATATATAATGGATAAATATTTTTTTAATACCTCTATAAAACAATATGTGTTCTTAATATTATTTTTCACAAGTTTA
Organism: Viscum album; assembly: GCA_963277665.1. Lineage (NCBI taxonomy): Eukaryota > Viridiplantae > Streptophyta > Magnoliopsida > Santalales > Viscaceae > Viscum > Viscum album. The sequence goes on from OY728160.1 coordinate 1,270,566,369, forward strand.
TAATTTATTATAATAATTTTAAGTGACTATATGATTTCATATGAATATATTATTTTTGTAAATAATGTTGAATATTCCATAGATCATCTTAATTTGGAGTATCATATGAAACAATTTATAAATAAAATTTTCATTGAATAGAAACATATAGTGTAAACTCTTGGCTCATTACATATTGGGAATAGTTATTTATAAAGATGAAATACACAATATATTTTTTATCCTCCATTAGTTTTGGGTTATGCGCATTAAAAAATAATATTCTTGGACACATTCCATGTAATTTGGACCCAATATATATATTTACAACCCATTTTTACACACTATGTTATATATATATAATAACATAATCCCAAGAACCCCAATGGCCCAAAATACTTAGTGTGTTTCCAAATTGTATACATACATTGTTACATAATATGCCAAATTGGAAACATGTTTTCACCCAAATTAAATAATGGGATATTTATCTCCATCTATACCAACTACCATGTCCTAGTAGTCTCATATTTGATTCCCAAAAAATAACGATAACTCCTTACTAAATCATCAAAGGCCAACCATTTCTTTCACTATTTATCATGACCATCTCTTCCATTAAAACCTCACCCAAAACCCTCATTTGGGAACCCATTTTCACACCTGATACATCATTCATAAAAAAACCACTATCCAACAATATTTTGGGCTACATAGACATAGAATGATCATATCATGATGGTAGGGGATGTAAAAACTATATAATGGTAGTTGGTGTATGATCTCACCACAAAAAAAATATATTTCTGTTCAGTGAGGTAATTTTTATAGTTCATTGAAGAATCATGTGATGGATTTTTTTTGAAAAAAATAATCAAGATAAAAAATTTCATGAAATTTTAATAATAGAAAATAAATTAACTAGTTTATAAATTTTTCTAAAATAAATGTCAAAAAATAAATATTTTTAAGAATTATTATAATCATTTTTTTATAATTTGATAAAATATTGAAACTACGTTTGAATAATCAATATCAAATGGTTTGACTAAACATTCATGTAAAAAAATCAATTCAGTCAAACTATATCTAAATAATTCACATTAATAACGACATTTAAATAATTTTTTTAAATATTATTATTATTATTAAGAAAAAATTCGATGATATATTTTTTGAATATTTTAATCTTGGTGAAATCTTTTAAACATGTGATGAGTGATGTGATTTAAGATAATAGTATCTCTTACCTCAATAGAAAATATCTATCTCCAGAAAATTCTACTTCAATAAGAAATCGTTAATGATGCCACAAAATTAGAATGGTTCTCAAATGGATAAAGAGAGGAAAAAATATGATCATGGGTTTTATCATATTTATAATGGAATATAAAAAATGAAATTATATAACATTATATTTAAAATTTAAATTAGGAAAAACATCGATTCCAGACACAACAATTCTTTCATAATTTCGATGTGAGACTCTTTTAAGTTGATGTATCTGTAGTGAGATGAGTGTTCGTAAATTAAATAGATTTATTATATAATAAATTTTTTGAAATCCAATCCCATATAAAAGGATACATATTATTTAATAGCATTATTATTTTTAAAAAAAATTAATGGTATTTTTTATACTATTGAATTATTATAGACTTTGATGGATTCAATGATAAATAGATATTATATAAGGATATTTTGACAGTAATAAATTAGTAGATATTGATAGGGATTGTAGATCACATCACATAATAACTAATAAATATTATATGTATCATCACATGAAAAATTTTAAATAAAGATTTAAAGTTTGAGTTATTAGGGTTTCCACATAGGGAACTTTGGTGGAATAATTAAATAAATTAATAGAATTGAAAAAATTATATAATGTGAGAGTGTGTGGTTTCAGAAATATTAGATGGATCTAGATAATTTGGATGAAAATTAGGGTTGGTTCCATAGAAAGAAATTTAATTTATGAGTTCTTTATAAAAACTTAATATGTATATTTAGATATACAAATATATGATAATTCCATTCACATATTTTTATTTTTTCTTCTTTCCATATATGATAATGTACATGTAATAAATTTTTCATTGATATATAAACACATTTTTCAATGATAAATAATCACATTAACTCACATTAATGAGATTGTAGGTATACTATGAAAATGTTCATCAATATATGTTATATCATCTAAGAATATCATTATAATTGAATAGAGAAGTCATTTGGATATCTATTTTTTTTGGGAAATTTAAGCATATAGAATCCATCCCATTATGATTTCATATGATGAATGCTAGTAGATAGGTTATCTGGATTGGCCATCTATAAAAACTTTACTATTCACATGTTTAATTAAATCATTAAATATATGAGATTTTTTATTGTTCATTTTAAATTTCATCATTATCAATAAATATGATTATATTAATACTTTTGAAATTTTCTGAAAACTATTGAAAATATATTTTAGGTGTTGCAGAATCTATTTTGTATATCATGGTCAATAAATATATAGACTCTCAAATAAGATTAAATTATATATCTAAAATACATTAAGTGTTTATTGTAGGAAAGTAAATCATTGAAGGTCAAAGAACCACAAATTATTCATTAATTAATGATAAAAGGGGTTTGCATTTCCCTTTATGATAGATTGGTTAAAAATGGATAGTATTACATATCATATTTTACAAGACACTTTTAATATAAAACATATATCTTCATCTATGGGGGATATGATTTTTTTTACAAACTTATCTTGTTTTATGTGTTGGGAAAATTCTATTAAGAATGGTGGTTGGGGGTCTCACACTAGTCTGATCCAGAATAAAATTTGATTCTGCAGATTCTAATCATGAAAATGGAATCAACCAATTATAGTTAATATATATATATTAAAGATATTTTTAATATAATTAATTTCTAGATTTGTACAATAAGATTTTTTATACTTATACTCATTAAATACTCACAAGTAATATGGTTTAATGTGTTATAAAATATTTATTTATGCGGGATGTTGGATCATGTTAATGATCAGATTTCGAATAGTTATATAATTGTTCATTTTAATTAACCAAGGGGGATTTTTTTAAAATTATTAAATAATTAGATCATATATTTTCAAGATTAAATTCATCATAAAATAATAAAATTATTATATATCAATTAGTTATCTATTAAATAGTTTATTAATATTTCCATGATGTTTATTATATGATAAGAAAATATGCTAGAGAATTTTTTTAATTCTAAAATATTAAACCATAAGATAAAATCCATCATTATATGATGGATTTTTGTTATGAATTGATGAGTTTTCTATCCTAAAAAATGAAATATTTTTTGAATAGTGTTGATTTTCTTTCAGTTATATCGGTATTTAATAGAAACAAACTGCAAGAGAGAGATATTTTAGAAATGATTTTTATTTAAATAACATTGTTGTGTTAGAAAGCTTATAAAAAATGAAACAAAGATAATACGTAAATAATGATTGAAATTTATAAAATAAGTCATATTATATGGTATTTAAATTATATATATTTTATTAAATTTTTTTAAATAAATATAGGATATAAAATTGATTCTGACGAACTATTTTGAAATATTTTGTATGAGAATTATTATTTTCATACTTAATAGGTTTGAAAAATAATATTGTGTATCATAAATATGAAAATGTATTTTTTAAAAAAAAAATTATAATGAATTATTTTATTATAATTTATTTATAAATAAACATACAACCATTTAATGGTAATAATGTGATATTTTCTGATGATTTGTTTTGATATCTGTAATGTGATTTTATCATAAAAATGTAAACTAATAATAATATATCAATGATTTAATATAAATTTGAATATTAAATTATGAATAATATATTATAACAATGACCTAAATGTTTTCAATAGAAAATTTTCCCGATGATATTTAGTTTTATGCTTTAAAATGAATTGGTCAAAAATTGATTTTTTGCATTTTTTGCATGGATTTGAGAATTAATATATTCATATTCTAGGAATTTATTATTTTAAATTTTTTTCCGCATTTGGAATATTCATAATTCATATTATTTTATCAGTCTTACTTAACATTATTGTCATAATGAATAATAATAATGGTCAAATACATGATACCATAATAATGATTAAAAGGGTTCTTGAGCGGTTAAACCAAATAGAGAATGATGAAAATGATCTAAATCCATGTCTAAATTCCATTGGATGAAAAAACATTATTCTATATCATCCCATATTTTATGATTATCAAATTTTCAGTCATATTCTCATGAATTTGATTAAAATATAGTATAATATTATTAATAATTGAATGTGTACCACTCAAGTCACATATCTAAGAAAAATTATTTTCCTATTTTTTATAAATCTAATGAGTCTTCTAGATTAAAAATCTAAAATACCAGAACCCATACACCATAATATAAGGATAAAATAGAATCTGAACATTTATTGATTGGACACTGATAAATGAGACCCTAATTTAATACTTCAGAATATATAACATCAAACTGTAAGACGGGTGAGATAAAATGATCGGAAAGGGTAAACATATGCATTCAAAATTGTATGTAATCAATCAGAATAAGTTGTTTATTAATTTATGATGAAATAATAAATATGAATTAGTAAGAAATAATAGATTTCATAACCATCCAATCATAGATTATAAAACATGATTCCTGGCATAAATCCTTAACCCAAGGCAAGAGTCATATAAGTAAAAAACAATGGGCCATCTTAAAAAATAATTATTAAAATTATGAAGTATAATTTAATGCATTAATAAATAACACATCTTAGAAATTTGGAACATCATTTCCATATCATTCATATAAATTTATCATACATTTGTTATAAGAGACATGGTAAATTACGATAATCCCTTCTGAAAAATCTATAGTTTCTTAACTCCCACCCATTACATGATTCAATAGAGAGCTATATTAGGATCACACAAAATCATGATCTATATTAGGATCTAATATTATTATAAAAAAATATAGGATCCATAAAATAATCATTAAACAAGAAAATATGAATTTTTTAATATTTCAATAACCATTGTACCTAAATAGGATGATTTACATGTAGAAAAGAAATTATATCACTAATAATATCATTAAAACATTCGTATTAAATCTACATAAATAATGAGGTTGTATAATTAAAAAATATACCTACTGGTTAATATCTCAAATAAACATATTTTTCATTTCTAAAAAGAAATATAAATAAAATATCACTAATTGAATTCCCGTGGAAAATGCCCTTTTATGATTGAAAATAAATTTTGCAAATTATATATTCACAATATATTTTCAAATAGTGTTATTTTAAAATAACCATGGAATATTATAAATTTAAATTTGTTGAAAATAATGGTCATGATTTTTAGACGCAACATCCATTCCTTACATGTTAAAAACATTTATTTCATTCTTTTCCAAAGAATGCAAAAAGAGACCACGTGGAAAAAAGTTAGTAGCTTACGTTTATAAAATCATAACATATGGTAAAATATAAAATAAAATATCATTCTGAATAGATTTATGTATATAATTTAAAATTTTTGAAAACATTTTAGGTAACATAGGGACAAATGAAAAAGGGATGCAGACCAAAATATGAGAATTAATTTTTTCTATTCTTAGAAAATTGTTTTGAAAAATATTGGGTCCCAAAAAAATAATATAGATATAAAACATAAATATTACAAATATATTATGATGATAAAAAACATTAAAATATATTATACATTAATGATCATAAAATTTAGATAATATATATTCCATAATAATTAATACGTAATAAAATGAGATTGAAACATAAATCCATTACTATTTTGTTAAATTTTGATTCATAAGTAATTGAATATTTTTATGTTTCTATAATTCCCATATATTCAGTGAAATAAAATTTTAAAACATGTTGAAGAATAATTAAATATAAAATATAAAAAATTTATGTAACTGGGTGTTGAAAATATCTCATGAAAATGTGACAAAGTCAATGAATACCCTTGTAGGGATCATAATATTTAAAGTGATTATTAATCCATTTTGTTATTATTTTAACAGATTTAAATCCACATAAAACATGGGTAAATACATAATAAGACAATATAGAGATAAATTAATCCAAATTCATGGAATAAAAAAGTAAATTTAGTATAAGTATAATCCAATTAATTGAAATTGGGATTGAAACCCCCTACCCACTTGTTAACAGTCATGTCAAATAACATTCATTGAAATAATTTTATTTTTGTCACAAAATACCAATAATTATAAATATTTGGTTATATTATATATAATTGTGGATGTATATAATCCATATGAAATTAATTAGGATTATATCCTTAAAAAACATCTCAATGATAGAAAATTGAGATTAAATCCCTTACCATAAATCCAAATATTCCATGTTTTTTCTTTAAACCCATTATTATAAACATATATAACTTATTTAATTGTTGAAGAACCCATTCATGTTTTATTATTATATCATTAAATATTTTTTCATCTAAGTAGTTGATATATTTAATTATATAATTGGTTATATCTATATAAGGGTATTGAGGTTCTATAGTGCATAATTGAAAAAATGAATTCTGTATATTAATTGGGGTCAAAATGTAATTGTTACATCTTATCCATAATTATCGTACTGGTATAATTATAAATTTAAAAAAAATAATTTTTATTTTATTACAATATGTGGAATATTTTTATAAAAATGATTTATATTATAGTCATAGAGATAGTAGGTTATACATATCCTAGGGTAACATTTACACCAATTAAATAATCATTTTGGATTGAAGGTAAGTATTATTTTATCATTAAATTATTATATTTAAATCCTAAATATAAAATTGTATTTTAAAATAAAATTAGATATCATATACATATTTTATGATGAGGAAAAAATTTCACATCACATCATGGATGTGGAAATCGAGACACACAAAAAATGTTGCTTTCCTTTTTCAACCGATAGAATGTTATGAAAATAAATATTAAATTATCATAAAAGAAAAATATTTATCTCATTAATAATATATATATATATATATGTATGTAAATACAAAAAAATCCATTATTATAAACTACATTTAGAGGTGATAAAACAAAATGAGTTATATCACTTCATGAGGAGGTAGCCCACCTTACAAATGAACCATGATTCGGTTTCCCATATGAGGGGAGTGGAAATTGATATAAGTTAATAAATAAAACAAATAATATCTTATTTAATGAAAGATAATTTTATGTGTAATTTTTTTTAAATAATATTTTAAGTATAGATTACAAGAAATATAACCAAATAATCTATTCAAATGTTATACCTCTTCATCAGAAACCCTATGTTACCACTTAATCCCACAATGGATGGTATTATTCCAAAAATTAGTTCATTGGATCATGGTTATGATTGATTTGAAGGTATTTACGTATGTCTTTTCTAAACACAAATGTCACTTGATCTCTTTATAAGATAGTAGAGGGGGTATCTTCTTTATAAGTGGGGGAGAGGACACAAATGGAAATTTTAAAATGACTAAAATATATTAGTGTATTTCACAATATATATGTCTCTAAAATTCATGATTCATACATATTATTTAAAATATATTCAAAATATTGGAATAAAAATGGATTTATAATTTTTTTCCCATTTTAAATAGCATGGGGTTACTTTAACCCCTAAAAATACGTTTTTATTTTTAATCAGGTTAATAAACTTTTACTATTCATACATTTTATATGATCAATAATAAGTGTAAATTATTAAATATTTATTATTATTATGAAGTAAAATATGGAATAAATTTTATCATATTTTTTTAATATAATTGGAATACATTTTTTAGACGAAATCCAGAAAATGGTGATGAAAAAAGGTTTTTAAAACTATTTATTCTTTAAATTAAAATATATTCATTCCAAAATAAAGTATAATGTTGATTAAATTGACACTAATTGGATTATTATTCATAGACAATTATAATTAAATTTTAAAACTAATCATAAATATAATGTTACATTGTGAATAATGGAAATTGAATGAGAGTTTTCATACAAAATTTATGTTTTAGCTATTTATTGAAATGTGAATTATTTAATAAAATTATAAGAAAACAACCTAAAATAATTTTTACATGATGAATTAAAAATGAATTTTATTTTATAGTATAAAAATTATATAATATATAAATTTGACATTCAAATAAAACTATATATTGAATGAAAACCCAATTTCTCTATAGGTCATGCCTTTTCATTTTAACTAAAAAATTACTTAATATTTTAAAAATGAAAATAAATATATAAAATCTAAATATTTAATATTAAAAATACATGAAACTGATATATATTTACATTACATGGTTTTAAAAATCATTACTTTTTAAAATACCCCCCCCCCAATATCCTTATCCATGAACAGGAGGGGTTGTTCTTCCCAAAAGACCCATAAAAGAAGCATAATGATAGTATCAAGAAGAAGATATCATTATTAGTGGTATATGTTTATTGTCATATTTTTCATATTTTTTTCACCACAAAAATAATTAAATGTTATATAACTATATTTAAATTATGTGAAATCATTACTTAATATAAAAATATGATGTCATGTTATTGGTATAGTTATTTTCTATATCATTCCCAACTGTTGGAAAATGATTACAACGCTTCTAAAAACATGTGGACTACCACTTACAAGGAATGATGTCCATTAATTTTTATTTAAACTTTAAATGGATGGTAATGTGGATATGATTAATTAATATATATGATATTTAATTCATTATGCTGATACAATAAATTAGAATTATTATGTTTACTTCTTTGCTTCCCTCGATTAGAAAATTAAACCATCACTTGTGCATAGATATGGACTTTAATCTCCATTATGTGGTGTCATTCAATTTTTATAACCAAATTATAGGAACCTGTTATCAAATTTCAAAGAATGGATTAATATTTTACATATGATATGATTCATATTATAGAGATGATGAAACACTAACTAAGGTTCATTGATTAGAATCGTCAAACATAATCATTCTTCGAAGACAATATTTTTTAATCAGTGAATATATTTTGACGATGAAATATAAATTAAATTGTAATTGGAAATTATTATGGAAATATATATAATTATATATATATAAATATGTTAGATTAATATATTTATAATAAATATATATTTTTATGATGTTTGTTTTAAATACTAAAAAGCAATATGCGTTATCGGGTAAGGGTTTATGCTGTAATATCATTTACATTCAAGATCATCTATGTTAACTTTTCAAAAGGTAAATTATATGATCCTTATAATATAAATGGAATTTATTTTTACCTCCTCCAGATACTCATGTTATTTTCATGTATTAAAAAAATTTATTCTCAATTTTCCTTATAAAGTTCAAGAAATTACTTTTATAAATATTCAACCTTATTTACTATATAGTCAATAAATTCATTATTCAACATTCACGTTCATTAAAGATAATTTTCTTTTATAGTGCATTTGGTATGAATAATTGGCGTCTACAAATTTGTGAACCAAATTTCAACATTATACGTATACCTCATGAATGAATATTTTCTCTATTTAGTCTATTCTTCTATTTGAATATTCATTTTCATGTTTACATCATTATTTTTAATGATATTAATTTTATATATAATGTGGGATTTTTTTGTACCAAAATTATATGGTATTATCTCTTAATTAAAAAAATGTTTAAATACAATTTAAAAGGTATTTTTCCTGAATGGAATTAACTTTTTAAAGACACTTATACTCAAAAAAGTCATGGATCCTAGCAAACATTATCATACAAAAATTTATTGAAATGAAAAATAGAACCCATGAAAATAAAAATTGGAAGGTTCAAACAAGGGAATTCCAACATCAAGAATAAACATTGTAAATTGGGGGAGATATGATCATTCCAATCATGAGTAGTTGATTCCAATTCTCCTGGAGAATTATTATAATTAAATTTAACAGATTAGTTTTCCATATGTTTGATGTATTCTAGAGTGTGCTCCCAATAAGAATATTGAAGACACTAACCATCTCATCCACACCCTCAACCATGTGGTTTTAGATGATGGACCACTTTCCATGTGTTAGTTTTATGGAAATACCATACCTTCTGATCCTCCTCTAAAATAGATTTCTTCCTCCTAGGGATAATCATCATTTTTAGGGACTCCAGCTTACTCTTTCCTTTGTCGGATATAGAGAGCTCTTGCACTATTTACTCATCAACCCCTCTCAGCATAGTCCATTGAAAATAAAATTTGCCATTATGAACAAATTTAGCCATAATCAAATGTTCCGTCATAAATTCCACATGACAAATTCATCCAAACATAGCTACACAAGACTTACTTGAAGAGTAAGGAATTCTTGGATCCCCAATTCTACTAGAGGATTTCCCCTTATCCTTCTTATCACCGTGAAAATTTCCCTCCTCAACTAGGGAGTTCCAATCCTTTAAAGACATGTTATTACCAGCTTTTAGGAGATCATGAGGCCTTTCATAGGACGCATCTACCAAAGGAGAAGGAACCTCATTCCCATAGTAACTCCTTTATTAGTATATCTAACACTTTTAACAATATGTTTCTTAGCTTCCTTGTGCTTGGAAGAAGGAACTCTATTAAATTGACTTTCAATAACATGTATACAACAAGAGACAAGATGGAATTTTTTTTTCATAAATCACATAAATCTAGCAAAAAATAATATTCAATCTCATCATCAGTCATTAAACTATCATCCAAATTAGTGGTGTTATTTGGTCTTGGATATAGAAGATCAACATCAACCAAAACCCTTATATAATACCCATATTTACCTATAATGATATTCTCATAATGTTTTAGAGATGGATCTATAGAATAAGAAAAAAAAATTTAAGATACACTGATTTCAGAGAGCCCATCTATGTCCATGAATGTGTACCCAAATCTAGGAATTAGTATGCTTTCAATTAAACGTACTAAAACCAAGCTCCCATGAAGAAATCTGAAAGGCACCTGGATTGAGATTATAGAAGCTAAATCACCATGAGGTAGAATGATACATATCAGAATTAAAAATTAAATTATAATATCCCATTCCAATAGGAACCATATTCCACTAATTGAAACCATAGATTCATCCATCCATATACTTTAAAGCCTCAAAATTAATTAACATGCCCCCTATAGAGTCGATCAATCAAACAATTAATGAAAATTGACACTACTAAAGCATTTCTAAAAAACATCTCTATCAATAGAGGTAAACAATCTTCCATCCTCATTTGTTGATATTCACTTTCCATTTACAGTTAGAGAAAAAGAACTTCTAGCCTTCCATGATAAAATCATGGAAAATGAGATGCTCATCCCCCAAGGATTTGACACACTAAAAAAACATCTATAGAAATACTTGTTATCGGAGCAGACATAGGATTTTGGGAAGTGACATCTACAAATGGATCTAGATTACAAACCACATCCCCATAAACTTGAGAGGAAGATATAGAATCTATATTAGGGTTTGAAGAAAACACATCCTCACATAGGGAATTAACATAATCATCAGTGAAACAAACCGTAACAAGATCGTGACACCGATCCTCAACATCGGTAGTGGAGGAATCCACTAGGAGATCATAAGCAGTAGAATTTGGTTTCGGTCAATCCACATCCTATTCATCAATTATAACAACAGTATCTACTACAAGAAGAGATTATTCTGAATAAAGGAAGCAACACCATGATTTCCAATTGAATCCATCAAAAATACAACCAAAATTACTCATGAATTTCATCTTCTGGAGCACCATCAATTCCCTCAAATCCCAACACAAAATCCATGCCATTATTATTAATTATAATTCACTTGGGATATGTTATTTTGATTCTATATACTTCATTTATAGATATGGATGGTGATTATTATTTTATAAGGGTGATTTTATAAAACCCATTAATTATGCATGGGTTGATTAGTACTATATAATGAAACCCATTAATTATGAATCTCGTTGTTTATGATATCCTTAATTTCCACTCTCTAGGTGGATTGGGACTATATAATTTTATATTTTTTATGAAACACATTTTTTTTCCTGAGTTATGATATAATGAAATTATGAATTCTTTTACAACGTGTGGCACACATTTGATTGGTTTTCAACAAAGGATGGTGGGTATAGATTAATATAGACCTATAATGAATTATCCATTGATTTATTTATCATGAGATAATGTATATTAAAATGAATAGTGGAATCAATTCATTAAGGTTCATTTTCTACAATGTTTTTCTTGATAGTTAACTTTGAGAGAGGACATGATGGAATGGGGAGTAAACCCATTCCACTAAGAAAAATGTAAAATATGATAGTATATGATGATCAACATATCTAATGAAATGAATTTATAGAATAAATTTCAAAAAAAATAGTTATTTTTATTATGATATGTTTTTATTTATCATGGTTTATTATTGTAAATTCAATACTCTTATGAATTATTTATTTGGTTATAAGCAAGACTTATGTCATGATTTATGATTAATGATATTTGACAGATTTGGTATAACATTCCAATGTTTTTATCATGTTCTCAAAAACATATTCTCCACATATGCTCACTTAGAATCATTTTTATATGAACCTTATATTAACCATTATTATGCATTTTATCACACTCATTTTTATATTTCTGTTTCCCTAGGATATGTGTAAAATTTTTAGGCATGCTGTTTCTAATAACGGTGAAATCTTAGATGAATTGTTTTTAATGTTATTGATGAACATCTATGAAATAGTATATTTCATATCTTCTCTCCAAATAGACATACTTTTATGGAAATATGGTGAATATTTTTTTTTTTATTTGTATAAATATTAATAAAAATATTACAATATTTAATTTTACAATGCTTTGGTCACCTCATTTAGTATCAATATAGGGTTAAATAATATTTTTGAGATTATCATTATAATAAATTTATGACATCCCAAGGGATAAAATGTTTCCTATTATAGTATCCATATGTTTTAATAAAATAGATAATCTATGGTTTCCTATAAATGAAGTCACTATATAGATAAAAAATCGTTGTCAGATCTTGAAAAAATTCACACAGAGATAACAAAACAGAAAATGATGGACTGTTGTTAAATCGATATTCACCAGTTTTTGGAAAAGGAAGACTATAACCACACCTAGTTTGACACTACCTGTAGGGTATTATTTGGTTAATATATATTCGATTTTTGAACCATTATAATTAATTATCGGATTTAGTTGACGAAAAATAAAATAGTCTATAAAGGTATAATATGAACATAATGTTTTATGGGTTGAATGATAATGTCATAATTTTTGAAAATCTAAGAGTGATATTAATAATCATATGATTACTTAATATGGTTTTTGATGTTTGATAAATCCATGATGAAATTTGGATGTATTCAATGGAATGAAATATGAGGAGTCAAGTTAATAACAAATGTGATAGACACTGAAACAATAGTATGCATAAGAGACCAAATTAAATGGTATTTGGGATATGAAATCATGAATATATTATCAAACATTTTACTCATGAAATATATGACAAAATGAATCTAGATGAACCTACAAATTGAAAAAAATGAAATAATAACTCACTATTGAGTATATTATTTTATAATTTCCACCAACATTCAAAGGTTCCTTCAATTAATTTTTTTTAGAAATAAGATCAGTGATATATGAAATATATTTTATAATATCAAATTCTAGATAGATATAAAAATAATTTTTTTGTCATCTTCAAAGTGAATAAGATCAATGGTCAATAATTAACTGGAAAATATGGAATTAATATAAAACATTATCCATGATATAGGTAGAGTTTATGTTGGTATTTTCCATTACGTAATATCATCACAATCATTCATCTAATATGAAGAAGGAATTTAATTATTCAAAGGAGGTGAATGATGAATATATTTTTATCTATAAGGTAAATTTATCAATATTACATGCGAGGATTTCAATTTTATCACCAACATTGAAATAAAATATGATTTCTTGTTTAGATGCTTAAGAATATGTCTATACAATTCATTAGATATATGATTAATTGATATAAATGATTAAATATTTCAATGATCTATAAATAGAGGAAAATACAATGAAGACTCTCATTACCATCATGGTTTAGAAAACAAGACCATAGACATAAAATTTCAAGGAACTTAATAAGATCTATAAAAGAATTAAAAATAGTCATCCCTTGTGAAAGAAGTGCTAATGTATGAATGGGTGAAATTTCATTATGGGTTATGATACATTATATATGTTTGTAAAACATTTTTATTGAGAATAATAATTCTTATGTATTTTCAAGGGTTTATTAAATGAAAATAATTGAGTGAAATATCAACAAAATGATACACTCACACTGAAAGGAAACATTTATATGTTTTATAGACATTAAACTAATCATTTCATGAATATGAAGGTCAAATTAAAAAATAAATATCATCAACATTGTAATATAATAAGAAAATGGAATTATCTTCTAAACCCAAATATTGAGGTAGTTCAAGAGAAAAAAGAGAAAAATGGTACACATACCATCCACCATATGATTGAAAAATTCCCCATTTCATCTAGCTCAAAAAAATATTTTTTATTATTTGAATTTTAAAATAATATCACCACATAAACAGGAAAATTCTATGTTCAATTTTTATTAAAAATACTAATGGTATGTGGATAATAGATCATTTTTATACCCCCTACTTGATAAAACATTATGGGATTTATCATCCAATAAATATTATTATTCTCAATCTACTTGAATTTGACCTTAATATGGGGAGTATATTATATATATTTATATAAATAGCTAATCAATTTCTATGGAAAATAAAATCATATCTGATATTATAAATGATGTTCTAATCAACAATTCATGGGAGGATGAATACAAACTTCCAATGAAAATTTCCTTCAATGTTTGGATATTACAAACTATTCAGGGGGGTGTTTATATGAAATTGATGGGGGGAAACTAAAAATTTTGTAAGTGAAAATTATCAATTAATATAAGTATCATGGAAAAAATTATTAAGTAATTAAAATTCTATAGTTAACCCACATGGTTTTGAAATATTCTTTTTTTAAGATAAAACATAGTTTAACATTTATTTTCAATGATTATCTATAACATAAAAATATCATTGTTATGAAATAGTATCATCAAAGTTTTATTAAATACCGGATTGATCAGTTACATTATAGAAATAATATATAAATGATTAAACACTATTCTATATAACAGTTATTGAGTTTAATAGAGGGTGTTATAACTAAAAAAATTATCATAGGAATGGTCATCATGGATTTATTGTAATTCCATTTGGACATACCAATTTCCCAACAATATTTGTAGATTAAATAAATATTTTCTTTAGAGATTATCCCAATCAGTTTCTAGTAGTTATTTTTATTGATATTATTTAATATTTAAAGGGAATTTAAGAGGATAGATATTAGTTTTAGATTATATTGAAGCAATTGATGATGGAAAATATGTATTATTAAATTATTATTTATTAATTCCAACTATTGAATCATTCATTCAAGGGATATATAATCTCAAATAATGTTATATTAGTGGATCTTTAAATGGAATAAATAATTGACTAGTGTCCACGAAAAATGACTGTGACTATGCAATATATTGTTATTTGGATTGTAGTATAATTAAATTTCATTATGATAATTTTTAAATTGATAAATAATGTAATATGAATGATGATGTATAAAGGGTCCATGTTCCTTTTGAAATATTAATTTGATGAAAATATAAAGGAACTGAATAGATTGATGGTCAATTAACATATTCTTAAAATACTTTTTAGTAGATAAGGGTTTTTTCTCTATAATTGTGTATCAAATTAGGGTCATGGATGCATCCATATGAAGAATGATATGGTGATCATCTAATAATTATGATAATTGAAAATTGATGAAAAAATATACCAAACACCTAAATTGGAATTGTTAATATTATTATGCCCCATAAAATATTGAGGAATTATAATTATGGTGCATGATGTCATATATATACTGATGAAAAAAATCATGAAGTATATATTCAAAGAGAATGAGTTGAATATGTACCAAATATAGTGGTTTGAATTTATTAAATATTATGAATTATCAATACATTATTACCCCTCGAATGTGATGAAATGTGTGGATGCATTGAGTTAGAAAGACAAATCATTTATTCCATTATGAGGATTTAAAAATATCCAATATTTAAGAATATCTAGAATATTGGTATAGAAATCATGATGAATACAAATATGTCATATTTTTCTCATTTTAATGTTTAACCACCCAAATATATGAAGAGTAAATATATGTAGAAGGAATATGTGAAACTATAAAAGAATATGTAGAATATCTCTGAGTTGATCCATATTTTGGATTAAATAATATGGTTCATGAATCAATTATTTATACTAGGAATAAACTATTTTTAGATAGAGCTATTAGATGAATCTTATATTTCTTCATTATTTATCCATCATAGATGTATGAAGATATGTAGAGATATAAAATAGGAAATTTAAAAATAAAATATAAAAAGTAATATTGTGTAGTATGTATTTAAATTCCTACTTTGTTTGTACGTTATGTTTGAGATATGGATGACTATGGAGATGGTAAAAACATTACCCATATAAAAATTGAAATCTAAAAACCTCACCATGGATTAATTTATCAAAAAAATAATAAAAAATTAAATGAAATAGTTATATTTAGGAATTAGTCGATTACATTAAGAATATATATTATTTAATTGAAGTTAGATAATACTTCCCTCTTATTGAGATATCAAAGATATACATTGAGGTAGTTGAAATGATTTATGGGTAACAACAATAAATTGTATCAAAATAGGATCCAAGGGTTACCTCAATCTTTCACAGAAGAATTTAGTAATATTTTTAGTGATGGTTCGATATTATCAAAATTTTGTGACATATTATTCATTATTATCTAATAAAATAGTAATGTAGACTTTGAAAGATATGTTGTTCTTATGAATGGATTAGTGTGAATAGTGATTCAAGGATGTAAAATGATTTTTGGTTAGTGGAACTATGCTCACACTACCCTATAGTGGATAATGTATTAGGATATATAGCGATTTATCAATAATTTAATGGGATGTGTTCTTATGAATGCATATATAGAAATACATCATGTATCATGGAAATTGAAGGCTCATGAGAAAAATTACCCAAAATCCTGACGTGGATTTACCATAGGTTATTCATTCATTATAGATATAAATTGTTTATCACTATAGAGGGAGGTGTGATATATATAATATTCAAATAAAATTAATTAATATATTTACTAAGAAAGAGATGAAGATTCTACATAGAAGATATTTTTAGATGATTAATGATTACAACATCTCAATAAACTACCACCTAGTGAATGAGAACAATGTTTAAATTTATTTTAGTAAAAATGACCATGATATCCTTTCTATAATAAGGCCAATAAAAGAACCAATATTTTTTACTTTTAAATGGTTATATATGAAAATATTAATGGAATTGAAGAAATCTTATCATCTTCAAATCAATGTTCCAACACCTATCCATGTGATGAATGATGAGGGAAAAAAGAAAGGCATGGTGATGTTATAGATGATGAGAAATGTTATTGAGTTCCATATTGATTGTTATGGAGTACTAATGTTGGGGAATTATGTTCTCTCCCATCCATACCAAATTTTTAGATGAATATGTTAGATGACTCTCAAATATCATCCTCCATTATTCATTGTAGAACTAAAAATATGAATAATGACCTAAAAGTGTATTTTTGGTGGTTTGGTGTGAAAATAAATATTTTATGTTAGGTTTTTTTGTTTCTGATTTCTTACAATGTTATGTCTTATAGGAATATGTCTAATGTAATGTTTCAACCATTACATATACTATAATGGAAAATGAGAAACATCTCTACATTTTTTTTCATACTCCCCAAAACATATAAATGACATAATTATATATAGGTTATAGTCAATCACCATTTTATTTACTGACATTTCATTTACATAAATTAAAAATCTATGTTGATTATAACTACATAAAATATATTAATGATGAGGTATGATTTCATGGAGTACCAGTTTCCGTTATATTCTACCCAGATCCAATGTCTATCTCTATTTTAAGGTAAATTATTCAGTATGATATGTGTAAAGGGTTATGATACATTATGGAGTATCATATCCAAATAAGTCATCAGTCTTAGTGATCCATTCAAACCCAATGGAATATATTAAGATCTAGTAATATAGATTTCAATGATTTTTGGGAATGACTAATTCTTCTAATCGCGTTTTCTTAGAAAAATATATTTTACTAAAATATTCAGATGGATCCTTATAAATTAATTAATGGAAATTCATTTAGAACTCTAGTGTTTTGGGATGAAGTTGGAGAAATAAAGAAATTAGGACTAGAGAAACCTAAGGAAATAGAAGAGAAATTTTGAACTATGTATCTTCACAATATGGATTCTCTTATATGACAATAGGGATATAATGATAATCTTTAACATGATTCGGAGTATAATGATTGTGATATGGGTTTTATATGAATTTCTACATGTAATATGTTTATGAGAGTTACGAATAATGGGATGTTGAGACTATGTTATATCTGCCCCTACATGAGTCTTGATCGAGTTGCACTAGTGAAAAAACACTTATTAACGTCGATTTTTATTGATTTTTTATGTCGTTTATAAACCGACGTCTTTAAAGGCGTCATTAAAAATATGGTTTTCCCATCGGTTTTTCAAAAACCGACGCTGAAAATAATTTTCTTATGAGTTTGGGCATCACTTTTAAAGAAAACTGACGCCGAAAATTCATTTAGACATGCCTTTTAGCGTCAGTTTTTTATAAAACCAACACCCAAAATGGAGTCGACTGGATTTTCGACGTCAGTTTTACAGAAAACCAACGCCGAAAATCTGTTCTTCGGCATTGGTTATAGATAAAACCGACGCCAGAAGTCTTTTTTTTAAAACATTCAGCGTCGGTTTGGAAAATAACCGATGCCATAAATAAAATTTTTCATTTATAAAATAATTACAATTTCACTTCCAAAAAAATTGAAACCCCGGAAAAAATACACAGTATACAAAAACAATCAAACAGTCTTTTTTCAGAGGAACTTGAGAGAAATAAATGTAATGTAAAATTAAAATACACATACCTGAAATATTATAATATACATACCTCAAATATTAATCAATATACATATCTCAAATCTTAATCAGACTTAACAAAAAGTTTTCAAAAGTATATTTAATATGGATCATATCAGATTGAGAATAGTATTGTGAATCATTTAATTCCTACAATAATATTGAATGATATGAAATTAATAAATAGAAAAAAGTGGCAGAAAATATAAAAAAAATTAATACAACTAACCTTATGAAAATCAGTAGTTTCCCCAGTTGTGATTATCTCGTACATGAATCATAGAATATAATAACCGCATTCAACATGTCCATTTTGATGATGACACCACATTTATAAAACATTTATCTAATAATAAAAACAAATATATAACAAAAATATAAAAACTAATTACATGTACGTCCACATATTTGATTTTTTTGGATTCTTTTCTAACATTTTTTCCTTTGTAAAATGTATCCATGAACTGCATTTTTTATATAAGAACTAATAAAACTTGTGTAAACAATGAAAATTAAACATAACAAACTTATAAAAATAAAAAACAACATACCTGTTTAATAAGTTGGAAAATGGTTTACACACTTTTCCTAATAAAGAGAAAAACCAATATAAGGTTCATTCATTTGGGAAAAATATGCATAACATCCAAGGCCTCCTACAATACAAAAAGTTCAAAATTAATGACAGTAAAATGATCATTAGTTCAAAATTATGTTGATGTTATTACTTATCAAGAAATGGAAAAAACCAGCACTGAATCTCTGTTTGTGATAATCTTTAGGATATATATTGAACTCTTTCTTCATTCTTCACATGTTTGACTTCCAAGGAAATGTACTCTGGATTTATAAAGCTTTAAATTCTTGTAGTTTCATTTTGTAAAAAAATCCTGTCTAGATACCTAGTTTAAAAGAAAATATAGTTAGTCAATGACATTACAATCTTTTATTAAGGAAATATAAATTAAAACATGTATATCGGCCGTCATCTGAAACTCATATATAAAATTCAAGGAAGAAGAGGACACAGATAATCTTTTCAACCCATAAGAAATATCAAAAGTATCTACAACCAACTGTTCCTGAACATTTTGTTTCATTTGTACAATTTCTTTTGCATTCAGATATTCCTATATAAGTTAAATGCCAGAAAATATTATAAGTAATTTGGAATCATTTGTAATTAATATTTAAAAAAACACATACGTCATGTGAAATATAACTAATTTGGGTAGTTGGCCAATGTAAAAAAATGACCCATACATTCCCCAACACTGGTGATCTCCATAGTAAGAAATGGTAGTAGAGAAGTAGGATCTATAATAACAAGTACTAATACTCTAACCTGATCCATCTGTATAGGCTGATGATGTACCGAGTCCCCCAAAAAAATACACATGTCCTAACGCAACAATATGTACATGAGGATCTCCAGCAAACAACTCATAATATAAGGCTTGATCTGAGGGAGGAGGTGGAGGCTCAAAGTTAACAGGTGGGGAAGGGTAGTACGGTTGAGCAGGCTAAGAAGGCAGAAAAACGAAAAGGGTATATTAGTGTTTAAAATTTATAACAAAGAAAAATTGATTAAAAATTAAATAAAATAATATACCTCAAAAGGAAGTGTAGACGGGGCAGGGTGAGCAGATGGTGCAGGGTAGTCTAGGTGAGTAGGCTGAGAATGTTGAAAAATGAAAAAGTTATATTAGTGTTTATAATTTATAAAATAGAAAAATTGATGACAGGTAAATAAAATAACTCGGAAGGCTGCGCAGACGGGGCTGGGTAAGCAGATGAGGCAGGGTAGTCCGGGTGAGTAGGCTGAGAATGTTGAAAAATGAAAAAGTTATATCAATGTTTATAATTTATAAAAAAGAAAAATTGATGACAAGTAAATAATATACCTCGGAAGGCTCTGCAGACTGTGATTGTCTTTCCAAGTGTTCTAATAAAGCCTTCTGTATTGATGCTCGAATTTGATCACATATATACCGTTTCATATCATGCAGATCTTCTTTTAAGGATTTGATTTCTGGGTCTCTTGATTGCTTACTATTACCAAAAACCTTACGAATACTAACACCCACCTGAAATCCTCTAACACGGTCGGGGTGTTATTCCTTTCCCAAAGAAGTGTCTAAGATATCCATCTTACCCTCAGTGATAAAGGAGCCATGTTTCTCTTACTCATGAAGTTCATCCTGAAATGAAAAACAAAAAAAGTTATATTAGTGTTTAAAAATTATAAAATAGAAAAATTGTTAACAAATAAATAATATTTACATACAATTATATCATCCACTTGATGAGCTTCCTCTATAAGATATTGTTCATTTTTTTTCTTCTTTCTCATTTCCATTTCTCATAGAAAGTGGGAGGAGATGGAGGACTATACTAGACCTCTTCTGAACCACTACTTGATCGAGCTCTTAATACTTCAAATTTTTCATCAATCATTTTTTGCTCCAAATATGAGTACCCTCCACATGATAAAGTATAAGGGTATACATTTTGCAACTGGATCTTCTTATGAGATATCCTGGAGGCCTGTTATATAAAAATAAATTACTAAGTAATAAGGAAAATATAGAATAAATTTTAAAATATAAAACAATTACAATACCTGAAATTTATCTTCCTGACGACTGTCACTAAATAACTTCCATGTTTCTTCATCTATATATGGATACTTAAGACATGGGCTTTCAAACCTTCTCTTTCCAAAAAAACATAATCTTTTGTCAGTTTGGTTTTAAAATCTCTCCATCGAACCACCGCTAAAGAGAGATGTCTTTTCCTAATTTCGTTGGTTTCCTAAAAATTGAATGTCATCTATAATTGAATATATTAAATATGTCATTTAAACTATATAATATTAAAAAAATGAGATAAATTAAATAAATAAAGATATTTTACCATCACGGCCTCCCAAAGCTGTTGCTTCGACGTCCTGTCCACTGACGTCCGATCAGGATATAAAATACAAATCCTGCAATGGCTCTGCATCGCTATATAACTGAGAAACTGAACTGCATTTGGGCCAACTGCATTATTATTATCTTCAAAACGAATTTGTACTTTTTTATCATCATGAGAAAGTGATACTTTTGGTAAACGTGTAATACCACATTTACCAACTTGAGAACATGATTTTTGAGTTGTAACTGGAGAAGTCTCCTCCGTCGAGGACGCATCAGTAGTCCTCCAAATTTTTTTTTGTAAATTTACATTTTTATTTCATTAAATAAGTATATTAATGAATATTTAATAATATATCGAAATAGATATACCTTGGTAACTGCTCCTCTCTATCTGTATTTGACATTGCTACTAGAATGTGTAATGAAATTTTGTGTACATGCATATCAATAGAAAACTGAATAATTAGAAACAAGGAAGACAAAAATAAATATGTAAAAATAGAAGCATGCATTTTAATGTTTTAAAAATAGACACAAAATATAAATATTTACCAGAAAATTAGGAGACTAATTTAGTGTTTTTACACATGCCTTCATCATGATCAGTACGTACTACATGCACTATGTCTGTCTTATATTCATTGTAATCATCTGGAAATTGCGTAATAGATGAATAAGGCTCATGTAAATCACTAGCATCATCAGAATCATCCTCATCACCCAAATGATATCTTTTCCCTTGCAAAAGAACTGACCACTGATCATTCGACGAATCAATGACATAAAATACTGGTTTTTCATGTGTCTCCATGATAAATGGTTCCTCATTATGATTAAATCTTTTCAAATCAACTAGTTTTAACCCATATTCATCATGTTTCACGCCACTATTACTATCAACCCAATTACACTTAAAAAAAGTTACTCGAAATTTAATATAATCAATTTCCCATATGTCTTCAATAACTCCAAAATATGAAGTTGATGCAGAAATTGGGTTTTTATCTTTGGCACTCGAAAAATGCACTACTTCAGCGAATACCATCACACCACTATTCTGAACGGTACACATGACATCCATGTTTTTTGTGTAAAATGTGTAGCCATTGATATCAAAACCAGACCAAGTGATCACATTAAGAGATGGTCCCCCTACTAACCACTTCAATGTTTCTGATACATATATATCTGGGGTGACTTTCTATTTAAACCATGAAAAAATGCCTTCTTATGCTCAATCATCAACCACTTTTCAATTATTTTCTGATATTGTAACATTAATTCAGTAATATGTGAGGATATATATGGTTGAACCTCATCTGTGTTGTTCAAAATGTATAAATGTGCTTGCATCACTTCATCACGTGGAATGAACTTTACCTTTAAGCCTCGAACCCCTATACCTTCTCTATCAACTGTCATATGTCGAGATACAGGGAGACCAATATGCTCCACCTCATTCAAATCATCAGTACAGAACTCAATCACCTCTTCTAATACATATTTTTGAACAATAAAGTCCTCTGGTCGATAAGTATTTTTAACATATCATTTCAAAATTTTCATATATCTTTCAAAAGGATACATCCATCTTAAATGAACAAGCCCGCATATTCTTATCTCACGCACCAAATGAATCAATAGATGAACCATTATATCAAAAAATGTGGGTAGGAAATACAATTCTAGTTGACAAAGAATAAGAGTTGCATCATTCTACAACACATCTAACAAATTTGGATCAACGAATTTGCTACAAATGGATTTAAATAAATTACATAACCTGATGATTGTCTTTCTGACATCTTTCGGTAAAATACCATGCACTGCTACTGGTAAAATTTGTTGCATCAACACATGGAAATCATTTGATTTCATACCTATTAATTGAAAATCCTTCAATGAAACAAAATTATTCACATTTGAAGAAAAACTGCGGGGTACATTAATACCATGAAGACACTGACAAAAATTAATCTTTTCAATCTTGCTTAATGTGTGAAAAGTCGGAGGTAAATATATTTTGTTTCCTTTCACAGCGGGAGCTAAATCCAAACATATTCTCATTAATATCAAGTCCAATCTAGCATGTAATCTATCTTTTGTCTTTCCTTTTATTTCTAAAAAAGTTCCAATCAAACTATCACATGTGTTTTTCTCAAAATTCATAACATTAATGTTATGTTTTATCTCTAAAAATCTCCAATAAGGTAGTTTGAAAAAAATAGACTTCTTCTTCTAGAGATGTTTTTGTAGACCATAACTTTTTCTCTTTCCAAATGTCGAATCAATATCTTTCACTCTGTCATAATATTCTTCAGCTGACAATGGTCGAGGGGGTAGGTTGTATTCTTGTAAACCGTTAAATGCTTATTTCAATCTATGATAAGGATGATCAATTCGCAAAAATCATCGATGTCCCATGCACACTGTCTTTCTTCCATTCTGCAATTGATAATATGGAGTTTTTTCTTCACAAATTGGACATGCTTTCTGTCCCTTAACACTATGTCCAGATAAGTTTCCATATATAGGAAAGTCATTTACAGTGAACATTATCATAGCACGCAAAAGAAAATACTCTTTCTAGTATTCATCGAAAACTGTAACACCTTCCTCCAATAATATTTTCAAATCATCAATCAATGGTGTAAGATACACATCAATATCATTTCCCGGTTTTTTTGGTCTAGAAATCATCAAGCTCGTCATAACATATTTTTTCTTCATACATAGATGTGGGGAAAAGTTGTAAAGTACCAGAAAAATAGGCCATGAACTATGTTGGCTACGGAGGCTCCGATATGGATTCATTCCATCGGTACACAATCCCATTCTGAGATTTCTAATTTCACATCCAAAATCATGAAAATTTTTATCAATCTTCTTCCACTATGGTAAATCAGAAGGGTGACATAAGTTACCATCAGAGATGCGCTCATACGAATGCCATCTTAACCATTTTGCATCAATTTAATTTGCAAATAGATGCTTCAAACGAGGAATTATTGGAAGGTACCAAATTCCTTTAGCTGGAGTTTTGATTCTAGTACCTAAAAATAAATCAGAATTGAATGATCAGAATTGTATGCAAAAAATATTGGATGATGTCATTGGAAAGTAAAAAAAATGATTTTTCATAACGTTACATGACATCACCTAAGAATGAATATGAGTTGACTTTCTCATCCATCTTATAGAGTGATGTCCCACATGTAGGACAACTTGATAAATGTTCATTTTCTTTCCTATACAGTACGCAATAATTGGGGCAAGAATGTATCTTTTTATACCCCAATCCCATTAGGAATAATATTTTCTTCGCCTCATACTTGGAATCCAGAAGCCCATTGCCTTCTGGAAGTATTTCTTTTAAAAGCTCAAGTAAACTGGAGAAACTTTTATCACTCCACCCATTTTTTGCTTTTAAGATAACTAATCTCAAAACTGCTGATAACACTGTATATTTACTGCAACCTGGGAATAATGGTTTCTCATAATCTCCATACAATCGTTCAACAGTTGGTGTTTTTTCAATGGTTTCAACTCCTAAATCATGAATTAATTATTCAATACGATCCTCTGCCTCATTATGAATATCGTCATAAACATTGGATGTTGAATTTTCAGTTCATTCACCATGAAAAATCCAACGTGTATAATTAAGGCTAAAACCATAACAAATGAGATGATCCTTGATTTCTCTGGAGTTTAACTTTATCATATTTACACACTTCACACATGGATAGAAAATCAAATCAATATTTTGAAGATGTCATTTAGAAAATTCCAAAAAATTATCAACTCATTTTTCATATTCACTAGTGGTTCTTCGTAAATAAATTCAATTACGATCCATTAATACCTGATATCACAATATAATTGATGAATATATTAAAACATATAAACATTTAAATATCTATCGGATAAATTGTAAACAAAAACATATTTAATAAAAACTATTGATAATCAGATAAAAGACATTAGATATGAAACACGTTTACAAATAGAGTAAATAATTTATTTTTATATTATATACATGTGTGTTATATTGATATTATAATTTAATTATAATATCATTCTTTTAAAATTTATTAGTTCATTTTACATAGTTTCAATATTTCAATGTTTCATGTGTCAAAAATATTGAAGAGTACATTAAATTAAAGGATGCAATAAATGAAATGTGGGAGTACATGGAAATATGTATAAATTATTGACGATTTTGTGGTATGATCTATAACTATGTACTAACAAATACATGGATCGAGATTAATATGACGGTGAATATAGTAGCAGTTCTAGATAGAATGATAATACAAACCAACAATAATGAAAATAAAAACGTAAAATAAACTAATAAAATCCATACCAATAATGATAATACAAACAAACACTATAAAATGATAAACTACCATTATAAAATCTATACCAACAATGATAATACAAACAAACACCAATAATGAAAATCACACAAAAATAGGGAGATGAAATCTATACCACCAATGATAATAAAAACCAACAATGATAATAAAAACAAACACTATAGTGTTTGAAGAAACATAATAAAATCTATACCAATAATGATAATATAAAAAATAATGAAAATCACACAAAAATGATAATACAAACCAATGACAATACTAACAAACAATGATTATATAAAAAAATCTATACCAACAATGATGATAAAAACAAAAGAAAATGATAAACTACAACTAAAACCGAACCAATAATAAAAATCGCGCAAAATAGGGTTCTTAAAGAAGAAATAAACAACGAGAGATGAAACAAGAGATAAATAGGAAGAACACATACACGAAATTGTGAAAAAAGCCCAAACCCTTCAACAATTTCTGTCCAAGATCGAAAATCATGTTCGAAGGTCATTGGGAGTCCAAAGCGCCGCAACAGAACTCGTTTTCGGTGATCGAAAAAAATGAGGGTTTCGGTCCCTGAATAATTTTAAATGAATTTTCACGTTGGTTTTATGGAAAACCGATGCCGAAAATAAATCTTATGGCATCCGTTTTCCAAAAAACCGACGCAAATTTTTTATTTTTTTTCATTTTCGGCGTCGGTTTTCTTGAAAACCGAAGCCGAAATGTTTTTTTAAAATTATTTTCCGCATCGGTTTTACTAAAAACCGATGCCAATTTTTTTTTTCAATTAGTTTCAGCGTCGGTTTTCCTAATGCGGTAAATTGGTTTATTATTATTATCGGTGTTGGTTTTCATCAAAGCCAACGCCAAAACATTTCTTTACAAAAATTTGACATCGGTTTCTTGAAAACTGACGCTATAAATTTCCCGCACATACTATTCGCGTCGGTTTTTAAAAAACCGACGTTATTACGACAACGTTAATACCCGTATTTCCACTACTATAGGGATGGTGTCTTATCACTGGGAGAATAAACTTAACCACTCTAATGTTCATCATGTGATTCCTGTATCCCTCCTCAGAAAATTAATAATTGAGCATTATCATGTGCTGAACTATGTGGTCAAACAACTGGAACAGGTTATTTTATATGAAGAACAACTAGTGTATGTATTTTATTATATAGACAAAGTACCATGAAACATGTTTACACACCCGATTAACATTATTTGGAGAAATGGAAAATTTGAAAAACCTAATTGGGAACCTAATAATGTATTGAAATAGATATATCCTTATTTATGTATATCATATTGATGAATTTTGAGGGAAATTTTTATTTATGGGGATGTATAATGTAACACACTATGATGTTTATGAAAATATTTCTCCTTAAATAAATTAATTTCTTTTATATATTATGTTACATAGAACAATGATATTAGATGAAATGCATAAAATGACACAAATATTATACATCCAATATATAATATTCATTTTATTAGATGATATTAATAGTAACATGTAACACCTCAAGATATTAATATACTAACATAATCTTTGATAGAGCATGTAACAAAAAAATACAAATCATAAAAGAGAAAAAATTACCCCCCAAGAAGTTATAATGTATTTATTTTTAAATAAATTCAAGGTATTAAATATCATAAATTACATGAAAGTTAATCTAATTGATCATGGTTATGATTATTCTACTAACAATGATGAAGGAGATTGATTATTTATCATGTGATTGGATTAAAAAATCTGTAATCTGAGTTTTTTTTCAGTGATATCTAATTATGATAATTATGAAATGTATAAGTAATATACTACAATATATTTTAATTAATGATTCCAAAGTATATATTTAATATTATCTATGACCATGTAAAATAATTTATTGGAATGTTTAACTACATAGATAATTCCTGATTAAGGTAAAGATAACTCTAACATGTTTATCGTGTTGAGATAATTATGTTTGGATTAAAAATGTTATTGATATGGATTATGTAAATGGGATAGTACAGAATACCTTGGAACTGATACTAATTTGTATAAAAATTGGGTTATGATATCCTTAATGGAGTTAACAATATTTTGGATTTTTGTAATATGTCCAATAATCCTTGATTTATTTATGAAATATGGTTGCATGCATTTATCCAATAATGTTTTATGGTAATTTTTCTTGTTACTTTGTTTAAATAGATTAAATAATTATTGTATTCACATGTATGGTTTGTGAATAAAATAATATAGTTCAATTTTTTTGAGGGATTAATGATAAGATCATTTTTGAAATTTAGACACCTTTTTTTTCTAATTTTTAGGATCTTCATATTTTTATGTCTTATTAGGATTAACCATTTATGAAATTCCTTCAGTTGAGATTTTGACATTATGTTGGAGATAAATGTATTATATTTGATATCCTATACAAATGATAATGGTTTTGGAATGTATTTAAAAATATGTGTAAATATTTTTCTCTATTTTATGGATCTATAATCAATAAACAAAAATTTTCCTTCTTTGATAATAAAAAATTCATTTTTGGATATTCATTTCATGGAGTAATGGAATAATTGGAAATTGATGATAGCACAACAAAATAATTAATTTTTTCTTAAGAAATATGAGGATTTCTGGTATTTATTTTCCCTTATATCCTCGTACAACAGAATAATTTCTCAATATTAGATAATGGATATTGAAACAAAATTGTTTTTCAATTTCATTCAAAAATGATAAATTAAGTGGTCTATAAATAATCACAAATTTATTGATTTGAACTAATTAACATTCCATTAATATTACATTCTGTTATGATAAAAGACATTAATAAATCTCTGTAATTATTTATATTTCTTTCAGGTCCACATTTTCTTATTGGCACCAATTATCTACAATAAAAAAACTGTGTTATGTGGTATTTCACATGAAAGTTTTATTTTTAAATCTATATTATTAATTGTATATTCTATTAAGTCTTTTTTATGTGGGAATTATAATAGTGTTATTTATAAAAATCAAACCCTTGGTTACGAAGATAGTTTTTAAATTGTGATAATGAAAATTATATATATTGGGAGAATGTAACACCTCAATATTTTTAAATAGGAACATTGTATTTGATAGCATATGTGACACATAACACAAATATTATATGAAGTATGACACCCTGAGAGTTTATGATATATTTATTATTAAATAAATCCAATCTATTTAATAGTAGGCATTACATACAATGATGAGTTATGATTATGGTACATGTAGAATTTGTTTATCATGTGTAATCTAAAACAATAATTATATTTCGTTTTAAATAAATCCCTACGTTTAAATGAAATGAAAATATAATTAAAATAGCATTATTTATAATTATTTTTATAACACATTTTTTGGTACATTACCATTAATTTATGAATTTTATCTATATAGTTTTATTAGGATAAGTTTTTAGGTTGATCAGAGGAGTGATTTCAAATTTTTTATTCTTTTCTAGAGGTTCATTGTTTAAGCATGGTAGGTGGACATCGTGCAACACCTCCCAAGAAGTCGTGCAAATAAAACATTGGGAACTATGTAAGATCATGGTTAGGAGTGTGGGTTTTCCATACCATGTGGCGTCTTATTATAAATTGTGAAACGAGAGATATAGGGGAATAACAAGGATGGTTCATGACTTTTCTAACCATGAAATCCATCAATGAGAAGTGGGTTTTTATGTCATGGATCATGCACAATGAGCACATTGTTTTCAATAATTTGCACCATAACCATGCACCATTAAAAATTAGATCTAGATTTTAAGTATCTCAATCTATTTACATAATTAATACCTTATTTTCCACTAAAAAATGTATGTGATGAATTTTACTACCTAGATATGTTGTGGAGACAATTCCTTTAAATCAGAAGAGATTACATTGTGAATATAAACATGTTAGATGCCTAGATCAACTATTAAGTGATCATTATTTTTCATTTTACATTGATTTTGAATTCTTCACTCACATAGAATCATGGATTTAGTCTATTGGGGAAAAATCCATGATGTGTTAAGTAAATAATAATGAAATATGTTTTTTTGGTTGATGTTAATAATATCTATGGTTGAATCATGATGATATAGGATATGTTACT
This sequence comes from Viscum album, assembly GCA_963277665.1. Lineage (NCBI taxonomy): Eukaryota > Viridiplantae > Streptophyta > Magnoliopsida > Santalales > Viscaceae > Viscum > Viscum album. The sequence continues at coordinate 1,270,597,176 of OY728160.1, forward strand.
TATGATGTTGTATTGTTCTTCATTATCAACTAGGTTTGATAGTTAGGTTTCCTTACTATCAGCCCGAAATGATTAATAATTTAAGGATTAATTTCAAATTGATTGAGTTTTCTTAATTTAAATTAGAAATTGATTTTTCCTTATTTGTGCAAAACATCCTTAGTTTTTGTTTTAGGAAATTATAAAATTATATGGTTTTGGGGAATGTTTTATGGTTCATGATTCTAAAATGATAATTTTAAAATTATGGATTGGTTATAATTGTAAGAAACTTTTTTTATAGTTTTTCCACTAAAATAATTTTGTTATTCATATTGATTGGAACAGGTTTTAAAAACATGGATGGATTTTATTCAAGTACATTTGGGATGGATAAGGACGTTATGTTTCCCCCTTCAAAAAGGGATGGATAAGGAGACATGTTTTCCCCATCAAAATGGTTCACTATGTGAAAACATTATGAAAGGATGATCATAAAAATATTATTATATGGGGGTCCATTTTTCTTGGGAATGTATTTATGTGTTGATTTTTTGAAATTAAAGGGGATTCAAAAAAGGATTTTTGGGAATGTTTTTAAATGTTTAGTTTGGTTTACTTACTAGTAAAACATTTTGGTTTGGAAATTTTATATTTTTAATTTTTTTTGATTTTGTATAAACTACTTAAAATTATTTTAAACTATTTTATATAAATTATATAACATGACCTACTATAGTGTATTGAGTTTGAATGTCATTGGGTAAATCATACAAATTTTTATACATATCTTCTTCAAGGTCACTGTGGTGCATTTAAAAATTAGATATATGAATAAATAGGTAAAGGTAATTTATTACATTACATTAGTGATGTTTATTGATACCTTGGGTGAGGACGAGAATTTTCATCTTGGAAGGGGTTTGGAGTTACAGAATTGTGGTCTTCCTTGACTTTGGTTTTATTTATTTTATATTCCTCTATGTAATCTAAGATGGTTTGGTTTGGAATAGTTTACATTTAGTTTCATTTGGTTTTACTCATTCATCATATTGTTTTAGTTTTCATGGTTATATTGTTTATTATTGTAAATGGTTAAATCATATACAAGTTTTTAATGATGCACATGGCATTTACTTCCATCCATTTGTGTCATGGGGATATAACCTAAGGCTAGTAACACCCATAACCCTTACCCACAACAAGGGGTGATGGGATGGATTGTAACAGCATGTGATTAGAACTAGACAAACAATCTAAGGGAATTTGAATTTTTTAATTTTTTGGTTGTTCCAATTTTAAAATCGGTCTTCGGAACAAAAATTTGATAGTGGGAACTCAGAAGTGTGTTTTTTTAATATCTAACTTATTAAAATAATATTAAATGAAATGATTAAATAATAAGAATAATATTCTTATGATGATGATGATGATTATTATTATTATTATTGTTATTGTTATTTGGTTTCGATTTAATCAATTATTAAGGGGGGTATCTTCTTTACCATGTTTCCCAAGTTGCACCCCCATGGTCTCCCATGGCATTACATAGTTCCCTCGGTGATCCCCTATGTTAAAACAGCCCAACTTTATACCGCTTCTATGCATTGTGTGACCTCCCAAGGACAAACCCCCATCATGTGACATCCCATCCCTCTTCTCTCTCCCTATCACATGATCTCCCTCAACCGAACGGACTACAGTGTGACCTCCCCCTCCAGGTGACCTCCTCCAATGAACTATTTCCATCCAGATTTATTTCATTTCCTTTCGATTCGCTAAGCTATGTCATCCCCCTTCCTTGGTTGGTGATTTTTGGTCTCTTAGACACCCTATTTTAGTTATTCTAAACCTTAAGATAGGTTGTGACAATTTATTTTCTTCATATTATGTGGATAGGTTTTAAAACATTCTCCTCAGGTTGTGTTTGTGAATATTCGAAGATCTATCATCGAAGGCAATGCAGATTGAGTCTGATTCAGTTTTTCACTTCCATCCAAGGTAAGGTTTTTGTTCCACTATTATGTTTCAAAACATCTAATTTTGGGTTTTTAATGCATTTTTTTATTTATTTAAATTTTTTCTGGGTGTGTTGGTCCTTCACGCAACATTTGGAGTTCCTAGTAAAATTATAGAGCATTTGAACATCATTGTTGTGGTTCACAAACATTATTAGGTGTGTGTGTGTGTGTGTGTCTATATATATCTATTCCTAAAAAATATTCTCTCTCGGTGAAAGAAATACTTATTTTGGTTTAAAGGATACATATATATATATGAATGAATGTGAGTCCTAAAATGGTTATTTCTATGTGGTTTCCACTGAATCTATCAAGCGCAAGTGCAAACATGGTGTAACTCTTTAGGTGGGCCCCATTCATTCACACATTAATTTTATGAATTCTTAATTAATTTAATTATTGTAGTTTCCTTAGTTTTTAATTAATGATGTATGATTTTGAAATTTAATTTTTCTTATAAAGGAATTGAGTGTGTTCGTGAATGAAATATTAAATTTCAAAAATTGATTGTGTGATAATAACGGTCAGTATTTTATAATAAAACCCCTCTAATGGAGGTTATAAGTCTTAAATAAATATATTAGTGTGAAAACATTCATGATTTATTCCTTCTTGTTTTGTTGGATTTGTAGAAATATAGTATGTCAACCACTATTTACATGAGTATTAAATGTAACCCAAGACACCTTATTAGTGTTGGACCTACTTAAATTGGACATTGACCAGGTCATTATAAAACATGTTTCCATTACACTTTTCCTATATTTTTATCTTTATAAATTTAATTTTTATGGTCTATGGAATTAAAACGTTCATTGAATGTATATGAAATTTTCTTTTCCCCATAACACATTCTAAGTGCTCAGTAATCCAAATTAATAGATTTTACTTGTTTTTATTGATTTTACCAAGTTGAATAAAATTAAATGACGGGAATATGATAGAAGACTCTTTCAAATTAATGAATTGAATAGTCATGAAATGTATAGGTCTGTTAAACCAAGACATATTCTATTATATAAAATTCCAAATGTTATCTATAGATTTAAGTATAATTGTTAGCAAGGTGAGAAGACACTGAGACTCATGTCTAACTTTTAAATTCTTATGAATTCTCTATATACATTTTCTCATCCTGGATGCATCACATTGGACTCCTTATTACTTATAGAAAAATTCCTAGGAATGCTTGGTGTGTACCGTTGCTTCTTTCTATTTAATGTTTCTTACTTACTTGACAATGTCATGTGATTATATTAAATTACATAACATAACCAAATTCGTATGATTTATAGAATGATTAATTTAAATATAATTGATGTAATTTTATTAAATTCATATAAATGTTATTCCATGTTGTGATATCTTCTATTTATTATATGTCTTACTTCATATGGGCCAAGAGAGAACATGGGCTCTAAATTAAAGGTCCATGGAAGGACCCAATGTGCTTGGTGAGTTATGACATAACATGTTGGGGGTGGGGCTCTGGTTTTCCTAAGGGATGGATTCCCAAATAAATATTATACTTCTGAGTGTTACTAGTTCCTTAAGGGATAAATCATAGAGGGAAACATTAGTAAGATGTATAAATCATGATATGGGTGATACGCGGTCCCCTATGTGTGACTCCATGGATAGACAAAGAGTTACTAAGCCTTGATTGATACTAGTAACTCTTTATGGATTACCTAAGATAGACTCATTGGTATTTTATTATTGGATGATCCCTTTGTGCCACTTTGGATTTTTTAGATCTCCTTGGATGGGTACAAGACAACTCAATTTGGAATATTTTAATGATTGATTGTTTTCCCTTATGAGATGCATCATTTATTATTGTAATGAGATAATTGTGATAGTTTTTGATGATTTTGGATTATTTTTTCCCCATTTGTAAACATGGATACGAGGACCCAAGGCAAAACACATGCTTTGGGAATATTTTTATGTTTCATTACCTACATTGGCACATAATTTATATATTATGACTTGCATATGTACATCATCCGATATACCTGGCTATATCCGAAGCATATGTAATGGGATGGTTGTTCGTTTAGGAACTCGGTCTAAGGTGTTTAAATTTTTTTCACTCTACATTTATTATATATTACCCACAATTTAAATTATATTTCAATGTCTATATTAGGTTAGACAACGTTGGTGTCGACCTACTGAGATTTATGTCACATACCCTACTGAGTTTCCATTGCACTTGGGAACCCAAGAATTCCTACATGCTTGTAGGTGTATTTCTATATTACATTTTATGTGATTATTTTATTGTACGTGATATTTAGAAGTAGAGGATTGAGCTGATGCTTTATATTCCCATTAATTTAGTCATTAGGTATTTTTTATTTTATTACATTGTATTGAAATTTGTTTTTATTGATTCCTTCACTTGTAGCATCATATTTAATACATGAAATGTGGTATATTGGAGTGTGAAAATTTATTTAAGTTATTATAATACTTATATTCCATCGATTCTCCATTATTTTTTACTATATATTTTGTTGATTGCTATTTATTCTGTAATACTGTTGTACTACTCTATTCTATCAGGGAATAATCTCCACAAAGACACAAAATTGGACATCACTACTAGTTAGAATCCTTTGGAATTTTGAGATATACACTTGAGGTCACGTGATCCACTTTTCCAGATACTGCTTTAGTGGTTATTGGGATGAGATGTTACAATGTGGCAACATAACATAATTTTTTTCTGTTACTATTTTTGGGTGGTATACATCAGACTAAGAATGTGTTAGTACTTGGTTAATAGTTATTCTTGGGACTGATCACCCCATGTTTGAGAAAAGAAATGGTTGATAGGCTTGGGATTTTTGTTCATGTTGTTATATATTACATTTGAGAAGATTTCACCTTGAGTTAATGATGTACATTATTCTGGTTATTAATTATGGATTTTATGGATTTTTTCCCTTGAACTGATATTCCATGGAAGCAGAATTTCATTCATAATATAGGGGCATTAGAATTTAAGATGTCATGCATATTTCAATCCATGTGGTTTAATTTTTAGGTTTCCTACTTATTAGAATTTATAAATTGAGTACTATGTAAAACATAGATTTATACATATTTAAGTAATTCGATGGCTTGCTTATGTGGTTAAAATTCCCTGATTGTGTGGATAAAATAATTTTTATGTGTTAGTTTGTTGTTGTAATATGATTCTCTTCATTTTAGATATGAAAATGGATTCTTTGGATAAATGTAATTAGTTATGATTATAACAGGAATAAGTTTTTAGTTGTAAAGTGTTTGGGAGCATCGAAACACGGTAAAAGTAAAATGTGTAAACGAACCCTTAAAAAAGGTGTTAAATTTAAAATTAAAATGATGGTTGGTTTTAACTAAAGGGATCCAGATGCAAATATATAATGTTTATGTGGATTTATATATTGATAGGTTGCCACCTGTATGACTATTAAACTATATATGATCATGTGAAATTCTAAATTGAGTTTTTTTCAAATAATGGGAAAAATTTACAATCCCTAAACAGTATTGGAACATCTTGTATTGGGAAGTGTCAACCTATATTATATGTCATGGCATGGTGTATTTAAAGTTGGTAAAATATAAAGGAATTTTATATGTATTCTATATAGAATTTATAAAATTCCTAAAGATACAACTGAACCCAAGTAGGTCATATGGGACATGTAACTTAAGGGATAACCCATTTGGGTGTTTTAAATTATTGAAAATTAAGGAACTACTATTGTGATGTGTGATAGTAATCCCAGGTTTCCTTATTGGGACCTTTGAAGGATTCATTAATTGTTTACTAGGAATTTATATGATAAATTTCATACTGGAGATGGGATGTCTAACATACATTTAAAGACATGAAATGGGTTTTTAGGATATCCATTTATTCATTGATGTTTTTGTAGAATACATTAATGAATAATGATACAATTTTATTAAATGAAATGTAATAGAGAATGGAACCCTATGTGATGTACTTTTATTTCAACCCTCATTTAAGTGTACTTTCACTGTCACTTTGATTTTCCTTGGAATGGAACCATTTGTGTTTCTGTAGTGATTATCCATCATTTAGTAATGGCTGAGATGGTTGGATTTTGACCCCAGTGACATTCACTAGCATGACCCTATTATGGGTTGATGCTTTCTTCTCCCATAAGTGGATCACCCATGGTAGGTAGCACTATTATATTTTTAAAACCTTTCTCTCCCACTGATATTTTCGTTGTTAGGTTCCATTCTGGTGTCATTGTCCTCAGTAGGAATCATACCTTTCTAAATGACACCCTTGATCAGATGGGTGGTCATGGTGACTTTTACAATTTCAATGTGCATTACCATCTAGAAATTCATAGTTTCAACAGGTTAGACATGCCTCAGGCATGGTATTGTTAGTATCTCTTTTTTCTATATTTCTTTTCCTTGGATGTCTCAAGAGTTCATTACTCTATTTCGTAATCATGTAAAATAGAATGAAATTGAGTCGGTTTTCAGTGCATGCTATAATATTATTTAAATCATATGGATGATAATTGTAACATCCCATTTAAATTAAGAATAAGATATTTATATACTTATTAATATTTTTGAATTAAATATTAATTTTACTTTAAAAGGGGTTCTATGTTTGATAGCGTACCTGATACACAATAACAGGTTTCTTTGGAATCTTACGTTGCACACTAGTAATATAATATTATTATTTTAAATGGTAGTTAACTCATAGCCATTGTAGTGGAGGGAAAGAACGAAACTAACTACAATATTATTATACATGTTTTTTATATGTATTTACTTTTATCCAATAAAAGTTAGAGGTTTAAAATTTGAATGAATCAAATTTTAAGCATAAAATACATTAAAAGGCCGATTTACCACCTTTTAATGGAGAACCCTCATTAAATCATGTTTTTGTCTTATTTATATGTTCTAATTGACCAAATATAATCCTTCATTAGAATGTGGACATCAAATTTTACTTTGGGAAATTTTTTGGTATTTTTCTGATAAAGTTCATTTTTTAATGAATAGTGAAAAATACTGTATTTTAATTCAAAATTGCCTTTTAATGTAATTTATTTATATGGTTATATTTTTTTTAGTTGTTTTTAGTGTGAAATTGAAATATATTTTTACCATTTAATCCAATTTTGGTCATTAGAATTAATTACACTTTGAAATTGGACATAAACAAGTATCAATCTTTTGATAGTTGTTGTTTTTTAAAAACACGCAATTTGTTTTAACAACGAGAATTAATTTTTTAATTAATTAATTACACTTATATGTTTTGAATTTGGAAAAATAGACATCAATTTTAAATTCTGAATATCAAATAATGCTTACGATGAATTTTTGGTATTTTTCTGAAAAACCACAATTTTTGATGAATAGTGACACCACTTAGTGGTAGTTAAAAAAACTGACTTTTTCATTTAAATGAAATTTTACCACTTCTATGAACTGAATTTCAAAAATCTGACATACATGGTTGTTATCAAGATGTAAATTGTTTTTCATTAAGATGAAAATAATTTTTGATGAATAGTAAATTTTGACTTTAATTTACTGCGGTTAAAGGTAAATAAGGTAATTCAAGGTTAAAAGAATATTATAATAATTCAAAATTACTATAACACTTGTCCAAACCTTATTGGTTGAGTCATTAACGACCATGGTCATCTTTGGGTTTATTTTGCGACCCATTTGAGCTAGTTGGGATGATAATGACTATTTAGACTAATTAATTTAATGTAATGGAAAAATAGACAAAAACAATAATTGTTTAGTAATTAATTTTTATATAGTGTTATATAAGGAATGTTTTTGACTATAAATATACATTGGAAATATAAAAAGAATTCCAAAATCATGGTATTTGTTTTATAATTTTTAGACAACAAATAAATTAAATTATTTATGACATAATAATTATGCATTGTTTACCTCATTAATAAATGATTTAAATAAATAAGATTACAATGCTTAAAATATTATCCAAAAAAATCCAATTCTGATTGGATGATTTTATTTAGACCATGACTCATCTTATCTTAGACTATAATGATTTTTGGACTATTAAAAACCGAATATCATTATAATATAAAGTAATACTTTCACACTTCCCTAAAGAGTCCCTCCTCTCCCTTATAAAAGGAGACCACTTCTACCCAATTCCACACACCTCTCAAGCAATTTGGCTCATCCAACCTCTACCCAATTACGCACCCAACATCCCTCTCATTCCCCTTGAAGCCTTACATTGGGAAGCAGGCACTTCATGAAGTCCTTTTGGTTTAAACCAAAGGAAGTTACCCAAATTAAAGGAGATTAAAGAACGTTCGAGTCAAGTCGGACGTGAGGTAAGGGACTTCGTCCCAATATCCTTTCATTGAGGCATTTTTAGTTTTATACATGACTTTATTTTATACATTGTATAACCCCCTTTGACATTTCATTCAAAGGGAATCTTTTTATACGAAGCGTTTTACTAAAAGACAAAAAGGAATGTTTTTTTAACGTAAGCAGTGACAACGACCATTACGCCGCCACGAGTATTATTTGATCTGTGGCATCCTTAACAAGCCAGAATGTTCTTAAAAGGAAAAATAAATACCACATACTCTTTTTACGTATTTCTGTATTGAAATTGATTTTGAGAATGGATTTATTATTTCAATATATGGAAAGGATATTTTATTATTGCAATGAGGAAATTTTATCTTTCCTTTATGCTTATGTTATGTGTTATGATCATGTTATGGGTCATGGGAATTATTTACATATACGGGTGTTTCCGTGATAAACCTTGGGTGGGTGATCCCGAGATACCTTTCTAATGCATTGGGTAATATGACGGAGGAAAACATCAATGTTTCTCCTAAGAGATTTTAGTGAATATACTGTGGTGGGTATTCCAATGTAACACCCTATGTAGCTGTGATAGCTAAAATGTAAGTATGATATGGATGGTAAATGTTACCTTTATGATTAATTATTTCTATGTGTCTTTCTTAAATATTATGATTTCAGGAGGGAAGTAAAAGAGTTCGTGTTTTGTATGTATTTAGGAACAAATGTTTTCATTCTTTGTTTTATAACCCTTACTGAGATTTTTATGCTCATCCCATGTTTTGAAATGTTTTCACAAGACCTAAAGATGAATAAGGTCAATGATGGGATCAAGGAAAATTCATGCTATCTAAAACATGGAACTAGACATGACTTTTTTTCAAGAGTTTTTATTTTATGAAAAAAATTGAAACTATGTGGATATTTCTAACTTGTAATCTATTGAGATGTAATAGTTATGTCCTAATTCCAAAAAACTCTAAACCTAAAAAGATCCTAAATTTGAATTATTACATTAATTGAATATTATGTAATTTTTAAGTCCATGACCTTATAGTTGGTATCATAAGTCAGTTTAGATAACTTTAGGTGTTAGGGTATTGTTAAAGTAATATCCATAAAGTAATTTATGTTAAAATTGACATAATATAGAATTTCTAGATTACCATGTAGCTTAACCTAAGATATTTCTATGTTCAGAATGGTTTTCTGTAGAGGAAATAGTGCAGATATGTTGGGACGACGTCAAGAGGAAGACAACCATCCAAATCAGCAACTTGAGATGGTCGGAATTGCAACTGAACAGTATGTTGCAGCGATGGCACAATTGACTCAGGCTATAAATGGTGGTGGTATCCATGTACGAGATCGGCCAGATCAACCATAGAGGAACATGTCAGAAGTGGAGAATTTCATGAGGCAATATCCCCCATTATTCAGAGGATCATCTAACCCTGTTCTAGATGAACGGTGGATTAAATCACTGGAAAAGATTTTTGATGTCATGGGTTGTTCAGAACATCAAATGGTTAGTCTTGTTGTTTACCATTTTGATGGTGAAGCTGATCAGTGGTGGTCGATGGTGAAAAATATCAGGGATAGTGAGGAGATTTATGGTCTTTATTGGGATGAATTCAATGGTATGTTTCTTGAGAAATATTTTCCTAAAGTTGTTCATCTTAGGATGGAAAACAAATTCCTGGAATTGAGGAAGGAGGATGACTCAGTGGCTGCTTATGAATAAAAATTCACTCGACTGGCAAGGTATGCTCCAAATTTCATATGAGATCTTGATAGTAAAATCAACCATTTTTACTCATTATTAATGCCAACGTATCGAAGGGATTTAGATTATCGCGAGATCAAAAGTTGTGAAAAACTTGTTCGTTGTGCGTAGAAGGAGGAAATGGAGTTTTTCGATGATCATGTATTCTTGGACAAACAACAGAATAAGAAGACGAGGTGGAAGGAGAAAGGGAAGAACTCTACAAAAAAGTATGATGGTAAGAAACATAAGTTTACAGTTTGTGAAAATTGTGGTAAAAATCATGGTGGGGAATGTCTTTTGAATTCTGGTAATTGCTACCGATGTGGAAAAATGGGACATAAGGCTCGTAATTGCACTGAAAAAGATCAGGGTAATGGTAAGAAAAATCTGATTTACAATCAGTAAAATGTTTTAAGTGCAATTAAATGGGTCATTATGCAAATGAGTGTCCAAAAAAGAACTCAACTGAAGGAAAGAAACCATACTACAAGCATAAAGGGGTGGAAAAATCCTTTGCAACTACTTCAGCAGATGTGGGGGCATCAAATGAAGTTATATCAGGTAAACGGTTTATCTGTTCATATTATGCCAATGTGTTTTTTGATTCGGGGTCTACACACTCTTTCATTTCTGAGAAGTTTTCTAGTAAATTGGGAATTTCGTATTAGGATATGAATACTGCACTTACGGTAAAAACTCCTGGAAGAAATTTTGAGACAAAAAGAAAACATAAGAACATTCATGTCCTTGTGTGATGAAAGAATCTACCTGCAAACCTTATTGTTTTTCCTTTAGTAGTGTTTGATGTTATTTTGGGAATGGATTGGATTTCTATTGATTGCAGAGCTAAAGAGGTTTTCTTTCATAATTATTTTCAGTTTGTATACAAAAATGAACCCTTTCTGTTGATAACATGTCAGGATGTTGAGAAACTAGTAAAATATGGAAATTAATGCTACCTTGAACATATCGTTGAAAACAAAGGAACTATTCAGATTAATGATGTGACAGTGGTAAACGAGTACCTTAATGTTTTTCCTGATGAGTTTCTTGGTATTATACCTGATCAGGAATTGGAATTTACTATTGACATAGTTCTTGATGCTAAGCCAGTTTCAAAACCCCCTTTTCAAATGGCTCAAATTGAACTTTTACAGTTAAAGAAGCAATTGTAGGAGTCATTAGATAAAGGTTTTATTCAACCTAGCACGTCACCATGGGGTGATCCTATCTTGTTTTTTAAAAAAGAAAGATGGTTCAATGATACTTTTCATTGATTATAGATCATTGAATAACATCACTATTAAGAATAAGTATAATTTGCCTCATATCGATGATTTGTTGGATCAGCTCCAGGGAGCTCAGTATTTTTCGAAGATTGACTTGTGGTCGGGGTACCATCAGTTTAAAGTAAAGGAATTAGAAATTCCAAAGACCGTGTTTCGTACTAGATACAACCATTATGAATTTTTAGTTATTCATTTTGGTTTAACCAATGCGCCTGTTGTATTCATGGATCTTATGAATTGAATTTTTCGTGAGTTCTTGGATTAGTTTGTGGTTGTGTTCATTGATGATATTTTGGTTTATTCCAAAAGTAAAGAGGAACACCAAAGTCATTTAAGGTTTGTCTTTCAAGCCTTAAAATAAAATAAACATTATGCGAAATTCAACAAGTGTGAGTTTTGGTTACAAAAAAAATTTATTTCCTTGGTCACATTGTTTCAAAAAATGGAAGAACTGTTGATCCTGCTAAAACGAAAGTTGTTGAAGAATGGCCACGACCCACAAATATAACTGAGATCCGTAGTTTTCTTGGTTTTTAAGGTTATTACCAAAGGTTTGTTGAAATTTTTTCACGATTATCTAGTCCAATGACTAAGTTAACTTGAAAAGGTTTAAAGTTCATCTGGATAAAATAATATGATGATTTTTTTTAAGAATTGAAAAGGAGATTGGTGAAAGCTCCAGTTTTGGCAGTGCCTTCCAGAAATGGTGAGTTTGTTATCTACAATGGTGCTTCGTTGAAAGGACATGGATGTGTCCTTATGCAGAATTATCAGTTAATTTCTTATGATTCACGTCAGCTGACACCACATTACTTAAATTACCCTAGACATGATTTGGAATTAGCTGCTGTTTTTTTGCTTTAAAAAGTTTTAGGAATCATTTTTATGGAGTGAAGTGTGAAATATATACTGATCCCAAATTTTTGAAGTATATATTCACTCAGAAATAATTGAACATGAGACATAGGAGATGGTTTGAATTAATCAATTATTATTATTGCACGATCCTTCACCATCCGGGAAAAGCAAATAAATAGGCTGATGCTTTGAGTCAAAAAAGTAATACATCATTAACCATGCTACATTTAGAATGATTTCCTTTGGTTTTTGATTTGATAAACTTTGGCATAGAATTTGTTGGTGCAGGAAATTAATATGTTTTGTTTCAGGTGCCAGTGAGATCATCTCTATCAGAAAGAATAAATCAAGCATAGAAAGAAGACAGTGAGTTACAGAAAAAGGTAGGGTTGGTTCAGAAGAGTTCTTTTCCTAATTGTAATGTTGATAATGATTGTTTTTTGAGATTTGGAAAGATATTATGTGTGCCTTGTGTTTCACAGTTGAAGAATGAGTTGTTATGTGAAGCTCATAGTTCTCCGTTTTCAGTTCATCCTGGTAGTACTAAGATGTATAGAGATCTTCGAGAGTATTACTGGTGGGATGGAATGAAAAGAGATATTGATTATTTTATTGTGATTTGTTTAACTTGTAAGTAGGTTAAAGCAGAGTAGCAGTTACCGAAAGGGATGCTTCAGCCTTTACCGGTGCTAGAGTGGAAATGGGAAAATATATTCATGGACATTGTTATAGGATTACCAAAGACATCTTGAGGTAATAATGCTATCTGGGTTATAGTTGATCGATTGACTAGATCAACTCATTTAATTCCAATTTGAGATACTTTATCTCTAGATCAACTTTCTCAGTTATATGGTAAAGAGATAGTCAGGTTTCATGGAGTTCCCCTCTCCATTGTATCTGATCGTGATCCCATGTTTACTTCTAACTTTTGGAAAGGCCTTCACAAGTCATTGGGTACTGAATCAAATTTTAGTACAGCTTTGCATCCTCAATCATATGGGAAATCAGAACGAAAAATTACGACATTAGAGGATATGTTACGTGATTGCTCAATGGATTACCAGGGATGTTGGGACCAACATCTTTCTTTGGTTGAGTTTTCTTATAATAACAGTTTTCATTCCAGTATACAGATGGCTCCATTTGAGGAATTATATGGAAAGCGTTGTTGAACTCCATATTTTTGGAATAATGTGGGTGAAAGAAAGCTGATGAAACTAGAATTGGTAGAAGGGATGGCAGAGAAAGTTCAGTTTATTTAGAAGCACATGAGAACAGCTCAGAGCAGACATAAAAGTTATGCTGATAACCAGAGGTAGGATCATTCTATTAAGGTAGGTGACCATGTATTTCTCAAAATTTATCAGTGGAAAAGTGTGATGCATTAGGGTAATAAGGGAAAGTTGAGTTCGAGGTTCATTGGACATTATGAAATTCTGGACAATGTTGGATCAGTTTCTTACAAAGTGTCTTTACCTCCAAGTTTATCCTAGGTACACAATGTTTTTCATGTTTCGATGTAGAGAAAGTATATGACTGATTAATATCATGTTTTGAGCCTAGAGGTAGTTCAGTTGGAATAGAATCTCTCTTAGGAAGAACAACCAATCCAGATTCTGGACCGCAGAGAGGAAGTGTTGCGGAATAAGATAATTAATCAGGTAAAGGTTTTGTGGAAAAACTGTATAGTTGAAGAGGCAACGTGGGAATCTGAAAATTCTATGAGGGCTATATACCCCCACTTATTTTGATAAGTGAATAAAAATTGGGAGGACGCAATTTCCAAAAGGGGGGAAGGATGTAACATCCCAAGTAAACGAAGAATAAGATATTTTTATACATATTAATATTTTTTAATTAAATATTAATTTTACTTTAAAAGGGTTGTTATGTTCGATAGCGTACCTGATACGCAACAACGGGTTTCTTTGGAATCTTACGTTGCACACTAGTAATATAATAATGTTATTTTAAACGGTAGTTAACTCCTATCTGTTGTAGTGGAGAGAATGAACTAAACTAACTACAATATGATTATACAAGTTTGTTAGATGTATTTACTTTTATCCAATAATTTTTAGAGGATTAAAATGTGAATGAATCTAATTTTAAGCATAAATTACATTAAAATGCCGATTTACCGCCTTTTAATGGAGAACCCTCATTAAATAATGTTTTGGTCATATTTATATGTTTTAATTGACCAAATATAATCCTTCTTTAGAATGGGGACATCAAATTTTACTTTGGGTAATTTTTTGGTATTTTTCTGATAAAGTTCATTTTTTAATGAATAATGAAAAATATTGTATTTTAATTCAAACGTGGCTTTTAGTCTAATTTATATATATTGTTAGATTATCTTTTTAGTTGGTTTTAAAGTGAAATTGAAATATATTTTTACCATTTTATCCAATTCTGGTCATTGGAATTAATTTCACTTTGAAATTGTATATAAACAAGTATCAATCTTTTGATAGTTATTGTTTCTTAAAAACAAGCTATTTGTTTTAACAACGTGAATTAGTTTTTAAATTAATTAATGCCACTTCTAGGTTTTTAATTTGGAAAAATAGACATCAATTTTGAATTCGGAATATCAAATGATTCTTAGGATGTATTTAATTTCAAAACTCTGTCATACATGGTTGTTATCAAGAAGTAAAATGTGGTTCATTAAGATGAAAATAATTTTGGGTGAATAGTAACTTTTGACTTTTATTTACCGTGGTTAAAGGTAAATAAGGTAATTCATGATGAAAATAATATTATAATAATTCATAATTACCTTAAAACTTGTCCTAACTTTATTGGTTGAGTCATTAACGACCATGGGCATATTTGGGTCGATTTGTTACCCCTTTGAGCCACTTGGGAGTGATAATGACAATTTAGACTAATTAATTTAATGTAAAGGAAAAATAGACATAAACAAAAATAGTTTAGTAATTAATTTTTATATGGTGTTATATAAGGAATATTTTTTACTATAAAAATTCTTTGGAAAGATAAAAAGATTTCCTACATCACGGTATTTGTTTTATAATTTTTAGACAACAAATAAATTAAATTATTTATAACATAATAATTATGCAGTGTTTACCTCATTAATAAATGATTTAAATAAATAAGATTATAATGCTTAAAATATTATCCAAAACATGTCCAATTCTGATTGGATAGTTTTATTTTGACCATGAATCATCTTATCTTTGACTCTAATTATTTTTGGACAATTAGAAACTGAATATCATTATATTATAACATAATAATTTCACACTTCCCTAAAGCACCCCTCCTCTCCCTTATAAAACGAGACCACTTCTACCCAATTCCACAAACCTCTCAAGCCATTTGGCTCGTCCAACCTCTTCCCAATTAATCTCCCAACATCCCTCTCATCCCCCTAGAAGCATTGCTTTAGGCAGAAGGCACATAAAGAAGTCCATATGGTTTAATCCAAAAGAAGTTACCCAAATTAAAGGAGATTAAGGAATGATCGAATCAATTCGGACGTGAGGTAAGGGACTTCGTCTCAATATCCTTTCATTGAGGCATTTTTATTTTTATACACGAATTTATTTCATACGGGTTATAAACCCCTTTTACATTTCATTCAAATGGAATCTTTTTATACGAAGCGTTTTACGAAACAACAAAAAGGAATGTTTTTTTAACGTAAGCGGTGACAACAACAATTCGGCCTCCGTGAGTATTATTTGATCTTTGGCTTCCTTAACAATCCAGAATGTTTTTAAAAGGAAAAATAAATACAATATACTCTTTTTACATATTTTGGTATTGAAAATTATTTTGTCAATGGATTAATTATTTCACTATCTTGAAATGATATTTTATTATTTCAAGGTGGAAATGTTATCATTCCTTTATGCTTGTGTTATGTGTTAAGATCATGTTATGGTTCTTGGGAATTATTTATGTATATGGATGGTTCCGTAATAAAATCAGGGCGGGTGATCCCGAGATAGCTCTCCAATGCATTGGGTAACGTGACGGAGATAAACATTAATGTTTCTCCTATGAGATTTTAGGGAATCTACAGTGATGGGTATTCCAATGTAACTCCCTATGTAGCTATGATAGCAACAATGTATGTATGATATGGATGCCACAAGTTACCTTTATGATTAATGATTTCTATGTGTCTTTCCTAAATCTCATGATTTCATGAGGTAATTAAAAGAGATCATGTTTTGTATGTATTTATGAAAAAATGTTTTCATTCTTTGTTTTATAACCCTTACTGAGCTTTTCAAGCTCATTCCAAGTTTTGAAATGTTTTCACATGACTTAAAGATGAATAAGGTTAAGGATGGGATCAAGGAAAAGTCATGCTATCTAAAACATAGAACTTGACATGACTTTCTTTCAAGAGTTTTTATTTTATGAAAAAAATGAAACTATGTGGATATGTCTACATTGTAATATTTTGAGATGTAATAGTTATGTCATAATTCCCTAAAACACTAAACCTAAAAAGATCCTCAATGTGAATTATTCAATTAATTCCCTATTATGTAATGTTTAAGGCTGGGAAATTAAAATAATCATACATATAATATTGAGGATTCATCGATTTCATATGAAAAATCATGTTTTTATGTTTTCATGTACGTGGTCACAGTCAAGTTACAAATGTTCTAACGAACATGTTCTGTTCTATTGAATTTTTTTATCCCTTTTCTTTTTTTACGGTCTCATGTCGCCTCCATCGTAGAGTGAACTGAGCATTAAATAAAAAATTTGACCCAATGTTTGAGAGGATTTTTTCAAGACTTGGGTTATTTGACATGGGAGTTGGGTCAGTTTTGGTTTCCTGGTCTAATGATGAAACTTATAAGAGTGTGAATTAAATGAGACTCCTGTATATGTTTGGGTTAAATCTGGATCGAGAAAGCTTATGAGATGTTGGTATCACCATATTCATTCAATGACTAGGAAACTCCTGAGGTTGGGTAATGCTGTTAATGATGATGAAAATTCATCCTTCAAGGTAGAAGGAACAAAACCATTTATAACCATTGGGAGATGGACGATCTTGAATAATTTCCTTTGAGGCATGTAGGTTTGAATATTTTTGGTGATTTATTGAAATCATTAAATTTATTGGATGGTGGTTTACAGAACCTATGATATGTACTTTTGGTTATAGTGCTCTTTGGTGGTATACCATTAATGGCTATATAGTGACGTGGGTGGTTAAGCATCGTGATTGGTTAGTAATGACACATTGGTAGGTGATGCAGAGTTTATTCTTTGATGTTAATCATTTATGGTTCAACGGTTCTTCTTTCCATTAGTTCTGAATGATTAACCAGAAACCATTTAAACCCTCTTATTGTATTTTATATAGTGATGAATATTTCCCCAATCATGAAATAATCCTTGATTCACTAAGAGTGTATTGGTCTAACTCCATGAAAAATATAAAAAGTATATGGGTTTTTTGGTTGATTGTTTCAGTGTTTCATGTTGGAAGAAAGGTTCCTACTATGGATTGGTTATCCTTGAGTATCCTTGGGATTCCTATGTAGGACCACTAGGTACAGACTCATGAGAACTATTTATTTCTTCAAACATGACCATCAGGTGTACGCCACCCTGGGCTAAGTCAATGTTCTAATGTGGATTTCTTGTATTTTGTACCGCTGTCTCACTATTATGCCTGGGGTATGGACTACTCTCAGATAGTTCCTCGTACTTCAGTATGATAAATCCTATGTTACCTCAGACTAGTCATTAGTCTAGGAGTTATCGATATAAGGGTTACAATTCCAATTGGATGGATCAAGGTGATGCCCTATTTCATGTGGTGGAACCATGTTTTATATGATCTTATGGTGGTTTGATTAGGTAATGTCAATGGAAGTTGGGAATGGTCAACAGTGGACTATTTCATGGTAAATGTGAGTGCCTTAGTGGAAGGAACTGTAGTTCCATTTTTAAGGCATCAGTCTTCTAAGCTTGGAATCTTATTTAATGGTTAGCAATAGTGTCTCAAATATTTTTCCTCTAGGATGGGGTTTATGGTTAGCAAAAGACTATTTTTGGTCAGGTCACTAGGTATAGGAGAGTGATGTGTGTGATATCCTGGGCCTTTTAATAAAATATGGCCTGACCTATATAAATGAGATCTAAGGGAGATCACCTATTATACCATTTCAAAATAAATTTAGTAAGGTAGTTAAAATTCTTATAGGTGTATATTGAATGAAAATTCCAATGGCACAGTTGTCATGGCTTGGAATTGGCCCCTCTTATAATGTTAGCCTATGGTGGGTAGCACCTATATCCGGATTCTTGATGAGAATATGACAATATCATGTCTCTAGTCGAATGGGATCGGGTAAGAACAGTTTCAATGTTTTGGTTGGAGAATCCAATGTTGGTTTGATTTGGAATGGATTAAGTTCCATATGTTTACTTAATACATGAAGGTGAGTTGCGAAGTTGGAAACAAAATCAGAGCATTTGAACAAATCATCCTTACCCTTATAGTCTAGTTGTCATGTTCATTATTTCTGAAGGCATTTGAGGGACGACACTATCTATGGTCAGGAGGTTGTAGTTCCCCATGCTTTGAACAGGAGAAAAATTCTAGGGGAATTTGTGTTTTTCTATTTACTCGGGGTAAAATTTTTAAAATAGGGCTTAAAAAAAATTCAAGAGTGGGGACACTGATGTGGGTGTTTTTAAAAGGGAACTAATAAAAATAAAATCAAAAGAAATCATTATTATTATTATTACTTTTTTTATTTGATTTATTTTTAAGATACCACAATGGGGGTCTCTTCTACCCATATCTTGTGACCAGCATCACCTGGGTCTCCCATGGCTCATGTGTGGTCCCTCAATTGAGCCCCTATAGTGAAAACCACTATCTCTTCTATTTCCCTATATCATTTGATCTTCCTTGTTAAAATGGCGATGGAACAACAACCCCTCTCTCTTATACTTCCCTCTTGAATGAGATCCCTAGTCGAAACCCTCTATGGTGAGACCTCCCCCTCTACACGGCCCCCTATGATGCATTGTTTCAATGCATATTTCTATCTATTGGAGTTCTATTCATCTAGGTATTCCCTTCCCATTCCTTGGTTAGTGATTTTTTCTCTCAGAAACCTGATTTTATTATAGAAATTACCTATTTTAGGGTTTGATTAATTTTCTATTTCTTCTTATTTGGTTAGGTTTTGCAGTGGGTTCCTCAGGTCATGTTCTTGCGTATTCCGACATCTTCTACTGAAGGTGAAGTGGATTTGGTCCGATTCAGTTCACTACCACAATCCAATGTGATGTTTTATTTCCAATTAACTTTTTCCCACCTTATAATCTAGGGTATTTAATGTACTTTTCAATCAATAACATTTTATCTGGGTGTGATGGTCCTTTTCTAAATGTTTTGAGTACTTAATAATATTTGTAGAATGTGTTCACATTTTTTCTAGCATGCACACACATACATTTTTATGTATGTATATATATATCACCCTTATAAATATTTTCTTTATAGAGAGGGGAATATGTATTTTTGATTTAAGGATATATATATATATATATATGAATCTATATGAATTTTTTTCCTACGTGGTTGAGCCGATTTTGAGTGATTGTCACCAAATCTGTCTAGGGTGAGTGCTTACTTGGCCTAATGCTTAATGTAGGGTCCCATTCTTTCACCCTTAAATTTTATTATTGAATTAATTTATTTACATTTCTATCTGTTCTTATATTATAATTAATATAGTATGATTTTCATATTTAATGTTTCTTTGATATGAATTGTGTATGTTCATGAATGATTTAATAAATATGTTAAATGAATGTGTGGTAAGAAATGTCCTAATTTTATAATATAACCCCCCAAAATATGCACGTTTTTGTGAAAATAAAATGTAGTGAGTAAAATTTTGGGCTTTCATGCCTTATTATTATGTTTCATGTGTCGAATGTAAGTATGTTTCACCATTTTTTACATGAGTATTAAATATAACCCAAGACACCTTATTAGTGTAAGACCTCCTTTAATTGGATGTTTCCCAGGTAGGCATACGACATGATTCCATGACACTTTCTATATTGTTTATGATTTAAAAATGTAATTTCCATGGTCTATCAAATTAAAATAAGAATTCACTAAGTAAAAAAATTCCTTTTATCCAATGACATATTTTATGTCCCCATTGAACCTTATAAACTGATTTTTAATGTCATAAAAAAATTGATCGGTTTTAATAAAATGAAATGGATTGCATATGATGGTTTCAGATTTTAAATTTATGAATCAAATAGTCATGACACATATAGTATCGTTAAACAATTATTTCTGATTCTTCTTTATAAAATTCCTTAGGTTATCTGTTGAATTAATAATAATGTATATCAAGGAGAGTAACCATTGAGCCCAACACCTCACTTCTAAATTTTTGTCAATACATTATATAATTTTTCTCATGGTTGATTCTACACATTTTATTCCTTATTCCTTACATTACAATTCTTATACAAGTTGGTAGTATACCTTTAAATCATTCAATATAATGTTTCTTAACTACTTCCCAATGTCATGGGTTTATATTAAATTCCATTGGGTGACCAAATGATTATCCTTGATAGCCAGATTTATCTAAACATAATTAATGTATTGTGATTAAATATATATAATTTTTTTTATATTGTATTGTATTCATTACTTGTTATGGATTACATAATATTGACCCAGGGATAACATGGGATCCGTATTAAGTGTACATGGATGAAATCGCCATTTTATATGTGTAATGGCCCGATGTGATGGGGGAGATGCTTTGTATTTTCCAATTGATAGATTCCCAGACAATTAATTATAGATTAATGTGATACTGGTTACCTAAGGGAGAAACTGTGGATAGAGCCATTATTAGGATGGCTATGCTATACTATGGGTGATACTCACTCCACTATGTGTGATACATAGGATTCACTCAGAGTTTCCAGGCCTCAAGTGATACAAGAAGATATGTATGGATTATATATATTGTACTGGTTAGTATTGGATTATTGGATGTTCCCATTGTGACACTTGGGATTATTTTAGATCACATAGGATGGGAACAAGACTCCACCAATGGATTTGATGGATTTGAATTATTGATTGTTTTCTATTAGAAGATGAATTGTTTATTTTTGTTATCATTCGATTGTTATATATTGTGATGATTCCTTCTTATTATTTTCCCTTCTAATGTGTTGACATAAATATGAGGCCCCAAGATATAACACAAGAACATATGCATAATTTTGATAGTTTTTATGTTTAGTTGGGCTCATGTAATTTTTTTTTGATATTAAAAGTTTCCAACATTCTGTTATATAGATTTGGAAACAAACCATGGTATGGGAAGAGTTTCTTTTTAGGAACATAGACCAAGGTGTTTTTATTATTTATTTTATCATGAAAAATTTATTATTTATGATACTCTTCTTAATTTATATTTAATTTTAAGGATTGGGCTAGACACTGGTGGTGCTAGCCTATTGATATTTATGTATCATAACCTTCTTAGGATGCGATTTCATAGGTCTACCCAAGTCGTCATACATGCTTTTTGGTCCCTGTATTCATTTTTTGTTCTATTCTACATTTCTTGAACAAGAGATTTAGGAGCATAGGATAGAGCTAATGCTTGAGATTATTGTGAACCTCATCAATGGGAAGTTTTTCATTTATTAAAATGTCTTTCTATTTTTATTTCTTGATTTTGATAATTTAGAATCATCATTCATTCCTTAAATTTTTTAAATTAGTGTTTTCCACTTTAGTTCAATTATTATAAAAATTTCCTAACGATTTTTTCTGTAATTTATTATTGATTATATTATTGACCATTATTTATTCTTTTATAATGATATAATACTCTGATCTATATGGTAATAGTCTCCCCATAGACAAATAGTAGGAACTTAATTCAATTCGTCACCCTCTGGTGTTTTCATCAATGTGTTTGAAGTCTTATGACCCACCGGTACAGAAACATGTTTAATGGTAAACCATGTTGGGATGTAAAATGGATGTTACAAATGGTATCAATTTTTTTAACCAACATTGAAAATTAATTTATGTTTTTTTCTGGAGTTGGGATGGTAATAAGGATTGGTATTATAATAATTTTTAATGTTAGTCGCAAAATTAATATTATACGAAAATATTCTGAAATTCACGGTATGAGTGAGTTTGGGAACATGAGTGTTTTAAGGAACTTCTAAGAGTTTTCAGCTCATCATTATGGGATTATATAATTATAAGTGCATGAAATGAATTGTTAGAATTTAATTCCCCCATATAGTTCATAATTTATTTTGAGTGATGATTTTTTATTTTGTGAAATGTCATGATATTTTAAAATAGATGAAAATATTTTTTTTTTCACAGACCATATCGAAATATTAAAAAATGATTTTAACGTGTAATTTTTTGACTTTCTGAAAACCTTCTCCTGGAATATATGATGAGATAAAATTATATATTTATTAGACTTATGTTCTATGATAGTGAGACTATATTGTTTTTTATTTTCATTATAGTGAATGGAATAAAATATGTAATATAGGAACCAATTTGGAGAGGCTGTGGAAATGTGGTTTCACATAAGCCATAGGTGAAGAAAAATTTTGATCATAGTGTTTTTATATCATTTTCATGCCATGGATAGAGGAAAAAATCGATGATCCAATGAATGTCGACCATTTAGATTGGTTCCAGAAGAAAAATCCACCAATCTTTTCGGGTGATTCAGAATCACGATATGAAGAAATTTCGTTGAATGTGATGATTTGAGTGTTAAATTTCCTAATAACCCCAAATAATATAAATTTCTATCTATAAAGATATATTCTTTAGAATTAAGCATAATAGTGGTGGGATTTATTATTTCAATAAAAATTTGAACAAGATATTTCATTAGAGGATGATAAAAAATTGTATGAAAAAATAATATATCCTTACACATTTAGAATTTCTAGATTGAAAAAAAAATTGTTTGAATTTAGAGAAATACTTTTTGAAAGAGTATACAGCTAAATATATGAATTTAGTATCCTATTCACCTGAGGCTACTATAAGTGCATCCTTGTAGTCACACATTTATTGATATGGGTTAATGATAAAGATTCTCTAAAAAATCATCATTTTTATATCGGATAATTTGTAGATGGTAGGTAGAGAAATGGTGGAATAAAGGGACATATGAGGTAATACGGGTAGATGATGCATGATGATAACAATGGTAAATATAGGGAGCTCTAATTCTAGGAACAAGGAGTAGAGGAACCCATATCACAAATTCAATGGTATGACTCAGAATTAGTTGGTGGTATGATGGAATATTCCTCCAAAACCAATGAGTTAGACATGATATTTTCAATTTGGTACTTTTGATTATAGGAAATGTAATTATAAAATATAACCTAGAGTATGTCAAAATTGTAACCAGATGGTGAATATTTAGAGCTAACATCATAATAGTCCACAATTTTATTCTAGGGACACATCTCATGTCTCATAGATGTTGTATTCTTTGATCTTATATAGGTAGTAGAAGATTTTTCATTATAAGAACCAATAAATCCATTATTATTCTAGGAATACCATAACCCTTAACCACTATAATCTCAACATGTTAATAAAGAGAAAGGTGACACAAGTAATTAATTATATGCTTATGAAAAATTTATGATGGTGAGAGGTACACTTATTTTGATTTATACCCTGATGAAATAATTATTTGTTACAAGTGCACCGCATTTGTATTATTTTTATCACGATATTGATATTCTTTTTTTCATACACATTTGATTCCTTCTATTATAAAAATATTAAATACACTTTTCCAATATGCATTTTGATCCTAGATATGAAAATAATGATCGTTGAATATTGATGGCAAATAATAGTTTTTTTGATTTCTATATCCATGAGATATATGTATATTTATTAGTCATGGGTATAGATTTGTAATCCATGTTCAAATCCCGCATCATATTTTATACTTGAATGATTAGTTTTACAAATGATGATGGTGTCAGGAGTCTATTTATAAGATATTAGAATGTAACGGTAGGTGCAACATGATTGTTCTCCCCAAAAGTTGGATGTATGACCTGCCAGTTTGATGCTTCAAATGTATATTCTTTATATTATTTTATGAATATATATTCTATAACCATAGTGGATCATTTTATGTTGTTGTTCTCCATAATTTATTAGGTTTCTCCGAAAAAGAGAAGTATATTTTTCAATTTATCACAAACCATGGACCACTCCTATCAAAAATTATTTATATAAGATGGTCCAAAAAAGGAATCAAAATTTTGGTTTGATGATTTGGAATGATATTTTTTCATTCCGCATAGAATGAATTCCTAGGTAGCACCAGTTCTGTATATAAAAAAAGGAGGATGGAAATATTCACCATTGTGAATACTATTATAATATTAATCATGTAACGATGAAGATTCATTATCATATCTTGGGAATTGATGAACTATTTGATCAATCCAGTGGAGTCATGTGGTTCTATAAAGTTGACTTGATTTCATAATATTACCAACTATTGGTTCAATGGGAGGCTATTCCAAATATAGATGTAAGGATTTGATTTGTCCATTAGAAGTATGTGGTTATGACTTATTTATTACAAATTCACTAGTTATATTTGTGGAATTTATGAATCACATTGATAAAATTTATAGAGATTCATTTTTTGTTGTGTTTATAGATGTCATACTAGAATATTATAGAAAAAAATAAAACAATTAGAAACACATGGAAATGGTGTTAGTTATCATTCACGAAAATTTTATGTATGAAAAAAAAATTCAATGTGTGATTTATAGATTAAATATAATTGATTAATTGGCCATATAATTTATAAAAACTGTTCTTTTCAAGATATAGAAAATATAAGGGTGGTGAAATCTTGGGAGCCACAAAAAAATCATTTAGATATGTGGTTTCCTTCTCTAAGATACCTATTACCGACCTTTTTTGTGAATTTTCATGACTACATTCCCAATAACAACTTCAATTAGGAAAATTGGTCCATTACAATGGAATGTGGAATATAATTGTTTTTTACAGTTTGATTCTATCCATACATCAGAACTAATATTGATATTATCATAATTAGGAAAAGGGTATTTGGTGTTTTACCATTCTTTTTTAATCTAGTATGGGTTGTGTTCCCATGTATGGAGGTCAAGTTGTTTCCTATGGTTCATGGTAGTTGTGATTTCATGCTAAAAACTACCCAAAACATAATATAGAGTTATATTTTTTTTTAATTCGTTGATTACTTTTAATAATTTTCATTTCGGTGAGAAATTCACTGTGTTTTTAGATCATAAGGCACTAAAATACATATTATCACAATTTTTTTACAAATGAGTAAGTAAAATTTGTTGAAGTGTCTTCAAATATATGACAATGACTTAATGTATACACTAGGTAAGTAAAATTTTGTGACATATGAGCTAATCCATAATTCATATAGTTAGATTGATAGAAGGCCTCAAATCAATTAAAGATTTTGTTAGTGATAGGAAACATACACATGGATTGTGAACTTTTCGGTATTGTGGTTGTTTTCTTTATGGTTTCTTATTTTACTGATTTCATGGAGAAAGATAAATATGAAAAGAATTCTGATTATTACTGTGTTGCTATGAGTAATAAACACAATGTAGGGACGACCATTAAGGGATTTATTAATAAATGATAATAAGATCTCTATTTTCTAGAGAGAATAGTTTCACATTTGGTTTTCAAATAATAACTTCTTAATTATAATTATAATTTATAATACACAAAATCATTTGATCAAGAAAACAACGTAGATGATTCATTGGATCATGAAAAAAATGGAGACAGATCTGATTTATCAAAAATAATATGTGGAGCAGTGTCTATCGACATTTTTGTAAGAGTTGAGTGGTTATGTGTTCTTGATAATATCTCAAAGGCTTGGGAATCATCCTTTTTGAAAGATGGGAAATTTATCTCAACAATACGTATACCCTTTTGATATATCATTTTTTGATGGTTAAGTGGAATATTGATTGGATTTACACCAATGGTTAGATCATTGTATAATGTGATTCATATTTCTATATTGATGAATTATTACTCTGGTACTTTCCATGTTATTTAATGGGATCAAGTTGAAATAGAGATGAATTCTATATTGGTTCATGTGCCAATGTTGATTTTGGATAGGCAAGATAAAGTCTTTCATGTGAAAATAATCAGTCTACTGAGGGTTTTATGTCATGAAGGGAAGACTCAAGAATAAACATGGAATAATTATAATAATATGGAAGAGAAATGGAGAAAAATATTTCATGGAAATGGTGGTATATGATTTTTTACCGATGGAATGGACAATAGTCTATACAATTTAACACCCTTATTTTTATTTACATGACCCATTATTTTTATATTTTATGAATATAATGTGATTGTTTTATGTTTGAGGAGGATCAAAATTATGTTTTCATTTTTTTGTGGATTTTCTATATGTGTAGTGTTTGGGTTAAATTATTAAAAATCGTGATACACTTCATAGGAAATCAAGAAACTAAAATAGTTGGAAATAAATAGGTGCCTAATATCTCAAAAATGTATGATTTCCAAGGAAAAACCATGGAAGATATGATATAGGGTAATAGCAATATTGTCGCATGGTTTTTATACCAGTGTGATTCAACTATGCAAGGTGGGTTTTGTGTTAGTTGATTGGGCATGTTAAAAACGTGGTTTCCCTGACTGTACTCCCTAAACACACACTGTTCAAAATTCGATCCCTGTTTTTCATAGATTATTCAAATTTTCTCTTTAATCCCTTTACCCCTTAAATAAGTCAATTCACTATTTCCTCCCAATCCCTATTATGTAGAGACCTTTACTTTCAACTCGGGAGAGATTTCTAGGTGGACCTAAGTCTGATGGAGGCCAATACGTGTTAGAAAGTGATCATTCATCATCATTTTTATTATAATTCCCCATACTATCTCTTTTAAAATCATGTATTTAGTCTTTTGGGGATAAATTAACGTTTTTTATGATAATCATGATGATATATGAACATTATGGTTTATGGGGGTAAGATATATTATTCAATATTAAATAACTATGTCGGGTGTTTTAATTTTTCATATCATTCATCATTTTCAGTTAAGTTTGAGATGTATGTGGCATTAATATCGAATCCACATTATTAGAATAGGAAATAATAATTCAATATTTGAATAATTTAATGAATTGAATTTTGAAATTTATTTTTTATCCTTGTTGTAAACCCTATTTAATGTCAATTTTGTGAAATTATGAAATTGTATTAATTTGTAGAGAGTGTATTGGGTCATGATTTTAAAATTATATTTTTTAAATGTATAATTTTTTTACATTTTTATCCACTAAAAGACATGTTTTCTTTAAATTAATTTTCATGGGTTTCTTAATACATTATTTTCTGGTGTTCATATACATTAGTAATGTGTAAGGGTAAGTGGATTCCCCCATCAAAATGATCTAGATAATGGGGTGATGTTTCACCCATTAATATTGTTCACCATGTGGTCTCTAGGTGAAAAGAAAAATCACCCCTGATGAGTATCAGGATTTCCATAGTTTTCATCATGAGATGATTTTTGGATGTGATTAAATGAATGGGTATTCCAAAATAATTTTTTTAGTAATTATATTAAATGGTTTGTTTGGTTTCATTCAATGGAGAACTATTTGATTTGTAAATTTTATGGATCAAAACATTTATTTGTGGTTGATAAAAACATCAATATTTTTTAAAAATTCATTTATATAAATGTCCTATAAAGTTCTATCCTAGTGGCATGAGTTGGGAAGTAATTATAAAAATTATACTGGATTATATACTCCCCCCTTCTTAGATAGTTTAGTGAATTTGAAGATGTGATATATTGAGAAATGGGAAAAGACATGGTATATCGGTTTATTAGTCATTAATCACAGGATCTTGGGATGAGCATGTTGATTTGGAACACTGATTCTGTTTTTAGTGCCCCAAACATGGTATCCTGGAGAAAATTCCTTAATTTATTACATTAGAATGATTACAAGAAATAAATCATTGAAGGAATTATCACTATATACGTTTTGGTATACCATATTACATACATGATACAAATATTACATTGGGAAGTATAAAATAAAACATGAATCATAATAAAATGAACTTAACGATAACATTTAAAAAATATTCAAATACTTCTTCTTTATATCTTTTGGAGAGGAAACAAAATAAGAGGAAACTCAAATTAAAATAATGAGTTAAATATGGTTGAAGTAGTAATGAATTAATGGATGTTTTCTACATGGATAGAATAAAATATGATTAAATAATTTCATATACATAAGGTCATGGGTCTGAAACTAAATCATTGATAGTTAACTAATCGAATAATAACATTGAATATCAATAAGTGAATTGATAATGATAGAATGCATAACGATTGAAAACTAAGACATATCATCGAGACTTCAAGATAAGAATTTAATACCATCATTGATTCTCCCTAGGAATCTAATACTATCAAGTCTTCATTCCTAGACTACATTACTTTTCAGGATTCATGCTTTAAATCTAATACTCTCAAGGATTCACTCCCGAAATCTAATAAATTTGCAAGGGCTTAGACACATACATATCTCGTTTCATTCTTAATAAACTGATTTATCATGGGGAATGTATGGACCGAAATCCAACCCATGTGATACCATTTTAAATCATTCTTCAAATATTGAATAATTTAATTAATTGATAAATAATAAAATATCTATATTGAGTAAGGATTCATATTTATCAATATTTCCCAACATAATCAAATAAAATCCAAAGTAAAAACAATATGTAATTTTTATTTATTTATTAACTAATAATGTCCATGATAAATAATTATGATATTTAGGGGGAATTTATTGTTTATTATTTAATTAAAATTGAATAACTCAAGGGCATGGTAATGACTACAAAAATGATAAAATATTGTGAATATCAATACTATCCTTGGGAAAATAATCAGAAGAAATATTGTGGAATAATAAAGATAATATCAATAAAACATCCTATTTATATTATATATTCCAAAAAGGGTTATTGACATTGATTCATAGAAATAAAATTAAAATATCCTTAAAATAATTCGTGAGGAAAATAATTGTTAAATAGTCCAAATTGTACCATACAAATTTAAAACATTTGAATCATAAACCCCTTGAAAGAATAAAACTAAATTAAGGATAAAATATATTTATAATATGGATATCTATCAAATTTCATTTCAATGGATATATATATATACACCTCATAAAATAAGATAGTTTTATAACAAAACAAAATTCCTCAATTAAAGAAATCTATGTAAAAAATCTTTTACCACATTGGTAACATAGTTATCGTAAACCTCATGAAAGTGAGATAATATAATGGATAAGTAAATCCCCATAAATTTGTATATATGAATTATAAAATCCATTCATGGGTAGTCTATACACCATATAAATAAACTAGTTGATAATATGGAATTTTCCGCAATGAAATACAGTGAGACTATAAATCCCCTCAAAAATGTGGTAAAAAGTAAATTTGAAAATGAAACGTCAATAATATTCAAATTTAAAATTTAAAATAACATGAGTATAACATAATTAATTATATAATATATCAAATTGTAGAAGATATACAATATAAAATATGTAACTATTGAATATGACATATGTCTCACTAAGCTAATAAATGAGATTAAAATCCCTTACCTTATTCTTCATTTTGTTAGAACATTATTTAACATCATGACAGAGGTATTTTTGAATATTATTTAGTTATTTCAGAACCATAATAATATTTATAATATCATATGTGATTATTTTATATCATATTACATTTTTTTAAATAATCTTTCATTATTTTCACTGATTCAGATGCCAATTGACTTGTTTTTTTAGTATGTTTTGACTTTTTAAATTTTTTTTATTACAGAGATAATTATTTATTACACCCCATATTTTAATAAATATAATACTTTTGTGATATATTTATTATATATATTAGTATTAATCCATGAAAATTGAAGTAGGAAAATGTAATACACCATTCATAGAGAAGATAGTTCTTACATATGCATGAACATTGTTTCGTTTTTATTGTCATATTAAAAGAATGAATAGAAAATAGTATATAAAAATTTTATAATTCCATTATAGTTTTTGAATATTATATATCCCATATTTTCATCAAAAACATCCTTTATACATTCTATGTAATTGGTGAACGAATAACATCTCATTTGGGAGGCGGTAGTCCAGATATCCACAAAAGAGTTTATCGTATTGAAAAGATTGTAAATCCTAATGGAATATATTATATATTAATAAAATTTATATAAATAAAGTATAAATATCATATAAAAAATATAAACAATAAATCCATTGTTATTTCCAACCCTCAAATATGGTCATGGAAGAATGAATAACAATAGACCGTGAGGTGGTAATTCGTCGTAGACATTTATAACGATTGGAAATACAGTTTGATGGAATTGTGTGTAGTTTTAGGTAGTAACCGTAAATTAAAAAATATAATTATAATTAGGATTCCAATTTAATTACATAATAATGATATAATAATAATTTAAGGGGTTGAAAAAGAAATACAACAATAGTTCTCATTGAAGTGTGTCACCACATTTTCGGGTAGCTTTTTTGATTTATAGAAAAATAAATACTTGGATGGAATTATGAAAAAATTTATTCCACTGGATTAGGGTATGGATGTTTGGATTTCATTTTTTCCGTATTTGAATCAGTCAAAAGGAATGAGGTGTCTGAGGAATGGGAACACTGAATTCCATTTTTATTGGGGGACGAGAGGAATCCTTATAAAAAATAAATGGTAAACACTATTGTGAGGAATACCTTAGCACATGTGAAAAAAATAAAAAATAATGGAATGAAGTTGAATTATTATCAATCAAAGATCACCAAACAGAAAAATAAAATCATTTTTATTATTTTGTTCCATATTAATTAGGTTTCAAATTTTTTATTTTGAGTTGTCATTTTGGTAAATAGATTTTTTTTCCTAATTAAGTCATCCATGAAGAATGAATTAAATTGATAAATATTATAAAATATATACCTATTTATTATAAGATATTAAATATAAATTATAATATAATATCCAATATATTTTGGAAATTAATTTAATATAAGTGTACGTAATGTGAAAAAAATTGCAATAACCATAACCATTCAAGAAAAGGTTCTACTATTTAGTGGTCTATTTGATAATTATAAAATATAAATTGTCTCATTAATGTACCATATTTTATATTTATTTAAAATTAAAAAAAAATTCAAATAATATAGTATTTAAGGTAATTTTAAATCATTTAATAAAATATCATTTATTGTAAAATAACATTAATGAAATTTTGGATATTATTTATTTAATAGTAATTTAAATATATCAAAAAAATATTTCAATTAAAAACTATTAAATTCACGCATATTTAACATAATATATTAATATAAAAAAATAATTTAATACGATAATTCATTATATTTTCTTTAGTTATACTTTTTTAGAATTATTATTTTTAATTAATTTTTATCACAATAATCCCTGTATTGGAATTTGTAATGAATTTAATGTAATTGGTCATGTTAAAAATAATAAAATATATTATCATTATTAAAAATTAATATACCTTTCAAAATAATTTTTATAGCTTAAAATATGATGTTTTTAACATGTCTCAAAGATTTATAAGTGTTAAAGGAAAGGAATGTTTTTTATTTGTTTTTTACCTTACTTAACATACTATAAAGGTCACTTTTGAGGAATAGTTTACCCAAAAAGTATAAAAATATATCCTATGATGGAGATGTTTGATATATTTCTGTAAAATGGGTGTTGGACACGTTTTGATACATTTAAACACATTATATTCTATGTTTAATCAGTATCTAAGCTCGTTCTTACCTTAATTACTATAATTAATTTTAACTGCATTCAAAAATCATTATGGTCAAAACATTTATTGAAAATATTATTATATAAATATTATATGTATTCCAAATAACTATTCCTAGTTTTATCAAATTCAATTCATAAAATTCAGAAAAATTAATTTAAAGCTAATCCTAAAGACATGTTAGAAAAGAGGTTTTTTATAGTAAAAATGTATAAATTTTCACTATTATTTTAAATCTAAATTAACTATAACAATAATTAAAATGACCGAAATTTGATTAATATATGTATAGTTTATCAATTTATAAATTTATAAATTAAAAAATTATAATTTATCCTACTAAATTATTTAGACAATAGAAATGTCAATAAAAATTCAATGTTTTTGACTTTTCATTTTTTTAAGACCAAGACCCAATTTATTAAAGAGAAAAAAAGAACTAAAAAAGTCAGAAGGAGGGGATCTTATTACATTATTTTTCAAATAATTGAATAAGATCAACTGATAACTCATCCCACCAAGTAATTCTTTGTTTGATCCCTTTGTGGGATATAACATCAACAACCATGTTTTCTTCGCGGTAGGAATGAATGGAAATGTATCTGAGCTCTAGGTGTGAAGTTATTCAATTCATCCAACGAGTAGGGATTGGCCAGGAAAGGTATACTGCACCTTTCCATATTTTATAAATAATAGTAGTCGAGTCTGTTTCGATACAGATATTGTTCTAGCCCTTTATCTTAGAAAATTCAATAGCTTGAATCACAGCCTCCATCTCAGATTCAAGTTAAGAGG
Organism: Viscum album; assembly: GCA_963277665.1. Taxonomy (NCBI): domain Eukaryota; kingdom Viridiplantae; phylum Streptophyta; class Magnoliopsida; order Santalales; family Viscaceae; genus Viscum; species Viscum album. The sequence continues at coordinate 1,270,630,337 of OY728160.1, forward strand.
ATGTCCCACATCATCCATAGAAGTATCCAAGATAGTGCCCAATACAATATCTAAAGATGTCACCACATCCGGTAGGACCCAAGTTCCCTTTGGAGGCTCCATCAAGAATGACCTTGATCAAACCTAGCAATGGGGACTGCTAGAACACCTCCAATGTGTGCCTCAGAGGACTGTAGAGTCCCTCAATCCGGATCCAATCAAGAATCACAAAGTATCCAACCGAGTTGTCACAATGATATTTTAAATTTTTTTTTTTAAAAATAGGTTCTCAATTAAAAGACGGAAACACTAACTTTAAAAAAATAGATCTTTTTATGTATAAAATGGAATTGTTCTAATCTTATGTTTACCAAATCTATTGGATGATTTTGGATAATATTTTATTTAATATATATAAAATAATTAATTTTTCTTAATTTATTGATATCTTATATTTAATTCTATGTTTATTGTTGTGTTTCATACACACACTCCAATATAATTTCATTGTGTTAAATTTTACAGGTGTTACATTCTCCACAAATAAACTAAATTTAATCCTCACAATTGAAATTTAAACTTGGTAGGTAATTAGGTGTTCAATATTTTAAAATCCATATATTGAAAAATTGGACATAAAAAATGGTTGTATAAAAATATCCTATTAATAAATGAGAAATTAAATTACTATAGTTATATGAAATAACATATAACAAGGCATCATTGTGGGAGAACCTTAGTAGAATGAGAAAAATATGGACATAGAGGAAATTCATATAAAATTATAGTGCATTTTTGAGGTCATGGGAAACAATTAGGTGAATGAACAATGGAAATTTAATTGACTCAAAATAATAAATTTGTGATGATTTAAAAGACTATAGTTTCAATAAAAATAAAGGTATTAATAGAACACACACACACACACAGATATATATATATATTATGATAATTTCTCTAATGTTCGGTAATTTTTATTACAAACTTTGAATATGTAGAAATATACTTAATTGATATATTTATTTTTCATAAGAATATTATCATCCATTGGTTGTGATTGGTTCTATTCATTATTCATCACATATAAATATCAAATTTTTTTGAATGATTGAATAACTAAAATTTAATTTTAAAGGATATTATGATCCATGATAGAGGAAAAATTATATTCTCCAATCTCAAAGTATTTTTTATACAATTATGGTTAATACATTATTCTCTAAACATAAATCTTAATAATACTACTTCATCATTAAATTATATTTGTTATGTTGACTAAAAATAATTACACATTAACCCAGATATCTTCTGGGATAATGGTATGTGAGGAACCATTATCGTCCCCCAATCATGTGTTATAGCCCCACCACCTCTCTGTATGTGATGGTATTTCACCCAACATGCCTGTTGTACGTTTTTTATAATTCATTAATAGAGTTCCTATAATGTTTTAAAACAATTTGATGGAAATCTAAGAAATGAAATTATTCATTAAATTTCCTTTTTTCTAGGTCATTCATCCATAATGTATTCCAATACCTCTAAAAATATGTTTTGAAAATATATATCAATTACACCTCAAATAATATTTCCACTAAAATTCTTACTAATAATATGGTTGTTATTTCCTTGTTTTTGATCTAAAATATCATTAATAATTGGATAATACAATCACATTTTACATAATAAGAGGTGTTTGAAACATATAACTTATGATCAACCATAATATCATAATCCGCTGATGTTATCTATACATTATAATTTATTAAATAGATGTGTGCTTATATGATATCACTCTAGTCTATCTTATGGACATGTTCCCTAATCTATTATTTTCTAATTATAGTTTCCAATATTTCTACTAAAATTACTTTGATACCAACTATATTTCCCCAAACTTATAAATCAAGAGACCATGCCATATTTTATTATATTTTCATTGTGATTAATAAAATCTAGAAGGAATTATCTGTTCAGTATTATTGGTAAAAAAGATTGCATATATTATTCCAACAATATTTGGAAGAACAAAATGGAATATGATTCATAATAAAATTAAATGAATCACATCATTCAAATATCATTGAGTGGCTTATTCTTAATGACCTTGGGAAAGGAAACCAATAAATGGTGAGGTGAAATGCATGATAATATTCATGTATGGATAGATAATTAATGAATCAATTATCAAAATCAATATGTCTAGGAATAAAAAATGATCGAATAATTCCATCTAGAATAGAACCTCACTTGAAACATATCCATGGATATTATATCTAATCTAACAATCACATGGAACATCAATAAATTATTTCATAATGATGGAAGGAATAATGATTGATATCTAAAAAATCATGATAGAATCATTCCAAGAATCTAATATTTTAAAGGAATAATTCCATAAAGTTAGCATAATAAAGGAATAATATGAAGAATACGATACTTTCTTGGATTTATGTAAAATATCTAATACTGGAAAGGCTTTCTAGAAGTAATTAATAATTGATTGAGTCCTAGGATAAACCATATGTGGTTTGTTTCAAAACTAATAATAAATAGAGGGGATAAAATTAAATGGTCCCTTACCCATGTCATATAAGTCCAAATAATTTCTCACATTTTGAATAATCACTTAAATTAATAAACAATCAAATATCTTCATGGAGAAAAGGATACATAGTTATCAATAATTACCCATTTATTAGAATAAAATTAAAATTAAATAAATCATATTGAAGAATGGTATATGGCTTAGAAAATAGTTATATACATGATAAATAATTTGGATATTTAAGGGTAGTTTAATCCTCATTATTCATTGTAATGTGAATAACTCAAGGGGGAGTTCATCACTACAAAAATGATTCAATTTAGTTTATGGAACTACTATAATTTGATTAAATAATCTTCAATCATATATATGAAGAAATAAAAATTGAAAAAAATGATATCCACATTCCCATATAATTAACTACAAGGGGTTTTAATTTTTATGAAGGTAAATTCGATTAAAATGTCATTAAAACCATTCTTGAGGATATTAATATTTAATCATTTCAAGGTGTCCCAAAAAAATTTGAAACATTTGAATCAAATTCCCCATTAGGGTATAGAATTTAATTAATAAACTAATGTCATGATAATAATGATATTCATGATATATCATGTCAATGGATAATTATATACACCCCATACAATAATATTGGTGAATAAAATAACAATAATATTAATCAATGAAAATTTTGAAAAAAAAATCAATTACCACTTCGGTAAAATTGAAACTGTAAACCACATGAATGATAGATCGTAAAATGGATATGTAAATTTACTTAAATTTGGGAATAAAAATTATAAAAACTATTCATATGTATTATATACCACATATGATGAAACTAGTGGGGAATATACAATATGTCTAACAGAAATAAATGTGAGACAATAAATCCCATTGCAACCATTTTATCTTTTGAATTGGAAACCCAAAAAGTGATAATATTTAAATGATAAATTCAAAATAACAATAATGTAAAGGATTTCGTTAAATTATATATAAAATTGGTTAGTATATACAACATATAAGTGATGTAAAAGGTGACTATGTTAATTGTCTCACAGATGTTAAATGTGATATGACAATCCCGTAACAAATAATTCCTTTTGGTTGAAAATATTTACCCTCATGTATAATGGTATTAGTAATTATAATAACTTATTAAATTATTATAATCATGTGTATAATATCACATATTATATTTTTATAACATTTTATCACCCATTTGTTTATAATCTTCCATTATTCTTATTGTTTTAGGTGTTAATTTCTATGTTTTTCAAATATGTTATGACTTGTTATTTTTTTCTCCTATTTCATATTTAATGATTTAATAATCTCAGTATTTTAATCCATGATTTAATTTACTTATATATTCATAATATATGTACTATTGTTAATCCATAATATTTGGAGAAAGGAAAATTAACTACACCATTTATGGATATAGTAGGTTATACGTACACATGAACAAAGATTCCATTTTCTTATTATATTAAAGGAAATAAATGTAAATAGTATATATGTTTTTAATATTTCCAAATTGATTTTTTTATCTTATATATCTCGTATTTTTATTTAAATCATCTTTTATACATTCTATGTAATGTTGGATCGAATCATATCACTTTGAGGAGGCGGTAGACCACATGTCCACAAACGATGTAATTATATTCCCACAAAATATAATAAATTTAGGTATATCATAAATATTAATTAATGAAGAAAAATTACATTATAAATATCATATGTAACATATATAGTCTTTTAATCTATTACTAATTTCAATATTTAAATTTTTAATGGAAAAATGAACGACATCGCTTCGTGAGGCGGTAGTCCGCCGTACACAGGAATGATGATTGTGTATCCCATTTGATTGATGTTTGTGTAGATGTACGAAGTACCCATTCGATAATAATATATATGCTTTTTAGCATACTGATGTTATTATATAATTAATAAATATGAACAATTGAATGGGTGGATAAAGAAATAAAATCAATGTTCTCATTGAATATTGTTACACATTTTTTCGGTAAACCCATTAGGTTTACACATAAATAACTAATTTGTATGATTAATGACCAATGTTAGGATTCTATAATAAGTTTAAAAAATTTGGGAGTTTATTTTAGTAGTAGTTTTACAATAAAAAAGGATTTATATGTGTGAAAAAGGGGGAGAGTGAATGTTTTTTTATAGTTGAATAAGTATCGAATTCTTTTTAATAAAAGAGGTATAAAAATATTGGGAGGTATCCCTTACGTCATGGGCTTCCAAAATGGAAAAATAGTTGAGTTTATGGGAAATATGTTCAATACACACTCAAACTACCCAAAAATGAAATCATTTTTATCAATTTACTACCATCATCATGAAGGTATGTGACTCCATTTTCATCACCACACCACATGGATGATATATATAAGTATATAATAAATTATATATGATATTATAATAATTATATAATGATAATATATTACATTTCAAATTATTATAATGATCATAAAAAAATGAAATGATACTCATGTGTACATACAACCTATAATCTATATGATCGTAATGTACTTCATTTTTCAAAACAATCCTTCATGATAGGTTTTAAAAGTACAGTTTATATAAAAATATGATTGTTATGTGTTGATTAATATTCTCTATATGATGAAAATGTGTAATATGACCTTCAAATATATCATTAATGTCAAAACATGGTTACGAAAACAAGGTAGTTGACAACTGGAACAGTGAAAATAATTAGTTTTTAGTAAGGAAAGAGTTATATGATGTCTTAAAAGGATCATATATGATATTAAAAAAAATTAATATGGTTAATTTATATGTTAATGAAATGTTCAAAATAACTATACTTCAATATAATGACTGTTAAATCAATTGGAAGAAAAATCTAATGGAATATGTCTCAATTTCCATTCTTTAAGGCACATTTGTGGGTTATGCAACAATTTCATTTAAATGATGAATACAATACCAAATTAATAATTAATATTACCTATAATTCATACATCATTTTTTTTGCATCAATTTTAATTTTTTTTATCCAAATAGATTTTTTTGAATATTATCGTGTGGTAGGACATTTCTTAACTCAATTTCCATTCATTAGGTTAAACTTATTCATAAATGATTATTCCATTATTTTATTATTTTTATAATTAATTTTTGTTAAATTGTGTTTTATTTCAACCTTTTATGTGTTTTTAAATATGAAACATGTATTCGGTCCATTTATTTATTCTTTAATTAATTTTCTGAACATTATAAGGGTTTATTTGACAATATCATTTTAATTGATACTGTTTATTCATGAAATTCATATGACAGAAATTGTTTAGAAATATTCTAATAAAACCATTTATTTTTTTATATCATAATGTTATTCAAGATATTTTTGTGTAATTGTAAAATTTCTAGTATTTTTAAATTAATTAGAAGGGAAATATTTTTAAAAAAATTAGACATCACTTTTCTCTTTGGTAAGAAATATATTTTTATCTAATAATATGTTTTTCTAACAATATTAAAATTGTATGTTAGCCATTAATAATTATTTATTATTGTCATTTTTACCCATTTTACTTTTTAAAAACTAATTTAAAAGTAATATTATGTCTTCTTAAAATCAATTAATGTTTAGCTATTTCAAAAAAAATTAATGGAAATCATATTATTATTATTTCAACAAGGAACATTCAGAACATTTTTGCCGTGAAAATGAATATTATTTTCAACCATAAAGGAATATATGAAATTACCTTTTTAATGACCAACTTTTAATTTTAGCTTCCTTAAAATGTTAATTTGTTTATATTGATGAAAATTAATTTCTAAATATTCTATAAATCCAGTGGTTTTAAAAATGGGTTTCAAATAAATGTTTTTTCAAAATAATTTTTCTTATAAAAATTGATTTTGAAAATGCAATGGATGATTTCTTCCAGAATTTTTTAATTATATTTTTATGTTATTTTAACACATATATGACAATAACCAAATATTCATACTCTAATGGGTACATGTTTTACTAATATCATCATTATTATTCTTATTTATGGTTTATAATGAATTTGACCGATGAAAGTATTGAAATTCAATTCATGGATTAATTTTTTTGTAGTCCTTAACATCCCTTCATATTATGCATTTTCCTGTGATCATTATATATTTAGTTTCCAATATTACCCATATTATTTTTCAAAGACATGTTTATTTGATAAACCATTTATAATTTCTATATACTGTATTTTGTATTAAATTTTAATATTTTATATGGGTAAATATTGATAAATCTATATTCTTTAATCAATATGAATATTTTTTAAAATAAATATTGACACGTGAATTAAATTTATTATTTGCTACATGAGGAATGGTTTGGGGAATATGTTATCCGTGGGGCCCAAACACTATATTTCCCCTTATTTCATAAACATGCATCATTAAAAAATTTATCATGCCAAATTAAGAAGGTTTCTACCATTAGTTTTAAACTATTTAGTAAAAGGTTTTGATGGTAGAGGAATCAATTGGATTTATTTTTCATGACCCATCATTGGTCAGGGCCTGAGCCATGAATACCCTAAACCCACCTCCATAATCCATGGGTGGAGACAATAAATGAAGGTGTAAATAGACTCATTGCTTACCCTTCCTTTGTATATGTATTCACACACACTGGAAAATCGATGAATAGTGTAGAGGTAATGAAAAGATACAATAATTAGAGTGATAATAATTCATGTTTATAACCACAAATGAATAAAAGAGTACAACCACATACAATGAAATCAAGAGTCAGAAAAAATAAACACCCAATAAGAATTAATTCCCAAAAATACAAAATCTAGAAAAGTAAAATACTAAGAGTGCCATGATGCTAATCTTCAAGCTACGACCATCGTACGCAGTTCAATCACCATTTATCCCTATCCTCCTCTAAATTCTTGGTCAACCTGTAAGCCATCTATAAAAAACATGAATGATTTTGTTAGAATACCATGAAGGTGTGAGTATATGATACCTAGTATAACACCACAAAAAGGGTGAAGGGGGGTAGTAATAGATACAACTGAATAGAAAAGAAGTATATAGAACAATGTATGGTAAATAGAGGATAGCTAAACCAGACAAGAGAGTTAAAGTGAACTTATCAAAACATGGAGAGATTGAAACAGTGAGAATAAGATGTTCTTATTGATTCTTATCTACCTATAGTAGGATATTAGACTCCTTTAACCATGAGCATATAATCCTGGATATCACATGGCATACCCCAGAAATATTTTCTTCTTATAGAAGTAGATTAACCAAAACTCATTAAATGATAAAGGGTTAACGAATATATATATATATATATGTGTGTGTGTGTGTGTGTGTGTTCAAGTTAATAAATCCCAAAATGAGATAGTAAAGGAATCTCCATCTCATAGTTCATCCTAAAAAGTGTAGCCAACATTTCCAAAGTAATTCCATCTACGATTACCAACACCTCACACATCTACCATGAACAAGCATGTCAAAGAGATTTAATCACCACAAATTGAAACTGTTATCTTTGGGTTTCACTGAAATTCCCACATAGTTTTAGGTCACATCACAAGGATGCATCCCTGGGGGGAATCATCCCTCTTTCTTATCTGTTTAAAAGAACATCAATCCACACATCATCAATGTGCCTAGTTGAGGGGTCTCCAATTTAAGAAAGGATCAGGTTCCTTAGTAAGACAAAAGGGACCAACTCTGTTAGCCACTAAGGAATTCCAATGCCTAGTCCAGCTAGAGGGTACCACTTGAGAAGGTCACCAGGGGATGCCACTACCTAATCTGACTAGTGGGTAAGCCTAGTGAGTCGTCAGGGAAACACTACTACCAAGGCCACCTACATTTTTCACTGAGAAGATTCCTTCAAGGGATTCCACATCCCAACCCTACTAGAGGATAATATTTTAATTTAACGGAACTCTATTACTGATTCTTACTAGATGGTATATCCAAATGGTCATCGGGGAATGCACCTACCTAGTTATTTTGGTGTCTAAGATAGGAAGTTCAATTGCGGAACTCCACTATGCATCCCATCATGAGGGTAAGCCCGGTAATACCATAAGTAATTCCTTATCCCAGCCCAGCTAGAAGGTAATCCCCATAGTACATTAGAGGTTCTATATGATCTCTGTCATGATCGGGTGTTGACTAAATATGTGTCATTCTAGGAACATCCAATATCATACCTCGAAATCCACTGCATTGGGAACCATCACATTCTACATTGGAAAAACTCAAGATAGGAAATTTATGGGCAATAATATGAATCCAAAATATAGATATATGAGGGGAATAAGATTCAAAATTATGTACACAGTGGGTATGGGTCCTATATGATGTGTAACCCCACCGTATATCCTGGCCGTATACAAATCTATACTTGGTTACTAAAATGTTTAGATTTACCATTGGGTCTGCATGTGTACTCCTATAGTACATATAATATCTAGCCAAAAGGAAAACAATCGTGTTATGCTCATATTTGGTCTAATGGTAAAAATATAATTTCACTGGAATCCCTCTACAAATGGATCTATATAACTAAATAGACAGCACCGTTTTGATCCTTGTGAAAAACACTCATGATCGACTATTCGTTCTCCCAAATTGGACATTAGTGAAGAATTGTTCTTTCAAAGAATTCTACATGAATAGTGTATTATTGGACCCAAATCTTAAACATGAAATAAAATTTATAAATCCCCCCATTTTGATCCTCACAAAAAAATTCACATAATTTACTATTAATTATCCTCAATAAAACTCTAGATGAATATTTCATATTTCACTACATTACACTCAAATGCCATATCATGTGGCCCAAGCAAAGATCATAAATTAATATCTTAATATTGTTACCAAACCATTTGCCTAAATATCAGGGTAACAAATTCTGTTTATGGCTCAAATATTTGGTGTATTATTTAATAGTTTCAACATATATAATATTCTGCAACAACAACAACAACAATAATAATAGTATTGGGTGCATCGTGGACCCAAGTCAGGAACACAAATTTAATATTCGTCATTTATCTGGAATCATCTATATTAATGTAAGGGTCAAGTAACTACAAATAGTGCATCAATTGGACGCCATTTTGAGTTGTTATGGTGGGTCAATGTTTTAATAATAATAATATATTTTTATTTTTTCTGAATTTTGAGGACCCACACCGCCAACCTGATAATGGAATCCAAAATTTTTCATAAAAAGACCACATAGAAGGTAGTGTCACATTTCCATGGATAGTACAACCATTGGATGATCTAAAACCTATTTAAGACAACATACCCATTTGTAAATAATATTAAAAATACTATTATCATTATTATTTTTTTAATTAGGGTTAGGGTCACCGCTTCTCCTCCCACATGGGATTCCACCTTGGCCACCCAAAGCCATACATTCTCATTTGTCTCTTCCAAATGCCTCCTACCACAACCCAGTTCCACCATGGTAATGCTCACCTAGACCACCCTACTACATGTCTTCTAGGGATGCTACCATTTGGACCACCCCACGCCACACTGCATGCCTCTCCCAGAATCTATTATGAGATGCCTCTCTACTAGTCTAATCGGATCACCCCAGTCTCATTAGATGTTGAAACCTCTATCAAGTTCTGTATCAACACCACTTCTTCTTGATTGTATTTCAAAACCTCTGTTTTCCTTGAATCGACTATCAAAATATACAACGGTTGTTTTATTCATATTGTTTGTTGTTGAGTCTCTATTCATTTATGATATAGAGTAAAACCTTATAAACTATCATCCATTCATATTGATGATTACTGGTCTATGCTGAACTTGATTAACTATCATGGTTTCATCGATCCACCACAAATCTGGGTGTCAAATCCAGCTTTGATCACCTGGTAATTATCGATCTAGGAACCACGGGGTTCCAATGATGAAGAATTCCAAGAACAGGAAAGGAAATTTCTAAATAGATTTTATTATCATTTTTTATGTGTTATTGGCCTACAATCAAGGAAATTATCTCATAGTTAGATAATCAAAAGTGAATAAAATATTATTTTCCATTATTGGGGCATGAAATATATGTTAGTGGGATTGATTCAAGAAATGTACTTGAAATATATCCAACATTTAAACCATGGGAAAGAACACCAGTTAATGAGTCTTAAATATATTGGTTCAATAATCAATGATGAAGGACATTCCCTCCACAGTTTTTTCTGTTCGTCGCACTTTTAATCACCCCGATCTGATGTTTCATCATCATCTTCTGTCGTTGGTAATTGCTTGCGAGTGGAATGTATAGGAGAAATTTTCATTGAAAATCCCAAGGTTATGTGGAAACCCAGTGAAAACCTTAAAGGAGATATATTTATAAACATATCATTAGTTAAAATATTTAATTAATAAAATAAATTAAATATTAACTAATCAACTTAAATGCACAATCAATAATTATCTCATGTTAACGTCCCACAATAATCAATATTATGTCATGACTAGTGAAAAATACCATTATGAATTCAACAATGGAATCAGATTTCCAATATGATACCCCCCTTCGTGAGTTATTTGTATAATTGTTAAGAATAAAATAATTTTCTTAATTACATTACTTACAGTTATGTCCCTAGTCACTTTTTATATTTTTCACCAGCACTTAAAAAATATACACCATGCCTAATGTAAAAGTCACATTCTGGATTCAACCATGCCTTCATATTTTTTATATTTTCCTCCATTTATGTGAAATTATATTATTTCTAAAAAACCACATTCTTGAAATTACAATATATTTAATATTTTTATAAAATTAATTTTAGGGACAGCAGGCCTTAGAATCACACATCGTCTTCGCACCTAATAATGAAAATATTCTTATAAATAGTCAAATGTTTTTTAGTTGAAAATACATGGTATCTAAATTATTATATTCTTAAAATATTTTCATATTCGAAAATAAAAATATAATAATATTGGTGGTGATACATAGCTTTACCCTAGGTCTTCCCTACATTAGGATGTATAGAAAAAGGAGAAGTATGAAACTCTAACTTCATATCCTCTCACTTTGTGCCTAGAACTAATATTCATCCTAGAAAATTGATGAAATTATTAAATTATTCATAAAACACATTAGGTGAAACTCTTAAGAACATATGGTGATGAAAGATCTCATATTCGATGACTCTTTATTTAGACACTTTCACACGCCCGATAAGAGATTGATTTCACTCCATCGATAGAAGAAAAACGATGCCCTCCTGGTCCACCATAGTCAGATTTAGGTAAGGAAATTACTGAAAATTTCCCTACACTAAGTGTTCATGTAACATCATGATAATGATATATTCTACAACATGGCCTTTCCATAGATTATAAACCATCTTGATGTTATTTTCTTGCATGAATTCCAACCATTAATGTTATCTCATGTTTAGGATTCTCTTAGTGAAGAAAAACCTGATTCTCTAGAGGTCTGAGTAAACCGCAAAGTGCACTCCCAGAATCTACATTATCAACTTTTTCCAGGAGAAGACTACCACCTCAATCTACAGGTAAAGCGTCATATATTTATATTCTTGGGTTCTATAATTCCTATACCATCATTTTAAATCCATACACCATTTTTAAAGGTTGAAATAGAGAATGAAATTGAATAAACGAACAAGGAAGGTGTGTAAAATAATCCACACATGATAATATATACATGGAATGAATTCTCCATTTCTCATGCATATTCTATTATCTTTAATGGTGAGAAATCCCAATCTAGAAATATTATCGCACCCACTAGTGGATCCCCAAGAAAAATTGGTCAACTATAAAAACTACATTGGCAATTCTAGAACCTTCTCCAATACTCCATGGTACACGTTTTCCCAAAATGTACACGTCAGAGGCACTCACCCACCACACCTTGAAATTATCCACTTCGGGCTACACTAACTTACTCTAACAATTTTGACCACATAACAATAATGAATCTCATTGGTGGAGAAAAACACATTCCTTGAGCATTCAAAGCTACATAGAATAACACCAATGTAGGGTTACACTGATGCCACTAGTCACCATGGTTGATCCTTGATAAATAAACAGAAAAGAAATATACCTCATAATAGTGTCTAAAAATTTCAAATGAAAAAGGTATAAAAGACACAAATAATACCCCTTATCATCTTGTTTTAGGCATGGCCATAAGCCTTGAATGATTATAGCTATCCATGGCTCCGACCAGCACCTCTATGAGCCTAAAATGGGCCGTATGGGGGTTTTGGGTGGTTCTTGTAGAGACAAGCACCAAATATATATCCTCCATATCATATAAATCCACTAGATATCTTGAAGCACTCTAATAGAAATCTCTCTAGTACCAGTGCCTGATCTGGCACCCAGTTATAGGTGTGGATGTGCTAGGGAATAAATATAGCTAATATATCTCTATGAAGTCGCTAGTAAATATTATTTTCTGGCAAGTAACCATAAATTATAATATGAAGATAGTATCATGTAAGGACTGCGAACCTTTCCATGTACTCAGCCATTATTATCCCTTATTGCTGAATCTCCTGAATCTGAACATAGCATAAGCGAGGTGGGTAGTATTCATCATGAAATAGATGGTACAAGTAGTCCCATGAGAGAATTTAATCATTGTACATCTAAGTAAATGAGATCCACCAACACCCACCTACTACATGGAAGATACATTCTTTTCAATTCACCAAATGATTTTTTAAGGACTGAATGCTCCAAAAAATGAAGACCACAGACTCTAGTATATCCTCTACTTCTTGGGGTTTTATCCCACGTTAGAGCCTCATCAGTCCATAATGTATGAACTCATGATGTGTGATAAGCATGTGTACATCCTAAATATTCTCTATTGGTATGATCTCCTTTTCAATAGGTAGACGTGCTACAACCTTCCCACCTAGATGATGGGGGCTATGGGATAGACCCTGGACTAAGGCCTTGTTCCACATAGAATCGTTTACGTGAACTTAATATGGTATCTTTTTTGGCTACCATCATTTAGGAATCAGTAATGTTATCATGGATTACCAATGTCAAAAGAATATATATATATATATATATAATGGAAAATGGGAGTTATATTAAAAAGGAAATTCAATGAATCAGTCATAAATGATGAATTTACCATTGATCAATACAAATAATTTCATGACATTATGGGTTGACAAGTAGGTAGTCAAGGCCCTGGTGAGTGGATATCTCAGCCACCCATACAATTAATGAAATCCTTTTCCTGAGAGCCACACTCATGACACTTGTAAATTGTTTACCTAAATCCTAGACAATTCATTTCTAGGAATCATCCTTACAATGTCCCAAGGAACAAACCAAATATTATACCAACATGTCACAACCCGAAACAAGCCTACGCATGTGCTGGGACTACCCCCAAGACCTAGTTTATATGAATGTGGGTGTTGAAAATTTCCAAAGGTACAAATAAACTCTTGGAGGCCTTTACCTATGTACCTATATGTAGACACCCAACCAACTAAATGAAAATGTTCACATGGGAAGCTGATATGAAATATCTCGAGTGATAAAAATGAATGCATATAACCAATATGGATTACAATAGTCCAAACATGTATACATAAAGGAATATGGGAAAAAATACATTCCCAATAAGAAATATTTCAATGTAATACAAAAAAATAGAAAAGTAAAATACTAAGAGGTCTCAACTCCTAATATCCACACTACAACAATTGTATGTGGTCTATTCATACTGTATCCCTTAGCTCCTCTAACGTCTCAATCATCATGTCTATCATCTTTAATGAAAATTCCTGTTTTTGGTGAAGACCATGTAGGGTGAGTATATAAATACCCATTAGAACACCCAAAAAAATGGAAATGCGGAGATGTAAGAGATTCAACAAAAGATGAATGAAGCAGATTGAACAAGGTACATTAAAAACAGCACAACATAACCCAACATTGGAGTTAATGTGAACAAATTCCAACCAAAATATCATGAAACAATGAGAATATGAACTTCTATTTGAGTATTCACTACATATAATAGGAGTGTAGAATCATCTAACCACGAGAAGTGATACATTGAAATCTAATGGAAGACCCCATTCATATTTGCCTCTTCTATATAGAGAGTAACTAGAAACCAAAGAGTGGGTACATAATCATGATATATATATATTCTCAATTAAATAATCCCAAATAATAGAGTATGGGGATCAGCATATATCAGCTCATACTAAGAATAAGTGTATCCAATAGATCCAAGGTAAGTCTATATATGATGCCCAATGTCGTACACGTCTTCCCTGGACATGAATGTCAAAGGGAAATAATCAACACACCTTGATATTATCCACTTTTGGTGGCATAAACTCAATAACATAATTTTTGGTCACATCAAATGGATGTGTATCATTTGGGAAATCATTCCAATTTCTTTATTAGTCGCATTGTATTTCAAACCATCCCTCATCACCATGTTGCATAGCTAATAGGTTACAATATTAGAAAAGGATCTTGTACCCCTGTACAATAGGGGGGTCCTGCGTTTTTAGTCACCGAAGAACATTACATCCATGCCCTACCAGAGGTTACCACACAAGATGGTCACTGTGGAACACCACTTCATTGTCCTACTAGAGGGTAGGCCCGATGAGTCTTTATAGAAATACCACATCCCAGCCCAACCTAAGGGTTATTTATCGATGATTTCATTAGGGAATGAAACAACCGAGCCCACCTAGTGGGAAAAGCTATAATTTCGAGGAACCCCACTAACCATTATACTGAATGATAACTCGGAATTATAATTAGGGAACACCACCACCCATTTCAACTAGAGGGTAACCCAGGAACATCCATTGGGGATCACCACTACCCAGCCCAGCAAGATGATAAGACCATTGCTGCCATCGAATAACACCACTACCTAGACCATATATAAGGTAAGATCAGTACTACTCTTATGGTTATGTATGATTTAAGTATTCATTAGGTGTTTCCTTAATAAGCATCATGGCCAGAACATCTCGCATCATATATCAACACCACTACATATGGCTTCATCATGTCCTACATGGAAAACACATAGGATATGATACATGCAGGCCATATTAAAAGTCCAAAAGCAGGTGATATGAGACGTAAAAGATTCATATGAGTTTTTTGGTGTGTATGGGGCTCACCCAATGTGTGACACCTCCTCATAGTCTAGTCGTGTACATAGCTATAATTGGGTACTAAAGTGATCACATGTACCACTACGATTTGTAGTTTACATCCAGTGTACATGAAATAAAATTCCAAAAGTTGAATGAGAATATGACGATCGCCATTGGTCTAATGGGAAGAAAATTTATCTCACTAACAAGCTCCCAAAACTACCTTATATATCCAGACAAATCACCCAATTGAGATATTAGCGGAAAATCATACAAGATAGACTATTAATTCATTCGAATTAAACACCTGGGGGTGGAGTAGTATTTAAAATAATAGTTCACATATAGTTTATTGTGATTCCCACATATGGATCCAGAAATAAAATATAAATATTTTACAGTTGTTTTAATCTCTAAAAAACATGCAGAATCATCTATTCAATTGACTCAATCAGACAACCTATAAAAAGTTAATATTTTTTGGCATTATTCTCAAATGGTTTCTTCTAGGTCCAATGTCTCAATATTGAAATAAATTCATGATATTGTTCTCAAAATTTGTCTCCTCAATATTCGGGTCATAATTTCACTAACAGCTCACAAATCTGATGTGGTATGGAAGTGTTACGACAGATGCATGATTCTGCAACATCAACAACAATATTATTATTGGTTATTTCTTGGAAGTGAGTCACAGACCAAAATTTAATATTCAATACTATATTTAAATAAACAATATTAAAGTAGGGATCACGTCACCACTGACGGTGCATCAGTTGTACATCAAATGTCGGAGTTACAGTTGGTCAATGTTTTCTTAATAATAATAATATTATTTTTTTGAGTGTTTTGGGGACCCAAACTACAAACCCAATAATGGCATCCATAATTGTTCATAAAAAGGTTCTCTTCAAAGACATGGTCACATTACTGGTGAAGGTGCATCCATTAGATTCTACAAATTGTACATAATGTAGGAGAACCATTTCTCAATAATAATAATAATATTATTATTATTATTATTATTATTGTTGTTGTTATTCTTTTATTAGGGTTTTGGTTCACCCTTTTTATCCCATATGAGACACCACCCTGGTCACTTCCAATCATGCCACCACATGTCGCATACCAGACCACCACATGTCACCTCATTACTCTATTATAGAACTGCCTTCCTAAACCACCCTGCTACTTTCTTCCTAGGGTCGCTGCCACCTGGACAACCACACACCACCATGCCTTCCTCGACCGAAAGCAACCACGGGACAATTCCCCAGTGTTCCTACTAGACAAACTCAGCCTCACATGTTGTCACAACCTCTATCTTATTTCACATCCCCCGAGCATCCCTCGTATCGTGGTTCTGAACATTCTTTTTCGATAATCGACTTCTAGAATAAACGTGGGTAACGATCTACATACCGCTAGCTTTCGAGTCAATATTAATTGATGATTTATGATTAAACATTCCGATATACCATTTATTCTCTAAAAAGATTCTAGAACCATTCTTCACATGATGATCTATAAATATTTCAGCGATCTACTATAAATATGGAGCCTAATCAAGCTCTGGTCACCTGGCAACTATCGAGCCAGGAACTGTGGGTTGTAACACGTAGAACTAGAAGAACATGTTAAAAAAATCAGATAATTTTTTTGAAATCTTAGACATGATTTCATTGGGAAAGATCAAAAACGTTCCCCCATGTTATGATAAACAAAATAGAAAAAATATTATTCTTCATTCTTTGAAGCATGCATTATTTGACAAAGTCGCAGATTAAAGAAGAGGAATTGAAACTCCTCAAAAAATTTATTCAAGGGAGAAAACACCAATTGGAAATTCATACCTGGATGGGATCAATATTCATTGATAATGAACTGACTCACCATCGTTTGTTGTGTTTTTCATACATAGAATCTCCTCAATTTGATATTTCTTCATCATATCTCTTCATTCTTCACTGAAACACAATGTAAAGGAGAAGATATTCCATTGCTGGAAATACCCAGGTTAAAAGGAAAGACTGGAAAAACCACCATAAAAACATATTTATCGATATATCATTTGGTCAAAGAATCAGTTAATTAATTAATTGAATAATTAATTAATCCAATTAAATGCACCACTAATGGCTATCTCATTAGCACGTCTCATGTTGATCTATATTAGGTTATGCCTAGTAAAAAATCCACTATAAAGTCAATTGATTTATTAGATTTCAAATATGACTCCCAATTCATGAGTTATTTGTCTTAGAGTTATAAATAACATAATTCTATATAATTATTTTATTAATTGTAATGCCCTCGTTGAAATTTTCTAAAGGTGAACCATGTAGAAAAAAGATATGTTGCACCTAATGTAAATTCCACAAATTGAACCATTCCCTCATATTTATTATCCAATCCTCATTTTATGAGATATTCAGTTATTCCTAAAAAACCACACATGTGAAATAAAAATATTTCCAATATTTTAATAACATTAATTCAAGACACATCTAGACTCACAATCGTGTGTTGTCTTACTGATTGACTATGAATATATTTCTAGAAATATTTCACAGTCCTATGGGGAAAAAAGATCCCTACATTTTAACCCCGAATTTGTAATATTTTCAGAGTATATATCATGATAGTATAGCTCTTCATATTCCACAAACATGACATCTTATAATTAATCATTTTATTGATAATTAATTTATAGTATAATCCATTGATATTTTAACCATTATATTATCTCTTAAATACATTGATTAACGTTTTATTAAATAAGTGAAATTTTGTAGTCATTTATCATTCCATAATGATTATTCATAATTTATTCATGATATCATTCACCGTACTTAATCATTTTTTTAGCATGTGCGTTCACTCTTTTTTTATTTTCCAACAAACAATGATTTGAATTATGAATGATTTGAAAATATATTCACAATGGAATAATTATATTTCCTTTAAATTAATATTTTTTAAACATCAATTTCAAAAGTTATATATAAATCATTTATGTATCTAGTTCACCTAGAATACTAAACTATTCAGTCCTTCATGAAAATATTTCATGTATCTTATGCTAATGCAATAAAGCAGAAAAAAACTAGTCGACCTACTTGATCCACTATGAAAAACATGTATTGATTCATGATTTGAAGGTCTTGATAGTTAAACATGAAATATAATATAGTTTCTATCAATAATATGGTTCCATATCCAATTATTCAAGAATATATGGTTCATGGTTGATTCATTATTTGATATCCTTATAATTAATATGGTGTTTTGAAAAGGTTTTACTTTATTATATAATCACTTCTATGAAATTTTTCACACTGGGAATGGACATTGAATTTTAGGGTTAGGATATCATACCATTATTATTATCTTACTATTTCATATTATATTTGATTTGTATCTCCCATTTTACTTTTATTGAGAACATTTGGTCATATTTTTCTTATGTTTCCTTCCCCCATGATAGGAAGAATTTTTTATGTAGGGTATGAAAATGAAGAGTACTATGAATGATGATATTTATGGATTATGTTGAATATCATTAATAAAATAATAATATTCAATATATATTCTTAGAAGAATATAAGAATTTATGGTTTTGGTGTGGATCATATTATAATGTATTCAATATCCCACTAAATAGATTAAATATTTATGCCCTAAAAGTATGGGATGATTTAAATGACAACAAACCTAATTTAATATATTATCTGTTGATAATATATTTTAATGATGTCATTATTATTATTTTATTGGATTTTTTATGATAATTTTTACTATAGGTTTACTATTTTGATACCATTACCAATATTACTTATAATGGTTTATGATTATGTTTATAGATTCAGTAAATTATAACAATAATATTATAGTATTTTTCAATATTCTTTTTGAATGATTATTTTTTTCCACATTTATATGAATAGTAGATTACACATAGTATGTGGTCGGTGAGGCATGCTATATCCCCATGATGAATCTGTAGGTCTCATGATACAATTTAGATTGTGTTTTTGGCTAAGGTGTTACCCAGTAAGGTTATATTTCTTGGCACAAATCCTTGATAGTATAGATATTATGATGAGTACTAAGCATTCCATGATTGTGTGATTTATTATTGATTTTCCATGTGATTATTCGATTAGTTAGAATATCAATGTTTATGTTTGAATATCATTTAATTAATTGTATCAAATTATTTATTCATCAATTATTCCTGACATATTATACTCAATTAATCACCTAAATCTATGTTTTTCTATTATGTACCGAATAATAGTAGTTATGTAATTTTTATTCATGATATATTATGTTGTAGACAGACCCTTATATAGAATTAGGTATCTCCTCTTTCAATCACGTCCTTTTCCTAGGATATATGGATATGTATAATTATTATAATATATGGATATTATATAGGTAATTATGGTGTGATTATAGAAAACTATATGTTTATTTCAAATATAGTACGGTAATTAAATATGTATATACTTTTCTAAATCAATAAAACAATTCAGTCCTTTTGGATGAGATTAATTGTTTCTAGTGCCAATGTAATAACATAACATCTAACTCTAGGATACTAGGTTCAGTGTCATTATAGTTGGGATTATTGAAGGTTTAGTAGAAGCCAATAAAAATATATTTATTATAACATGAGGAATTTAACCCTGTGATAGATTTTATGGATAACTATATAATATCATCCTATAGTTTTGTTATGTTGGATATTTTTTGGTTTTCATAGAAATACATCTTGGTGTGGGTACTACTTGTGGATGTGTTTCTAGAATAATTGTACCGTGGGTAAATAACTCTAAAACTGGTGCATTTTTATTTTAATTGATCATAACTTTGTGAAAAACAATGGGCCTTGTCGTGGATATGGTTTAAAATCATAGTGGATAAGTTAAGGACAACTCACTTTTTAATTAAAAACTATTATGATGTATTTGAAAATATTTTTATAATTTAAAAAACTAACAACGATACAATATTTATGAATATTTAATTATCTAATCATAATTTTATCAATTTAAAATAACTAATTCACTAGTGGTTAGATTATTTGTTATGTTTCATAATCTTAACTTCTAATATAGTGTATACCATTATAAATTAATTTTTTTAGTGGAAGGAATGGAAATATTATTATTGTGAATAACCCATGTAGGGATATACCCCTAATAAAGATAATGATGTTAGAGTTAGAAATGTAGCTCAAAAAAATCAAATTATGAATATATTGGGGAAACTAAATTTGGTTATGTTTAATAACATTTCTTGTTTGGAAAAGCATTCAGATCTACCTTGTGGTTTAAAAATGTTATATTATATCATGCATGAGGATCCTCCATTATTCAATGCTACTAAAAAATTTAGTTATGAAATGCATTATTTAAATAGAAAGGGTGTTTATCACTCTATGATGTAATGAAATGGATTATGTTTTCATTTTATTTTATTTGTTATGAGAGGATTATAATCAATAGTGTTCATTGATTCGAAATTATAAAGATTAGGAGGAAATATAAATCATGTATTGAAAGGATTTTTAGAAAATTTTCAAGGAATAATATTTCCTTCATGAGCGTTGAACATATATTGAGGAAAAATTCCTAAGAATATGACAAATGGAAGATGGAAATATTAATATGTATGAAGTCTACTTTTCATGAATAAAAAGATATTCTATAAAAATTTACATAATTAAAAGTCTAATATTAACCATTTATTTGATGGTATTATGCTAACATAATGAATGGAATTAGTCCCCCATACATATTCATCATACGAGGATATAGAATCATCTACTAACAATATAATGACAGAATTATTCATGTCTAATAATATCTAATGGATGTGAGAATGGAATATGATGAATGATAAAAACAATAGATAATGGGAAGAAGGGGAAGAAAAATTTTCCCATATGCGATAATTGTGTAATTAAACACCTTCATACATGCATGAATAGAATTTGAGTTTTCTCTATGTTTGGAGAAAAATCCCATCATGAATGTGAATGAAATTTAAAAAATAATTTTATAATATTATATATTTCAACAGACTGGATATAGGATAAAATGAAAATTAACTCCAAAATCATCAAGGGAATATACCTCAAGAGAAACTATGGGATCAAGGTCATGATTCCACAATTAATACAAGACAATTATAATTATTAAATTACTTGTGTATTTGGATTCATGAATTATTTGTTTAAGTATTTTTAAAAAAATCGTTTTTGTTATAAAAATATTTAAATTTAAATAGAATTTAATTTTATAGTTTTTATTTAATGATTAGAAAGCATATATTAAAATGTAATAATGTACACGAAAAGTAACTTTATAACCAATATTATTTTATATTATATTTGTCATATTTTTTGAGAAAATAATAAGAATTATATAAATATAGTTTTATATAATGGAAAACCTAAATTTCAGGTTACAACCAATGTCATTAAAAAGGTAGTTTGGATTAATCCCAAAAGTGAATGGTGCCAATGGGGAAGTGCTTTCCACTATCCTATGTGATGTTCTAGTTGATATGGAATTTTTTATAATATATTACATTGGGGAAAAATAAATATTGAATGGATTAAGTTCTGAATTGGGGGTTAATAATAAGGTTTATTGATTAAAATATCATTTAGAAAGAATTATGGTAACCATTTTCTTTGGTAATCATTTAGATACATATAGATGAAATTTTCACACTTTATAAATATTAAGATTCATTAAAAGTTATTTTTTTTCTTAAGGCATACAAATACCATCTTGTAAATTAATATCATGGAGTTTGAAATGATGTGTAAATTTATCGAAGTAAAAAATAGAGGAAATTGTACCTTTCAATGAGAAATATACCCAGTATGTATATTTCATTTTGCATTTAGTAGATTTGGTTAATGAATTACATATCATAAGAAACATGATCATGAAAAGAAGATTTAATTATACATCCTCCATTAATAACATCAGTTTACATATTTGTGGATTTTAACTTTCTCTTTATCATTCACATTCTTTTGAACAATGATCTCAATGACTCTCCATATGTACTTATGTTTTTGATCTATGACTCTATTTTTTGTTCTCACAAATTATTTTTTCATGGAAACCTAGTTACATGTTATTCTAGATGATCTTCATATGTACCTTTATCTCTTATTAAAGTGATAATTCTAACCATTTTTAATGATGTTGGATTACTACTTAGCAATTTTCATATGGAAGACTATTGATTTCTGAGCTCATCTTTAAATAGTGAGGATAAAATTTATTTATTTCTGATGAGATTGGAATACCCAAAAATTATAAACAAATAAAATTTTGTTTTATATATTTTAAAAGGTGAAACAGTGATAAAAAACAAACCACCCAATATATTAAATTAAATTTAATCTCTTTTACATATTACAATAAATGCAATAATGAGTCTAAAAGAACTGTAAAATAATTTAACATTATAACATAACCATTATTTTGTGGAGTATAAATATTTCCAAAAATGAAATTACTTATTTTAAATCAACATAATTTAAATTATATAATTTATGTAAAACTTTATATCTATAAGGAATAGTAAAAAGAGTAAAAATTAATTACCACAATTATGATTAAAACAATATAACAATGGTTAAACATAAACTGATTAGTATTAAATTTCCCAATTAATAGTATAAATTCAATATAATGTTTATATTTATATCATAATTAACTTTGGATTAGTTATTATGTTTTTTAGGAGACCATTCAACGAAATTGACCAATGTAAAATATATTTTATGAAAGGGAAATCATGTCAACCTCATAATTTTAAATTTAAATTATGTTCTCACATGAATAATAAATAAATATTTTAATGAATATTAATCGTAATTTTGAGCTAGTTGAAATTTATTTAATGTGGGTGATTTTTTATAAATTTTTTGAAATCATATAATTAATTCGAATGTGTAAGATACACCGAAACATTAATTATTTAACTAATAGAAATATAAAATAAACGATAATAAAAATATTAAAAATAAAACGAATTTAATTTAATATTGTATTACATGAAATATATTGATATATATATCATAATATTTAGGTTTGAAAATAATTAATTCAAATTCTACCTTTGTGTTTATGTTTTTAAATTAAAATTAAATGAATAGTGTCAAAATTGAGATTTTTTTTATTTATAATAAATAATATTTTAATAAAATTTTTAATATTACTAATATTATTATCTACTTCCATGTTATTGGAATATTTTTAATAATTATAACTATAGTTCATTCTTGGACCAAAGGACACTTTATAATAATTATATAGACCATTAAAATTGTAAAAAATTGTTATATGGTGAAGGGTTAAAGATGGTTTTTTTCTCTATGCTCACTTATGTAAAAATTAAATTTCCACAGAAATGTTTTTTAATTTACAAATTGTATTTCCTCCATTCAACAATTTCAATGAGTAGTCACCATAGTTAATATAAAATTGGTTAAAGTAAGGAAACATAAAAGTTATGCAAAAACATGTTTAAAATAGTTGTGGGTTTATGTGGTGAATGTGTGGATTTACATTATAATCTATCCCCTCCTTAAATTAGAATTTTTTTCACAAAATT
Source organism: Viscum album (assembly GCA_963277665.1). Classification (NCBI taxonomy): domain Eukaryota; kingdom Viridiplantae; phylum Streptophyta; class Magnoliopsida; order Santalales; family Viscaceae; genus Viscum; species Viscum album. The sequence goes on from OY728160.1 coordinate 1,270,654,748, forward strand.
TGGATTAATTTGACTTCCATTTATAGAATAGTTTTTTGGTATTTATAGAAAATACCACTCATCATTTATTATAAAATAGAACCTCCTACCATCACATTTTCAAGCTTAATGAGACATTTTGAACAAGAAATCCCTACCAAAATCCTAACCCAAAATTAATAGAAAATTAATATATCTAATATTAAGCCCAAACTTCCAACCAAATGATCCTTAATAAGACGTACTATGTAGGTATCACTAAGATAATACAATTGTTTTCACTAAGCACTTATTTCACATATTCTCTTAAACATTTAAATTATTCATTAATAGTTATTATAAAATAAAACAATTATATAATATATAAATATATTTTAATATGTTAATTTAATGAACTAATTCTATCTCCTCTTCCATAAATTGGAAAATGAAATAGTCAATCCTATGCATGATGGACTACGCCTTCCCAGAATGTTGTAGTTCGCTTTCAATCACCTTCTCTAATGACTGGATATATTTATTAAATTAATATATATATATATATATATATATATGATATTTATATCATTAATATAATTTTAAAATAATATTTTCACCAATACCTTATTTCTCTCCAATCCTTTGGTAAAAATCAACATCGATCGTGTGTATGTGTGGACTACCGTCTCCATGTAGCAATGTGACTTTTTATTGATTTTTTGAATTGGATGTTGATAATGATATATTTAATGAATTAAAGTAAAATATTATATAAAATTATTTATCTAAAAGGTGTATAATTATTTAGGATTTTTATGTTTAATCTTCTATAATGATTGATATTATTTTCAATCGTAGGTACATGTAATCATCTCCATGAATGTTGTAACTAATTTTACCATATCTGAAATTTAGTTATTAGAATAAATAGTTATATAATAAATATATATGATATATACATCATGTATAAATGTTTTTAGATTCTTTAAACATGTTCAATTTGAAAGGAACAAATCTACCAATCCAAAAAATACATGAAAAAAAGAACAATTATTACGTGAAACAGTTATTCTAAACAAATAATTTTTAATAAAATATGTGATAAAAAGTTATTGGGAAGTAGTATGTAGTATATACATATATATATATATATTATTCCATTTCTATAATATATGTATTATAAAAATATATTTTTTTTATATGAGGTTCAAACATGTCTGATGGAAATGAGATTTAATGCAAGGGTTTATCATCTCACTTTTACATCCATGAGACATTTTCTATATTATTCACTTAATTATTTTTTGTTGTGTATATACAGTCTCATTGATATGTGATTTCTGGAATTAAAATATATTCATGGAATATGATGTTTCATTTTAATACACTTATTTCATGGGTCTTATTAATTCATATTTTACAAATTTGGTTAATGATTATGTTATATTCTCATAGTTTATTATTATTTGTAACACCCCTAGATTCTGTGGTATGTTTCCCTTTGAATAATACAATAGATTTTATTGTATGCAACTTGGGGTTTTATCACACCACGGCCAATCGAACTAGCCATTATGAAAAGTAATACAAATTTTTTTGAATTTTTAAAAAATTTATATTTCAAAATTGACTTGATTTTTTGATTCGGAATATCAAAATTATCTTAGGGTGTATTTTTGGAATTTTTCTGAAAATAGTCAATTTTTTATGAATAGTGAAAAAAATGCGTTATTATTTTAAACCAACATTTTATTTACATAATTAGGAATTTTATTTAAATTTATATTTGGTAAAAATAGATACATAATACTTATATATGTTCAATTTAATTCATTGCAGTCGTTTTATAAAAATATTATATATATATTTATATTTATATTGAACTTTTTACCGTCTTTTACCCACTATCTATGCACATTTGAAAATTTGCATAAAACATATTTTTTCTACTTCTATGAATTGATTTTTCAAAAATATGAGAGATAATGTTGACATCAATATTTAAATTTGGTTCAATGAGATAAAAATAATTTTTCATGAATAATAATTATTGATTTTTATTTACCACGATTAAAAGTAGATATGGTAATTGAAGGTAAAAATAATAATATTATTACCATAAAACATGTGATAATTATATTGGATAACTGTTTTTTGGCCAAAATCAACCTTTTGAAAAAAATTATGATCCTTTTGGTCCAATTGGATTAGATTTGGGCTTTTATGATTATTTTATTTAATGAAAAGTTAAAAGTGTTAAATTCAACATTTATTAACTAAAACATTTTTAATATAGGTTTATACATATGATAAATTCAACAATAAATACTAATTATAAATCTAATAATATTTCATATATAATGGTATTTTATTTATAATTTTTATACATTATGTAATTAAATTTATTTATGACACAATGATGATGCAGTAATTACCTTATTAATGAAGTAATAAAAATAATTGATAGTATAAATAAAAAAATAAATGTAAATTGATAATTTTAATGCATTACAAGAATTTCATATATTTATATGATATGTTTTGGGTGATTCAATTAATTTTCTTTCGATGTAATCACTCTATTGTTACTTTCACAACAACAAAATACCAAATTGTGTCAAAATTTACGTAAATGTGTTTTTAAAACAAATACTTTATTATCAATTGATATAATATTCATAATAATATATGTTTAATAAAAAGGACTTGTATAAGTTAATATGTATTAATAATGAACTTATTGGGGTTCTCATGGCTTTTTATAGAATGTTTATCAATAATTTATTATAATAATATAAGAATATATTTAAATAGTTAAACTATTTATCTAAGAGTTAAATCATAAATATAAGTTTAATACGGTGAATAAAACCTATCTAAAACCTATTGGATGAAAGGTTTTCAACCCATCGCCACTTTATCCTTGAAATAATTCATTTTTGAGTCATTTGAAATAGAATATTATTGTATTATATAATAATATATCAAGATTTTCCTAAATAGACCCCCACATATCTTATAGAAGGGTATTTCCCCTTATCTCAAAATCACACATCCAAATACATTTTTCTCGGCCAACCCAGCCCAAATATTCTCCCAACTACCCTCAAATAAACGTATTGGCCTTACATATGTCATAAATACAACCTAATTATCCATTTATATCAACTCAAAAGGAAACACGTGAACAGTACGTAATAATTTCATCACCTTTTTCCAATGTTCTGTTCTTCTTCCACTTAATCATTCTTTGTTGTTTCCAAATAAAAATTATAACTCTATTTCCTTATATATACTATGATTTTATTATAAATATGGTGCAACAATAATCATTATTCTATCCATACTATGAATGACATGTCATCATACATGCATACGTACGGCTTACCGTCTCAACGTCGTGGTGTAGTTTGTTATTCAAACACTTAATTATTTGTATGGGTATAATAATAAGTATAACTGATTTAAATAATATCTATATATGATATATCATCCAATTTCATATGATTTCACCATCAATATAATGATATTGTCTCTTGAGTGTACGTATGGATTACCGTCTCCATGAAGGTGATGAGATTCATTCCCATCATAACCATTCAAGAATAAATTTAATTTTATGATGAAAAAATAATATTTATGAAAATAACATCATTATGTATATGAATAAAATAAATCTTATCCATAACAAACATGACTTATGTAACAAAACATATAAAGTAAATTGAATCAGATAACAACTAAAATGAGGATACTACTGAAATATTATTAACAATGAAATATTAAAAGACCATTTATGATAACTTATTTTTGTATGAGTTTATTGTATAATTTAATGAAAATTATTTAACTATTATAAACCAGGTTAACATACCCCCTTCCAATGAAATGTACAAGGTAATGGTTAATTCTACAATCTATTCTTGATATGTAGTTGTTTATATATGAGTATATACTGGGACCTTTTTATTATTCACATCTGTGTTTCCTAAAAAAATTATTTGAAAACGTTTTTACTATTTCCTAGACTGTGGGTTAATGTCAATTATACCCTAGTCTGACTTTTTATAAGATGTTTATAAAATAATATATGTGTTGTTTTCCAAAAAGGTATTTTATGAACTTTTCCACAAAATTAAGGGAAGAATGTTTTTTAACTTATATGGCGGGTGCGGCTATTTTCTACCATTATAAAACCATCAAAGCTTCCCCTACAAGATTATAATAATACTTTCCAAATAAATATTTTCATTTATAATTATGTGACTTTTAAATAATTTCAAAATAGAATGACATATTTATCTCAAATAGTATTGAATTCATCTAGGTCAAAATAATTTGGTGGATTTTACACTTGTCTGAATTTGATTTATCATGATACAATCATCAATATTTTATTAAAATTTTTATGATATGTTTGAATGTGGATTTATTATTTTTTTACCATTAATGGTTTATGGTTAAAATATTAATATTTTGTATGTTAGTATTAATACGAATATTTATGTTATGTTTCAACCTTTTCATATGAGGAATTCATTGGACTTTATAACTGACGAGTGAAGCCTACTATAGCTCCTCGATGCATCGGTAGATCTCATGAGGCACACTATTTTCTTGGCACACAAAAATAAGGTAATCTTATTTCTAGTATTGTCAAGAGGCCTTTAATATGTGGTTTTGATGTCCGAAATTATGAATTCCAACATTATGATAATGGCTATTGATATTACATGATATAATTTGACTAGTATAATATCCATGTGAATAAGTAAATTGATTTATTTGATTTATCTTTTCCATATTGTGCTGATGTTTATGTTTAAAAGGCTTGTGTATTAGTCTTATAAAATTCCTTAAATGTTAATTCTTATTTATGAATGTTTCCAATATATTGTTATCCTTACTGAGCATCTGAGATCACCACTTTCTATGTTTTATAATTTCCAGGATGCAAAGAAGTGTATTGTGACTGTCTTGTAGGGATAGTCCATGGGATATGAATATGGTTAATGGAAAAAATGTTGTTGTTTTTTTCATTTTATAAGGTAATGTAAGACATATTAATATATCTAGTATATCCTACGATACTAAACTAATTGTTCTTTCGAGATTTGATCCCTTGTGATCACGAAAATGTTATGTAATAATGCACCAACTATGGGTAACTAGGGTCAAGGTGTTATAGTTGGTATTAGAGATATTTTAGTACAGTCCTTAAGAACCAATATTTAGAAAAACTATGATTAGGAAACATTACCCTATGGTTTAATTTAGGGATTAGTATAGAAGAAATTCTTATAATTTTGGTAATATAGAGATTTTGTGTATTTTACAAGAAATATATCACTATCTGGATACAAGTAGGTTGAGGAGTCTCTGGCAAAAATGTACCTAGGAGTAAAAACATGGACAAGGAGGTTCATGCTTGACCCGGGGTGTCTCGGTACACGACAACGGGAATTGTTGCACTCTTGGTTACGAAACTCCCAGGGGCTATACTTAGGATAATTAAAACTTTCTTTAGAAACCATTATGAATGATTTATGATTATATTCCTCCTCAAAGAATATTTTTTATTATGGATTATATCCATAAACTGTTCAATTTATGATACATGTCATACAAGTTTGGAATTATGTATTGTGATTTATAAACTAATCTTGGGTATGCTATTTTTTAGAAATGGCACCTAGTGGAACTAATGGAAACCATATCAACACACATAATACTCATAGATATTTCCATCCTAATCAAGATAATTATTGTGTATCTAGTGATGCAACTGGTGCTGATCAGCTTATCTCCTTATGAGGACAAATCACACAGGTTTTGAATAATAACCTTACCAGTATGGGTCTCCCTGATCCACAACAAGGAGGTTCAATGTTAGGCCACTTCATAAGGTATCGCCCAAAAACATTAAATGTGACTATAATTAAATTTTTAGCTAGTAAGTGGATATGTTACTTAGAGAAAAGATTTCATTATTTGGAAAGTAGCAAAATGGAAAAAGTGTTCATAGTAGTTGATCGCCTCACGAAAGATGCATATAAATGGTATTCATTAATTAAAAACACAATAGAGGATGGAGAATTATCATATATGGAATAGATAGAGTATAAAGTGGTTTATCTAGAAAAATACATTCCTCATGACCATATATAAAGTATGGAAAGATAATTCCTCAGTCTGACACAAATGGAGGATGATAATGTCACAAATTATGATGATAACATTACTAGGATAACAAGGAATTAAGGTGATAATATAGATAATCCATAAATATTCATCCTAGTAATTATTGTTAAAATTTTATTTTACCCATAATACCTTAGGCTTATTCTTTTTTTCTTTAATGGAAACATCTCTATAAAATCACTAATGTATTATTTAAATTAATGAATGTTACGTTATGTCACTCACATTATTTTAAAAATCATCTATGTGTCCCCATAGGGAAAAAATATGTAATGGACTAATAGAAGAATTTATTTTGAGCTCAATAGAAATTTTTAATTAATGGATTTTATTTTTATTTTTTTATTTATATAATGGCTTTATTTAATATACCCAACACTGATGCAGTATTTCTCCATTTTTTTAAAAAAATATAACAATGTATGATGAAAAAATTAAAAGATATATAATTTGAAAGATTTATTATTACACATAAATTTTATAGATTTATATTAAATATTAGAGGTTTTATATATAATTAGATTCAAATTCCTCCGGTTTCTTACAAAAAATAACTAAAATATAAATTAATAGTGTAAAAAATGACCATAATGTAAATATATCAATATAATATTTTATGGAAAATATAAAAATTATAAATATCATAAAATTATAAAATTAATATAATATATGGTAAATAATTTCGTAAATTGTACATTTATTGTATAATTTTAACCCTATATGTATTTTTTACAACCCAATAATAATTTTTTTACTACAGATAAAATTAAAATTTCATAACTAAGGGTTAATAAAAACAATATTGTTGAAAATGACACAAAACATATTTTAAAATATATTTTTTAAATTATATTAAAATCATATCAAACATTATCATCAAATATGTTTTTATTTGGATGCAGTTTTCTTGAGAATGGATTTATTATTTTCAATCTTTTGGGAAATTCAAAAAGTTCGACATGCCTTAATTATAAAAGGGAATGTCATTTCTAAATTATTTACAGGAAATTGAACATTATATATCTACTAGACTCTTCCAATTTCAATTATAAACTTCCTTATATACATCCTGGAGTGTTCTCTATTCCTGAAAGACCAACACTGGATCCCTTTTATGGAGATATAACAGTGTCATTTCCTAGAAGCGGTAAAAGCCTTAAATAATCGCTTTCTTTTATATTATTCCTTACCTAATCTAATTATAAATTTTTTATTATAGAATAATAAATTTAATATAAAAAATATTATGAATTGTTATCATGATTTTCAATACACCTTTATTAACCCACATTCCCATCAAATGATAGGTGATCATATCACTCATGTGTTTGTATGATTTACATTCTCCATATAGTGATAAAATTAATTTTCATCAACATATTTTATAGATGGGTATTATGATGTATTAAAGGATAATTACGATATTAATTAAATAATTATAACTTTTAATTTATAATATCACACATACCATCTTCCCATCTAATACTTTGGGAGACGATATTGTCAAACAAGCATACGTGTAGACTATGACATCAACAAAGTGATGTGCTTAGTGTATTATATTAATTTTATCTGGATGTAAATTTTAATTAATTTTATTAATATTAATTATATATATCTTATAATAATTATTCATTAAATTATAATTACTATTTTCTAATTTTTGTCACATCCATCAAAAAATTGAAATAGTATTTGTTTGTATGTGTGCCCTACTATATCCATTAATAGTGAAATTCAATATTGTATACCTAATTTTTATAAGTTAATATAAATTTGAATATACTGAATATATATTATTGTTAAAACATGATTAATGTTCTTATAATGATAGAACCATGATCAAATTATAAAGACTGGGATTGGAGAACTGAAATATGATCGAAAAATGAAGCAGTCAACACCCAGAAAAGTGATTTTGGATAGAAATTATTAATAAATATGTGATAAGATTTTATAAATCAATCATAAATATATTTATATATATAAATATTATTATGAACATAATTTATATGAAATCAATATTTATATAATAATGATTGAACATGAACAAGGAAAGGCAAGAGATGTAGTAATAGATTTATGTTTCAATCATATTTTAATCTGGAAAGTTTATATTTGTATTTTCTATGAGGAAATTATGTGATAATTATATTAAGAAAATTATTAATATTTTTATCCTATAGTTATTTATTCAAAATATTTTTTTACTTTCCTTTTCATCACCGTATTTAGTAATCATACTAAAAATAATATTTAATGGAAAATCTACTTAATTTATCTCATTGTTTGAAAAAAACTTTACCACTATATAATTGCAATTATAAATTTTTTTAGGATGTTTATTTATATAAAAATTATATTTTTTAGGTTAATTTTTAAATTTATTTATTTTTTAAGAAATGGTATGAAATGATTTTTTCCTAATTGAGGTACTTTATGACTTTTCTAACAAAAGTATGTAGGGAATGTTGTTTTAAGTTATATGACATGTATAGAATTTCCTACGTTTAGGATACCTCATTAATTTGATGCTTAAATTACATGTTTACATGTTACTTTTATAATAAATTTGATTCATTCTTTTTGGCACTAAAATTTTAATTTTAATTTTTTTTATTATTTGAAAGACTATATTACACAAAAATTTATTAATGACATTTTAAATGTACCTAAATTAATTAATTAAAACACCCGAATATTATTATTATTATCATTTTTTGGGGTTTATATCCATGTATACTGCCCTTATAAGTTATCTAGATAGATTATTATTAAGATAATAATTTTTTTAAACTCGTTTCTATGGGTCATGTTATAATGTAGAGCTTGTGAAACCCATTTCTTCTAATGTGATCTGATATAACAAATGTTATATGATCATATAGAAAACATATGTATTTTTTTATTATGTGATGAGTGGGACATATATCTTAGAATATTCATTAGTTAATGTATTACATATCATGAGATAGTTAGGGGAATAATCTCAATGCTCTTGATATGTTATTCCAAACAAGTCGACGTTCTTGATCCCCAATTTAAAGCAAGTATTGATTCATGATTAGATGGTCATACTAGTTAAAAACTAAAAAACAAATTGTTTCTATAAATAATATGGTTACACATCTATTTATTAAATAACATAGGGTTCATTATTTAATAATTATGTGGTATCATTCTTATTATTTGTGTGTTTTGAAATGTTATTAGTTTATTAGATAAATTACCTATGTGGTATTTTTTATATTGGGTATGAATATTGTAGGTTAGGGTTATGATATCATACCTTTATTATTATATTATTATTGCGTATAATCGTTAATTTATATCTCCCATTTTACCCTTATTGAGCATCTCGGGTCATCTTTTTCTCATGTTTCCTTTACCCATGATAAGAATAGTTTTTTATATAGGGTATGACTATGAAGATTACTATGAATGAAAATTTTTACGGATTATATTGAATATCTTTAATAAAATAATAATATTATTTTTATATTATTTTTAGAATCTAAACATTTATGGTTTTGTTGTGGATCGTATTATAATGTCTTTAATATTCTATTAAATAGATAAAATTTGTATGCCCAAAAAGTTTGGGCTGCTTTAAATGACAACAAACCTTATTTACCTTATTATCTATTGAGAATATATTATGATGATGTCATAATTATTATTTTATTGGATTGTTTATGATCATTTTGACTATAGATTTACTATTTTGATACCATTTCCAATATTACTCCTACGTATCATGACAATGTTTATTGATTCGGTAAATTATAAAAAAAATTATACTAGTATTTTTCAATATTAATTTTTGATTGATTATTTTTCTCCACATTTATATGAAAAATAGATTTCACATAGTATGTGGTCGTTGAGGCCTTTTATGTCCGCTTGATGAATCTGTATGACTCATGAAACAATATAGATTGGGTTTTTGGTTAAGCTGTTACCCATTAATGTTATATTTGTTGGCATAAATCCTTGATAGTATGGATATTATTTTTAGAACATCGCATTCAATGATTATATAATTTATTATTGATTTTCCAAGTGATTGTTTGATTAGTTAGAATATCCATGTTTATTTTTCAATATCTTGTTATTATTTTTATGGAATTGTTTGATAGTCATTTATTCATGAAATATTATACTCAATTAATTACCTAAATGGTTGTTTTTCCATTATGTACCAAACCAAAATAGTTATGTATAATTTATTCAAAATACATTATGTTGTAGGCATACCCTTATATATAATTAGGGATCTCCTCTTTCAATCATTTACTTTTCCCAAGATATATAAATGTGTGTTATAATTGAGATATATGGATATTATGTAGTTAATTATAGTTTTATTATAAAAAACTATATGTTTTTTTTAAAATTATAATATGGTAATTAGGTATGTATAAAATTTTATTAATCAATATAATAATTCGGTCCTTTGTGATGAGATTAATAGTTTCTAGTGCCAATGTAATAACATAAATGCTAACTCTAGGATACCAGTTTCAGGGTCTTTATAGTTGGGATTATTGGTGGTTCAGTTGAACCCAATCAAAATATATTTATCATAACATGGGGAATATTAACCTATGATAGATTTTATGGATGAATATATAATGTCATCCTATATTTTTGTTATGTTGGAGATTACGTGGATTTCATAGAAATATATCTCGGTTTGGGTACTACAAGTGGATGTGTTTCTGGAATAATTGTACCTAGGGTAAATAACTCCAAAACTGGTGCATTTTGATTTTAATTGATCATAACTTGGTGAAAAACAATGAACCTCATAGTGGATATAGATTTAGAATACTGGTGGATAAACTGAGGATAACTCACGTTTTATTTGAAAACTATTATGATGGATTTGAAAATATTATTACAATTTTAAAAAACTAACAATGATGCCATATTTAGGAATATTAAATAATCTATGCATAATTTTTTCAATTTAAGAGAATTAATTCACTACTATTATGATTATTTATTATGTTTTATAATATTAATTTCTAATCTCATTTATACCAATATATATTAATTTTTTTAGTGGATGGAATGTAAATAATATTATTGTTCATAACCCATGTAAGGATTTCCCCCTCATAAAAATAATGATGTTAGAGCTAGCATTGTTGCTCAAATAGATCAAAATATGAACATATTGGGGAAACTAAATTAGGTTATTTTTAATAAAATTTCCCATTTAGTGAAGCATACAAATCTACCATTTGGTGTATAAATGTAATACTACTTTATGCATGAGGATCCTCCATTAATCAATGTTACTAAATAATTTATTTAAGAAATAGATTAGTTATATTGAAAAAATGTTTATCACTATATGATTTAATGAATGGGATAATTTTTTCATGGTATTTGATTTTTTATGAGTGGATTATAATCAATGGTGGACATTTAATAAAAATTATAAAGATGATGAGGAAATAGATATCATGTATTTCAAGGATTTTAAGAAAAATTTCAAGGAATAATATTACCCTCATGAGCGATGAAGAAATATAGAGTGTCAATTCCCGAGAATATAACAAATAAAAGATGAAAATATTTATATGTATGAATACGACTATTCATGAATAAAAATGAGTTCTATAGACAATTTACACAAGTAAATGTGTAATATTAACCATTTTTTCATGGTTTTAATCTACCATATTGAATGGAATTATTCTCCCTAACATTCTCATCATATGAGGATATAAAATCATCTACTATCAATATAATGACAAATATTTCCAAGTATAATAGCATCTATGGGATATGAGAGAGGAATATAAGGAAAGATAAAAACAATAGATAAGGGGAAGAAGGCGAAGAAGGATTTTTTCCACATGTGATATTTTTGTAATGAAACACATACATACATGTATAAATGGAATTTGATTTTTCTTAGTGTTTTGAGGGAAAGTTCATCCGAAATGTGAATGATATGTAAATAAATAAATGTATAATGTTTAGTGTTTTATCTCAAAGGATATAGGGTGATATGATAATTAATTCCCAAAGAATCAAGGGATTATACCTCAAGAGAAAATACAGGATCAATGTCAATATTCAGTAACTAATATAAGAAAATTATAATGATTAAATTAATTGTGTATTTGGATTCATGAATTATTCTATAATTTTTTTTAAAAATGGTATTTTGTTAATAATAATCATGAAATATATATGGAATTTAATTTTATTGTTTTTCTCTAAGGATTTGAAAGCATATATTGAATGTTAAAATGGACATGAAAAGTAATTTGATGACCACTGTTATTTTTTTGTATATTAGTCATATTTTTGAGAAACTTTTTAGAATTATATAAAAATTGTTATATAGAATGGACAAACTAAATGTCGGGATACAACCAATATCATTATGTAAGGTAGTTTGGATTAATCCCACAATAGAATGTTTCCAATGATGAAGTGAATTACACTTGCCTATGTGATGTTCTATATGATATGGAGTTGTTTTTAAATAAATTATATGGTGGATAAATACAAATGGAATTCATTAAGTTGTGCATTGGGGGTTACTATTAAGTTTTATTGATTAAATTATCATATAGATAGAATTATGGAAACCATTTTCTTTGGTGAATATTTGGAAACATAAACAAGGAATTTTCACACATTTATAGATATTAGGATTCATTAAAAGTAATTTTTTTCTTCAAGCATAAAAACAACATCTTATAAATTAATATCACAGAGTATGAAATGATGTGTAAATTTATCAAAGTAAAAATGGATGAAATCTTACATTTTAAATAGAAATATACCATGTATGTATATTTCATTATGATTTTAGTCGATATGGTTAAGGAGTTCTATATCATAATGAACATGATCAAGAAAATAAGATTTTTATATACATCATTTATTTATATCATCATTTTACATATTTGTGGACTTTAACATTCTCCTTATCATTGAAATTATTTTGAACAATGACCTCCATGACTCTCTATATGTACTAATGTTTTTTCTTCTATGACTCTATTTTTCCTCCTCACTAATAATTTTCTTCGTGGATACCTAGTTACAAGGTATTCTATATGAACATCATATGTACCTTTATCTCTTATTAAAATGAAATTTTTTAACCATTTTTTTTATGATGTGGGATTACTATACAAGTTTTTTTATATGGAAGTCCATATATTTCAATGATCAAGTTCAAATTGTGAGGATAAATTTTTTTGGGAGATTGGAACAGCCTAAAATTACAAAAAATATAAAATTTAGTTTCATAGAATATAAAAATTGAAACAGTGATCCCAAAAAAAAGGACCCAATATATTAAATTAAATTTAATCTACTTTACATATTATAATACATGCTACCATGAGATTAAAAGAGTTGTAAAATAATTTAACATTATATCATATTCGTTACTTTGTGGTGTGTAAATTGGTTTAAAAACATTAAGAAAATTAAATTTTTTACACATGTATAAAATAAATTCAATTGTTATCAATTTATTTGATATAATATAAGAATCATTTGAATTTTATTTCTGAAAAACTATAATTTTAAAAAATGTGGTCTCATCATGATTTATCCAGATATATTACAATTAATTTCAATAACTTTTAGAAAATATATATTGAAAAAATGAAAATTATTTTTTATTTTAGCATGTAAAAATTATATTATGGTGAATTTTAACTGATTTTATAGAAAGAATAATTTTTTGATGAGTAGTGAACATACTGGTTGTTCTTGAATTTTTTTCTTCCATTTAATGAATTAAAATCTTCCATGAAGATAATTTTTTTATTACAAATTAAATCAGAACTGTTATATTATAATGATTAATATTTATTTCATTGAATTTCAATTAATTTATATTTTTGATGCTGAATAAATTTATAATTATAAAAACATTTTCTTTAGAAAATTTATTTTTCATCAAATCTCTAGGTTTAATTATAAATTCCATTTAACACCATAAATGAATAGAATTTTTTTAAAAATAAATTACTAATTTTAAATCAAGATAATTAACATTATATAATTTTAGGACAACTTTTTGTCAATAAGTAATACTAAAAATAATGAAAATTAATTACCAAAATTATGATTAAAATAGTATTGCGGGGGTAAAATTAAAAAAGATAATTATAAAATGGCCCAAATAAAAGAATAAATTCAATATAGTGTTTAAATATTGATCATTATTAAGTTAGTATTAGTTTCTATGTTTTTTGTTACACCATTAGAATTAACTGACCAATATAGAACCTTATCTAAATAATTGGAAAACATTTCAAACTCATACTTTTAAATTTAAATTATGTACTCACACAGATAATAAATAGATATATTAATGAATATTAATGGTAATTTTGAGATTAATGAAATTTATTTAATGTGGGTTATTTTTTAAAAAAATTTAGAAATCATATAATTAATATAAATGTGTAAGATACATCGAAACATTAATTATTTAAATAATGAAAAATTAAAATAAATTATAATCAAAATATTAAAAATAATAAAATTTATTTTATTAATGTGTTATACGAAATATGTTGATAAATTTAGCATAATATTTAATATTGAAAATATGTTATTCAAACTCTGCCTTGGTGTTGATGTTTTTAAATTAAAAATAAACGAATAGTTTCAAAATTCAGATTGTTTTTATTTATAATAAATAATTTTTTTTATTTTTTTAAATATTACTATTAATATTATCTACTTCCAGAGACCAAAGGTCCTTTTATAATAATTATATTGACTATTAAATTGAATAAATTTTTATATGGTTAATGGTAAAAGATGGTATTTTTCTCTATATGCACTTATGTAAAAATTAATTTTCTGCATAATTTTTTTTTATTTTACAAATTGTATTTCGTGCTTTGATCAATTGAAAAGACAAGTCACCATAGTGAAAAAATGGTAAAAATATAGAAACATAGAGGTTATGAAACAATGTATTTAAAATAGTTGTGGTTTTTACTAGTATAAATACTTATATAATAAATATATATTTTATTTACATCATGTATAAATGTTTTCAGTTTCATTAAAAATGTTCAATGTGAATGGAAAAAATCTACCAATATAAAAACATACATGAAAAAAATAACATTTATAACCTAAAATGGTTCATCGAAACAAATAATGGTTAAAAAAATTATGTGATAAAAAGTTATTGAAAAATAGTATGTGGTATATATAAATATTATTCTAGTTATATAATAGATTTATAATAAATATATATTTATTTTATATGAGGTTAAATCATGTCTGACGGAAATGAGATCTAATGTAAGGTTTTATCATCTCACTTTTACTCCTATGAGAAATTTTCCATATTCATCACTTAATTAATTTTTTGAGTATATACAGTATCCTTGATATGTGATTTCTGGAATCAAAATATGTTCTTGGAATGTAATGTTTCATTTTAAAGCAATTATTTCATGGGTCTTATTAATTTATAAGATTCCTTTTTGGTTCATGATTATGTTAAATTCGTATTGTTTATTAAGATTTGTAACATCCCAAAAATATATGGTACATTTTCGTTTGAATAATACAACAGCTTGTGTTGTACATGACATGTAGTTTTAACACACCACGACCAATCAAACGAACCATTATAAATAGTAATACCCTTATTTTAAAATTTTTTAAATTTTATTTTTAAAAATGTACGTCATTTATGGATTCGGAATATGAATATTATCTTATGGTGAATTTTGGGTATTTTTCTGAAAACAGTCAATTTTTGATGTATAGTGAAAAAACTACATTATTGATTAAAACCAACATTTTTTTTACATAATTAGTTACATTATTCAAATTTATATTACGTAAAGACCCGGAAATTTCATGGAAATTTTTTTCTTAATTTTCTTTGGAATTTTACAAGAACGCAGTTTCTGACGGCGCCTGATTCCGAGGCCCGGTGTGCCCAGAATCAATTTCCGATGTTTGGCTCGGGTACGTTCAGTGAACGAATGAGCGAGAATTTCTAACTTTTGAACCGGTGCCCGGAATCAAATTCCGAGGGCACCGATGGAACTGTAGCGCCATTTTTTGCTTAGGAATGCCTTTCCTGGAGTTGCGTTTTCTTGGGAGCAGTTTTTTAATAAGGTTGTGGTTTAAGTGTAAAGAAAAATAAAATTTGTGTTACAAATTTTATTTATCTTCTTAAGTGGTTATATCCTAAGTGTGGAAGTTGGGGTGGAATCACAAGTTTCTAACTAACCAAGTGAGGATTAAGGTGAGGTGGGGCCCACACGAGCCCCAACCCTTCACCTTCCCCTTAACTCTCTTCTACCCCCCTTAAACTCCCTTGCACTTAATGTGCCAAAACCCCTCATTTTCCTTAAACTCCATAACTCACTTGAACCCCCCCAATTAAATGTGACTCTTCACTTCCACCTTCATTAATTTTGGAGTCTCTCCACCCATTAATGAAGGATGTAACTTAATGAATTTGAATTATTTTGAATTCATTAAGCTAACACTATAATAAGGTGTGTTGTTTTATTGTTTGGGGTTTGCTAAATCTTTGTGATAGAGTCATGGAAGGATTGAAGAGAATTCCACCCTCGACGAAGAACACGAAGGACATCTCCAAACATGGAACAACGTCTTCTCGACGAAGAATGCCTTTTCCAAAGAAGAACGTGAAGTTTCCAACGTCGATCCCTTCTTGGATGCCTCCTTCCCACTCTTTCCGGAATAAAGAAGGGAGCGCCTTTCACGAAGAACGCCGACGTCGTCAACGGCATCTCTTTTCCGATGTCGACGAATCGCCGCCGCCTTTCCGCGACTTCGTCAACACATAACGAAAAGCGAGGTAGGGGTTTGTTTTTGCTTTATTTAATTATTGTCCGTTCTTGGTTCTAGCATGACAAACTTGAGGATGAACGTTTAAGTGTTATCGTCTAATGAGAGGGGGACCGGACCGCACAAACACGGCCGAACCCCCCTTCTTTGTTCTTGAATGTTTCTTGCGGATGAAACGAGATAGCGTGGTGTCGTCGCACCACGCGGGAATCCCACGGAAATTATTGCGTGGCGCCGTCGCGCCGCGCCGTGGAAAGAATTGTCATGAACACGACGCCGTCGCGCCGCGTCGAAGGAAACCGAAGACGCCGCGGCCGGAGCGGGGCCGCGGCGGAGGGGCGCGGTGCCGTCGCACAGCGCCGGATGACGAAGGCCGCAGCCGGTTCCGGGCCGCGGCGGATCGTGATGACCGGCGGCCAGCCGGGCCGCCGGTGCCGGAAGACGGAAGAGGACCGGCCCTTGCCGGTCCTGTTGACAAGAAGCCGGCCGGCCAGGTCGGGCCGACCGGGTTGGTGGAAACAGGGGGAATTTAATTCCCCCGGGCAGTTATTTGGCCCCCCATTATGAGGGGGGCCGGTTTCACAAAGGGGGGGGGGGAAAGCAGCCCCCCGTTTCCAGCAAGCTCGAATTTCGGCCAAGCTGGCAGCGCGCCTAGCGCGCTGCCTTGCGCCGAACCGGCGCGCCTGGCCGCGCCGCGCCACGCCGCGCCGCGCCGGTCTGGGCCGGGCTGTGCCGGGCCGGGTCGACCCCGTCCGGGGCGGGTCGACCCGGTTCGGGCCATCCGGGGGGTCTCGGGCCGGGACGGCCCGGGCCCGAAACCCCCGTTACCGAGCGGTTTGGTCAAATGCTCGTATCTTGGGCTACGGGCCTCCAAACGACTCGTCGTCAGCGGCAACACGATCCTTGGATCGAGACGGTCGTTTCGGTATACTATACTCAAGGTGCACCTTCCTTTTCGGGAGCCTACGTGGTTAAAACTCCGTAGTTAAGCGTGCTTGGCCTAGAGTAGTGATCAGGATGGGTGACCTCCTGGGAAGTTTCCCGGGGTGGGTGTGAGACGGAAAAGCCAATAAATAACAGACCAGGCGTCCGATTGACGCACCGTCTATTTCGTTGAATTCCTCTAAGTGAGATGGATCTTTCGGCTTACTCCGCTCGAGGTTTGGATGCTGACGGAGTGCGGTCGGGTTGGATCGCATCGAAATCCAACCGGGCCCCTGGAACGAAAATGCCAATAACTCTCAGACCGGGCGTCCGATTGACGCGCCGTCTGTTGCGTTGAGTTCCTGTTGACGATACGGAACTTTTGGCATCCTCCGCCCGAGTTTTGGATGCAGATGGATAGTGGCCGGGTTGGATCGCACCGAAATCCAACCGGGCCCCTAGAACGGATAAACTGATATATTTCTGACAGAACGTCCGTTTGACGAACCGTCAGCGGCGTTGGTGATCGCGTTGAGAAACGGTCCCTATGAGTTTACCCTATGAGAGTTCGGGGTATATTTGAAATAGGGTCGGGTTTGGTTCGCTCACGAAACCAACCGGGCCCCTGGGACGAAAAGGCTAATAACTCACAGACCGGGCATCTGATTTGACGCGCCGTCTGTTGCGTTGAGACCCCTATGACGAGGCGGTCCTTTGAGATACTTCTTCGTGGGACCTTGAGATACTTGGAGTATCGACTAGTAGCTTGTGGAGCGGACCCTCCCGGAGATGAGCGTGCGGTGTACGGAGACCGTGTAGCCTGCTGAGACCTGACGACTGCTTGACCGACTCGACTTGGAGTGAGTTGACTAGCCCAGTGGACGGAGCGCCCGGTATTTGGCGACAGACCCACGGCGGACGGAGCGCCCGGTAGTTGGCCGCAAACCTGCGGTACTCGACAGGAGGAGTACCTCTGTAGGCTATTGGGGGGAGCGCCCGGTATTTGGCGACAGACCCACAGTGGACGGAGCACCCGGTAGTTGGCCGCAGACCCGCAATACTCGACAGGAGGAGTACCTCAGCAGTCTTAGGTTAGTGAGCAGTACCTCAGAGTCGTGACAGGACCACTGTACACTCTAGAGACGGAGCTCTTCAGTAGTTACTGTTTCGATAATGAAAATCCTGGTTTGAGCTGAGACTTTTGACCTTGTGTTTACCTCATGATTGAGATAGGTCACTTGCTAACTTAGGTATATGTATGGCATATACTCGGGTAGTGGTTATCCGTTGATTTCACAATCCTTGTGTTTCCTCATGATTGAGATGGGTTACTTGATAACTTAGGTATATGTATGGGCATATATCTAAGTAGAGGTTATCTATTGAGATCTTCTTTGTGGTTATCCTTGTTGGTTTAGTGAGACCTTGAGGGTCTCGGGGTCCCTACTGAGTATCGTTATACTCACCCCTGCACGGGCTATGCCCGCACCTCGTTGTGTTGGTTGCAGACGACGGGCAGTGCTGACAGAAGCCGAGTGTTCGAGGACTGGACAGTACCTGGAGGTGGACTATATGAAGGGATGGTAACCAGAGGAGGACCTCACGACGAGGCGGTACCCAGAGGTGGACGTGACGACGAGGCGGTACTCGGAGGTGGACCACTGGGCGATACATACTCGGAGCGGACGGTGGGACCTGAGGAGCAGAGGAGCTATCTGTACCCACCCGTCAGGTGGGATTTACAGTGGACAGCTCAGCGTAGCAGCTTTACTTTTCAGTTGCTGTTTTCTCTTTCGAGTTGTACTTTACAGTTGTAGTTGTACTTTCTTTTGGGTTTGTATTCTGGCCCATTTACTTTTCAGCACTTTCTTTTGTACGTAGTGTTTTACTTCTGCTTGTTCTCTGTGGTTCTTTTTGTTTACTTTTATAAAGGAAATGCCTTCCCAGTTATCGGGATTTACGCCTTGGTGCTAGTCGCCAGCCCCTGGCCTATGGAAGGCGGGCTTGGGGTAGTCACGGCACGGGCCCCGAGGGCGGGTCATGACAAATTGGTATCAGAGGAGTTCAGTTCTACCGCAGATCTCAGGACTCTGATCTTTTTCTATGTGAAGCAATAGTGTTAAGGGTACCAAGTGTGGTCTTCAGTTCAGGGAGTCCAGTGTGGGTGCGGCGGCCGACGTATCCGTACACCAGGACCTTGACTACTGATTTCCGACTTTGTACACAAAAACACTGATTGCGTGTGTGTTTCCAAAATTTTAAAGTCAGCTCAAACCAGGTCAGCTCACCAGGTATAAGACGTTGACTGTGTCGCCTCTGTTCAGGATGTCTCCACGCAGACAGTCAGTTGGAGTTCCGAGAGAGTACTCGATGACGGCTCACCGAGCGACGAGGCTCTGGTGCAGGGCCCTTTTTACTATGTTGGCACCCTCGGGTGGTGTACCAGTACATCACCACCAGTTGGGCAGCAGATTCCAACGGCTATACTAGCAAACTGTGCACGATGGCGGAGCGCGTTGCACGAGTTCCAGCAGTAGAGGCCTCAGAAGTTACGAGGCGAGGCAGATTTCCAGATAGCAGAGCAGTGGCTGGAGGCGATTGCTAGAGTTTTCCGCCTAGCTGAGACATCAGTAGAGTGGATGGTGGACTTGGCCACTAGTGTTTTCCTGTGAATGACCATGAGGATTGTCCGCATAGTGATGAGGCTTCGGTACGTGAACCGATTCCTGAGATAGTGCCTTTGGGTAGTGTGTCAGCTATACATCACTACCTGTTGGTCAGCAGTTACAACCGGCGGTACTGGTAGGTGACACATGTAAGTTTACTGCCTTACATGTGTTCTAACTTCAGATACCCTCATGTTCTGTGGTGAACCTGACTCATAGGCGGCTGAGGACTGGCTTGAGGAGGTGGCCGAGAATTTTCTAGAACTTTTACTGTTTCGGCGGGACGACGTGTTGATAGCTGAGAATTCATCGAGGCGTACCGAACATGTCGGGTACTGGATGGAAGCGTTTCGATCAATGCAATAGAGGTCGGACCTCTGGGCATGGTATGTTTAAGGGCTTCTGAGCCAGCACCTTTTCTCTATGCATTTCTACTTAGGCTAGAGTGCTAGAAGGAACCTTTGTGGTTGAGAATTCTTTGCTGATCGAATACAGCCAGAGAATGTTAGAAGTTTGGAAAGCAGGAAACTGACACCAGTCTCGGAGACTTGGGCATGTAAAATGTTTCAATAAGAGGAAATGTTAAGGACATATGAATCTGCAGAGCAGCAGACATGGAGGCAGAGCTTGGAGAGCAGCTCGTGGTGGTGTACATTTCAACATGTTACCATCACCCGCCTTTATAGTCCCCGCTATACTCAGGGAGTTGGAGAGAAGGGAAAGAGGGTAGCTGCTTGCGGTCATGGAGTGCGACCATAAAGGGGCTCTAAGGATGATTCAAAGTGCGGAATTTATCTTCTACTAGCTGTCGTAGCCACAGGCATCGAAACGAATCATCCCTTCCTTCCATGAATCTAGTCCCAGACCTAGAGATTCTGGTTAAGCCGTTGACTTGACCCTCACGTCTGGAGATACCTTTGGGAGGAGACTCTATAGTCACACTTACGCCGATGGTGTGATCTGACCCTTGAGGCGAGAGTCTCGGTTAGGACCTCTTGGTGGCAGCGTCGAGGCCTTACGACCTTAGTTTGAGTATGTATTTGGCAATCACTGTTCATACTCAAATTGACGGTATTAGGAAAACATTGGGATGGGTTTTCCTTGGTCGGCGAAAAGGAAACCCTGGGCAGCACAAGATAAACTCGTGCATGGGAGGGTGTAGCCGATCATTCTTGGGTCAGCCAACCTTACCCTCGTGGCAGCAGGAGTTTTGAGTTTCAGTTCTAACTTAAAAAGGGAGACCTTTAGAGTTCGAGGATGGCGACCACGTTCTTATACAGGTCTCACCTCGACGAGGTTTTCGGAGATGTAGCCGAGGCGACAAGAGATCTCCGAGGTTCAATAGACCTTTTTAGGTCCCCAGCAGGGTAGGCGAGGTGGTTTATTTCTTGACCCATCCACCTCAGTTGCACCAGGTGCACGATGACTTTCACGTAACTCAATTGAGGAGATACGTGCTTGATCCTTCACACATCATCGATCTCAGGGAGTTGGACGTCGATGATAGAACAACATGCACAGAGGTTCCAGTGGGGATCAAGGATAGACAGGAGCAGATCCTACGAGGATGATCGATTCCTTGGGTGCACTTCCTTTGATAGTACGGAAACCTCTAGATGAGCACATGGGAGCGGAAGGCTCAAATGCGTGCTCTGTACCGCTTTTGTGACACTAGTTTGTGATGAAGCTTTACGGGGACGTAAAGCCCTGAGATGGGAGTAATGTAAAGACCCGGAAATTTCAATGAAATTTTTTTCTTAATTTTCTTTGGAATTTTACAAGAACGCAGTTTCTGACGGCGCCTGATTCCGAGGCCCGGTGTGCCCAGAATCAATTTCCGAAGATTGGCTCGGGTACGTTCAGTGAACGAACGAGCGAGAATTTCTAACTTTTGAACCGGTGCCCGGAATCAAATTCTGAGGGCACCGATGGAACCGTAGTGCCGGTTTTTGCTTAGGAATGCCTTTCCTGGAGTTGCGTTTTCTTGGGAGCAGTTGTTTAATAATGTTGTGGTTTAAGTGTAAAGAAAAATAAAATTTGTGTTACAAATTTTATTCATCTTTTTAAGTGGTTATATCCTAAGTGTGGAAGTTGGGGTGGAATCACAAGTTCCTAACTAACCAAGTGAGGATTAAGGTGAGGTGGGGCCCACATGAGCCCCAACCCTTCACCTTCCCCTTAACTCTCTTCTACCCCCCTTAAACTCCCTTGCACTTAATGTGCCAAAACCCCTCAGTTTCCTTAAACTCCTTAACTCCCTTGAACCCCCCCCCAATTAAATGTGACTCTTCACTTCAACCTTCATTAATTTTGGAGTCTCTCCACCCATTAATGAAGGATGTAACTTAATGAATTTGAATTATTTTGAATTCATTAAGCTAACACTATAATAAGGTGTGTTGTTTTATTGTTCGGGGTTGTCTAAATCATTGTGATAGAGTCATGGAAGGATTGAAGAGAATTCCACCCTCGACGAAGAACACGAAGGACATCTCCAAACATGGAACAACGTCTTCTCGACGAAGAATGCCTTTTCCAAAGAATAACGTGAAGTTTCCAACATCGATCCCTTCTTGGATGCCTCCTTCCCACTCGTTCCGGAATAAAGAAGGGAGCGCCTTTCACGAAGAACGCCGACGTCGTCAACAGATTCTCTTTTCCGATGTCGACGAATCGCCGCCGCCTTTCCGCGACTTCGTCAACACATAACGAAAAGCGAGGTAGGGGTTTGTTGTTGCTTTATTTAATTATTTTCCGTTCTTGGTTCTAGCATGACAAACTTGAGGGTGAACGTTTAAGTGTTATCGTCTAACGAGAGGGGGACCGGACCGCACAAACACGGCCGAACCCCACTCCTTTGTTCTTGAATGTTTCTTGCGGATGAAACGAGATAGCGTGGTGTCATCGCACCACGCGGGAATCACACGGAAATTATTGCGTGGCGCCGTCGCGCCGCGCCATGGAAAGAATTGTCATGAACACGACGCCGTCGCGCCACGTCGAAGGAAACCGAAGACGCCGCGGCCGGAGCGGGGCCGCGGCGGAGGGGCGCGGTGCCGTCGCACAGCGCCGGATGACGAAGGCTACAGCCGGTTTCGGGCCGCGGCAGATCGTAATGACCGGCGGCCAGCCGGGCTGCCGGTGCCGGAAGACGGAAGAGGACCGGTCCTTGCCAGTCCTGTTGACAAGAAGCCGGCCGGCCAGGTCGGGCCGGCCGGGTTGGTGGAAACCGGGGGAATTTAATTCCCCCTGGCAGTTATTTGGCCCCCCATTATGAGGGGGGCCGGTTTCACAAAGGGGGGGGGGGCAAGCGGCCCCCCGTTTCCAGCAAGCTCAACCTTCGGCCAAGCTGGCAGCGCGCCCAGCGCGCTGCCTTGCGCTGAACCGGCACGCCTGGCCGGGCCGGGCCGCGCCGCGCCGGGCCGCGCAGCGCCGGTCCGGGCTGGGCTGTGCCGGGCCGGGTCGACCCCGTCCGGGGCGGGTCGACCCTGTTTGGGCCATCCGGGGGGTCGCGGGCCGGGACGGCCCGGGCCCGAAACCCCCGTTACCGAGCGGTTTGGTCAAATGCTCGTATCTTGGGCTACGGGCCTCCAAACGACTCGTCGTCAGCGGCAACGCGATCCTTGGATCGAGACGGTCGTTTCGGTATACTATACTCAAGGTGCACCTTCCTTTTCGGGAGCCTACGTGGTTAAAACTCCGTAGTTAAGCGTGCTTGGCCTAGAGTAGTGATCAGGATGGGTGACCTCCTGGGAAGTTTCCCAGGGTGGGTGTGAGACGGAAAAGCCAATAAATAACAGACCAGGCGTCCGATTGACGCACCGTCTGTTTCGTTGAATTCCTCTAAGTGAGATGGATCTTTCGGCTTACTCCGCTCGAGGTTTGGATGCTGACGGAGTGCGGTCGGGTTGGATCGCATCGAAATCCAACCGGGCCCCTGGAACGAAAAAGCCAATAACTCTCAGACCGGGCGTCCGATTGACGCGACGTCTGTTGCGTTGAGTTCCTGTTGACGATACGGAACTTTTGCCATCCTCCGCCCGAGTTTTGGATGCAGATGAATACTGTCCGGGTTGGATCGCACCGAAATCCAACCGGGCCCCTAGAACGGAAAAGCTGATATCTTTCTGACAGAACGTCCGTTTGACGAACCGTCAGCGGCGTTGGTGATCGCGTTGAGAAACGGTCCCAATGAGTTTACCCTATGAGAGTTCGGGGTATAGTTGAGATACGGCCGGGTTTGGTTCGCTCACGAAACCAACCGGGCCCCTGGGACGAAAAGGCTAATAACTCACAGACCGAGCGTCTGATTTGATGCGCCGTCTGTTGCGTTGAGACCCCTATGACGAGGCGGTCCTTTGAGATACTTCTTCGTGGGACCTTGAGATACTTGGAGTATCGACTAGTAGCTCGTGGAGCGGACCCTCCTGGAGACGAGCGTGCGGAGTACGGAGACCGTGTAGCCTGCTGAGACCTGACGACTGCTTGACCGACTCTACTTGGAGTGAGTCGACTAGCCCAGTGGACGGAGCGCCCGGTATTTGGCGACAGACCCACGGCGGACGGAGCGCCCGGTAGTTGGCGACAGACCCGCGGCTCGATAGGAGGAGTACCTCTGTAGGCTATTGGGGGGAGCGCCCGGTATTTGGCGACAGACCCACAGCGGACAGAGCGCCCGGTAGTTGGCCGCTGACCCGCAGTACTCGACAGGAGGAGTACCTCAGCAGTCTTAGGTTAGTGAGCAGTACCTCGGAGTCGTGACAGGACCACTATAAACTCTAGAGACGGAGCTCTTCAGTAGTTACGGTTTCGATAATGAAAATCCTGGTTTGAGCTGAGACTTTTGACGTTGTGTTTATCTCATGATTGAGATGGGTCACTTGCTAACTTAGGTATATGTATGGGCATATACCCGGGTAGTGGTTATCCGTTGATTTCACAATCCTTGTGTTTCCTCATGATTGAGATGGGTTACTTGATAACTTAGGTATATGTATGGACATATATCTAAGTAGAGGTAATCTGTTGAGATCTTCTTCGTGGTTATCCTTGTTGGTTTAGTGAGACCTTGAGGGTCTCGGGGTCCCTACTGAGTATCGTTATACTCACCCCTGCACGGGCTATGCCCGCACCTCGTTGTGTTGGTTGCAGACGACGGGTAGTGCTGACAGAAGCCGAGTGTTCGAGGACTGGACAGTACCTGGAGGTGGACTATACGAAGAGATGGTACCCAGAGGAGGACCTCACGACGAGGCAGTACCCAGAGGTGGACGTGACGACGAGGCGGTACCCGGAGGTGGACCACTGGGCGAGACATACTCGGAGCGGACGGTGGGACCTGAGGAGCAGAGGAGCTATCTGTACCCACCCTTCAGGTGGGATTTCCAGTGGACAGCTCGACGTAACAGCTTTACTTTTCAGTTGCTTTTTTCTATTTCGAGTTGTACTTTACAGTTGTAGTTGTACTTTCTTTTGGGTTTGTATTCTGGCCCATTTACTTTTCAGCACTTTCTTTTGTTCTTAGTTTTTTACTTCCTCTTGTGCTCTGTGGTTCTTTTTGTTTACTTTTATAAAGGCAATGCCTTCCCAGTTATCTGAATTTACGCCTTGGTGATAGTCGCCAGCCCCTGGCCTATGGAAGGCGGGCTTGGGGTAGTCACGGCACGGGCCCCGAGGGCGGGTCGTGACATATTAGGTAAAAATAGATTCATAGTACCAATATATATTAAATTTAATTCATTTGATCCATATTATAATAATATAAGATTTATAAAATTTTATTGAACTTTTTACCATCTTTTACCCACCATCTAGGTGCATTTTCTTGATTTGCATAAAATGAATTTTACCACTTCCGAGAATTGAATTTTAGAAATAAATGATAAGAGGTAGACATGTTTAAGTAAAATGTGGTTCGGTGGGATAAATTTTTTTCGGAGAATAGTAACTTTTGACTTTTATTTAACATGGTTAAAAGTAAATAGGTTATTTAAAGGTAAAAATGATATTATCATTAGTATAAAACATGTCCTAATTATATTAGATAAGTGTTTTTTAACCAAAATCAACCTTAGGAATAAAATATGATCCTTTTTATCCAGATGGATTAGATTATGACATTTATTATTATTTCATTCAAATAAGATTTAAAAGTGAAAAATTCAATGTTTAATAACTAAATCATTTTTAATATAGGGTTATAAATATGAGAATGTAAAGACCCAGAATTTCTATGTAATTTTTATTAATTAAATGTAAATTTTACGAGTCGGAAAAAATTGACGGCACGTTATTACGAGGCCTAGTGTGCCCATAATCAATTTCTGAAGTTTTGTTTGTGTACGTCTAGTTAACGTAAGAGCTGGTTTTTAAAACTTTTGAACTGTTGCTTAGAATTGAAATCTGAGAGCACCGTTGAACTCGTAGTGCCTATATTGGCTTAAATGGAATTTCACCATGACGACATATGGACGAGGGAGAAGGTTAGTTTCTGGGTTTTTTATGGAAATAACAAAATAAAAATAAACATCAATTTATTGTATTTTGAGCTTCCATGTAGAGATTTCAGGTGGGGTCCACCAGAACTAGACATCCAAATTGAAGTTAGAAGTGGGGACAACCAGACCGTAACCTCCCATTAGAGGTTAAGGTGGTGGGGACCACCAGACCGTAACCTCCTAGGAGAGGTTATGGTTGTGGGGACCACCCAAGATTAAACCCCCTTGAGACCCCCTTTAATTGGGAGAAACCCTCAACACCCACAATAAATGAGGGAGAGCCTCTTGACCTCCTCCAACTTAATTGTGCCAACACACATATGATTAATCTTGACAATGAACCACTTAATTTAGCCAATTTAATATCATCCAAAATGAATTGTCCCTATGATTAAATTGCGGAAATACTTTTTATTATTGGATATCTATTTTATTTGGTAGAATTGGGGAGAGGAGGAGCTCTTTAGAGAAAGATTCTCCAACGAAGAAGTCTTCCACCATGAAAAACATCTAAAACATCGACCTTCTTCCTCAGAACATTCATTGACATAGGGAGAGTTCATCTACAACGAATTGACGTCTGTCTTCTCACGTCAACGTTAACCAACATCGAATAAAGTAGGGTTTTTTAAATAAGTATGATTTTATTCCCTTGATTCATTCCTTCTAAAAACAAAGAACGAGGATCAACTTATTATCCATTTGATCCAGGGATATTTTCCTTGCGGGGTGGGAATAAATTGTTGCAAGAAGATGTTGGTGTTTATTCATTATTTTTTAACACTCCTCATGTTTATCCCTCTTTTTCCTTTGCGGTGTTGGGAATAGAAATTAACAAGTGATTATGGAAATTGAAAATATCTTCCATGCTTGTTCTTTGTTTATGTTCTTGATTAACTGTTTCCTAACACATTAAATGCTGAGGCTGTGGTCCAAACTAACATGCACTGACCCCCTCCGCCGTTCTTCTTTATGATGTTCCTCAGAATGGTGACAAGGCAATGAGACAATGAAGCCAACAAAGGCAACGTCGCCACCTCCCGCGACCACCGTGACCCGTGTCGCCCTCACGGCGCCCCTGACGAACCAGCTCTACCACCCCCTGTACGAACCGTGCTGCCCGCTAGCTTCTAAACTGGACATGTGATATCCGCCCTAGCAGTAGAGCCACCCCGGGCCAGGTGAAGCTGCCCTGACCGCGTCGTCCTCCGTCCTCGGCCATCTCGCGCCTTCGCGGCACCCCGGCCAGGTTGGCCTCCCGCGCCATTGCAATGTCGCAGCTGAGTCGGCCTCCCATGCCCTTGTGGCTCCCCAGCCGAGCCAGCCTCAAGTACCCCTAACGACACCCTGTACGAATTAGCCCGCAAACTCACGGTGCCCTCCGGGTTGAGTCGCCCACGCGGCGCCATCTGGGATAAACCTCCCTCACGACGACCTGTGACCAGTTTACACACCCGCAGCCGGCCCGCACCCTCACAGACCTCTGTGGCCCCTCGTGGCCCGTTGGGTTGGGCCAAGCGGGGCAGGCCAACCCGAAACAGGTCATCCCAGGCGGGGTTGGACCGGGTAGGTCCGATCGGGTCGGACCGGACTTGAGCCCACTTCGGCCCTTTATATTCTTTTGGCCATATCTTTGGCACCGAACGTCCATTTGAGGAACCGTCAGCAGTTCTGGTAATCCTGGAGCATGACGATCCCTTTGAGTATACCCCACTTGAGATTTGGGTATAGTTGATATAATTTCAAGTTAAATCGTGCACGAATCCAACTCGGACCCTAGGACTAAAAGGATAATAACTCACATATCGAGCCTCTAATTGACATGTCATCTATTGCGTTGAGATCCCTATGACATGATGGACCTTTGAGATACTTCTTTTTAGGACTTATTTATAGTTGGAGTATCAACTAGAAGCTTATTTAGTTGATCCTTCTAGTGACGAGCAAGCAATGTATGGAGACCTAGGTGATGGGTGAGACCTAAACACTACTGACCGTTTGACATGGAGTGACTCCACTAGCCTAGTGGGAAGTGCCTAGTTGTGGTGGTGGACCCATGGCGGAGGAGCGCGCATGGTGACATGGGATACCCATAGTAATCAATAGGATGAGTACCTCTGTAGGGTATGAGAGGGATCTCCTGGGTGCCGCAGCAGACCCACGATGGGGAGGGCTTCTGTGTGATGCAACAGACTCACGTTACTCGACATTAGGAGTACCACATTGTTCCAATGATAGTGGGAAGAACCTCTGTGGGGCGAGGAAATACCACCATATTCAAATGGGTAGTATTTATATAGCAACTAAGGTTTAATTAATGTGAATAAAATCCAAGTTGAGATGAGTCAGTACTTTTGTGTTTTCTTCATGATTGAGATGGATTACTTAGTAACATAGGTATATGTATGGTAATATACCTAAGTTGGTATATCTATTTATTTCGTACTTTTTGGTTTATCATTATTATATTTTGTGAGACCTTGAGGGTCT
This sequence comes from Viscum album, assembly GCA_963277665.1. Taxonomy (NCBI): domain Eukaryota; kingdom Viridiplantae; phylum Streptophyta; class Magnoliopsida; order Santalales; family Viscaceae; genus Viscum; species Viscum album. The sequence goes on from OY728160.1 coordinate 1,270,684,329, forward strand.
CGGGGTCGCTACTGAGTATCGTTATACTCACCCATGAATGGGCTATGCCCGCACCTTGTTGGGTTGGATGCAGAAGACGGACCTCACTAACTGAGGCTGAAAGTACCCGGACTGGACAATACCCAAAGGTGGACCATACGGCTTGTTGGTACACGGAGGTGGCAAACATGCATGGAGTGTTATGGAGAGGATTTTTACCAACCCTTATGGTAGGATCCTTGGAGGATGATCCAATAGCTGTCTTTTCTTTTTCATCAGTTGTGCTGCATTTCAGTGGTACTTGTACTTTCTAGTTGAGCTTGTATTCTGGACACTTATTATATATTTTACTCACTTGTTTACCATACAGTTGACTTGTGTTTGTACCTTTCTGTGTGTTTGGTTACATGTGTTTATAGGTTATAAAGGCAATGCATTCCAAGTTTTAGGAAATATGCCTTTCGTGCTAGTCGCCAACCCCTAGCCTATGGAAGGCAGGCATGGGGTAGTCACGACAGTTTCCCCAGGGGACGGTTCATGATAGATAAATTAGAATATAAATTTTCATAATAAATATAAATATATTTCATACATAATTGTTTTTTTATAATTTTTAGACATTATATAATTAAATTTATTTATGAGACAATGATGATGCAACAATTACTTTATTAATGAAAGAATTAAATAATAAATATTATAAGTATAAAAATAAATGTAAATAGATACTTTTGATTCATTACACAAATTTAATAGATTAATATGATATGTTACGGTTAATTCAATGAATTTTTTCGAAGTAATCAGGATGTTCTGACATTCTCAAAAACTAAATACCAAATTGTGTCAAAATTTACATAAGTAAGTTTTTAAAACAAATACTATTATATTAATTGATATAATTTTCATAAAAAATATGGATTGGAAAAGTTACATATATAAGGTTATATATATTAATAATGAACAACTTGGAGTTATTTTGTCTTGTTTATAGTTCATTTATTAACCATTTGTTATAACAATACAAGAATACATGGTATAAGTAAAATTATTTGACTAAGAGTTAAATCTTGAAGATAATGTTGAAATGGGGACCTAAACCTATCTAAAACCTATTTTTTGATTGGTTTTGGACCCATACCCACCTTAGACTCAAAATAAATTATTTTTGAGACATTATAAATGTATTATGATTGTATAATAAAATAATATTTCATGCTTTTCATAAAGGTACACTCACCTCTCTTATAAAAGGGTACATCCCCTTATCTCACAATCACATCTCCAAAGGCATTTTACATAGCCAAAAAATGCCCTTATATCCTCCCATCAACCCTCACATAGACCCAGTGGCCATACATTGATCAAAAATCCAACCTACGGATCCCTTTTGATCAACTCAAAAGGAAACACCCGAATAAGATGTAATAATTTCACCACCTTTTTTCAAAGTTCTTTTCTTCTTACACATACTCTTTCTTTGTTTTTTCCATAAAAAATAAAATCTCCAGTAAATTATACATACGGTGATGTTATTATAAATATGTTACAATAATATTCATTATTCAATATATCCTATGAATGACATGTCACCATACATGCGTGCGTACGACTTACCGTCTCCACGTCGTGCTGTAGTTTGTTATTCAAACACTTCATTATTTATATGTGTATAATAATGATTCTAAAAGAATTAAATAATAAATATAAAATGTTATTTATTCTTTATATATGATATAATATACAATTATATACTATTTTCACCATCAATATAATGATATTGTTTCTCTTTTGTACATACGGATTACCATCTCCACGAAAACAATGAGATGCATTCCCCTCAAAAAAATTCAATAATAAATTTCATTATATGATTAAAAAATAATTTTTAAAAGGTTAATATCATTCTAGATATGAATAAAAATGATCTTTTCCAAAACAAATATGAAATTCACTTCAAAACATATAAAGTAAAACGAATCAGTTAACACCTGAAACAACGATACTACTGAAATATTATTAACAAAGGAATATTAGAACATCAAATATGATATCATATTTATGTATGAAGTTATTTTATAATTTAATAAAAATTATTTAACTAGTATAAATGAGTTTAACATTCCCTAGACCAAAGAAATGTACAAGGTACCGTTTAATTCTACATTCTCTTTATTATATGAGGGTGTTTATACATGATTATTTACTAGGACCACTTTATCATTCACATCTGTGATTCTTAAAAAATTTATTTCAAACATTTTTTCTATTTCATAAACTATGTGTTGAACTAATTTATACCCTTTTTTACATTTTATAAGATATTTATAAATGAAACTTTGTGTTGTTTTCTAAAAAATGATATTTACAACCCATTCCACAAAATTAAAGAAAGAATGTGTTCTTAAATTATACGGTGGGTGTGGCTATTTTCTGCCATTATAACATCTTTGAAACTCCCCTATAAGCATATATGAATATTTTCAAAATAAGTTTTTTATTTTATAATTATGTGAATTTTAATTAATTTTAAAATAGAAAGAGATAAATCTCTCAAATAGTTTTTATTTCAACTATGTCAAAATACATTGGTGGATTTTACACTTTTTTGAAGTTGATTTATTATTATACTATCTTCCATATTGAATTAAATGTTTTAGGATATGATTTATTGTCATGAATTATTTTTATTCGAATGATGGTTTATGGTTAATGTATTAATATTTTTTATTCTAGTATTAATACGAATGTTTATTTTATGTTTTAACTTTTTCATATGATAAATTCATTGGATATAGTGTCTTGGCACAAGGCCGTGAGAAAATCTAATTTTTAGTCTGGAAATGAGGCCTTGACTATGTGGTTATGATGTCCGGCATTATGCATTCCATCATTAAGAAATTGGATATTGATATTACATGTGATTATTTTACTATTATAATATTCATGTGAATAAATAAATGGATTTATTTTGATTTCCCTTTTCCATATTATTCAGATGTTTATGTTTAAAATTCTTGTGTTTTACTATTATACATTTCCTTAAATGTTAATGTTTTTTATGAATGTTTCAACTATATTGTTATCTTTACTGAGTATCTGAGATCACCCCTTTCTATGATTCATTTTTCCCAAGATACAAAGTGGTATATTATGACTAACCTGTAGAGATAATCAATTGGATATGAATGAATTCAATGGAGACAATGTTGTTGTTTTTTTCATTTTATAATGTAATGTAAAACTTATGAATGCATCCAGTACTTCCAAAGAAACTAAACTTATCTGTCTTTCAGGATTTGATCTCTTGTGATCATGCAAATGTTATGTAATAATTCACTGAATCTGGGTAACTAGGGTTAGGGCATTACAGTTGGTATCCGAGGAATTTTAGTACAATCCATTGAAGATAGATTTAGATAAAATCTTATTAGGGATCATTACCCTAAGATTGACATTGAGGATTAGTATAAAATAACTTCCTATAATTTTGGTAATGTAAAGATTTTTTGAATATTCGAATAAATACTTTAATTTCATGATACAAGTAGGTATAGGCGGCTCTGGAACATATGTACCTAGGAGTGGAAACTTCAATAAGGAGTTTCAGGCTAGACCCGGAGTGTATGGGTACATGAAAATGGGTCTTACTTCACTCTTGGTTATGACACTCCTAGGGTATATGAAAATGATAATTCACATTTTCATTAAAAACAATTATTAAGGAATAATGAGTATTTACCTCCTCAATGAAAATAGTTTTTGATTATGGATTATATCCATAAACTGCTCAATTTATGTCATCTGTCTGACAAGATTGGAATTAGGTATTGCAATTAATAAACTAATATAGTGTATTACATTGTATAGAAATAGTGCCTAGTGGATGTAATGGTAACTGTATTAATAAATGTAGTCCATAGAGGGATTTCCCTCCTACTCAAGATAATTATAGTGGAGCCAATGATACAACTGGTGTTGATCTGCTAATCAACATACTGGATGACTCACTCAGGTTTTGAATAATAACCTTACTCGTATGGAGCACCCTGATCCAAAATATGGAGGATCAATGTTAGATTTCATTATGAGGTAATAACCACCAACATTTAATGGGACTACAAATCAATTTTTATATAAGAAATGGATATGTTTCTTAGATAAAATATTTAATTCATTGGGAATTAGCGAAAGGGGAAAAGTGGTTATAGAAGTTGATCGACTCACAGGAGATGCAAATCAATGGTGTTCATTAATTCAAAACAAAAAGTAGGATGAAAAAGTATAATATATGGAATGGTGCAAGATTAAAAATATTTTCTTGGAAAAATAATTTCCTCATGACCATCGAGCAAATATGGAATGGAAATTCCTGAGTGTGGCGCAAAAGGAGGATGAAAATGTTGCAATGTATGAGGCTATCTTTACAAGGTTTGCAAGGAATGCAACTGATTATATATGTAACCCAAGGAGTATGTTGATCGATTATTTGATTTGTTAAAACCATTTATACAACAAGAATTATTCTCAAAATCCTTCTCTTCGTATGAATATATAGTCTCATGTGCTATCAAGACTGAAAAAGAATTTTCTAAGCCTTATAACATTAAAGAAAAGAAAAGGAAGAAGAGATATGTTGAACACTCTGGAAATGTAAATTAATGGAAGAAGGCAATAGTTGAATATACATACTATGGTAAATGTCGAAAGAAACACCCTGGTACTTGCCTGAAGGGAATTGGAGTCTGTAACTAGTTTGGTGAAAAAAGCCACCAAACTCGTGGTTGCAAGAGAAAGAAATAGGCTATCAATTTTTAATGCTAATATTGTAGAGAAAATGGGAATTATGAAAACCAATTTCATAAGCACCAATGAAACATAACTCATAAAAGTCCAAGGGAGAAAGTATAAGATTTTTCGATCACTACTGCTGAGTTTAATGCTCTGAAATACATGGTGGCATGTAATTTAATGGTTTCCTCAAGATTAGTCAATGCTTTATTTGATTATGGATACTCATATTGATTTATATATTCTTAGTTTGCTAATAAAAATAAATATTTCCAATTTTATTTAACAAGGGAGTTTTCAGTAAAAACTCATAAGGGAAGTATCATTGTAGAAATGTTTTGTGAATCAGTTTCCATTAGGGAATATAAATGTTCTTTATCTCCAGATATGATCTTCATAACCAAGATTGAATTTGATATAATCCTCAGAATGATCTAGATTTCAGTCCATGAAGCAGAAAATTATTTTATGAAGAAGGATGCTACAATTTTTTATGATGATATGGTGTACCTTATCTTTAGGGAAGAAACTTCACCACCTGAGTCTTATCTAGATCCACCCCCATTAGCTCAACTAAGTTGAATTGTTGGGGTGGAAGATAATGAAATAACTATGGGTGAGTAATGGAATGTTCTAATAGAGTATGTACATATTTTGCAATAATATGTTGATGTGTTTCAACAGGATTTACCAGGATATCCTCCAGAATGAGAAATTCTGTTTTCCATTTATTTAATTCCTGGTTCAAGGCCCCTATCAAAAACCACTTATAGAATTTCTTCTATGGAATTAGTGGAACTAAAGAAAACAATATAGGAATTGAGTAATAAATAATTTATTCCCCCTAGTGTTTCTCCATTGGGAGCCCCTATTCTTTTTGATATGAAGAATGATGGATCCATGATATTGTTCATTGACTATATATGGATCAATGCTATAACAATAATGAAAAAGTATCCCCTACCTAATATTTATGATTTATCTTACCAACTTCATGGAGCTCAATATTTTTCAATGATTGACATTCGATTTGGATATCATCAGTTATGTGTGAAGAATGAAGACATTCCGACAACATCATTTTAAACTAGGTGTAGGAATTACGAGTTTACATAAATGCCTTTTTAACTGACTAATGCACCCTATGTTTCCCTAGATCCAATTAATAGTGTTTTTAAGGAATATATGGATGAATTTGTAGTTGTATTTATTGATGATATCTTGGTATAATATAAAATATATGAATATCACGAAAATCACTTGCACACTTTTATGAAAACCCACAGAATAAATGAATTATATGGGATGTTTAGAAAGTGTGAATTTTGGCTTTAGGAAATTTCATTTCCTGGCCATATTGTCTCTGAGGATGGAATCATTTTTGATCCATCAATGACCAAGGATGTCCAAGAATGTCCAGCAACATCATGTACAACCGAGGTACACGGTTTTATTAGTTTACCCGGTTATTATCGGTGCTTAATCCAAAATTTTTCCTGATTGGAAAACCCATTAACCAAACTCACAAGTAAAGGGGATAAATTTGTTTGGACAAAAGTGTGTGAGGAATGTTTGGAAGAACTTAAGGGAATATTAGTCAATGCTCTAATCTTGACTCTACCATTAGTGAATGATGGGTTTTTTATTTATAGTGATGCTTCAAAGAAAGGACTTGGTTGTGTCCTTATGCATAATTATTGAGTTATTTAATATGCACCACAACAGCTAAAAATTCCAGAACAAAACTATACCACTCATGATCATGAGTTATTAGTTGTAATCCATTATTTGAAGATATAGAGACACTATCTCTATGGTGAAAATGTGAGATATACACTAATCACAATAGTTTGATGTATATTTTCTAACAGAAATAACTCAACATGAGGAAAAAATGATGGACTGAACTACTCAAAGATTATGAGTGCACTATACACTATCACCTGGTAAAGTATTATAAGGTCGCATATGCATTGAGTAGATAAGATCATTATGTTTTAAAAAAGATGAGTGTCGAAAAGGATTATATTTTCAAGGATCTAGTAAAGATGGGTATGAGAATAACCGTGGAAGGTAAAACATCAAAACATTTTTCAAATGGTTTCCAAACCATGATTAATAGAAAGGATATAATTTTCTCAAACTAATGTGGATGAGTTTCCCAAAAAATAAAACTATGAATGATGGGAGATTGATTGACATGGTATATAAAGATGGAATTTAGTTATTTGGGAATATACTTTTTGTTCCCGATGTACCTGATTTAAAAAGAAAATTGTTGTATGATGCTCGTAGCTCCAATTTCTCTATACACCCTAGTAGCAGTAAGATGTATATAGTTTTCATGTAACATTTTTTTGGGAAAACATGAAGAGAGAGACTACTGATTATGTTTCAAGATGTATGGTTTGTCAACAAGTGAATGCTGGAATATAGTATCCTAGAGGTGTCATACATCCTCTTCCCATACCTGGGTGTAAATGTTTTGATATTACAATGGAATTTTCATGGGGCTACCAAAGTCTCCTAGAAAAAATGATTCAATATGGGTAATTTTTGATCGTCTTACTAAGTCACACATTTTCTTATTATAAGGGATGATTTACCACTGAACGTCTAGAAAGACTATATATTAATGAAGTTGTAAGACATCATGGTGTACCCATATCAATTTTTTCTAATAGTGATCTCTATTTTACATCATGATTCTGGAAAATTCTTCAGAAGGCCTTTGATACTGAACATCGTTTGAGCACTACCTACCGCCCTCAAACTGATGGAAAATCAGAATGGACTATTAAAACCATAAGAAGCATTTTGATATCTTTCTCAATTGACATTAAAGGTATGAGGGATCAATATTTACATCTAGACGAATTTTCCAATAAATATATATTCCATTCAAGTATTGAGATAGAACAATATGAATCGTCATATGGAAAGATATGTTGCACACCAACTTGTTGGGATGATGTTGGTGAAAGAAAACGTGTAGGCCCAAAACTTGTTGATAAATAAATGTATAAGGTTAAGGTTATCCAAACCCACATCAATGCATCACAAATTAGGCAAATTATCTATGTCGATAACTAGAGGAAGGATTTGGATTTTCAAGTAATTGATCATGAGTTTTTGAAGCTATCTCCAGGGAAGGGTGTTATAGGTTTCGGTAAGAAGGGTTAATTACATCCTAGTTACATTAGACACTTTGAAATTCATGAACTAATTGGAGTTGAAGATTATTATTTGGAAATTCTACTATGTTACTCCAAAGTTCAAGATGCATTCCATGTATCACTGTTGAGAAAATTCATGTCTTACCCAACGCATGTACTCAACTAGTAAGAAAAAAAAATAGAACCCGACCTGTCTTATTTCGAAGAGCCTATCATAATTCATGATACAAGAGAACATATATTGAGAAATCAGACGACTTGTCTGGTAAAAATTCTATGGAAAAATCATAAAATGGAAGATTCAATATGGGAACCCAAGGAACATATGATGAAGAACCACCATAATCTTTTTATTTTTTAATATTTCTAACAATTTCATGGACGAAATTATTTTATAGAGGGGATAATGTAACACCCCAACCATCTACGGTATGTTTCCCTTGAAAGAATACAATAGCGTGCGGTATACAAAATATGACATTTTATCACACCACGACAAATCAAACTTATTGTTATGAATAGTAATACACTCTTTTTAAAATTTTATAAAAATTATTTATCAAAATGTAAATCATTTTTGGATTTGGAATATCAAAATTAGATTAGGGTGAATTTTTGATATTTTTCTGAAAACATTCTATTTTTTATGAATAGTGAAAACATTCTGTTATTGTTTAAAATAGACTATTTATTTAAATAATTACTTAAATTATTTAAATTTATATTTGGAAAAATTAGATACATAATACCTACATATTTTCAATTTAATTAATTTGAGTCATTTTATAATAATATTATATATATAATTTTTTTTGATCTTTTTACCGTCTTTTACCCACCTTCTAGGCGCATTTGAAAATTTGCATAAAACATAATTTTACTAATTTTGTGAGTTTAATTTTAATTATCCAAGAGACACAGTTGACATTAGTTTATATAATGTTGTTCAATGGTATGTAAATAATTTTTGTTGAATAGTAACTTTTGAATTTTATTTACCACGCTTAAAAGTAAATAGGGTAATTAAAGGTAAAAATTATATTATTATAGACCTTTTACATGACCTAATTCTATTGGATAAGTGTTTTTGTACCAAAAAAACCTTAAGAACAAAATATTATTTTTTGGGTGTACTTGGATTAAAATAGGGAATTTATTAATATTTTATTTAAAGAAGAGGTAAAAGTGTTAAATTCAAACTTTATTTACTAAACCATTTTTAATGTCATGATATATTCAAGAGAAATTCAAATATCAATATTGATTAGAAATAAAAAAATATTTCCTACATAATGGTATTTTATTTATTATTTAAAGACATTAAATAATTAAATTTATTTATGACACAATGATGATGCAGTAATTACCTTATTAATGAATGATTAAAATAATTGATATTATAAATATAAAAATAAATGTAATTTTACATTTTGGATGCATTAAAAGAATTTACTATAATAATATGACATGTTAGGGTCAATTAAATGTATTTTTTTCTAAGTAAACATGATGTTATGACCATCCCAAAAAATATACCAAATAGTATCAAAATTGACCTAAATGAGTTTAAAAAAATACTTTATTATTAATTGATTTATTATTTATAAAATTATATAGTTTGGAAAAATGACATATATAAGGTTATATATATTAATAATTACCCACTTGGGGTTACCATGTAATTTTATAGTATGTTTGTTAACCATTTATTATAATAATACAAAAATACATGTTACAAGTTAAACTATTTAACTAAGAGATAAATCTAAATGATATGGATAATATATTGACCCAAAACATTATAAAACATTTTACTTTAGAGTTTTTGGACCCATCCCAACCTTATAATCTAACTAAATAATTTCTGTAGAATTCAAAACCAAATATCAATGTATAATAGAATAATATTTCAAACTTTTCCTACATTCACCCTCACATCTCTTATAAAAGGGTACTTCCTCTTCTCTCAAAATCACATCTCCAATGTCATTTGGATCAGCCAAACCCAGCCCAAATATCCTTAAAACTACCCTCAATTAGACCAATTTTAGTTAATTTTATCAGAAAGCCAAACTAATAATCCCTTTTGATCATCTCAAAAAGAAATAGTCGAAGACGAGCTAATAATTTTACCACCTTTTTTCAATGTTCTTTTATTCTTCCACTTACTATTTTTTTGATGTTTCCATACCAAAATAATAAATCTAGTACCTTATACATTATGTGATTTTATTATAAATATGGTAAAACCATTTTAATTATTCTATCAATCCTATGAATGACATTTCACCAAACGTGTGTATGTACGTCTTACCGTCTTCATGTCATGGTGTAATTTGTTATTCAAACAATTAATTATTTGGATGGGTATAACAATGAGTATAACTTATCTAAATAGTAAATATAACATTTTAATGATTGTGTATATATGATATACCATCCAATTACATATTATTTCACAATCATTATATTGATATTGTCACTCGTGCCTACGTTCATATTACCGTCTCCACAAACATGATAAGATTCATTCCCTATCTTAAATATTCAATAATAAGATTCATTTTATGATTAAAAATAATTTTTATTAACATAATATCATTATTAATATTAATCAAATACATATTATCCATAATAAATATTACTTATGTAACAGAACATATAAAGTAAAATGATTCAGTTAACACCTAAAATGATGATACTACGGAAATATTATTAACAAAGCCATATTAAAAGATAATATATAACATCATATTTATGAATGATGTTCTTTTATAATTTAATAACAATTATTTAACTATTATACAATATTTTAATGTACCCCTGACCATGGGAAAGTAAAACATAAGGGTTAATTCTATAATCTCTTCATTATATGAGGTTGTTTATACGTGAGTATCTACTGTGACCTCATTATCATCCACATCTGTGTTTATTAAAAATGGTATTTCAAAGCATTTTTAATATTTCCTAGACTATGATTTAAAGTGATTTATTAACTTTTTTGACTTTTTCTAAATTTTTTATAAAATAATCTTTCTATCATTTTCCAAAAAAGGTCCTTTACAACCTTTTTGACAAAATTAAGGAAATAATGTTTTTTTTAACTTATATGGTGGGTGCATCTATTTTCAGCTGTTATAACTCCTTAGAAGCTTCCCTTACAAGCTTATAAGAATATTTTCAAAATAAATTATTTCTTTTATAATTATGTGACATTTAAATAATTTAAAAATAGAAAGATATATTTCTCTTAAATCGTTTTGATTTTATCTATGTCAAAATACATTTTTGGATTTTACACTTTTTTGAAGATAATTTATTATAATAAAATATCACGTATTGTATTAAAGGTTCTATGATATTTTTGACTGTGGATGTGTTATTTTTATAACATTAATAGTTTATGGTTAATGTATTAACATTTTTTATGCTACCTTTAATATGAGTGATTATGTTATGTTTCAACCTTTTCATATGGGGAATGCATTAGACATAATATGTTACCGGTGGATCTCGCTATAGCTCCATAATGCATTGGTGGGTCTAATGAGACAAACTAGTGTCTTGGACCAAGGCCTTGACAAAATATTATTTGTAGTCTTTGAACTAGGCCTTGAATATGTGGTTATGATTTTCAGCATTATGCATTCAATCATTATGAAATAGGATATTGAAATTACATGTGATTATTAGATAAGTAAAATATCCATATTAATAAGTAAATTGAATTGTTTGATTTATATTTTCCATATTATGGTTATGTTTTTGTTTAAAAGGATTGGGTTTTAGTATGATAAATTTCCTTAAATGGTTATGCTTATTTGTTAAAGATTATGCTAAATTTTTATCCTTACTGAGAATCTAATCTCAACCATTACTATGTTTTATTTTTTCTAGGTTGTGAAGAAGTATATTATTGCTGACTTACAGAGATAGTCTAAAAGATATAAATGTGGTCAATGGAGACATTTTTGTTGTTGTTTATAATTTTATAAATTAATTTAAAAATTATGAATGTATCTAGAAGTACCATGGAAACTAAACTGATCAGTAAATCACAATTTGATCCGTTGTGATCATGCCAATGTTGTGTAATAATTCACCAACACTAGGTAAATGGGGTCGGGGCATTAAATTATTGTTCTATACTAAGTGTCTGATTATAAATTTTTCAGATAAATTTTTCATAAAAATCATTAATTTTACTATCCTTTGAATATTTTAAGAGAATAAATTTTTTTATCTCATTTTCCACTCATAAATAAAAAATCGACCAATTGATTGTTTTTAAAGAAATCAATCTTCATTTGTGTATTCGATGAAAAATATGATTTTGTCCATGTACTCATTTTTAAAAATAGATCTAAAATGTTTTATCATTCCAAAAATGATTTATTCAATACATTTTAACCTTGGGTAAAATTTTATAAAACGTTTTTAGTGTAATATTTATGGAATATTCTGAATGTAGTACTTTATAAACATTTTACTATAATGTGAAAAGAACATTTTTATTCTGTTCAACCAGTATTGAGTTAATAACCATCATGACCACTCAATAATTAGAATATTCATTTTCAAATTATGATGAATATTTTTAAGGAAAATTTTTCTTAATATAATGGGAAATTTTTCCGTTGAAATTTAATCCTACTATTAAATTGTTATTTTTCTCAAGAATGTTTTCAATGATATTTTTACAGTATTCTTATTTATCAATGAAAAAACTCTTATATCACTCATGATCCATAGGGAATATAATCTAATTATACTATCCTTATTATTTATCTCCATGGTTTATGATCATTTATAAGGGAGTTCAACTATTTTTATACCATTATAATTATAACTCTAGATGGATTATGATTATGATTATTGGATGGGGAATCTATGAACATTTCAAATGCATGTTTTTAAATACAAATGATTAAGTGAATATTTTTTACTACTTTAGAAGAAGTATTTTTTGGTGGTTAGTTTTTATTTTCAATGTCGGTTTTTGGCTGACGTTGTTACATGAGATTTTATAAATGTTGTTTTCAACGTCGGTTATTTTAAAATCGATGTAAAAAACACAAATATGAAGTGTTTTTCACGTCAGTTCCTAAAAAACATTGAAATTACTTTAGAGTCATGATTTATTACATAATTTATTAAATAAATGATGTGATATACCGTTTATTATATCGGTTATTATATAGTGACCTAATAAAATGTACCTTCATAGTGTTTTTCACGTCAGAAATTAAAAAATGATGTGAAAAAACTAGTTTATCAAGTCAATTATATTCATAAATGACATGATAGACCAGTCAGTGAAGTTTTTTTTCATGTTGCTATTGTTTAACCGACATGAAAACATATATACTAAGTCAGTTATAAAATAACCAATGTAAAAAATTATTCTGATGAATATATTACATTGGTTTCAAAATATCCGACATAAAAACCAATTTTTTTAATAAAACCATTCTACCATTACTATTCTATTCAAAAGAAAACCTACAGGAAGTAGAAATCAGAAAAAAACCAGACCAATACCAGACCTCAATTCAAAAACAAACATCTGAACTAGACCAAACCCAGAAGAACCAAGGAAAATTTAACATTCACATACATTAAATTAAAAACATAAAATGTCTACTAAAAAACCTGAAACGCTTGGACAACCCTCCCCCACCCCACTGGACAGCCCCCACCCCTAGGACACCCTCTCACCCTCCTAGAAACCCCCAAACCCCTAGACAGCCCTCGTGGACAACCCCCCATTGACACCCCCTACACCCTTAGAAATCCCCCACCCCCTGGACACCCTCCAACCCCCCTAGACAACCCCCACCCCCTGGATAGCCTCCCACCAATTGGGCACCACATCACCCCACGTGATAGCCCCACCCCATAGACAGCATGCTACCCACTAGACACCCACCGACCCCCTGTAACCCCCCCCCCAAAACACCATTTTAGCCCCCAAGACACCCTTACATCCTGGACAACCCCTACCCCATGGAAAACACCCCTCCCCTCTAACACCCTCCCACCAACCTAGACACCCCACCCCCCTGGTCATCCCCTCCACCACTCTGAAAATCCCCCACCCATTGCATACCCCACCCCTGGAAACCACCCCACCCCATGTACTCCGCCACCAACCCCCTAAAAACCATCACCCATAGACACCCCACCCCATGAATATCCCCTCCACCCCAATGGACAGCCCCACCCCAACCCATACCACCCCCTAGACAACCTCCCATTACCCTGGAAACCCCCTCGACATCGTCCAACCCCTTAGACACCCCCGACCCCTGGACACCCTCCCACCCCTTGACACCCCCAAACCTTGGACACCCCCACCCCACTGGACAACCCCCGCACCCGTAGACACCTGCCCACCCCCTGGACACCCCCACCTCTAGATATCCCACCCCAGACACCTTCCCTCGCCCTGGACACCTCCACCCCCTAGACAGCCCCTCAACCCCCATGGACAACCCCCCACCCCTTGGACACCCTCCCACCGCTGGACACCCCCACCACCTAGACACCCCCACCCCCAGGACACCGCCACCCCCTGGACATCCCTCCACACCCATGGATATCCCCCACCCCCAAGCCACAATCACACCACCCTATACACCAGCCCATCCCCTAGTCACCCACCCACCACCTGGACACCCCCACCCCTTGGACACCCCCACCTCATGGACACCCACCCAGCCCCTGAAAAAGCCCACCCTAGGACACCCCAACCCCCTAGACACCCCCACCCCCTGGACACGCCCACCCTCCGGGACACCCGCACCCCCTGGACTCCCCTTACCCCTAGTCATCCATCCCACCCCCTAGACAAACCCCACCCCTTGACACCACCCCATCCCACTGGACAGCCCCCACCCCTAGACAACCCCCACCCTCGGGACAACCCCCCACCCCATGGACACCCTCCCAACCCTACCCCTTTGGATATCATCCCACCACCTAGACATCACCCCACCCTCCTTGGACAACTCCCACCCCCTGGACACCCCCACCACCTAGACACCACCCCACCCCATTGGACAACCCCCACCCCCTAGCCACCCCCCCCCTCTCACACCCTTGGACATCATCCCACCCCCCTAGACACCACCCCCACCTCCATGGACAACCCCCACCCCCCTAGACACCACCACCCCCGGGAAATCATTGCAATGCTCTTCCAAAGTATAAAACAATAAGAAACCATACCAAAACCAAACTAGAATCTATATCATAAAAAGAATAGAACTAGAACAAAACAAGAAAAAAAATATAAATTTAACATTCACATATATAACATTAAAAACAAACAATTTCAACTAAAATAACATTAGTCCAACCAAAAAAACATCCAAAAAACAATTATTGTTATAATATTAAAAATTACATTTTACACTACAAACTAACTAATATCCAATCAAAACATTATAATAATATGACCAACCAACTTGTATGTGGTTTAACTCTTCAAAAATATGGGGTTGAGGGTCATAAAATTGCTACAAATTAAAAATATGGTAGTTAATATATAAAATTAATAAATCGAAACAAATATTATGGCAATGTTAATAAGTAAATATTTCCAGGTCCAACATCAGAAGTGTTCCAGTTGTAATTAATTCATACATAAATATTATCATATATTATCTTCATTCGACGACGACTTGATATTCATGAATATTATGTTTCAAATATTTTCAATTCAGAATATCATTTTAATGTAATTCATTAAAATGTACAAATTGTAGATAGATATTTACATTTAATTTTATATATTCAATCTTTGAAATCTTTTTCATTGTGTTTTTTCAAAAGTAGACACATCCCCTATTAGAAAATAATATGAATGGGATAAATTTAAAATAAATTATAATATAAACAACTATTAAAAAATTGAATCATACTTTTACAACATATTCTTAAAACATCCATGTACATCTGTATGGACAAAGAATACCCAATAGATTGTTTTCTACCTTGGACAAAAAACACATAACATCCAAAGATCACTGATATTTAAGAAAATTTAGTGTTAGTGGTTTTTTATGATAAAAAACAATGAACAATTTGCGAGATATCATTTTCATACCTCTCATAGAAATTAATCATCTGACACCATGTTATTAAATTCCATTCAAATCGTTGATCAATATAAAGTGTTTTTTGTTCCTCATCCAATGCATGTGCTCTAGGGAAATCAAATGTGGGTCAATGAGTCCATATACATTTTTTTGGTCTTTCTTCTCACAATTATTATAAAGATTCATAATACAAAACAAATATAAGTATACATTTTTTATAAATATAACACAGTGGATATAACGACCCATACTTTACATATATTGTTATTACATCAGAATTGAAGCACACTTATTACAATATATAACAAAAACATGAATGGACCATATAGGTATAGTGTCTTTAGAAATTGGGAAACATAAACAACAGGTTCATAAATCATCTACAATGTCTCCATTTTATTTTATCATATCTAGAGTCCCTTTTGGAAAATCTGACTTAATACCCTTCTTCCTGACCTGGGGAAAAGAAAACCTACAAAAGGGTGATCTCAAATTCTCAGTAAGGGTAAAAAAAATATCAATCACATCATATTCATAAGAACATATCATTTTGGAAATCTTAACCTGGAAAAGCGATCATAATTTCATAACATGGGATAAATCATAGTTGTGAAATATAATCCCAAAAATCCTAAAATAAGACAAGAAAATTTGAGGAATACACACATAATCATATAAAATAATTTCTTATTGGTCAAAACTCATTTCCAAGACTATCTTAGCAGACAAAGTCCATTTCTGAATCGTGTTCACTCCTCGTTCCAGTCCTATATCACTGAACCTGTTTAACATATCGTTCTATCCATGTCTATCTCATGAGAAATAAATATTTAACCAATGCATTGGAGGGAGATATATGTCCCACCCATCTCATATTTTTACAATTCTCATGTGTGCCACAAGATCATAAATCAAACATCATAGCATAACCCATGTAATAAAAACTGGATTCATAAACATCATGCCATCATAACATAATACATATAAAATAAAAGCAAATCATAAAAATAATTCCATCATATCATAATCAAATCAATGTAAAAATATGTATAGAAACAGAACCCTATATTATCTTAGATGTAAATTTTTTTGATAAAATTATTGAACTCCATTCCTGAGGAAAATATCCTTTCTACTTCAAAAATATTTTTCCTTTATTAACACGTCATAAAATTTTATACTAAAGGAATTTGATTAAAAATAAACTTAAAAACTTGAACGGTAAGCTTCATGGAAATAATGTTTAATGAAATCAAAAAATCCATTCATTCCATATAAGTTAAAAAAACATTTTTCTCGTACATTGGCTGAAAAATTCAAAAAGTATCTCGAACTTAAAACGACAAAATAATCCTTTCATATCTTTTACTAAAAATACACCAATAGGAAAATTTGGATTTAAAAAATTGTAGGAGGATATAAATAATATTACTTATTGAGTAAATATGGATTTGGATGATAAATATGCCCCATTAAATACCGAAGTATAAACAATCTTGGATAAAAATTGAGATTGCGATATTTTCTCTTACCTTAGGTCAGATTTTCTTCGTACGTATCTGAACCTCCTGTATAATGATTTAAATAATTTTATTGACTTATTCCAGAATCATACTCAATATTATGATATCATATATAGTTATATTATTATCTTTTTATTAGTAATATTTCATTGCTACTTGTTATTCAGGTGTTCGTTGCTTTATGTTCTTATGCATGTTTTGTCGAATAAATTCTTATTATTATTTTTAGGTTATAGATACCTCAATTACATAATTTTATTTGTGTAATATATATCATATTTTTTCATTAAATTCATTTATATAACCATTATGAAATAAAGATCATGTAGACCGAGTCGCATCACATCGTGGAGATGGTAGGCCGTACATATGCATGAGCGATGATATCGTTCCCATAACCGTGGAATTTTATTGAAGTGTACGTATACTATTTAAGAATCAATATCACTTTACAATAATCATATATAGTTATTATTTACACCATTATACTTATCCAAGTAAGGTGGTGGTGGAAAATAGATTACACCACGGCGTGTAGACGGTATTTCGTACGTAGGCACGCGTGGGGATTTAGTATTCCATGGGATGGATAGAAGGTGAAATAGTGTTGTTTCATACTTATAATAACATATCAGTATATTAGTGATAATGATGTTATTAATTCATAATGAAACAACTAAATAAGAATAAGTAGAAGTAGAAATAAGGTTGAATGAATCGGTAACAGACGTTACCTCTTATTTGAAGCGCCTCTTCTTAACCTCCTCTTAGGGCACTAAAGTTGGTCTTTGAAAAAGACCAGGACCTCTAGGAATTTTCTTCGTAAGTTGAGAAGCGAAATTGGCCGGGTTTGGCCGATCTTTAATGATCAATGTGGTGTGAGGAGGAGAGGGAGGAGGTGCTTTTTTATAAGGGAGGAGAGGGGCATCTTAGAAAAAACATAAAATATTATTTTATAATAAAGTCATATTCGGTTTATTATAGCTAGAAATTTATTTATTTCGAAGCTAAGGTGGGGATGGCTAGAAATCCTCTCAACCAATAGATTTTAGACAAGTTTAGGTTACTATTTTAAACTTATCATTTAGATTTAACTCTAAGTTAAATAATTTTACTTTTACCGTATCTTCTTGTTTTATAACACTATATGGTTAATAAACATACTATAACAAGCCAAAAGAACCCCAAGTTGTTAATTATTAATATATATTACCTTATCTAATTCATTATCCCGAACCTTTGATTTTTAGGAATAAAATAACAATTAATAATATAATATTTGTTTTAAAACCTATTTTATGTCAATTTTGACACTATTTGGTAATTGATTTTGGTGAAAATCATAACAACTTGATTACTTCGAAAACATTTAATTGAATCAATACTAAAATGTCATCTTAACTTAGAAATTTTGTGAAATTCATAAAAAGTCTCAAACTAAATTTATTTGGGTATTTATAAAATCAATTATGTTAATATATGATTAATAAGTTAATTATTGCATCATCATTGTGTCATAAATAAATTAACATATTTAATGTATAAAATATTGAAAATAAAGTACTATTATGTAGGAAATATTTTTATCTTTCTAATTAATATTTATAGTCGAATTTATCTTATTTATAACCCTATATTAAAAATGTTTTAGTTATGAAACTTTGATTTGAACTATTTTAACTCTTCTTTAAATAAAATAATATTAAATGTCTGATTCTAATCCAAGTGGACCTAAAGGGTAATATTTTATTCCTAAGATTATTTTGGGTCGAATTAAACTTATCCAATAGAATTAGGACGTGTGTTAGGGTAATAGTAATATCATTTTTACCATTAATTAACATAATTACATTTAACCGTGGTAAATAAAAGTAAAATGTTACTATTCACCAAAAATTATATTTATCTTATTGAACCACATTTTACTCCTTGATATTAACTTTGTCTCTCGGATTTTCAAAATTATACTCACGGAAGTGGTAAAATTATGTTTTATGTAAATTTGCAAAAATATCCTAGGAGGTAGGTAAAAGACGGTGAAAAGTTCAATAAAATTTTTATATATCTACAATTATTATAAAATTACTCCAATCAATTACATTGAACGTATATAGGTATTTTGTATCAATTTTGATCTAAAATAAATTTAAATAAAATAAATACTTATTTAAATAAAAAGTTGGTTTTTAAATAGTAACCCAGTGTTTTAACTATTCATAAAAAATTGAATGTTTTCAAAAAAATACCAAAATTTCACACTAGGCTAATTTCGATATTCCGAATCAAAAAATGAAGTCCATTTTGATAAATAAAATATCAAAAAGTGGGTATTACTATTCATAATGGCTAGTTTATATAACATATCATTGTTTAGTGATACTCGGTATTGCGTACAACATACGCTATTGTGGAAGGTCGTGATTGCGTGTAATGCAAGCCAAGTAAGGGACGCGTGTATTGCAAGATCATTTTGGTGTAATGTAAAACACAGGACATCGATGAAATGAAAAAGAACATTTTTCATAAAATCTCAGGGTGTTACATTCTAACCCCCTTAAAATGAATTTCGCCCTCAAAATTTGTCACTTTGTAACAAACAGATGAGGATACCTCTCCCTCATCATATCATCAACCTCCCATTTAGCTTCTTCTAATTGGTGGTTCCTTCATAAAACTTTCACCAAGCGAGTAGTCTTGTTCCGTAAGACTTTTTCACTATGATCCAGAATCTCTATCGGTTGTTCTTCATAAGAAAGATCTTGCTCCAGTAGTACAAATTCTATGATGAGTACATGTGAAGGATCAGTTATATATTTTCTCACAAGAGATACATGGAACACATCATAAAATTGAGAGAGATTCGGTTGAATCAACAATCATTTTGCTACCTTCCCAGCAAAATCCAGTATTTCAAAAGGACTGATATACCTAGGGATCGACTTTCCCTTCTTTCTAAATCTCATTACTCTCTTCTAAGGAGATATTCGTAAGAATACTTTTTCACCCACTTCAAAATCTAGGTCTTTTCTTCGGTTATCGGCATAACTTTTTTGTCGACTCTGAGATGATCTTATGTGTTGTTGAATAGATCAGACCTTTTCTTCCATCTCATCAACAAGATCTGGTCCTAATAGCTTTCATTCCCCAACTTCATCCCATCAAGCTGGAGATCGACATATATTTCCATAGAAAGCATCATAAGGATCAATTTGAATACTGGAGTGAAAGCTATTATTATGAGAAAATTCCACCAAAGGTAGGTGTTGATCCCAACCACCTTTGAAATCTATAGAGAAATCTCTTAACATATATTATAGAGTATGATTTTTCCTCTCAGACTAACTGTCTGTCTGAGGAAGATAAGTAGTGCTGAAACTCAACTATGTGTCTATAGTATGCTGAAGACTTCACCAAAACATTGAGGTAAACCTCAGATCCCCATCAGATATAATAGAAAATGGTACTCCATGAAATATTACAACTTCCTTTACATATATCCTGGCAAGTTGATCAAGAGAGAAATCTTCTCTAATAGCAATGAAGTGTGCCGACTTTGTAACACATTCTACTATGACCCAGATAGCATTATTGCCTTTAGATGTTTTAGGAAGTCCGGTGACAGAGTCCATAGTGATGTTTTACCATTTCCATTCGGGTATGGGTAATGGTTGTACCATCCCCTTAGACTTCTATCTCTCAGCTTTAACTTGCTGACAAACCAAGCATCTAGGGACATATTCAGCAACATCTCTTTTGATTTCCATCCCACCATAAGTACTCTTTTAGGTCCCTATACATCTTCGTGCTTCCAGGATGAATAGATAATTAAGAACTACTAGCCTCATCCAGCAGTTCCTTCTTTTATTCTGGGATGGGAGGAACACAAAACCGATTGCTAAACCTTATTATTTCATCACAATCAATGTGAAATTCAGGAAAAATTCTCACCTTCTTTTGTAACTCTACATCTTCTTTTTGTGCCTCATTAATCATCACATGTATAGATGGTTGAATATTAATTTGATAAAGATAATATTTTTCCCCTTCTATTATAATTCCAAGATCCATCCTTTGTAAATCCATAAATATTGGATCTTTTGTGATCCTAATCATGGATAAGATATCATGTTCATGTCGGCTTAATGGATCTTCAACCTTTTTTGCATTCCCAGGGTGATAATAAATTGAGCAGTCGTAATCCTTAATCAGCTCCAACCATCTACTTTGGCGAATATTCAGATCCTTTTGTGTGAAAATATACTTTAAACATTTATGATCAGTATAAATATCACACCTTCAACCATAAAGATAATGCCTCCATATTTTTAATGCAATGATTACCACAACTAACTCCAAATCATGAGTTGGGTAATTTTTCTCATGGATTTTCAATTGTCGTGAGGCATAAGATATCACCAAATCGTTTTTCATGAGAACACTCCGCAATCCCTTAATGGATGCATTACTATAGATCACAAACCATTATCCACTACAAGGTAGTGTAAGAACAGGTGCACTAAATAACCTTCTCTTTAACTCCTTGAAATTCTCTTCACATTCCTTCGTCCACACGAACATAACTCATTTTCGAGTCAACTTGGTGAGTGGGATAGATAATCATGAAAAATCATTCACAAAATGCCGATAATATCCAGTCCAACCAAGAAAACATTGGATCTCAGTTACTGTTGTTGGTCACGACCGTATTTTGATAACTTCCGTTTTTGCTGGATCCACAAATATCCCCTATTTTGAGATTATGTGACCCAAAAATGTACCTTTTTGAAGCCAAAATTCACACTTGGTAAATTTTTCATAAAGCTTATCCTTTCTCAGGGTCTTCAATAAAATTCTCAAGTGATATTAATGTAATTACTTTCTCTTTTAATTTACAAGAATATCGTCTATAAAGACTACAAATAACTGATAAAGATAGTCTCTAAAGACTCTATTCATTAGATCCATGAATATAGCAGGGGAATTAGTAAGACCAAATGGTATCAGTATAAATTCATAGTGTCCATAACTTATACGGAAAGTCGTCATTGGTATATCCTCCATTTTGACCATTAATTGATGATACCTTGAACGAAGATAAATCTTAAAAATTATTATGCTCCGTGTAGTTGGTTAAATAAGTCATCAATTCTTGGGCGAGGATATTTGTTCTTGATAGTGATTTTGTTAAGTTCTCGATAATCAATGCAGAGTCTCACTGATCCATCTTTCTTCTTAGAAAATAGAGCAGATTCTCCCCAAGGTGATGCACTAGGGCGTATGAATCCCTTATCAATATTATCTTGGAGTTGCTTCTTCAATTCCTGCAACTCAATTGGGGTCATTCTATAAGGTGTCTTTGAAATAGGTAAAGCACCCGGTATGAGTTCAATTGAATACTCAACTTCACTATTTGGTGTAAGACCTTGAAATTCCTCTGTAAAGACACCATAAAACTCCCATACAATGGGCATATTCTTAATCATGAGTTTCTCTCCAACCATTTGAGATAAATGACCTACATTTAGTAGAATCAATACACATAAGATGGATGAAATTTCCACTAGAAGGTTATATTCATCCTTGCATCGATAGATGATCATAGATTGATATGGAATATGAAATGTGACTTCCCTTCATTGGAAAATGATTTTAGCTACATATAAAGAATTCCAATCCAATCCAATAATCAAATCAAATTCCTCTATTTAAAGGATCACAAGATTTTCAGGAAGCACTTTCCCACAAACTTCAATCGGAGAAGAATTGTAAAATTCTGATGCGACTATTGTGCCATTAGGGGTTGTCACAGCTAACTCATTATCTAACTACTGAGGTAATATGGTGATACCCTTAGAAAATTCATCAGAAATAAAAGAGTGGGTGGATCCAGAATCAGATAAAACATTTGCTACTTTAGAGTGGATGGTATGTGTACCTTTCACCACTTCGTTATCATACTCCACATCACTGATAGAAATTGCATGTGACTTTCCTTTGTCTTTAGCCTTAGGAGTTTTCTGATGTCAATCGTCATCATCATCCCTTGGATTAGGGCATTGATTGGCATAATTTCCCAATTCCTTGCAATTGTAACATTGAAGTGTAGGAGGTGCACTCTGTGTAGCCTTTTCTTTGTTCGCATCACTAGACATCTTCTTCTCATCATTGCGGCATTCAAATGCCCGATGACCTTCCTTTCCACATTTGAAACATTTACTTGTCCCTTTAAGACAACTCCCTCCATGTTTCTTTCCACACATTGAGCATAAGGGAAAACTGATCTTTTTTTCAGTGTGGTCTTTAGATTTCCCTTTGAATTCCATTTTCCTCTTCTTATCAAACACATATGACTGATGGGTTACTCCAATCCCCATCTCAACCTTGTGAGCACATCAAACGATTTCCTCGTAGCTATTGAAGTACCTTATGTCTAACGCCCATTGAAGACTTGGTTTTAAGCCACTAGAGAATTGATCGATCTTACTCTCAGGTAGGATGATAATCTCAGAAATGTACCTTGCATGTCTTGAAAAATTTTATTCGTAGGTACCAACATATTCATCATCCTTTCAATTCAGTTTAAGAAATTCATTCCCCATCTTTGTTAGAAGAATAAATGGGAAGTACTTAGTGAAAAATAAGTAATGGAACTTGTCCCATTCTATGGATTCAATTTCATATCTTAGCCTCATATTCGTGATAAGATTCCACCATTGATCAGCTTCATATTATGAATAATATAATTCTAAGTTGACTTTATCATGTTCAGAACATTGAAGAATAGAAAATATCATTTCAGTGGTACTGATCCATTGTCCATCCACTAATGTATCAGTAGACCTACTGAATGAGGGTGGACGCTGCCTCATGAATGATTCAACAGAATGTTGCCCCTTCATTTGCTCGTTTGGAATTCCTGCATGATTCATAGCTTGAGAAAGATGTGTGAGCATGGCTATAATATTTTTCATTCCAGCTCTCATAACATTTGGTTTCTCTGGGGGACAATCCTTTCATTTCCCATCGCATTCTGCATTAACATGGTTCCTTCAGGTTCCATCCATTGACTAAAACCAAGAATAATAGTGTGAGCAACACTAATTATAATAGGAAAACCACATAATCGAGAATAAAATTTCACACATAAGGTCTTATCATAGGTTATTCATGGCCATTTCTAAAACACAAAGATTGTGTTCTATGCTTAGACATATCCTTACAGTTCTTACTAAGGCTTTCACATTCTAGTTTCCAAAGGTTGATTATACCTTTCCTATGATACCAACTATAATGACCCATAACTTATGTAAATTATTATTACATCAGAATTTAAGCACACTTATTACAATATATATCAAAACTATGAATGGATTGTACAATTATAGCATCTTTAGAAACTGGGAAACATAAACAACTAGTTCATAAATCATCTACACAATCTCCATTTTATTTTATCATATCTAGAGTCCCTATTATAATATCTTACTTAATACACTACTTCATGACCTGGGGAAAAGAAAGCATAA
The DNA here is from genome assembly GCA_963277665.1 of Viscum album. Taxonomy (NCBI): domain Eukaryota; kingdom Viridiplantae; phylum Streptophyta; class Magnoliopsida; order Santalales; family Viscaceae; genus Viscum; species Viscum album. Next base: position 1,270,709,429 of record OY728160.1, read on the forward strand.
AAAGGGTGATCTCAAATGCTCAGTAAGGGTAAACAAATGAAATATCAATCACATCATATTCATAAGAACATATCATTTTGGAAATCATAACCTACAAAAGAGATCATAATTTTATAACATGGGATAAATCATAGTAGTGAAATGTAAACTCAAAAATCATAACATAAGACATGAAACTTTTCGGAATACAAAAATAATCATAGGAAATAATTTCTTATTTGTCAAGACTCATTTCCAATACTATCTTAGCGGACAAAGTCCATTTCTAAACCGATTTCACTCCTCGTTCCAGTCCTGTATCACTGAACCAGTTTAACTTTATGTTCCAGCCATGTATATCCCATGAGATATAAGTCATTACACAATGAATTTTATGGAGATATAGGTCCCACCCATCTTATAATGACATCATTCTTATGTGTGTCACAAGATCATAAATCATACATCATAGAATAACCCATGTAATAAAAATGGGATTCATAAACGTCATGCCATCATAAAATAATCCATATAAGATTAAAAGGAATATTAAAATTAATTCCATCATAACATAATCAAATCAATGTAAAAATAGGGATAGAAAAATAACCCTATATTATCTTAGATGGAAAATAATTTTGATAAAATTCTTGAACTCCATTCTTGAGGAAAGTATCCTTTCTACTTCAAAAACATTTTTCCTTTATTAACATATCATAAAATTTTAAACTAAAAGATGTTTATTAAAAATAAACCTTAAAACATGTAAAGGAAGATTCATGGAGATAATTTATTATGAAATCATAAAATCTATTCATGTTGTATAAGTTCAAAAAACATTAATCTCGTACTTTGGCCGAAAAAGTCAAAAAGTTTCTCGTACTTAAAACGAAAAAATATTACCTTCATATATTTTACTTAAAATCCACCAATAGGTAAATATGGATTTAAAAATTTTTAGGAGGATAGAAATAATACTACATATTGATTTAACATGGATGTGGATGATAAATATGCCCTAGTAAATACCGAAGTATAAACAATCTTGATAAAAATTTAAATTGCGAGATTTTCCCTTACCTTAGGTCTGATTTGCTTCTTACGTATCCGAACCTCCTGTATAATGATTTAAATAATGTTATTGACTTATTATATAATCCTACTCCCTGTTATGATATCATATATTTTCATATTCTTATCTTCTTATTAGTAATATTTCATTGCTACTTGTTATTCGGGTGTTCATTGCTTTATGTTCTTATGCATGTTTTGTAGAATAAATTCTTATTATTATTTTTTAGGTTATAGATACCTCATTTCTAGAATATTATTAGTTTAATATATATCATATTTATTCATTCAATTCATTTATATAATCATTATGCAATGAAGATCAGGTAGAATGAGTCGCATCACATCGTGGAGACGGTAGGCCGTACGTACGAACGAGCGATGATATCATTCCCATGATCATGGAATTTTATTTATTTGTATGTATACTATTTCATAATCAATATCACTTTACAATAGTCATATATAGTTATTCTTTACACCAATATACCCATCCATTTACGGTGGTGGTGGAAAATAGATCACACCACAGCGTGGAGACGGTATTCTGTACGTACGCACGCGTGGTGATTTCATTTTCCGTAGGATGGATAGACGGTGAAATAGGGTTGTTTCAAAATTATAATAACATATCAGTATAAGAGTGATACTGATGTTATTACTTCATAATTAAACAACTAAATAAGAATAAGTAGATGAATAAATAATGTTGAAAGAATCGATAACAGACATTTCCTCTTCTTTGAAGCGCCTCTTCTTATCCTCCTCTTAGGGAAATAATGTTGGTCTTTGAAGAAGAACAGGACCTCTATGATGTTTCTAGGAGAGTTGAGAAGGTAAATTTGTAGGGGTTTTCCGAGCTTGAAGGCTCAATGTGGTGTGGGGAGTGGAGGTAGGAGGTGCACTTTTATAAGGGAGGAGAGGGGGACCTTAGAAAAAACATAAAATATTATTTTATAACAAATTCATATTTGGTTTATAATAGGTCAAAATCGATTTATTTCGAAGATAAGTTGGGGATGTGTTTAAATCCTCTCAACCGATAGATTTTAGACAAGTTTAGGTTACTATTTTAACCTTATCATCTATATTTAAATCTATGTTAAATAATTTTACTTTTACTGTGTTTTCTTGTTTTTTACACTATATGGTGAATAAACATACGATAACAAGCCAAAAGAACCCCATGCTATTCATTATTAATATATATATATACTTATCTAATTCATTTGGATGATCCTTATATTTTTAGGAATAAAATTACAATTAATAATATAATATTTGTTTTAAAAAACATTTTTTGTCAATTTTGACACAATTTGGAAATTGATTTTTGTGAAAATCATAAAAACATTATCAGATCAAAAAAATTAAATTAATCAATAATAACATGACATATTAACCTAGAAAATTAGTGTAATCAATAAAAAATCTAAAAATACATTTATTTCGGTATTTATAACATCAATTATGTTAATATTTCATTAATATGGAAATTTATGCATCATCATTATGTCATAAATAAATTAACTTATAAAATATCTAGAAATTACAAATAAAATACCATTATGTACGAAATATTTATATATTTCTCATGAATATTTATAGTTGAATTTATCTTATTTATATCCCTATGTGAAAAATGATTTAGTTATGAAATATTGATTTTAACTATTTTAACTCTTCTTTAAATAAAATAATATTAAATGTCCTAGTCTAATGCAAGTGGACCTAAAGGGAAATATTTTATTCATAAGATTTTCTTTGGTCTAATTACACTTATCCAATAGAATTAGGACATGTTTTAGGTAATAATAATATAATTTTTACCATTAATTATCCTATTTACTTTTAACCGGGGTAAATAAAAGTAAAAAGTTACTATTCACTAAAAAAATTATCTTATTGAACCACATGTACTCCTTTATATTAATTTTTTCTCTCATATTTTAGAAATTTCACTCACAGAAGTTGTAAAATTATGTTTTATTTAAATTTTTAAAGAGCTCCTAGGAGGTAGGGAGAAGGCGGTGAAAAGTTCAATAAAATTTTTAAATATCTAAAATTATTATAAAATGACTCCAATGAATTACATAGAACTGATATAGGTATTATGTATCAATTTTGACCAAAAATAAATTTAAATAAAATAAATAATTATTTAAATAAAAATTTGGTTTTTAAATTGTAACCCAGTGTTTTGACTATTCATAAAAAATTTAATGTTTTTAGAAAAATACCAAAATTTCACCCTAAGATAATTTCGATATTCCAAATCCAAAAATGAAGTCCATTTTTTAAAATAAAATTTCAAAATGGGGGTATTACTATTCATAACGGCTAGTTTATATAACATATCTTTGTTTAGTGAAACTCGGTATTGCGTACAACATACGCTATCGTGGAAGGTCGTGATTGCGTGTAATGCAAGCCAATTAAGGGATGTGTGTAGTGAAAGATCATTTTGGTGTAGCGCACAACACAGGACATCGATGAAATTAAAAAAGAATATTTTTCATAAAATATCAGGGTGTTACAGGGGAAGGTTTTTAAAGTTACATGGAAAAAATCATCAGCACGTTGATTCCCAACTTATCTCTATTCAGAGGCTCTATGACATCATTTTTCACATTCCACATATTTATTTCACTGCCAAAAACAAGAGATTTCATTGGAAACTCATAATTATCCTCCAAAAAATTTTAATATCATGATAATCTTTTAAGACTACTAGAATATAAATTTGATGTCATATCCATTTTTCATTGTTGTTTTCTATTTAGTATTTCTTTACCTTTGAAGTATTTCGTTATAATTAAATATAAATTATATTTGTTTTCAAATGTTAAAACATATTTAATAAAAAAATAACTTATATTACATACATACCTCTATGGAAATTACTCATAGAGGCATGGATGGCCAAACTAAACAGTGGCTGATACTATGTCCAACAATCCTCACCTCATCTATTGGTAATGGTACTAGTCCTGGTCGATCTATAATATCATGAACAGTGACTCTATGATTCTCTACCTCTAACTATCGATGATGGAATATATCTCCCATATATTATACCAGCCCATATGAAACTATAAGCTGGTGAGAATCGTCAATATACAACTCACAATAAGTAGGATAAAAAATGGTGTCCTCATTATGTAGTGAGGGAGTGGGAACTATTGGCGGAGGTGGGTGGTAAATAATGGGGTCTGTAGGGGGAGGTGGAGGAGTGGGGCTGCAGTCCGAAATTGTCTTCTCATGTCTACAACCATAGACTGTATTAACAATCTAATATTTTCCTCCATCGTGTCATTAATATTTTTAACTTAAGCCTAAAATGATTCTATTTTTTTTATAAACACCCTCAATATTTGAATTTGAATAATGTGGAAAAACATTTCTTATCGATACACCCATTAGATATCTTCAGACACGAGCACGGTGCTTGGGATTTCCCAATGCTGTAGATAAAATGCCTTGCCTCCAAGCAGCAGTAAATACCCCTTGTAAGCTCTTCTCCTCAAGTGAATCATGTATTAATTAATTATACATTTCTATAATAATTCAAATTATACACAGACTACAATTATCTTAAATAAATAAAAAACATTTCTTACAATCCTCTCAGCTACGATTCACTATTCTTGTGAAAGATATTTATCCTTTTTCCCATCCAAGCTCTCCTCTATTTTTCATGTCTTCATTGAGGGGAAAGAGGGGCATCCTCTCTAGAGATTGAAGAATCGTCTCTGTTTTTGTAATTTATCTGACATAATTTTTTCTTCTAACAATGTATTCCCTCCTAGAGATAAAATATGAGGGTATACATTCTTAGAAAATACTACATGATAATAGGTCCTTGTTTTCTATAAAATAGTAATAAGGAATCATTATTAATTCATTAATAAGATCGCATATATACAGATGCTTATAAAAGATTACATTTCCCTTACCAAAAATGAATCTTTTCATCTACGCTCAAAAAACTGTCTATATGTGTCTTCATCTATTAAAGGTTATATATGACATGGATTTTCATGATTCTTATGACCAAAAATAAAATAAAAACTGAGGGTATATTTTAAATCCCTCCATCTCCTAGAATCCATCGATAAACATTTCCTCTTGACTCCTCTAGTGTCACTAGTATCAAATATTAGCTTCTAATGAAGAGATAAAACATATTATACTTGAAACATTTAAAGATTAATCAAATAATATGAAAATATCATTCCAAAACCATCTCCCACAACTGAGATATTATCCCTTTTTCGACACTTCTCCAATAATTATACAAAATTCTTACTTTTCTTTTACCTTGAGTTAAATCAAAAATCTTAAAATATACTTTCATTTTGACCTCTAGGAATATCATTCTCCCTAAAGTCAATGAGTATCCTCTAGTCCTGGATAAGATAAGAGATAATTTTGTTAAACATCTGCAACCACGTTTACCCACTCTAGAACTATTCATTGTCATTATGAGAGCACATGAAGAAGATTGGGGAACATCGAGAGGATCATGTGAATGTTCCTCCCTAGAGGTCTGATCATGATGCTCATCTCTCTAATCATGTAGTTGATCAATATATTTCTCTTTCATTATCCTTAAAATCAAAAAATCCAAAAAAAAATTCATAAATATAAAAATTCATATAATATAATAGTAATGTCATCAAAAAATGGAAAAATGAACTATGTTACATAATGGTAAACCTGGTAAATTTGGTAAGCATGTTAAAAAATGGTAAATATGGTAAACATGCTAAACAATGTAGTGTAATTATCATTCAAAAAAACTAATAAATATATAATTTACGTAAAGGTAAACTATGGTAAAATATGGTAAATTATGGTAATCTCTAGTAAACATGGTAATAATGGTAAACATTGTAAATATGGTAACCATGGTAAACTAATTTTCATTCAAAAAAATAAATATATATATATTTTACGTAACTGTAAACATGATAAACTAAACTAAATAAAATTAAAATAAACAGAAATTTCTTACATTTTATGAAAATAATAAATGTAAACAAGAAATAATCATATACTACCAATAATATTATGAACGCAAAAATGGATTTTCCCCATATTCCTTAGTCATGATCATTCATTATAGAAAAAAACAGGTCTTTAACTTTCTCATTATTAATTTCTTCTAATCATTCCATGGATGTAGGGATCTTTCATAAATAATCATCTTCATCAAGTTGATCCTCACTAACATGTTGTTTTTCCATTGTAAAAATATAAACAAATACAAATCTGATTGATGAACTACATAAAAAATCTATCTTCATGTGTTTATATTATAAAATAATCTGATGTGTCTTCCAATCTATTCATATTAATAACATTCATTCCAAATTCCTCGTGTCTGAATCTATTATTGCCGATAAAGCATTTTCAGTTAAAGACATGAACATTAATTTTAATGTAATAAACATCCCATATTTCTTCAATGACTCCATAATATGAACTTGATACAGAAATTGGTTTTTTGAATATAGAACTTAAAAAATGCATTGCTTCTACAAACACCAATACACCAATATTCTAAACTGCACTTCTCTTGACTGGATCATTCGTATTAAATGTATAGCCATTAATTTCATCCCAGACAATGTTATCACCCTTAAACATAGACCGCCACAAACAATCTAAATGTCTATGATACATATGATCTACCAAGAAAGGTCTTTTTAAACCATGATTTTTTTTGTTTTGGTCATTAAAAATCAACATTTCTTTCTTCTTTGAATGACATTGTTTCAACACATTCATATACAATGTAAAATATGGTTGAGAATTAGCTATATTATTCAAAATGTATAATACTTCCTTATTCATCTGTTCAGCTGAAAACGATGTGGCTTTCAATCCATGAATCCCATTTCACTCATTATTAACTCGTTCATAGAGATATGGAGGAAAACCTATGTGATCTCCTTCAGCCATGTAGCTTTTAAAAAACTGTGCAACCTCCTCAGAAATATAATTTCCAATAATGGAGGCCTCAGTTCGATATGGATTCTTAACAAACCACTTCAATATTTTCATATACATTCCAAAAGGACTCATCCAACAAAGATATAAAGGTCCATAAGTGTCTATTTCTCAAACCAGATGAACCGTTTAATGCACTGCAATATCAAAAAAATGATTGATGAAAATACTTTTCTAATTTAAAAGGTAATTAAATTGCATCCTTTTCCAAAAAGTTCAATGCATTAACGTAAATCACCTTATTAAAAATTTAATTGAAAAAATAACACAACTTCAATATAGTCTTTCTGACACGATTGGGAAATATTCCACGCAATGCAGTTGGTATAATTTATTTCATCATGATGTGACATTCATGAGATTTCATACCTATCAACTTCAAATCTTTCAAAAAGAATTTTTTTTATATTTGAATTGTATCCATGTGGAACTTTGATATCACGATGACACTGAAAAAGGATAATTTTCTCCTTCTAAGATAATGTATAACAAGCTGGGAGAAAAATTGTTTGTCTTCTATTAAGAGTGGGAGAGTACTACAAACATATTCCCATTGATAGTAAGTCTAATCATTCATTCAAACCATCATTAGATGTTACTTTAATATTTAATAATTTTCCCATCAAATTTTCACTGATATTATTCTCCACATCCATGAAAACATGATTTTTTATCACTTCATGATGTCTCCAATATGATAGCTCAAACAATATTGACATTTTCATCCGAATATGTCAATAATTCCCATATTTATGTGTCTTTCAAATGTGACATCAAGGATTTGCACCCTCTCAAAATAAAAATTAGGGGATAATGGTTTTGGAGTAATATTAAATTCTTATGAGCCATTGATATCCTTTTTTAGTCTTTTATAATAGTGATTCATAGGCTAAAACATTCAATGAAACATGTATATTGTTTTCCTCTTATCATGTTACTGACAATATGATGTATTTTGATCACAAATTGGACATGCATTATGCCCCTTAAAACTGCATCCAAACAAATTTCAATATACTGGGATGTAATTTATTGTGAACATAAGCAATGTATGCAGTTGAAAAGATTCCATTTTATATGAATCATATACCCTAATACAATCCTTTTATAAAATTTTCAAATCATAATTCAACCGTGACAAGAAAATATCAATATCATTTCTGAGTTGCCTTAGACAAGATTTCATTATACTCGACATGACATATTTTCACATCATATAAACATCAGGAGAGAGTTTGTAAATTACCAATAAAGTAATCCATGAAATATGTGTGTTATTGAGGGTTTGGTATGGATTCATTCAATCTATTCACAAACTATATATGAGGTTTCTAATTTCTTTTCCAAATTTAGGATAGTACTCATCAATTTTCATCCATTGTGGATAATTATCTGGATGGTTTATTTTTACATCACAAATATACTCATCAGAATTAAATATTAACCTTTTTTTCCATCATGTGAATTTGGAAATAAATATTTAAAATGATGAATTTTTGGAAAATATCAAAATACCTTGGCAGAGATCTCTGCAATCTCTACAGCAGCCAGTGATTTTTCTTTCAACTTATCAAATAGGAATTTATTTTCGTATATCCCAATCCTATAAGGAATAATTCTTGGCCTTATAATGTGAATCTGTAAGATCATAGTTTTTTGGAAGAATGTATTTCAACTAATTGTAGTAGCTCTGTAAACTTCTGTCACTCCATCCATGTTCCTCCTTCAGGTTAATCAATATTAAAACCATCTAAAACACCATTAAATGAATATAACCTGGATACAATGGTTTTTTAGCATCACCATATAGATGTTAAACTGTTGGTTCTATCTCAAATTATTCTACCACAATAGCACAAATCATTTCGTCAATTCCATAGGAGATACCATCTTGGAAATCATCATCATCAGTAGATCATACATTATGTCCAGTTTCACCATTCCAAATCCAAGGTTTGTAACTCAGATTAAAACCATGAAAAATTTGATGATATTTGATCTTTCTAATTTTCAACTTCTTCATATTCAAACATTTTAGACATGAATAGAAAAAATTTCATTTCATGGAACAATTTTCATAGAAAATTCCAAAAATTCATCAACACAATCCTCATATTCATTACTCATTCAATATTTCATAATCCATTTTTGACTCATTATTACCAATAACAAATATCAAAATGATACATCTTGTTATGATAATCCAGTTTTATATTTATATGAAAAATCTCATAATTTTAAGGTAAAACAAAAATAATATATGCGTATTTGAAAAAGATATGAATGAAAAAGATTCTAAAATGAATATATAGTTAGATATAATAGTTGTATATTTATATGAAAATAATTTTAGGATTATATCTCTCTCATATGGATCATGATAAAACAATATATATTCATCTTGAATATGTTATTCTAAAGGTATATAAGAAATACATCACGGTGCAACTAGAAACATAATTCACCCTTTCGTAATCATGAAATATGGGGAATAAATATTAAAATATGTATACATTCATTTATAAAACTTATAGATATAAAAATTATTTGATAACATTGTAATATCCCCTAAAACATTTGGGTTAGAATATGCCGACATTTTCACACAATGTTGGGATGGCGGTCGTTGAAATAGACCTATACGAACGGTTCTACATGAACTGTTGTTATAGACTGCCAGAACAAGAGGTAGGGGTGTCTAGGGAGTGGGAGTGGTGTCCAGTGGGTGTGTGGTCTATCCAACCCCCTACCCGCATGGACAGACTCCCACCCCCTGGACACCCCCACCCCCATGGAGTACTCCACATCCCCATGGAACACCCACCCCCAACCCCCTGGATTGCCCCCCCCCCCCACCCCCACCGCCTAGACACCCCTCCCCCTATGGAAAGCCCCCTCAACCCTAGATACCATCCCACCCCCTGGACACCCCCTACCCCCCTAGGAAACCCCACACCCCCTAGGAACCAACCATTAGATACCCCTGGAAACCCCACATGCTTGGACAGCCCACCCCCCAGACAACCCCACCCACTGGAAACCACCCCCTTCCCCCCCGTGGACAGCCCTAGACACCCCCACCCCTAGACACCACCACACCCTAGACCCCCACCCTACTGGACACTGCCACCCCCATGGAAAGTCACCCACCCCCTGGACACCGCCTACCCCATTGGAAAACCCCCTCAACCCTGGGACACCCTCCCCCCTCGACACCGCTAACCCTTGGACAACCCCTCACCCCCCTGGACACCACCCCCACCCCCTAGACACCCACTACCCCCTTGGACAACCCCCTCACCCCCTATACACCCATTGGACACACCTGGAAACCCCCGCCCTGTTGTATATCCACCTCAACCACCTAGACACCCCACCCCAGACACTACCATCCCACTGGACACCCCATACACCTTTGGACAGCCCCTCACACCCTGGACACCACACCCGCTCTACCTGGACACACCTGGCCCTTGGAAAGCCCCCTCACCCCTGGGACACCACCCCCACCGCCATGGACACCCCCTGGACACCCCCACCCCCATTGACACCCCCACCAACCTAGACACACGAACCCCCTTGGACAACCCCCTAACCCCACTGGACACCACCCCCATAGACACACCCTACCAACTTGGATATCCCACTCACCCCCCTGGACACCCCTAGATACCCACCACCTAGGACACCCCCCTGCCACCCCACTTAACACCCCACCCTTGGACGCCCCCACCCCCTAGACACACCACCGCCATGGTTATCCCCCAAACCACCTAGATATCCCTCACCACCTAGACTCCCAACCCCCTTCCCCCTTAGAATGCCCTCTCACCCCCCTGGACGCCCGCCAACCACCCTGGACACCCCTAGCCCCTGGGACATCCCCCTCACCCCCCTGGACACCAACCCCAATCCCTGGATAGCCCCTACCACCGTGTTGAGCCCCCTCACCCCCTTGACATGACCCCACCCCCATGAAAACCCCCTAGAAACCCTGACGCCATTGGATATCCATCGACCCCCCAGACACCCCCACCCCACTAGACATCCCCCACCCCCTGGATACCCCCACCCCCATGGACAGCCCTCCCAACCCCCTAGACCCCCCAGACACCCCCATCGACTAGACACCCCTACCCCCTTGGAAAGCCCCATCACCCCCTGGACACCACCCCCACCTTTTTTACACCACTTACCCCATTGATAGCCCCCCACACCTCGTGGACACCCACACCACCTTGTACACCCCCTATACATAACCACTCCCTTGGACATCCCCCCCACCCCCTCCACACAAAGACACCCCTGGACAACCCCCCCAGACACCCCCACCCCCTAGACCCCCCCACAAATGAAAGTAAACATACATAGAAATGATAAAACACACATGGTAGTAACAAAAAGCATAGATTTTTCATGGTTTCACTCCCATGGTTTATTTTTCTAGAAACAATTTTAGCATTGTATAATAGAACAATATCAATATTTCTAGGATAGAAAGAACAATGACCGAAAAATAACATCTCATAACATATGTTTATGGCATAGAAAGAAATAAAAAATGAAACTGATTTGTGTGAGGCTTACTTGAGTGTTGCGAGTTGACCTGATTGTTCCGGTGATAATAAAGATGAGGAATGATGTTGGAGAAACAAGGTTGGGAGAAATAATTCCAAGAATCATTTATAGTTTTTCCACACCAGAGAGTTGATTCGTTGGTCTCTCGATCTCAGAAAACCGAATGAAATAATACGAAGCACGAAAAATCATTTAAATTCATTATCACTTCTGTTATTTAAAAACCGACTTCATAAACTATTTTTTTTGTGTTTACAACATCATTTATTTAATTATCAACTTAGAAAATAATTTATCACATTTGTTATTTTATTACTGACCTGATAGATGGCCTTTAATAACATTAGTTATTTTATTACCTACATGATAAATCATCATTATTTGATTTATCACATCAGTTATTTTATAATAGAAGTCATAAAGCGCCCATATTCAATCTATCACGTCGGTTATAAAATAACTATTGTGAAAAATATAATGTCAAGATTTTATAAATCGGTTATTTTATAACCGACCTAAAAAATCAATTCTCATCAATTTATCATGTAGTTTATAAAATTATAGAATAATGTTTTGCATCTTTTCAAATCGTTTATATATAACCGACATGAAAAATGTCGACATGTTAAACGTTTGTTTCACTAGTGTTTGTACATATTAGTAAGAGGAATTCATTGCACATAGTATGTGATTAGTGGGGCCTACTCTATCCACTCTATGAATTAGAGTGTATCATGATGAAAATTATCTTTGAATTTTAGGTGATGCATTACCCATTTATGTATGTTTTAATGGCATAATTCCATGGCGATATTGTGTTGATGTCCAAAAATATTTATTACCTTATTATGAAATTATTAATTTTTGTTCCATGTTATAATTCAATTACATAGAATATCAATGGTTATATTTAAATATCATGTGATTATTTATATAGTATTATTTATTCATCATTTTTTCCAAAAATATTATTCCCTTGTAATTGATTAAATGAATTTTGTTTCATTTAATTATATTTCCCTTTTAATTTTCCTTATTCTCTCATGAAATTTTACCAGGAATGGAAAAACTTACTGATCATTATAGGTCACCCATTAAAATTTTTTCATTTTCCCAGGATTCCAAGAAGATTATTATGATTGACATTTAGGGAAATTCTAAATTGAATTATTCTTTTTTTAAAGAAAATTTTTTGTTTTATTTTACTATTTCAATTGTAATATGATAATAAACTATGTATATTGTTTTCTCAAACAAATAATCTATTAAAAATTTTATGATATTTTTCCTTAAATCTGATTCTTATGTAATTAATTATCCACTGACTCTAGGCTACTAGTGTTGGGCTACATAATGGTATTCACTACACAATAGTTTTTCAAGGAAAAGAACTTGTTAATTTTGATTGTATATCTTATGTACATAATGTATTATGGAATTAGGAAATAAAATTGAATTCTGGTATATAATTACATTTTCTTCAAATGAACAATAATATTATTAGTAAAAACAAATTACATCTCTGATAATTGGAAATAAATAGGTCTCATTACAAATAAATCACTTCTAATAATATTAAAAGGAAATAGTTCCTTACCTGGAGATGGTGATTCTAAAAGTATCGGTTGACATTTTTAAGGGATTTTAAATCACATGGGGGGGATTTATAGTTTCTTATTGATAGAATCTTAATGCTTGATGGGTTTCTAGTGAAGAATAGTTAGTGTCTAGTTTTATATTTATTATGAAGGAGGACGATTCTTTATTAAAATGTACATATATTTTTTGGAAACTATTATAAAATAATAAATACCACAAACATTCCCGTGGTTTTTCTCACATAAATTCTAGAAAATTGGATTGTTTTTAAATATTTTATAACTCCATTAACTAAAATCATTAAAACAATACCCTCAGTGATGTGGATGTAAAAAAGGTTTACAAATAATTCTTTTTAAAACAATAAAATGTAATATAGGTTTTGTGGGAATCATTATAGGTTTATAAAATTATAAAAATAGCAAAAAAATTATTTTATTATGAAAAAATATTCATGGTCTTTTTTCACATTATTCTACTTATTAAGTCCCTTTTGGGATGTTATGAAGGCATAACACATGATATATTATTATACTGTATTTATTTTTTACAAAAAAATTGAATTTTTCTGGAAATCATGAAAAATTAACCACATGAAAATTTTAATATGATTATATAAAAATTAATATTATTTTTATATAAAATATTCTCAAAATATAATAATTTACATCTTTAAATTGGAATTATCATTTATTAGAAACCATCTTCTTCAAAAAAAATTAACAGTATTCTGTCACATATAAATTTTATTTTGGAATTCACAAATCTATATTATAATTTTTAAATAATAATTATTTAATAATATTATTATATTATAATTTTTTTAAATAAAATTCATGAATATATAAAAAAATTTGATTTAATAAAAATAATATTTTTTTATGAAACAATATTGGTTTCTTCGTAACAAAATCTAATTTTCATCAACACATATGAAATTTTAATAATGATATGGGATAGAATAATAATAATTTTATTAAAAGATAATATATAAAGAATAATAATACTAGGTCCTAGGTACATAACCCCTTGTTACACCAGTTTGAAAAATAAAGGTAAGGTGTGTGGTGTTGTTTCTTTCTTCAGGTGGTTAGAAGAACATGGTTGGGGTCATGGTCTTCATAAGATTGATCAAATCTAAAAAATGGTTTAGTTTGTGTTTTATTTATTGAATGTTTTCAATGTGTAGGATAATGAAAAAAGCCAATGTTTCCATCACCCTTAAAATATTTGATAAATGGATTTCAATTTTTATAATCCTGCTAGTTGAGGCCATAGATTTTTTTGTCTACTAATCAGACATTATTATAACACATAATATATATTAACGTTTGTAGTATTATATTTTAACTATATTATCAAGGATTATAAATCTTAATTTCTATTTAAATTTTATAGGAAGTATTTTTTAATGGTCTAAAATAAATAAAGAAATTGTTGGTTTTTCAATAACTATGATAAAAAATAAGGTAATTATTTATTAGAAAATAGAATTTTATATATAAAACTCTCAGTAATTACATTATTCGTTTATATTAGTTTTATATTAACAAATGTTATAAATATAATTATAGTTTTTTGTTCACATATCACTGAGTGTGCCTATTATTATGGGACCATGTTGGTGCGGACCTACTATGTTTTTATAGAAAACCTTCTTGGTAAAATTATGTACATGGGTACATGAATAGCATTCATATTATTTTTACCTGCACTAACTGGGAATTTTTTGAAGATATGATGACATATTGGGATTCCCTGAATGATGTTGGATATCGGGATACAGTAAGACTTTGTGTAATTAGGATGCCAACAACATTTACTTATTTTGCAATGTTATGTATTTGTGACTGGCCCTGTGAGTGTTTGGTATTTCATTAGGTGGATGCCCATACCATTAAATAATTTCATTTATTATTTTTATTATATATATAAATATTCATCTATAGACTACTTGTTTTTCATGACAGAGATATTTGGTTATTTAGTTATTTAACATTCAGATGTGCATTCTATTATCAGGAATATAGAAACTTGATGGTGCCTCCATAGACCCCACTACCAGCCTGACTATTATGGACCTCATATAGGTTCACTAAAGGACTTTTGGTGGAACTATATATAATAAAAAAAGATTGTGTGACATCAATGAATGTAATAAATTTGAATTAGGGGTTTTTTTAGTTTTATTTCAATTTTTGGAGATCGTAAACAAGAGACATGAGGATGTGTTGGGGGTTTATATGGAATATGAAAAGGTGTTCCATCAAAACCCTTTTCATTTTTTATGATATATGGTTACTTAGATATTTAATATATTGATTTCTACTCTAATATAGGGGATATAGATTAACATAGAATTATCCTTATATCTTAATACTTGTATAAAAATTCAATAATTCTTGGAGTCACAAATGAGGACATGTGGTGGACCAGGAAATGGAAAAAAATCAAGTAGCCTACAATGTTAGATGTCAAAAAGTGGTATCATATAATTATTTCTTATTCTATTTCTATTTTTTGAATTTTATGATATTTCACATAGGTATCTATCAGTGCTTACGAAGTAATATGAATATGTGTATAACTAACACAATTTTCATATGAATTCATAGTAACCATGAAAATAGAATTTATATTATTGTCATATGCGGTTATGGTTGTTTTTTATATCAAATCATATAAAAAATATATTATTAATTTTATTCCTTATGATTTTTTTTCAGATCTTTTCGCATTCGTGAGAATTTAGTTGTGGATTTGACTCTTAGTATATAAATGAAAGTGGAATGTCATGGAACAAGTCAAGAAAAATATATATATATATATATAAATAATGTAACCCTTTTAGTGTAATTTTTTCCACTAATGAATGATACTAACCTATATAATGTGACATAAATGATTATAAAACATTCTCACATATAGGTACACTTTAATAATTGTCATCTAGGAAATCCTGGAATTATATTTTCTCCCAATTGTTGGTCACATGGGTCATATGGAATGATGATCAATGATGATGATGAAACTGATATAGTACATTAGTGTTTGGGGTGTTAGAGATAAATTTAAATCATTTAGGTTATGTTAATTTCTATGCAATATAAAATCTATATGGTTTTTCCCACATATCATTGAATGTATTTTTACTAAATTGAGCTATTGATTAAGGAATTCCTTTTCAATGGATTTTCCATGATGTTGTATTCAGTTATGATTGAAATGATGGGTGATATCATGATTTTGTATTGAATTGAATGTTAGGTGGATTCATGGAGGGAATTAGTTCTTATTAAGTTTATATTTTGGATGTTGGTGTTGACTTTTGTTGTGTGAGCCCATATAAAGGTTGTTCATGAATGTGAGTTCCCATGTGGTATTGAAATGATAGTATATGGTATTGTCTCATGTGTTAGTACCCTTCATGAGACCTATTTTATGGACCTATATTGGAAACTTTAGTGTCTGTTGTCGTTTCCCTCAAACCAAAGTAAGTTATTGAAAGGAATAATTGAGGGTGACCTAATAGATTGGATGGAATATGCTTCTAGTTCTATTAGAGGTGGGGATCATGGTTGTATACTCATGATAGGATAGATACACATATATTCAATAGAGTATTCAATATATACATGGTAATTATTGATTTTCACTAAAATAATGAACGTTGAGTTCATTGACATCATATTTGGCATTGATGGGATTGATCATTCATGTTCCCAACCTTTAGGACATAGAATAATTTTAGAATTGTAGTGATGAAATGGTTAAAAGATCAATGTTTTAGAATTGTTTTGGGTAGTATCTAGTCCCGTCGGGGGGATTTACATTCCTTAGGGCATAGAAAGAAGAATATAGTTTATAAATGGAACTTTGTGAAGGGTGGTAATAAGATAGAAAATGTCACAAGTAAGGTACCCAATATTGGATAAGAGTTCTGAGGGATCGCATTGCTTCAGAAGATGAAATACCATTGAGGATGGTAAACTTAGGTTTCTGAAGTTTGACCCAATTGATGACGATTCAGGTGATGAACCATGCATTATGAGATTATACACCCATTATGTAGGATGGTATTTGAATGATACAATCAATTTTTCATGGTAATGTCATAATCTATAAATCAGTGGTGTAAAGATTGATTTCTGTTTGATAAGGATCTTGCGGGAGTGGTGAAATGGATAATAAGAATAAATTAAGAATGTTCCTCTAAAGATATATTTTTTTTGGGAAGGTATAGTGCATAGTGTTATGGTTGATTTAGATTTCATGTTGGTGATGCATGGTATTTAATGATCATGTATAAGAAGGAATGAAACACATTTCCTTATGACCATCTACATTGATTTAGTGCTTGAGGAGTGGTGAAATGTTAGCTATATGGTTGGGGTAAAGAACTAGCTATTTGATGGTGTGAATGTTGGTTAAATAAAATGACAACTAATACACTTCAACGAGGAGGAGAGTTTGATGTTAGTAATAAGAGATCTGACCCACATTTTAAGTCGACGAAATAGTGTGGGATTAGTTGTTAGATGATTTATTTAGAATTTAGATAAATATGATTAAATATCCTACGTACTTATAGATACCTTAAAAATTCTATATATAAACTATGACATGGTATCTGTTATTGTTTGAGAAATAGTTTCAAGTTAGGGATGGTTTTGCAGGGAAAAAATTTAGACAGTTAACTGTTGTGTTGAACCACATGGTATGACTTGAATATAGGAATAGGTGAGGATGGATTTGCTATGGGGAATCATATAATTTAGGGTATACATTTCATTGAGTGTTCGTAGATGATAATGACATTCTGTTATTCTTTTTTTCCACATGATTGGGTGTTTTTGTAATGTAACAGTTGTGGTAGATTATCATTTCATGGAAGTGTTATATAGAGGATGTCTAGTTGGAATTTTTATGTAATCTGGAAAATGGCCAGTTGGGAACAACATTTTTTACGTCTTATCATATAAAATTGGGTGTTTTGAGAATATATCATGTCTTATTTGGAAAAACCCATGATTCTCATGTTAGGGTGGGAATAGGGAGGAACTCCCATGTGTTTGGTACTTTGAAACTAATGTGAGGAAGTAGTGTTTTAATAGTGGGTTTTCAAATGTTCAAGGATGGTATGATGAAAATTTTGTTGGATTCATTGAGGGGATTCATGTATAGAGTTTGAATTTTCAATTTCAATATATGGGGATACCAATGAATATAAATTAAATTCTATGCATTATGTAATAAGGTGGGGAGAACCATCGTATGGTTCATGATAATCATAAAAATTTCATCATATCTCAAAATTGATTGCTTTTTTGGTGATCTGGATTTTCTTATTTTAAAATGGATATAATCAAATCTTTTTTTTTTCACGGGGTTACATGATATTCTATGGATCATTCAAATTACGAGTTCATTTAGAGGTTCATGTGGGATTGTGGTCATTTTATGGGGAATGAATAACAATGTTCGGTCAAGAGGTATGTATGGGTGACCATCATGACTTATTGGGGGTGATAACAGTTATGGTGTTTAGATTTAAATACCCCAAGTCTATAAAGTCCACTAATCTTTAAGATGAATTTGAATTTTCGATGTAGAGAGTGTTCTAAAATATTACCTAGGTTTTAGAGAGGTGTTTTGAAAGTTTTATCACCTTTAATATTTGTTTTTAGAAATATAATAGTGGTTTAAATGTGGTTGAGTGTTTTGGGAGATAATTTTAGGGATATTGGAGTAACTTAGATGTAGACATCATCGACCTAAAAGCTAGTACCAACCCGTTGGAAAGCTGGTGTGGAATTCATTGGTTTAATGACATTGTATGTTCTATTTTCTAAACTCATGGGTAATTTTATATTGTACAGAAACATTACATATCATAAAGAAATTTCTCAGTTTTAGTTCATCTAATCATCAATGTTACATCATTTCATAGAATTATTTAATAAACTTTTTTATTTAAATTAAAATTAATTAATGTTTTAGATGTTTCTTTTTCATAGCCTATATTCCATTAATGGTGTTATGGTTCCACTATGATCCTCTAGTGGAAGGTTGCATGTGGTTCATTTGTGATGTCGGGTTGTGGTAATTTTTCATGTAATATTCCTTTTTAGTGATATTTCATGAATGTTTATATTTTATATCATTTTTTAGTTCATGTTTCTATGAGTAGGTGATGTGAGTTAGGATATAGGTGGGATGATCTAATCAAACCATGGGTGGGACTTAGTGGAGCCAGCATCCCATAGAGTTAAATGAAAAAATTCAAATAAATGGAAGGTGGTATCATGTAAACATCCAATGATTTTTTATTTTATTATATGAATTATTTTGTGTTACCTATCAACCTTAGGGTGTCTAATAATAAACAAAAATGTTATTAAATATGTAAATTATATATTAAATTGATAATTAAAAAAAAATTTAAAATTTAATTTAATGGTTTGACCATGGGTAGACTTCACAGGTGATCAAGGACCATTATTGGACCTCAGACTATAGCTGGTCATCATGGAACCAATTCCCTACAAATTATCGAAAATAATCATTTTTGACATGAACATTTTATTCCCTGAGATGTTTTCTTATCATAATTGTATTTACCATATGATAAGGGTGATGAGTTTAGTGAGTGAACCAAACATGTGAGACTCTATGGACCAATATGGGCTATGTTCCATCTGTTATGTGATGTATATGTGAGGAAAAATTTGTTTTGATGAGAAAAATAGTATTGATAATGATTTTGAGGAACATATAATTCCAAGGACATTGTGTTTCAATCATAGACCAATACTAATACAGAGGAACCAGACATGGGTACCACTAATAGGTTATGACCAATATAACCAGAGTGGGTTCCCCATGAATTGACTAAAAATTTGTGGGTATATATTGATTGGACATATATTTTTTTTCACCTTAGTACCTACATCAAAATTGGAAACCCAAAGGTTCAGTGATGATGATGTTGTTTTTAGGCATTCATCCATCCCATAATAATTAATATATGATAAATGATTTATTATGGATATAGAGAATTATTCAAAGACGTGAATCCTAGGTTCATAATTTAGAACATATGTAATACGTTTTTGAGATGGATTGGTCTATGATATCATCTCCGATTCCATGTTTTACTTGGGATATGAGGTTTGAGCTATGGGTATAATTCTTGGGATTCTAGGATTTGATATTGAATCTTGGTTGGCTTTTAGGGATTAATTGGTCCCTTAGATTATAATAAATTTTGGATCAATCCTTGTAGTATTGGGGGATTAAGTTTTTGTGATATTTTTATGATGATGATTCCTAAGTCATACATAGGATCTTTTAGGCCAATTATAATGATTTACAATTTCATTAACTAGATTCCTAAGAATACAATCATTTTTTAACATGGTATCAATAATTGTAATATGGTTTTGATTATATGAATACACATGGTACTATAAATCATCCTTGATCTAGTAATTATATTCAAGGTTTGTAGAGAGGAATATTATCCTTACTTAATGGTCGTTGATCCATTTATTATGAGTTTATGGTCATTGATTCTAGAATTTTGGAATTCCTTGTTAACATGATGATATTTGATTTAGATTGTTTTCAAGGCATCATAATGTTCTCATAGACACATCCACATTGTATGAAAATAATATTTTCAATATGGCATATGGACAGAAGGGCCAACAATTGTTTTGTTATATTACTCGAGTGGGCACAACAATGGATATGTACTCATAGATGTTTCGACTTAGGGACAAGCTGGTATTATTGGTTTATTTTAGGTTATATATCATATTATGTATTTATATTTTTAATTCCAAATGTACATATCAATTCATATACTGTTTGGTACACAATTGTGTTGTTGGGTTCCTGTAGTGTTTTTAATCATACCCTAATTGGGACACCTTTTCACATGGGTACCTATGTGGTAATATCATTCTTATTTTGGGAAGATGTTGGCAACAGGAATGGGATATCATGATCAAGTGGGATGTCTTAGATGATCATGGAGATTGGGCTAAGGTGTGAATCGATGTAGTCATGGTTCCACTATCAGTTACTCATATTATATCATAATATATATATGACTCGCCCCCAAGTATGTTAAATATTATATGAAATGTTTAATGGGGAATTTAAATAATTTTATTTTTTATGTATTATTTATATTCATTTTATTATACCTACAACATAAATTTCATGATTGATGATATTTTTATTTTTATTTATTTCATTTTCTTTTGCACACTCTAATACGTGTGTTATAGTCTCTACACAATATCTCTATTGACTCCCACTACTTGTAATTATTCTCCAGCGTTTGGGTAGGTAGGGTTGCAGTCTTGCTGTTGATGGATATGAAGAACTAGTATAGAGGACTCTAGAAAGAGATGTTAAAACTACCCACATTATAATAATTTCACTAAAAATATAAACCTAAGCATCAATGGAAATCCATGAGAATTACATAGATCAACCGCTATATCATGGAAATGTTAAATATTGTGAATGAAATTAATGGGGAATACACCAAAATATATATAGGTAAAAATCACCATGGATCACCATATATTATAAATAGGAATCTGGGGATCAATTCCAATCAATGGTTATTCAAAAAACATGAAAATGAACCCATGGAATCCTGGGGTTTGGAGAAAATGGTTTTTTTATGAGAAATAATGGGTTAAGATTATTTATAGAAATTATTATACATGTACATTTATGGCATGACTGGGTAGTTCACATAATTCGTGGATTGAGTTTTTGAACCATTGAAAAACATCTCTTATATCATATATTCCTATATTAATTCATATGGTGAACATTATGTTCAAATCATAATATTTTGTAGATAGTTTCATTGAATCCAAACCCTTACCCATTCTAATCATTATCTAGTGTTTCAAATATGGAATTACACCTTTTTAAATACCCTTACTAATTATTTGAATCACCATTTCAGAATCAAACTTCTTAATCACACTGAAAATCCAAGATTCATTTCATAAATTACATATGATTCATGTTTTATGTTCCCAAACACCTCTAAAAATTATTCATCTATCATCAAAACACCTCAAAAATTGGAAAAAATAAAAGGAATATTATAAAATGTTCCATTTCCTTAATAATATGGTAAACAAACTAAATGTGTTATGATTATTTTAAAAAGAAACCCCTTCATAACAGATGTAAGTCGAATCTATATTCAAAATAAGTTAGAAAATATAATATATTGATGTTATAAAATTAAAAATAGATTACTATGTTTTTGTTGGAATATTTTAATGAACATTATTGAATTTGTCAAAATGTTACGTTCACATGGAATGCACATTCCAACATGATGTAAGTGGTTGGTCTCAAAATTTCATTCTTTGTGACACTTTTTATTTTATGCTCCTTATTTATTTTCAATTGTATATATACTCAAAATTGGATATCTAATATTTTTTTCCTTTATTAATGGAATTTTCATGACATATCTCTCTTTAAAGAGGTTTTGTTTTAATGTTTCAAAAGCTCCATGGTTTTTCATATCATTCACCCAATATTAGTGAATGTTTTAATATTATGCTGTAATATTAATTTTTTTGGGTAACCATTTACTTAATAATTTATAATATTATAAATTATTATGGAACCTTTAAAATTAAAATATGTTATTTTTCTTCCTTGTTGAGGGAGCTGATTAGAATCTTTCCTAAAATATAAGAATCTTATATAACTAAATTTTGGTTCTTCAGTTATTGTGCTTCAACTTGATTTTTTTCATTTCATATGTTATACCCTATTTATTTCCTGGTGGATTTTTTTTTAATTTTATTTATTAATGAATTATATTTTCTCTTTATATGGAAACTATGTTAAGAAAAAATTATATCCTCACAAAAGTATCATTTCACCCCTTGACTATAATTTCAATTCCTACCAATGTTCTCATTTTAATTTTTAATATTAATTAGGTATTATCACATGTGAAAATTATATTTACCATCTCATATTTTCAAAAGGTTTTTTTATTATCATTTTTTACAATGTGGGGTTTCACAAAAAAAAAATTACACATAAAATAGAATCTCATGTACCACCCTAATTACATTTCAGCTAAACATACTATTTCCTTTTCACCCATTGGAATAATATTATTCCCATTTACATCTTCTATTTTTGAATATTTATATCTTTTATATAAAATTTGATAAATATTATTTTCATTTCCTGGTTTATAAATCATTGAATTCCCTTCAAATTTTATACATTATATTTCTCCCATTTTAATGGAATATTCCAATTAATTGTCCCCTGTCAAAAATCACATGCATAAAATATTTTTATTCAATGAATAGATTCCAAAAATCATAATTATTTTAAGGATAACCATGGTGGATGAATTATTGTTTTACAGGGAAACAAATTTCTTTCATTCTTTAAATGATCCATTATTTATTTAATAAAATCTACACCCATGTTATTAATTTTAATTATTTATTATCTATATATTCCTCGTGAATTTTATAAATTAATTCCCAATGTTCAACAACTATATCTATATTTATTATATAAAGGTACAAATAAATTTTTTTCCTTTTTGTCTTTGTAATTATTTCTAATTAGCCTTTAGTAACGCCTTTCATTGAAATTATTAAACCCAATTGTTTCTCATGGGTTTGATCACTCTTAAGGCTTTAGTATGGTATATTTTTCTTTTTAGATTATAATATTTTTGTTTAATTTTTCTATTACAGGGAATTAAATTATAATTCTATGCAATTTATTGGTTTTTTTCAACCAATGTGATATGTATAGAGTATTAGCGGTCATATTAAGCACACTATGTTATGTGACATGTTGTAAATGAATTAAATGGCCTTGAAATGAAATGGGTGATGATTAACTACTCACGATATTTTATTCAGGGGCTTGGGTTATGATCCTAATCCACCATGGGACTTTAACCATTTGATTTTTTCAATTTAGGATGATGGTTGTGGGAGTGTAACATTACTTATGTTAATGATGTCATGTTATATATTTTTTCCACACATATAATGATTCCATCATCATATTATTTCATTTTTTTATGACATGTTTTCATGATTGTGATCATTATCATTATGATACCATGTTATTCTTCTTGAATATGATGTTATTATTTTTTTACAGGGTCATTCCAACATAAGGAATTATAGGCCAGCATTTTCTTTAGGTCTATATTACATGGGTTAAACTATATAAATTTAGAATCTATATAGGTTTTAGGAGCTCTCTGTGTAATTTTTATAAAAGATGTTATTTCTATGTTTAACATGAATTTTTTTATGTATTTAATCATCCCAAGATATTAGATATTGAAATCTCTGGCTTGTATTGTGGAAAATTTATATTATAAATCATAAAATAAAGTGTTTTTAATACTTGGGTCATTATAATAATTGAATTTACATTCATTTAAAATTTAAAATTCACTCATATATACATCTCTCATATTATGAAATAATACCCCACTAATGTGGTCAAATTTAATGACAATATGGAGGATATTGACTAAGTGTGTCAATAAATAATCATATAACAACAATAAGAACTATTAAAATAAGAATAAATTTATGTTAAAAATAGTTTAGGCTAAAAAAATTAATTTTAATTGTTTCATTATGACTTTATTCAAACTAAAATTATTCTTACAACTCTCTTAATTCTAATTAAAAATTCACCCAATAATTGTAACTCATAACATTCCATATAATGAATTTTTATATATATTAATTATAACTCTATCCACATATAATGATGAAAATCCCAAAGGGTCAGTGAAATTAAAACCTTTATGATTAGTTATCCTTGTTTTATCTCAAAATAATTACTAAATTTATTTGTATGGTTCTAAAGTACTATATCCATCTATTCTTCTATAGATAGTGTGATATAGTTCACATTGGACTGAAAAAGTTGTCGTTTTCAAAATTAAGAATTCCATATCAACCTTCTTATTTTGGGTGGAAATTATACTTTTGAACTAGTTTTAGTTAATAAAAAAAGAGACATGAATTATTAAACAAAAATTATATTTCAATTTTTCATTATTTTTCAATGATTTTTATTCAATAATATTTTAATTATTTTCCTTAATGACTTCTAATTTTGATGATGAAGTAGCTAAGATCATATTTTACTACTACCACTATAGTAAAAAACATATGATTTATTTCTCCCTATATTTGGATTTACAAACTTCATTTTTTCATTTTTTTATTTAATTATGGGTAATTAAATCTTATTTCATCAGAGATTAAAACATATTTGGGTGAATTTATTATGTGTTTCCTTTGATAATATTTATTTGGAATTCTACATAATGGTTTTTAAATTTTTGGTTTATTATTTGGTGTTATTTAGATTCATTTAATACTTTGGAATATTCAAAACATGTGGGTAATTTTTCACACTATTTGATTTAATTGTATAACATCACCTATGATGTTTTTAAATGTTGTATTTCTGGTCCCAAACACATAATATTTGGTATTTTTTCATTAAAAAGTAGATAAAAAATTTCTTCCCATATTTTAATGAAATTGATCAAATGTATTAGTAAGCTAATACTATTTCAAAGGAAATATGCAATATTATAAATTTCTCAAGTGTTGCGCCAAATGATCTAGAGTTGTTACATCTATGCCCGACGGTGGTGTAAAATTTTTAATATTGTTAACACCATTATAGATAGATGTGGGGTGATGGGGTACTAGTCCAAAATTATAATATTATGATATATAATTGTAATATTATTACATTTATAGGTAAATTAGTGGGAATTATTAATTCACTAAGAATAAGAGATATTAATGTATTCTTTTTAAAAGAGTATTATTTTTTTCAAAACATTGAAAAAATTGGTTTTCTCAGGTTTCATACATTAGTACTCAGGTAAAAGTAATAATACAAATGGTGTTATAATTATAGTAGAAAATACATAAAGGGAAAATGTGGATGACATCATAACTTTATTAGAAATAATATTTAATTTTATGATAATTGAAAAAAGTTATGGTGATTAACTTCATTAGTGTTTATGTCTGTAAATTTGGTATTTATGTTCAATGATAACCTATTTTTAGAGGTTAATTTAGAATGACTTATTCACAAACATATTTGAAAAGATAATATTGTTAATTTTTTAGACCTTAATTAGCATGAAGTAATGGATTATAGAGATCACCGATATTATAATCGATGGGTTTCTTTTGGTGTAGTAGTTAATGAAGGATAAATTTTCTTAGAAATTTCATACATTTAAGATTTTGTAGTAAAATATAAACTCTTTTAAAGATGAATGGATTCTCTTATTACATATAAATATAGAGTAACATGATCACATTTTATGTATTTATAAAATAGATATATATATTACTTTTCATGATTGTAAGGTTATACCTGGTGATTTTATGGCCACCCATTATAATTTATTATTTTGAGGACTTCCTATTATGAATTTTAATTGAAATGTAATAAAAGTGTGTAACCAATAAATTAGATGATGAAATATAAAGTATAATCATATAATGTAATTTAAGCATAAAAATATTAATTACATTGACATTATTTTTTGAGGAATAATAAATAACATATTAGATTAGGTGGAAAAAAGTCATCACATAATAGATTATACAATAATATTATTTTTATAAAGGGGGTTTCCTGATAGAAAAGAATCATAGAGGGGGAATAAGAATGTTGAAATTCATGTTAAAAATATATGTGACTGATAAAAATATTTATACTATAGTGGTAATGAATATAACGTCGCTCGATATCATGTCTCACTATTAAATAATATTAAAGTATTTAGTGAGGTTAAATATAATTTTCATGAGTATTAGTATCATTAATTACATAATAATAATATTAAATGAAAATTATATATTTTATCTGTAGGTAGTGAGAAAATTCTAGATATTTAAATCATGTTTTGTTTATAAAATATAAATAAGGTAACAACCTCTTTATGGATGAGGAAATAATGAAAAATGGGGATTATATGTTTGTTATCAATTAAATAATGAAAATATTTGTCAATAAGACTTAGAAAATACATGTATCAGTGGAGAGGAACCAAATAATATAATATTTTAAGAAGATCACCCTTTCTATGTAAAATAATATTTTCAAATGAAAAAAATGATAAACTAGTTGGTTTAGGTAAAATTTCTATTAATGCTTAAAATATGTTTGGAGTTGGGTATTAATTTGATAACTATATTAAGTAATAAAATTATTAAAAATATAAAAAAATTAATTATTGGAGTAATATTTCTCTAATTAATATGTATATAAATAATCAATTAATTTTATGTTATGATAATTAAAGGGTAATAATTTTTATAAGTCATAACAGGAGTCATTGGGACTTAGTGATTGAATAACTGTTTAGAAGAAAAATTATTTTTTTAATAAATAAATTGTGTTTTCTTAGTCAAAATTAAATCAGAGAAGAAAATTATTTAATTATAGGTTTTATTGTGAATTTTTATCAGAAATACAGTTATTTTCATTTTTATTTCATTAATTATGAACATTAATATGATAATGATTCTAGAGTGTTTTCTGGAAGGATGTTGAAATAAAATAGGTAGATGTAAAATATTTTAACACATCCAAGGAATTTCTAAATGGAGTTTGAATCATGTTAAAACTATAATTAGTGATATTATATACTTCTATGTCTTGATAGGATTGCTTCATGATTTGGATTTAATCCCATACCTTGTGGATTTCACCTTATATGAACACAAAAATCACATTGAACATAAAATTAAATGTTTGATACTTGTTTTCCCTATATATATATATATATCAATTTAGAATTAAAATTTATTATATGACTATTTTTTATGTTTTAGGGTGATGTATTAGAATTGAAAATCTTCCATCTTAAGAGGGATATGGTAGAACACAAAGATTAAATTTAGAAAATGATTTTAACGTAGATTTTTAATTTTTTGTTGGGAGACCATGTTATATAATGTATTGATCATTTCTCTTATATAGGATAATTTAATTGATTTTATGGTGATTTTAATTAACATTTCTCCAATTGGACCAAAAGTGGAGGGATAAAATTCAAAAAAATATCTAAGGTTATTTATGTTTATAAAAATATTATGAAATTTAAACAAAAAATTTAGAAGACTATTTTTACAGATATTATTCTATATATTAGTTTATTTTTGACTTTAATGGGGTATATTGAACAAAAAATAAGGGTAAAAATATAAAATGTAAACAAAAACATTGGAATATAAGTAAATATATATATTTATAATTAAAATTATTTGAGAGTAAAATAATGTTCCTTTGATTAATGAGATACTGAGTATTTTTATATAATGATGGATTATATTTTTAGATTAATACTTACGGATGCACATGTTTTTAGTGTAAAGACAATAACTAATTAGAAAATTTAAACATGTACTTTTAGAGATAGAAATATTCATAATCATTTCATTAATGATGAACATTTTATAAACATTTTTAAATGAAAATATTTTCTTCAGTAGAGCTAATTGATGATGTTTGATTCATATAGGTATCCACATTAGATTTTGTTTGAGGATTGTTTAATTTTAGAGGGGTTATTATATCTTAATTCGAATATCTATGAATTTTAATTATTTCTAAATGGATTCTTCATTCCAAGATTCCATTATTTTTATTTAAATAATTTTTATTGATTTCAAAACTCAAGTTCACAAGTACTATTCAAATTTAATATATTTAACAACATCATATATTTCCATAACATTGTGAAATATTATTTTTAATTTCAATTTTTTGTGAGAGTCTTCATTCTATTATAATGATATATAACTTGTTATTTTTATCATTTTAATATATATTATTTTTAATGGAATGAATCAATAATTATTGAGGCATTAATTTGAAATATATTTATACAGTCTACACATATTATGGAATAACATTACATTTGACCTTAATTAGTACATTAGTATAAATGAAATAACTAGATAGGAAGTGACATTAAAATCCATTTATCCCTTTTAAAACATCTATAGATATTAAAAAAATTATTGTTGATCATGCGTACGAGGGGATTTTGTTTTTATAGTGCTCAATGAAATAATTAACATCATTTAAAATGAATTTTTTTTTTCAAATTTTGATACTATTTTTGGGAAATTCAAGATATTATGATTGAAATGTAACCCAAAATATCATTTAATATCTAGGATGGGCATTCACTGTTGGGAAGGTGTTGTCTCAATGACAATATATTTGAAATTGATTTTGATGGTAAAAAATAACATTGTTTTTTTATTAATTAATTTTTTTATATGTTTCAAGAATATGAATCATGTTTTTATTTATATTTTTTATAGAGTGAGATCTATGGGATATGTTTTTGAAAAAAATTTCATACCCTACGTTCAATAAACATTTATATAATTCATCATCCCTCTGATATGTTGAATGGTTTTTGCATAGAATAGAAACCATATGCTGGATATTTATCATTTAGATTTGAAATCCTATGTTCAGTAAATTGATCGTATGGTTAATCGAATCTACATATTGATATATATTCAAAAAATGATGAACATATGGATCATCATCCGGTGGTTAACTTTTTTCCATACGTTACACAGTAATGCATGTTTGGTTAAGGAACCATATGTTGGTAAGAAACCTACATTACACAAAGGAACCTACGCTCTATAAATAAACATTACACTATATAAAGGAACCCTGTTCTATAAAATGTAACCCTACATTATGAAAAGTAACCCTATTCTATTCAACGTAACCCTACACTACACATCTCACCCCTATATTTTATACTCATAAGGGGAGTTATAAATTCCCAATTTTATCTATCTTTCAAATAATGGTCTTAACTAAACATTAAGATGCTGCATAGATCATTATGATTAATTAAAAATAAAATTATTCAATGTAAATAAATCATATTATTAAGGGTTTTCATGAATCTCCTGGTCAAATTGATTTTGACTTTTCATGATAATTCAAGAAAAAATCTTTGATCGGAAATATTAATGTAATTCTTCTACTATATATATTTTACCAGTGTATTATTTCGATATAAGGTATTTTGAATTTAAATATTCTTATGTATGATTATTTTATGTTGAATATATTATATTTTGTTTCTATAGTGAATGTTGAAATCTGAAAGACGACTAAACATTGGATATATATATGTTGTACCTCATAATACTGTAAGTTTGCAGCTTCTATTTGTTGTGGTTTTTATTAAAGATAAATTTAATCAAGGACTGCTTGTAAACTAATATTTCTTGAAGGAATTTATTTCTTAAGAAGAACCTCCCTCTACTGATAGCTTATACTACTGCAACATTGATGAAAGACTAGAATAAAAAAATCATTCACTAATGATTAATTTGAGTATCAACTTCTCATAATCAGTTCTGTGAAGTGCCATCTTCTTGTTAAAAGATGTGGATATTTGGTTCTCTATTAGAGAACTAGGAGGCTATGTCATTATCCTTATTTTAATGTTTTAAACTTTCTACACTAATTTTTGGATATGTTTTCTTATGATATGATGACTATTATAGTGAAATTCACCTTGTTCATAAAGGGAGTGATCCATCTAAATCACATATTTTTTCTCAATACATAATTCATGATGAATTTCTAAAAGACACAATTCACCCCATCTTGTGTTACATTATATTTTTTCAACCTAACATTCAGCACAATTTTAAGACCAAATGTACCTATCTTCAATCTAAAAACACAAATGTTAGGTAAAATTTCATATAAAAATTAATAGAAATTAAGATAATAAAAAGTGGTAAGTGAGACGAGATTTTATGTAACTAATGATGTTATCATTTGTGGACATCTCAAGGAATTAAAAATGATGTTTTAGTGGTGAATTAATTTGGAAAATGTGTGGTCAACATCATTAAAGAGATAAATTTAATTCATTCATTTAATTCACAATTTATCCTTACACTCATAAAATTTTCTCTTATGTTTTTACTTTTTCAGAATTCCTACCCCATCCTTATAATATCTAATGTATAATAAATCCTAATGGACACATTTATGAATCTATAAAATCATCATACATTGATGATAAAATTCCTTTGAATATCATTAATTCATTTGGAATGAGACAAACTCTATCTCAAATCCGTGGGTGAATTGGTGAATAAATTAATGTTTTAGAGGCTTTGAAAAGAACATGGGAATTAATAAGGAATTCAGTAGAATTTTATAATTTTTATTGGGATTTATGAATTTTTTATACATCATGAATGAATATTTTTGTAATTTGAAATTCTAGTAGTATTTTAAATTATTCAAAATTATGTTTATTTAACCATAGTATACATGTTTTCCATGCAGTGAAATGGTATGTGTGTAGGAGGGATGCAAATTATATTTTCATATTTTTCCTCTATAACTCATTTAATGTCTCTAATATATGATATATATTTATAGTTAATAACCATATTATTTAAATTTTTATAATAAATTTATACTTATTTCAAAATGGACTAATTTTGGGTTTCTAATTGTTTTTAAGAAATTTTTAATTAATTAAATAAGATTTTATTTTATTTATGTTCATTGGAAAAATCTATTTTTGAACATGAAATGAGTGTTTTTTTAAAATTAGTTATGTGTGTGGATTTATATTTATTGTTTCTATAAGGAAATAATAAAAAATATAAAAATTCATAAGAAATGAATGTTTTCATACAACACAATCCATATGAAATTGATCTCAATGTCATTCTGAACTCAATGTAATATTCTTCTTTTGAATTAGTGTAATGATTTCTAGTATAACCATAAGAAATACTAGGATGTCATATGAAAATTCTAGGAGTAATATGATTTAGTTATTATCTAATATTTTAATATAAATTGGAACATAAAAATGGTAAATTATATTCCATTTAAGGTTATTCATGAGTCATAAAATATAATGTAGAATCAAAATTGGTATCTCCATGGGTGTTGAATTATTTTGGTTCCATATACATCAGAGAGAGAAGTAGGTAGTTCATTATTATCTAACATTTATTTGACATGTTGTTTTGAAAATGGATTTATAATTTTTCCACAATTGTGTTGATGGGGAACATCACATGAGAAAATCACAAGTGGACTATTTTGAGTTCAAAATAGATTTTTCATCCATCATATTTATTTAGAAGATAACATGTTCCAAAAAACTAGTTCACGATGGGAAACATTGTACTCATGATTTTCATAGTGGTGTCTCAGAATGAGAAACGTGAATATGATAAAATCACTAAAAATAGACCACTTTATTTTGGTCTAAACCATTAAAACTATAAATAGTTAAAATACATTGGAAATTTTCACAATGTTCTTGTTTATTGATTTTTAATTTTATAAGATTGTCATCTCATCTATGTATAGAGAACCTATATCTATAAATAGTGAAGATCAAAATTTATTGTTAAGGGTGTGTTTTGAAATCATTACTTCAGGATTAAAGGTCGATTCTTCATGGAGTTGAAGAATCCATGTGAGATTTATGTGATGTATCATCATGATAAATCCACTATTGTCACTAATATATAAATAAAAGAGAAATATCACATAATTCGCCACATGTATAAGGGGAATTTCAGATACACTAATCATGAACTCCACTACCATACATTCTAAAATATATTATTCACTACCACTCTATTCCTAATTAAACCATAATTCTATATTGTAAAATGGATCATTTTTAGAAAACAATTTTTTATTATAGTAGTTTTCTAAATTTTAGAATTTGTTTCCCTCACTCCGGTTATTTTCTTTGTCAGTTCTCACTCTTTATTACTCTCATATACATGAAAGTAGAGAAATAAGCTCTCTATTTTTTTGGTAGGGGGTAATATTTAATGATTTCGTAAAAAAAAATTTCTATTTCTCTATTCTATTGTAATAAAATCAATACTAGTTAAATTGATTGTGGAATTTCATCAAACAATTTTCTCTCTCAATTATTTCTTATTCCTTGTTATAAATATTTAATTCCCATTCTTATTTTATTTGTTGATACAATGGTGAATAACATGAATATTTTCACTTGACCAAGTGGCCGACTAATAGCCATTTTGAGATTATTTACCTTATAAATAGGACTAAGTTTGGGGTAAAAAATCCAAAATTGTGGGTGTGATATCAGGGGTCTTGATCACCTCATTTTGAAGAATATTGATATATTTTTTTAAACCATTATTTAATTTCTATGAAATACTGATAATAATAGTATTTTCAAATAACATCCTTATGTCTACATCAAGTTTTTTATTTTTTTATTAATATATATATATATATATATTACTATTATATTCAATTATAAAACCCCTTATATTATTATATAGTTTACTATAATAGTACTTATTGTAAAAACAATGAATATGGGATAACAATTTTGTGTTAGTGGCCTCCTCGAGAGATCAACCATTGGTATCTAAAATGATCCATGATTATAAAAATAATTAAATATTAATAAGAGATATTTGATAAATAATTTCTCAAAATTTAGTCATTGGAACTATGTTTATATCATCAAACATGTATTATAGAAGTTAACATATATAAATTAAATATCTACATCAAATTGAATATTAAAATGAAATGGCAATGAACATAGATGAATAATATGTATCTATGTGTTATGAAGTTCTACATTTCATAACCATAAAATAAAAGACAATTTCCTGTTATATAACTAATCTATACCTCAAGAAAATTATAATGACATTATCCTCTTCCAAAAAGAATCTTATGTCCATAAATATGGTAACTCACCCCCACCACCATCATTATTAAAATAATCTAAAAAATAGTATATTTGAAGTACTGGTGAGAATCTAAATATATATAGTTGGTTTCATCCAATAACTCTCATATTTCAACGTGAATAGTTTTTTTAAATAATTTTTTATATGAAATATTTAAAAAAACAAATTCGATAGGGACTTCAATGTAAATTATCTTGTAGTTTTCCAACCAAAAAAACCTCCTAAAATCACTAATACTATAAATTTATCTAACAGTAAGGAACGTATAGAATTCACCACCCCTGACAATTATCAAGGAACCCATGTGGAAATGTAGAATTGACACCCTTACCAATGTTCTAACACAATATATGTAAATTTCTATGTAATTATTTCACATAATATCTATACACCTGATATAAGGACCCGACCTTAAACATTACTTATTATTGAATTAAATGAATAATTCACATAGAGGATCTTTTCAGGTTTAGAGTTTTATAGAATTAGGACCTAACTATTACATCTCAAAAGATTACAAAGTAGACACTTCTACTATGTTTCCATAAAATAAAAACTCTTAAAAAGAAACTGTTCTAGTTCCATGTTTTAGATATAATGACGTTTCCTTATTCCCATTCCTGACCCTATTCCACATTATGTCCTGTGAAAAACATTTCAAAAAAAACTTGGGGTGAGCATGAAAAGCTCAGTAAGGGATATACAAAGAAGAAAAACTGCTAGTTTTTCAAAACAACAAGTAAACAATGATTACTTTATCAAAGTAATACTTTTCACCTTTATGAAGTAGTATAAACTCTTCAATGAATAAAAGATCATTACTTAACCTTTTGTAACAAAAATATTACCATAAAACCCATATATGTAACATATAAAGGTAACTTGGGAAATAAACATAATTAAATGGAATAACCATACGGTCGACTTCCACACGTATCACTTAATGAAATAGCCATACAGCAGACTTCCATACCCAATACATTAGAGGTTATAACGTAACCACTCATCCGGGTATTCACGGCACCACCCGTTATATGGTTTATCATGTTACCACCCGTCAAATATCAAAGTACCATTATAAAAATCATAGAACATTTATAAACATTTCACTACTAAAATTTCATTTGAAATCACAATATATCATTGCATGATATCGACAAAATCAATGATTTATCAAACTATTTTCAAAACCATTTAATAAAGAGATCTTTGAATCAAAGTGTCACATACCACTTTGAAGCTTATAAAGGAATAAAATTTAATCAAAACATTATAATATCATTAGAATAAAGGTATTCATGATATAATATGATGAAGGACAGTTTATGCACCATATCAAAGTGAATTGGCACATGACAACATTGAAGTCTCAATGGTATGTAATTTGAGACTAAATCCCTTATAAAGATGGTATCCTTTTATTAAAGATAAATCAATTACATAATTATGTGTAACAAAAGAATACACCAAATATAAGTGTATATTAAGTTTAAAACAATTAGAGTTCATTCACATATATTCATATGATGACATATTAAAGGAGTACAAGTTTAACCCAAAGAATCGAAGTTGGGTTAAGAAGTTCCCTTGCAAAAATTCGACAACCTAACGGTGTCACTTATAATTTCCGATTAAGAGTTTATGAGAGAGAAAATTTTATCTCATAACTTGGACATAAAATTTATCTCAATAAGGAGATAAAATAACATATCCCAACATAACAATATGAAAATTAAAATTCCCAACAAATAAAAGTCTTTTTTTAAAAAAAAGGGTGAAAGGTTCCCTTACAGATTTAGGAAACTTTCGAAACGTACACTACTTGAAATAAGGACTATAAAACATTGATGTAAATACTCATAAACGAAAGTTTATTACACAAAGAGTAGAATAATGGGAAGTAAATACACCACTCAGAGGAAATCGTGGCAAATGTAGCATAAATCTCATGAGAATAAAAGTGAGGTAAAAAATCCCTTATGAAATCTCGGCAGCCAAACGACGCGACATAAAACATCCAAAAATGGATTTATGAGATAAAATATTGTTTCTAATAATATGAACATAAAAATAAAATAATGAGTAATATAAAATAACATCCACAAACATAATAATGATGAGATTAAAAGAAATGACATAAAAGAGAGTACATAAAAAGAAAGAGAGAGGTAGGATCCCTTACGAAAATTAAGAAGCCTAACGGCACCACATAAAAATTCTTAAAATGAATTGATGAGAGTTATATGGGGTAACTCATAATATGAAAATACAAATTATATTATGGTGAATATTAAATAACATCCTCCAACATAAGAAAATGGAGCATAAATGAAATGACATAAAAGAGGGTACTTGAAAAGAAAGAGAGAGGTCAGATCCCTTACCTCATGTCCGACATGACTTGTTCTTTATTTGTATTCCTGAATAATAAACTATGTGAAATTTCATATTGCTTATGGTCCTCATTTTAATAATATTATTCAGTTCATATCACATATTATAATGTTATAATAATGTGAGTTTATATCAGACGTTTTTGTCGATGTTTGGTACATGAGTCAAAAATGAACCGGTTTGAAAATGATTGTCCATGTAGTTATAAGTAAACCATCTCCAGAATAGTAATAATGATTTAAATATCATATATATCCAGTAAATATTCATTTTATTATATTCCATAACATTTGGAGATAAAAATAAATGAAATTCACAGTTCATGGAGACGGTAGACCGTATGTACGCTTGAACGCTACTTTCATTTATTTGTCATATTAATGGAATTAAAAATAATTTAGAGATATATATATTATAATTAAAGTATATTATATATGTTTTATAGGTCACATAAGTTCATTAATTTCATTTTTTATACATTCCATGTATTGCATGAACGAGTCACATCACTTGAGGGGTGCTAGTCCACACTTCCTCGTATAAAATTATCGTATTTGCACAACATGAAAATCATAAAGGTATGTTTTAAATATAAAATAAAGAAGCATATGGAAAGAATAAATAGCATATATATCATATATAAAATACAATGACATCATAATGGCCACCATGAAAGGTGTTAAGAGAATATTGAAGAATCATCGTTTCGTGAGGCAGTAATTCACCATCCACAGAAACAATATGTTCTTTAACCATTAGACGGAGGTGTGTGTAAGTGTAGCTCTAATACTTCACATAACACCATAATAGTATATTTAAGATACTGGTGTTGTTACAATATAAAGGAATAAAATGAGTTTCGGGGTTTGGAGAAGAAAAATAATACAAAAGAACACAAGTGAAGACATTACCTTTAAATCGGGTAACTCTTTTCGATTTGAGGTCAAAGGCTTCCTTGGAAAGACTTCTGCCCAATGTGAGGCTTTCAGGAGTAATAGAGGGATGTGTAGAGACAAAATGGGTAGGGTTTGTCCGAGCCAAAGGCTTGGGACGTGTGGGTAATGTGGTAGAGGTGGGGCCCTTTTATAAGAGGAGAGGAGGGCACTCTTGGAATGTCTTGAAAAGTAACATTATTATAAAATGATTTCAGGATTTTAAAAGCCACAAAATTATATATTTAGAGGTAAAGGTGATAATATTTCTATGTACACACATCCAATAGGTGTTTTAAATGTTTATGTCTTATATTTTTCATTATCTTTTCATTTTATTTAAATCGTTAAATAATTAGGTAATCGCTGCATCATCATCGTGTCATAAATAATTTACTAAATTTAATGACTAAAAATTATAAAAAAATATCATGATGTAGGAAATATTTTTATCTTTCTAAAAAATATTTATAGATAAAAATATGACTTGTATAACCCCATGTAAAAACTGTTTTAGTAAAACATCACATGTTTGTGACATTTTAATTTTAACTTTAAATAAAAAGTTATTACTGTCATTTTCCTTCCAAAGTGGATCCATGGGGTCCCCAAGTTCACGCATGTATAGTATTGGTCGGTAATGACTCATAAAATAAATTTAGTACACGTTTCAAGGTCATTTCCTATTATTATAACATTATCTTTACCTTAAATTACACTAATTACCTTTAATCACGATTAATAAAACATAAAAGTTACTATTCACCAAAAAATTATTTTAATCCCATTGAACCAAATTTTACAACCTAATGACAACCATGTATGTTAGATTTTTTAAATTAAAATCACAGAAGTGGTAAGGTTCATTTAAACGAAAAATCAGTTTTTAATCTACCACCTAGTGGTTTCACTATTCATCAAAAATGGAGGTTTTTTAGAAAAATACCAAAAAATCACCCTAAGCTATATTTGATATTCCGAATTCAAAAATGGTCTCTATTTTTAAAAATTAAAAATATATTAGTTTCACTAATTAATTTAATAATTCATTCCCGCTGCCAAAACAAATAGCGTGTTTTTAAGAAACAATATCTATAAAAAGATTGACACTAGTTTAAGTTCAATTTCAAAGTTAAATTAATTCCAATGATGACCATTGGATTAAATGGTAAAAATATATTATAAATACTCTTTAATCTCAATTAAAAAGATAATCTATCCATATAAATAAATCATATTAAAAGGAGGTTTTGAATTAAAATGCAACATTTTCACTAAAAATGATCTTTTTCTGAAAAAATTACAAAGAATTACACAATGTAAATTTTGATGTCCAGATTCTAAAGAAGGATTTTATTTTTTCAAATACAACATATAAAATTATCAAAAGTATATTTAAAAAGTGTTCTCTATCAAAAGGCGGTTAATCCACCTTTTAAAGAATATTAGAATATTTATGCTTAAAATTGGATTCATTCACAATTTTAATCCTCCATCATTTGTTGTAAAATGTAAACATATTTGACAAACATATATAATAATTTTGTAGTTATTTCTGTTCATTACCGTCATTACAACGGCTAGGTGTTCACTACCATTTAAAATAAAATTATTTTTTTATTATAGTGAAACATAAGACTTCAAAGGAACTCGTTGTTGCGTATTGGGTAAGCCATCGAGCATAGCGTTCCCTATAAATTAATATTAACATTTTATTCACAAATAGGGATAAATAAATAAATGTCATATTCTTTATTTAACTGGGGTTTTTACAACCTTCCCCCCTTTTGGGAATTGCATCCTCGCAATTTTAAAATTGGGCTCGGAGACTTCATTGAATGTCCTACATTGGAACAAGAGTCGGTAAAACAATCACATTAAAAGAAGGAAAGAGAAGTACAGAGGTAACTCGAGTTAACCCATACAAGACTTCCATGTAGGAAAACATGGATATGGAAGAAAAATAAAATGCTCATGTTTTGATGGAGAGTGATAGAAAACATGTTTAGGAGAAAGTTAACCACCAGAAAATCACAAACTTGTGATGGGTTAAATGGTATCTGATTCCCTAGTAGGAAAAGATAACAGAAAACATTTTTGTTTTAAGTTACGTTTCATTTAGGAATTTATTTATGTGATTAACTAAAATATATGGAAACATACATATTTGTCATGTTGACTTTCAACTTTTACTAGATTTCTTACACGAACTCATATTTTCTCCAAAAGACAAGTATTTAGGATGACTTTTTCACATTAAGAGAGCTATAATCAACTTCTTGAGAATCACCTAATCCACAAAAGATAACTATATACTTCCCATGTATTTAGACCTTAACCAAAACTAAAACAAAAAAGGTTAGTATGAGATCAGATAATACCCAAAAAGAATAATCCTTTATAAAAAAAATCTATTCATAATCTCCAAAATTTGTCAAACAATACCCAAAGATCAACAAAGACCATTCAATAAGCATCTATCCATATAATTATTCAATGTAATCAAAACTAAGACTGAAACCAAAATCTCTGAAGGATTTAATCACATAGTCTTCAAAGATAAACCTTAACATTTATCTCCAAATAACATTTGTTACTCTTAAAATCTCATACTGAAAAGCAATTATCCTAATCACATATCCTCCATGATAGGTTATTAATTTCCATAGATAACCCAAGATCAACTTACTCTTAATTCATAAAATCATCTAACTAAAAATAATAAGTCATAGTAACCAGGGACTTCACATAGTCCAGTGGTAGGGGATAAATACATGTCACACTTTGGTTGTGGGTTCGATTCCTGTAGCTTCTTCAGATGCAACAGGTTGTCACAGAGTCTATGTGTTGTCCTTTTTCCAAAACTACATAATTATTATAAAATTACCCAAAAAGTGATAAAAAATTCAAAAATAACCATTACATAATTTAACCTCAAGTTTATCTCATGTCGTTCATATTCCATCATAACGTATAGTAATCCATAATTACCTCAAAAGTAAGGATCATATAAACCCTAATGGTAACCTTTATAATTATTACCTGAACTTCCATGTCGAGTTAGTTCTCTCATACATGATGCATTAGATAACTCAGTAAGGTTCAAGTGGTTGATCATGACACCACGATATTTCTCATTGAATCCCCCATGTCATCCAGTCTCTTAATTAGAGAACCACCACAGTTTCCTTCAAACCCATTGTCACTTTGGTGCCTGCTAGATCAATCCATTTACTAAAACCAGAAATGTCATTGTTAGTATATCAAAAAAAATCAGTATGTACTAATAAAGAAGATAAACACTATGATATACTTACTCATTCACTTTATCTAAAAACTATGACTTTTTTTGAAATCCTATCCATTATGGCAATGTCACTTATGCTTAATGAATACCCTAACCTCTAAAGTTATATAAACCGACATCTGATACCAACTATAAGGACTCGGCCTTAAACATTACATATTATTGAATTAAATAAATAATTCACATAGAGGATCTTTTTAGGTTTAGAGTTTTAGAGAATTAGGATGTAACTGTTACATCTCAAAAGATTACAAAGTAGACACTTCTACTAAGTTTCCATAAAATAAAAACTCTTAAAAAGAAACTTGTCTAGTTCCATGTTTTAGATAGCATGACTTTTCCTTGTTCCCATCCGTGACCCTATTCCTCATTATGTCCTGTGAAAAATATTTCAAAAAAAACATGGGGTGAGGATAAAAAGCTCAGTAAGGGATACAAAAAGAAGAAAAACTGTTAGTTTTTCAAAACAACAAGCAAGCCATGAGTACTTTATCAAAGTAATACTTTTCACCATTATGAAGTAGTATAAACTTTTCAATGAATAAAAGATCATTACTTACCCTTTTGTAACCAAAATATTACCATAAAACCCATATACATAACATATAAAGGTAAAATGGGACATTAACATACTTAAATGGAATAACCATACGGCCGACTTCCACACGTATCACTTAATGGAATAGCCATACGACCGACTTCCATACCCAATGCATTGGAGGTTATAATGTATCCACCCATCCTGGTATTCACGACACCACCCGTCATATGGTTTGTCACATAACCACCCGTCAAATGTCCAAGTACCATTATAAAAATCATAGCACATATATAAACATTTCACTATTAACATTTCATTTGAAATCACAATATATCATTTCATGATATCAACAAAATCATTCACTTAACATACTATTTTCAACATCATTTAATAAAGAGATCTTTGAATCAAAGTGTCTCATACCACTTTGAAGCTTTTAATGGAATAAAATTTAATCAAAAAATTATAATATCATTAGAATAAAGATACTCATGATATAATATTCCGAAAGATAGTATATACACCATATCAAAGTGAAATGTCACATGACAACAATGATGTCTCAATGGTATGTAATTTGAGACTAAATCCCTTATAAAGACAGTATTCTTTGATTAAAGATAAATTAATTACATAATTATGTTTGAAAAAAGAATACACCAAATATAAGTGGATATTAATGGTAAAACAATCATAGTTCATTCATACGTATTCATAGAATTCCATATTCAAGGAGTACAAGTTTAGCCCAATGAATAGAAATTTGTTTAAGAAGTTCCCTTTCAAAAATTCGACAACCTAACGACGTCACTTATAATTTCAGATTAAGAGTTGATGAGAGAGAAAATGGTATATAATAACTTGGACATAAAATTTATATCAATTAGTTTATAGAATAACATATCCCAACATAACAATATGTAAATTAAAAGACCCAACAAAAAGAAGTATTTTTTTAAAAAAAAGGGTGAAAGGTTCCCTTACCGATTTGGGTAACATTCAAAAAGTACACTACAAAAAATAAGGACTATACAACATTGACGTATGTACACATAAACGAAAGAATATTACACAAAGAGTAGAATAATGGGCATTACATACACCACTCAAAGGAAATGGTGGAAAATGTATCATAAATCTCACGAAAATAAAAGTGAGATGAAAAATCTCTTGTGAAAACTCGGCAGCCTAACGACGCCACTTAAAACATCCAAAAATGGAATTATGAGATAAAATAGGGTCTCTCATAATATGAACCTAAAAATTACAGAATCAGGAATATAAAAGAACATCCCAAAAAATAATAATGATGAGATTTAAAGAAATTTCATAAAAGATAGTACTTAAAAAGAAAGAGTGAGGTAGGATCCCTTACGAAAATTCTGCAGCCTAACTGCGCCACAAAAAAATTCTTAAAATGGATTGATGAGAGTAAGAGGGGGTAACTCATCATATGAAAATAAAAAATTAAGTACGGTGAATATTAAATAACATCCTCCAACATAAGAACATGGAGCATAAATGAAATGACATAAAAGAGGGTACTTGAAAAGAAAGAAGAGGTCGGATCCCTTACCTCAATTCTGACTTGTCTTGTTCTTTATTTATATTCATGAATAATAAACTTTGGTCAATTTATAATTTCTTATGGTCCTCCTTTAAATATTATTATTCATTTGATATCACATATTATAATGTTATAATAATGTAAGTTCATATCAGACGTTTTTGTCGATGTTTGTTACATGAGTCAAAAATGAACCTGTTTTAAAATTATTGTCCATGTAGTTATAAGTAAATCATCTCCAGAATATTATTAATGATTTAAATATCATATATATCCAGTAAATATTCATTTTATTCTATTCAATAACATTTGGATATTAAAGGAAATGAAATGCACCGTTCATGGAGACGGTAGACCGTACGTATGCTTGAACGCTACTTTCATATCTTTGTCATATTAATGGAATTAGAAATAATTGAGAGATATATATATTATAATTACAGTATAATATATATGTTTTATAGGTCACATAAGTTCATTAATTTCATTCATTATACATTCCATGTATTTCATGAATGAGTCACATCACTTGAGGGGGCGGTAGTCCATACTTCCTCGTATGAAATTGTTGCATTTGCACAACATGCAAAGCATAAAGGTATGTTTTAAATATAAAATAAAGAAGAATATGGAAAAATTAATACCATATATATCATATATAAAATACAGTGACATCATAATGGCCACCATGAAATGTGTTAAGAGAATATTGAACAATCATCATTTCGTGAGGCTGCAATTCGCCATCCACAGAAACAATATGTTCTTTAACCATTAGACGGAGGTGTGTGTAAGTGTAGCTCTAATAATTCACATAAAAAATACTAGTATATTTACGATACTGGTGTTGTTACAAAAGAAAGGAATAAAATGAGTTTAGGGGTATGGAAAGAAAAATAATACAAAAGAACAAAAGTGAAGACATTACCTTTAAATCGGGTAACTATTTTTGATTTGAGATCAAAGGATTCCTTAGAATGACTTCTGCCCAAAGTGAGGCTTCTAGGATTAATAGAGGGATGTGGAGAGACAAAATTATCAGGGTTTGTCTGAGCCAAATGCAAATTAGGTGTGAGTAAGGTGGTAGAGGTGGGGGCCTTTTATAAGAGGAGAGGAGGGGCACTCTTGGAAAGTCTTGAAAAGTAACATTATTATAAAATGTTTTTCGGATTTTAGAGGTCCCACAATAATATATTTATATTATTAGGTGATAATAGTTCGAAATACACACATATAATATGTTTTTGACAAGTTTAGTTCTTATATTTTACATTATCATTTCATTTTATTTAAATCGTTGAATAATGTTGTAATCGCTGCTTCCTCATGGTGTCATAAA
Organism: Viscum album; assembly: GCA_963277665.1. Taxonomy (NCBI): domain Eukaryota; kingdom Viridiplantae; phylum Streptophyta; class Magnoliopsida; order Santalales; family Viscaceae; genus Viscum; species Viscum album. The sequence continues at coordinate 1,270,753,636 of OY728160.1, forward strand.
TAATTTTATTTATTTAATGTCTAAAAATTAAACAAAAAATATAATGATGTAGGAAATCTTTTTATATTTCTAATTAATATTTATAGTTAAAAATATGACTTGTATAACCCCATGTAAAAATTGTTTTAGTGAAACAACACATGTTTCTAACATTTTAATTTTAACTTTATATAAAAAGTTATTAATGTCATTTTTCTACAAATTGGCTAAATGGGGTCCCCAAGTTGACCCATGGATTGTCTTGGTAGGCCATGACTCATCCAATAATGGTAGTACATGTCTCAAGGTCATTTAATATTATTATAACATTATCTTTACCTTAAATTACACTAATTGCCTTTATTCACGATTAATAAAACTTAAAAGTTATTGTTCACCAAAATATTATTTTAATCCCATCGAACCACATTTTACATCCTAATGACAGCCATGTATGTTGAATTTTTGAAATTAAAATCACAGAAGTTGTAATGTTTCATTTAGACAAAAAATCATTTTTAAACTACCACTTAGTGGTTTCACTATTCATCAAAAATTGATGTTTTGCAGAAAAATACCAAAAATTCACCCTAAGATATATTTGATATTATGAATTCAAAAATGATGTCTATTTTGAAAAATAAAAAATATATAAGTTACATTAATTAATTTACTAATTCATTCCCGCTATCAAAACAAATAGCATGTTTTTACGAAACAATATCTATTAAAAGATTGACACTAGTTTAAGTCCAATTTCAATGTGAAATTAATTCCAATGATCACCATTGGATTAAATGGTAAAAATATATTCTAAATACTCTTTAATCTCAATTAAAAATATAATCTATCCATATAAATAAATCAGATTAAAAGGTGGTTTTGAATTAAAATGCAACATTTTCACTAAAAATGATCTTTATCCGAAAAATAACAAAAAATTACACAAAGTTAATTTTGATGTAAAGATTCTAAAGAAGGATTTTATTTTTTCAAATACAACATATAAAATTTTTAAAATTATATTTAAAATGGTTTCTCCATCAAAAGGCGGTAAATCGACCTGTTAAATAATTTTAGATGATTTATGCTTAAAGTTGGATTCATTAGCATTTTCAATCCTCGATCATTTATTGTAAAAAGTAAAAATATTTTACAAACATATATAATCATTTTGTAGTTAGTTCTGTTCATTACTATCATTACAATGGCTAGGTGTTAACTACCATTTCAAATAAAATTATTTTCTTATTAGAGTGCAACATAAGATTTCAAAGGAACTCGTTGTTGCGTATTGGGTAAGCCATCGAGCATAGCGTTCCCTTTAAATTAATATTAACATTTTATTCACAAATAAGGATAATTATAAAAATGTAATATTCTTTATTTACCTGGGTTGTTACACCAGAATGGAACAATCTATGAATTCATATAAATTGGTTGCATCATTGTCCAAAAAAATACAGTTTTTTTGTCAACTTGTAAGGAATCTCCCTCTCCAACCTAGAAATATAGTTGGAAACCATCCACCATCAAAGACAGTCACTAAATTATTTGGTATCTATCCATTATAAATCTCTATTTATCATTCAGTTCCATTAATATCACAAATAAAAAATACACAATGGAATGCCATTCCTTTCGTAGTATCGTTGACATTGTCATCCACATCATCAAAAATAAATCACCACTATCACATAACTATCACATAATGAAAACAGTTTCAAAACCCATATCATACATTTACTCTCTCACTATGGTATATATATATTATGAATTGTAAATATAATCATACAACAAACAAATATATTGTACTCCCTCTTTTTCACTACTATAATATGCATTTTATTACAACCACAAAATATTTTTAACATTCCTCATATATTTTGAATACTAAATTCGATAAATTTTTTATATTTCAAAAACATATCAAGTGATCAATAATAATAAAGAAATATAACCTATCACTTTTATTCACATTCACAAAAAAATTAAATTAAACTGCATAAGAGATATAGGGGGTTATATTTTCTTTTATTTCCTATACTATTACAATGTCTTCTCAATAGAATCATATATTAAATTTGTAAACATATATGGCCTATACTATATTTTTAATGTCCTCTTTACAATTTTTTTTACTTTTTTAGATGTCCCACCACCTCATGTAATGTATGATTAATTAGTAAAACATTTTTGTTATATGTTTTGATGCCTTCAACATTTTCTACTACCTTGTCAAACTCACTTCCAATTAATGAAAAAACATACACAAGCACATGAAATTTTATTTTCCATACTATAGGGCCTTAATTTTGAATAGTAATTACTCAATCATGTTTTACTTATATCAACAACTCTTACATCTAAAATATTTTTTATAAAAATTTAATATTATTGTTTAAAAATTTAAAATATTTAAATTGAAATATATATATATATCATAATTTTAAGAAAACATATATCAATATAAAAATTTAACATAAATAACATATTAAAAATTTAATACATGAAATATAAAAAATATATTTAATTATTTATTGTTTATACGTTCATTTTCATTACACATTATATTGAAATATTTATATACCACCATAATTCTGAAATTGAAATTTCTAATTTCATTTAATAATATTTGAATATATTTATGAATGTTGGTTTCACAAAAGTTTCAATTTTCATTAATAAACCACTATTTTAATTCATAAAATTCTAATTTATCACCATCACATTTAAATTCTTCATCATTAATATCTATTCTTTATTTTTTTTCATCATATCAACTTTTCAAATCAATAAAATACATTTTCATTCATTTCCATGCTAATATTCCCATTTTCTAATTTATAACCAATTTATTACTCAATGTATAATATAACATATTTAAACAATGAATATATTAGCTGTTATATTAACGTATGGATTAAATTTTAGATAATTATTATGTTCTAGAAACATCAATTCAATTATTAATGTTATTTCATGATCCTGTGATTATCACCACCTATCATTTTTCCACAAAACATGCAACATATCTATATTTGATCCTATATGAAATATGATCCTAATAGATTCCCCATCAAAATAATTAAGTGAAAATAAAATTTACAATCAAATGGAAATTGTTCTAAAAGAATTATACCATTGTCTATTCCACTATCATTAAATAATAATCCCATGCATTACCATTCATTAAACCATTTGTTACATTCTATTTCACTTTTCTGATTAAAATAAAATTCTAAATTCTTATAGCATACCATTTCAAAAATATAATAAAAATTAATTAGTCTATTTTATGACTTACATGAAACTATCAAATTAAATTCCCATGTGCTATAATATTTTTTTAATGAGAAATTAATTTTTACAATTAAATCACTTATGTAAAACTATAATTATATTACATCAATAATCATCCATGAAAAACTATTTTTTTTGAAAAATTAATAATTTACCACCAAAAGTAATAATTATTTCTCCAATAAACCAAAATTAATGAAATTTATTTTCAATAATTTCAAAATTACGTATTTATATTTATGACTAAAAAATATGTAAAATTGTGAACCCTCTGAAAAACCAAAATTATGGGTCTCTTATGTGTCATCTCACAACATTATTTTACCATACTGATTATTATTACTCATCCAATCATGAAAACATATTTAATGTCCAGTATTGTTTTTATAAATATCAACATATGTTGACGGTAGATGTTCTTGAATCCTGAATATGGCTTGTTGATATAGTTTTGTTTGAATGGTGTTTTACATATGACGGTTAACCGTATGAACAGATTATTTAGGCTTATAATATTTTGGTGTGGGTTGTTTAAATATGATTATTTATTTGGTTATATTACATTATATAGTGATATATTATTATGTATAAATATTTAGTAATGCATATTTATTAAATATTTTATGTTATAATGGTTGTTGTTTGATAATAATATTAATGAGTTTTAATCTAGATGTAATGCCACCAATTAGTTGATATAATAATTTAGAGTTGGTTACTAGTAACATAAAAATTTTAGAGGGGGCTATAGAGTACACTTACTAGACTATATGGAAATTAGTGATTTGTATCAAAGAGTTAAGGTTGAGTTCAAGGTTATGCACTTGTGAGATTTCATTATCATATTTTACAATGTATTCTATAAGTAATTATTGTTTATTTAATAACAATATTTGAAATTGAAAATTTTATAGGCTGATGATAAATTCCACATCGTATGTCATATTTATGACTCATGAATGATATATTAGTATCTGAATAATGAATACAATTCCGGGGAACATGAATGGTTTTGAAATAGTTCATAATTTTCATAATTTAGGATTTATTAGATTAAATTTATTAAAATTTTTATTAAAATAAATTGATGGATGATATAATGGAATTGACATCATATTTTATGATCATTATTTAGATATGTTTTCATTTTCATTATGTACATGAGGTGACCTAGGAAAAATATAAATATATATTACATCATTATTGATTAAAACATAATATATTATTGAAAAATAAACCCCCTATCCATTAAATTAAAATATTCATTTCATTTGATACTAGATAAAAGAAAGAATAATTTTCTGTTATATCTTTAATGTCTATAGTACATATATTCTCTCATACCAGCCTTCATAAACATATCCTTCTTAAAACCTTTCTTCATAATCTGAGGAAAATAGAATCCTAATAAAGGGTTTTCAAAAATTATTAATCTGTATAATAATAGTTATGAAAAATTAATGATCATATGATATAATAAGATAATTATATAGGTATTCTATAATTATTATTACTTAAAAATTCAATAGTTCATCAATAATTGACCAGATAACCTTAGCAATGGAACAAAATATTTCCATTTCAAAATAAATGATTCGTTTGATTGTGGAAAATCATTAATTAATCATCATTGTTGAGAGAATACCATAAGTATTGGAATATTTCACATTAATTATACAAAATTAATATATAGATAAAATAATTTCATAAGTCAATATTCACTTCTCAGAACTTCATTAAGTAGTGTACATAGTCTAGTAAGGGAATGAGTTCACTCTCTATCCTCTTTTCACCCATGAAACTAGTATGCCCTAATATTATTGAAATTATAACCTTAGATATTAATAGTTCCAAAACTAATTAGTGTTAAATATATATTTTTTCCAAGCTATCACATATTGATAACCATACATTAGTGAAAAACAAGATCGTAAAAACTGTGATCATTTTTTGAAAGAATAACAAGTGAAAAATAAGTTGGTTTCATAATGATTTTTTCTTCAAATAATAATTTTACATATAAAGTTATTGTTTGGTTGATATCATTGATACACTACTACGTTAAATAATAAAATACATAATTTATAATTATGAATATGGAAAATACCATCAATATAACATTCATTTTATTACATGAACACATAAAAGAAATATAATTTTTGTAGATTACAATTTAGTAAAAAAATTCCAAAATAGTGAGAAAATTATTTTCACTTAAAATATAAAAAGATAAGTGTATTTTAATATATAAAGTAACAAATATTCATGAAAAAGGAAAAGGTTATTGGTATATAAAAATTTAAAAGAGATATTCATTTCATACATTTTTTAAAAAATTCATTAATAACATGATCAGAAAAATAATTATTTTCTATCATATACGTAGCTAGTCTTATCTGTTGAAAAATTAATATAAATAAATATTGGATCATAGAAAAAAATTATTGAATTTTTTTTAAATATGAACATGGGTGAAATATTTCACCATCTGAATTCGAAATATGGTAATCTTTTCTTAAAAAAAATTCTGATCATTTCAAGCACGGAATATAGAAAATATCAAAAAATAAAATAAAAAAAATTACTATGATTCCAATATATATTCGTTATAAGAGATAAATAGTATGTAATTCCATTAAATGAGAATCAATCATAAACTATATATATTATAAATGAGATTTTAAGAGAAACCCTAACCAAACGACTTGATTTAATTTCAATGTGTTCATAATATACTATATTAAAAATTTATTTTCATTATACATATATACTGGAAATGAATCCATACCCTTAATATAATCTAAATTTACTATAAGTTTAACAATAAACAATTTATTACTAATTATTCATTAAAATAAACATAAATGGGACCAACTGTTTTGTTTCCCAAGAATATTTTTGTTCGATAGCTCCAGTCCATTATCCTTGTTCAGCATTTTACTACCCCAATGATATTAGTAATTTAATATGTAAAATATTCAGTCATCATATTATCTATTATAATCATTGAAATATAGTTTTTATGAATAGTAAATTATGTTACTCTAAGAAGATGGTACTATGTACATATGCATAAGTACAAATTTTATTTTCTAGTGACAGAAAATATAGAAATGGAATATAATATTATATCATTTCAGAAAAAAATTGCATAGATATAATATTTTTAATTTTATCCATATATATTACCATCCATGATTGGTGAAAATTAAAAAATCAAAAAACATTATGGTATTTTTAGTCTAGATGTACGCACAGACGCCATTATCAAATATCCTTGGATGAAATGAAAATAGAAAATAGTTATACAATTAATATAAAAAGATAAATATATGAATTCTAGTAATTTCAGAGTTTTAAGATGTTTATATAATATTTAGGATAGTATAAGGAAGAATTAAACTCAATATATATCAATATGAAAATTACACCATCATTGGGAAACCTCCTTCGTTTTATACATTATGCCTTAAAATGTTAGTCTTCTAGGAAGATCAGATGATAAGGGAGGTTTTTTTAGAGTTTATAAAGACACTTTATTAATTATTTATTGAACTATAGGGAATAAATTCTATGTATATATGATAGGATATGGTACACATCAATATGTGAGGTGGCAGACAATCTTACAAATAATTAAAACCTAAAAATATAATGAAGAATGTTCTAGTAAAATTGGAAACAAGAGAAACGAAATTATAATATAAGATAATGGTGGGTAAAAATAAATTTATCCAATAACATATATCAAAATTTTAGTGATATATCATTACTTATATATATTTTTAACCACAACCCCCTATGAAAAACACAATGAAAACGGTTTTTACAAAACTAATATGTTATCCTAAAACTGAATTTAATGAAATCACCTAACTATTAAAAAACATAATATAAATGAAATAATATAATATTTATTATTTTAAAAAAATATTTTATTAAAATATTTCTTTTTAATTTAATAACATTAACTTATTTACATAAATTTTTTATTACATGCGTAAAAACACATTTCATTAATAAATATCTTATTAATAAATATATATTTTTTCATTTAGATTCAATTTATTAAAAATGATTTCCATTTCTACATGTGTAAAAATTTATCATCAAATATTTTAAAAATAATTACCAATTATTAAATAATACATATGTGATAAAAATAGTGAATGAAAAAAAATATTTTTATACCATTCTATAGGATCAATAATATTTATTATTCGAATTAGAAATTATTTTCATTAATTATTTTTTTTAATATATTATAATGTTCATTATTTTTTAATATATATTAATTATACAAAAAATTATACTGTTTAATTCATTAAAAGTAATCAAAATCAATTATTGATCTAAGGTAAATGTATTCTATGATTCTAAATATTTACTTTCTATCCTCCATAAAATATTATCACCTTTAATATTGTGTAACACCGTTACCAATAAACGATGATAAATATACCTAATCACATCCTTGTGTTCCACCATTTCATTCCCTAATTTGTAATTCCTCTTAGTATCTTATATTAGGGGTTTATTCTTGTTATGTATCATGTTATATCTATTATAAAAAATTTCTAATTGTTTCTATTCATTAAAATGATCATGGTAAATGGTATGGACCTTTTTTTATATATGAAGGATATAATACTTAATTTATCTCTAGAGACATATGAGAAACATCATGATCATGGGAGTTTCAGAGTATGTGTCATGTTATGAGATAAAATCTTGATATAATGAAGATAATTCTAGTTACTAATATAGTTATGTATTATAATTCCCTTATATTTAAATATCATATAAGTATTCTGAGTATATATCCACTTTAATATATTTTCAATAACATTAATCTCAAATTTTTAATGATTTTTATCAACAAAACATTTTTATTGACTCTGAGATTCCCAGATGCTTTTGTTGAATGACTCAAACATTATTTATCATTTCTCCAATTATTTCAGGTCCCTATAAGTTTCTTTCCCAACATTGTCCCCTAATTTTGCAGTATTACACTTCATTATGTATAGAGACTCATAAATATCCATCTATGTTGATGACATAAATATATTGTTTTAAGAACAAATAAACTGTGGATGGTGTTTATACCAACCTCCTTCAATATCCACAAAGTAATTCATCATCATATCCTCAAGTGTTTGAATGTTCTTATAAGACATAACTTATTTGTGAAGTTGATAATGAGAAATATATTTCTACTATATCATCAAATAATGTTGAATGCTTCTATAAAACCATGAGGTAAACCTCATATGTTGATTATATATGATTGAGAGTGTTACTCCATGAATCCTTGCAACATTCTTATAATATATCCCAATGATGTGATGAAAAGATAAATATTATATAATGAAAAGGAAACATTTTATTACAATAATTAAATTGACTACAACCCAAAATAGATATATGCACCTGATATTTTAGGGGCATTCCCATTTTAAAATCCATAACAATTATTTCTCACTTCCACTCTAGTATGGAAAATGGTTGAACATCCCCTTACACTTTTGTACCTCTACCTTAACTTTTCGGAATACTAGGAACCAAGATACATTATCCTTTATAAATATTATCTTGTTATCCTATAATAAATAATAATTAAAAAATATTATATTTTCATACTTCCATGATTCATAGAGAATGTAGAACTATGAGCTCTATCAAAAATATCATCCAATTGTAGTATTGGCCGAAAACATTAATGTATTTTAAATATGACCATTTCTAAACGGTCAAAGTTAATCTCTAAACTGGTCATTTAATTATTTATATCTCATGATCTGTTATTTATACCTCATTGATATTCACATAAAATGATGGTCGAACATTTATTTATAAAATGTAGTATCATTTATCATTATTTTTGAAATCATGTTCTATAAAAAAATCTATCAATTTTATCTCTTTGAATCCTAATAAAGGAAAAAATAGCATGGATATTTTAATATATAACATCATTTACCCCGTTATCTATCATATTGTGCCAATATATTTGGTATTAATAATAATTAACTAGTTATAACCATCTTATTTGGTTCAAATTTATTATGTTCAATGATATTATTTTCTTTATGATTTGATGGTATGTATAATTTTTATAAAATTCACTATGAATATAACTCAAAAAGTTCTTCAATGATAATATATATGATGATAATTATAAATAATTAGTTTGATATGTTTTCCCACGACACTTTAATTTGTGATGGGCATAAGATATAACAATTTCATTATGATGATAAAATAGTTTAGTCCCTACATTAATTAATCAAAATAGATCACAACCTCTTATTTAATATTGGGTAGTTTAAGAATTAGTGAATTGACCAAACATCTATTCTGTTTCTTGAAATATTCTTCTCATTCACCTGTCCAAATGAATTTTAATCCCCTACATGACAACTTTATTATATATTTGATAGAAGTGTAAAATTTATCAGTGTGCATCGACGGTGTCTATCCCACCACTGAAAACTATGGATTTTTGTCTCTATGGTTGGTTTGAGAAATTATTTAATAACTTCTTCTATTGTTGGATCTGCTGATGCTTTCTATATCCAGAATTCAAATGTGGTAAATTTTTTAAAACACTTATAATTTCTTAATATATTAAATAAAATTATTAAATAATTATCATTGTATTCCTTAATTATATAATATATAATAATATATTCTATAAATACTACTGTAATATGGTTGAATTAATATATAAATTATAGATTCATTAGATCCATTATGAAAATAGGGGAATCAAGATGTCCAAATCAAGTCATTATAAATTCATAATCACTATGCCTTATATGGATGGTTCTCTAGGATATGTCATCATTTTTATCCATAACTAATGATATATATATATATTTGAGTTCAATATTTTATTGTTTTCATCTCATCATAGTTCACCAAACATATCATCAAAAAGTTGAAGAGGATACTTGTTTTGGGTAGTTATTTTATTATGTTCTTGATAATCCATGTGATTAAAAACTAAAAAATCTCCCTTCCTAACAAATAGATCTGTTTACCCCTATATTGATTCACTACGATTTATTAATAACATATTAATATTATCATTTATATTATTCATAAATTAATACAATATAATCAGGTATATTATTAAATGAGTCTTTTTAGAAATCATAAAACTAGGTAAGAGTTTTATTAAAAACCTAACATCACGACTCAAATGAAGACCATGAAACTCCTAAAGAAATAAATCATCATTTTAAAACATAGTAGGCATACTTTCAATGAGATTTCTATCTCCAACTATTGGATATATATACCCCTCATTAATTGGTATTTATACCAATACAATTTATGTAATTTACATTATATTTTAATTTTAATCCTTAAAACGAAATTAAATCCTTGGTTAAATCATTAAATGGAATTTTACACACCTTCCTCTATAATTGATATGAGATATATATAAATAAAACCAATCCTTGAACAAAATAAATTCAAATTGTATTAGGGGTGAATCACATTATTCATAAAAAAACATTAACTAAAATAAAAATGTTAGAGGATCTATACACATTAGAAACCATCATCGTACCATTAATAGTTTTCACTAATAAATAAATATCTATATTTTTATGTGGTGATGTTGTACATATAAAATATTATTGATATATTAAAAAAGAGTTATAATTAGATTTAAATAAGAAATAATCCTTATAGTTGTTGAAATAGAATGTTAGTGATTCATTCACTGGAGCTTTCCCTAACATCCATTCTTTTAAATCCAATAAACATCAGATGGTTTTTTATTTCTAGTTCAAAGAAAAAACATGATCATACATCACATATATTTAAAAAATTCATTATATTTACCAATAAATTCATTATCATTCTACACATGATCAAGTAATGAAATTAGCATTTTCATGAAAATGTGTTCTAGAAAAGCATATAATGAAAAATACCCTCTTAAAATAACCCAACAATTTGGAGTCAAATTCTAACATATTAAACTGTTGTTAAAAAGATAACACAATTTTTATAATTCACATTCCAATATATACCTCATTCAGAAAAATTTCCCCTAGATCCTGTTCTAGATAATGGGAAATATATTTTATGTTGTACTTGTCCATTACTCCACCACTAGTGTATTGTACAAACTACTGAATGAAGGTCTATGTTACCTCATGAAAATATATTTTCCATTTCTCATTTATATTATCAACATGATTCATGAATCATATTGTTTTATGGTTATATTAATAAAATTAATAATTCTATATCTCTTCTAATTTAGTTACTCAAGTGGACTATCATTGAATTATATTAAACATTCATTGTTAATATGATTCATACTAATTCTAGACATTAACAAAAACTAAGAAGAATTGTTTATTCATCAATATAAAATAACCAGAGTGAAACATAATAAAATTATGAATATAATTTTTGAAATGTCATATATTATAACAACATATTACTAACCTATAAATATATTACATTTACCATATATCAATTGACGATCTTCAGAGTTTCTAAAATGTTCTTCACTCATTCTACTCATAACATAATCTCCAAAAGTTAATAAAAACTATTGTAATACCAACATTAGTGACATAATTTTTTTTATAAATATAACATCATTTTAGAATAATTTATAATATGTAACATAATAATTATTTATATGTAATCCTATAGGTTAATTGTATTTGGAGATGTTAAACATAATCAAGATAATTCAAGAAATATATTCAACCTCTTTCATTATTTTATTCATAAAATGTACCCTTCTAATATATATATGATGTAAATCCTTTCTTTAAAACAAAAGGAAAATATAAACATAAGAAAATGTGAGCCCATATTATAAGTAAGGGTAAACATATTTGATATCAATATCTGATCATATATAACCATAATACAAGAATAATGGTATGCAATTTTTATCCGGACATTTAAGGTTCAAACCCAATCATTCACAGATAATAAATCATGGGCCATGTAATAAATACTTCATATTTGAAAATATAAAAGTTATAAGAGTAATGAATCATCATTATCTAATCATGATCCATGAGAGATTATCATATCCATAAAAATATATTCGATTAATTGTATCAAAATCATAAGTATAAAAAATCACTACTTTTTTCATGGATATCTTCTACGTCCAACATCACATAGTGGACAAAGTATCATAGTAGATTGGTTTAGCAACCCATCCAATTTCCATACCTATAATATGTTCACTCTCCATTCCATTTATATTGTATCATTAGATAAAAATAATTAACCAATTCATTATAGGGAAATATAATTCTATTCACACCCATCACATAATGAAAATTGTAAATAAGTGTTCCATAAGTTCAAAAAATAGTCATTATTTCATCATTGCATATCTCATGAAAAATAAATGGATTCTTTAATAAAATTATTCATCACATAATAATAAGTCATCTAGATAAAGGATGCATATGTATTCATAAAAACATATTCACAATTACGTATAAAAATCCATAAAGATACCAAAAATGTTGACAGTACCATTAAAATAACATTCAATCATTTACTTTAATGTGTGTGAAAAATGGCATTTTATTTCAATAACATTAAAATTTAATATTCTGTAATACCCAAATATATATAAAAAATTCTACGATTGATGGCCTATACAACAAAAAACACATAGTACAAATAAATCATTAAATATTAATATTTAAATATTAAATATAAATATTTAAATATTAAATATATAACCTCAATATTAAATTGGATGGAATAAATAGAGTTAACCAGAGTAATATATATATTTATATATATAATTTCCTTACTCAATAATTTTATTGTTAATGCTTTATAAATAAAAAATCCAATTTTTCAGAAAAGTCATGTTTCTTCAAAAAAACCTTTTCTTTATTAACGGTTTTTATTAATTTTTTAGAGAAATTGAAATAGTATATTCTATATAATTTTTAAATTATATTTGATAAAATTTATTTAATTTTTAAATTATAATGTCAAAATTATGATAGCGTAATATTTTTTATTCTTTCTGGAAATATCAATTTTGTAGTGAGTAGTGTAAATACTGATTTTTGTTGAATTTTCATTTTTTTCATCAAATATTAATAGTACACATTAAATATTATCCTATACTAATATAATACTCAATTAGTTAAAATAATACAATTAATTTAATATGAATCATATTTATGATTGTTTTTTATAAGATCATTTTTAGCCTTAATAAACATTTTATACTAAAGTTTTGATTGGGTTTTAGATAGTTATATTAAATTTAATTTCATCCACATATTTGAATTCATCATTTTTAAATGGACATCAGTTTTTTATTCATCATTTCATATATTTCATAGTATGAATTTTTTAGATTTTTCAGAAAAAAAAATAAATTATTTGTGAATATATATAAAAATATAGTTTTTATGAAATTTTTTATTATCTATGATAATGAAAAAATATAAATTTAATATAAAAAATTATAATTATAGAAATTATAAATTAAGATAATATATATTTATTTTAATTTTAAATCCATTCAAAAATATATATATTATAATTTTATTCCTGATAAAATTGAAAATAATTTTGAGTGACGACATAATGCTCACACAAAAGTTGAAATTTAAAATTGTTCTTCCTAACGAAAAAATAAACATGGAAACTATATTTTCATTAATGGTTTTTATTATTATATATAAATAAGTTTTTTATTGATATTTTTTAACCTTACAATTATATATTTAATTGTTTTATAATGCCTTTGCAAGGCTAAAAAAGTAAAAATAGCGTATTAAAAAAGTTTTTAGGTAATATGATTGAGTAAATATACATATTTATTGAATATAATGTTTTATCCTGAAATTAGTTTATGTATTTTTTTGATGGAAATTTATATTTAATTTTTCAAAATAAAATAACTACAAAAAATGCTTACTCAACACTAACTGAGAGCTTCTGAAAGTTGTATAAAAATCAAATAAATGAATTTAATAATTATAAAAGTTATTGTAACATTGATGTAATGTGTCAATAGAATATTATTTTAAAATATAACATATTAAGTGTGTTCAAAATATTGATATTCAAATCCATTTATTTTCATGAGGTTTAAATTTCAAAATATCCCAATCGTGTCAAAAATGACATTAATGATATTTTATATTAAATAATATTTCATTAAATTATTTAAAAATAATAAGAATATTAAATTTGGACTTTTATGATTTTAATTTTTCAAAAATTTATTCACTTTTGTAGTTATTGTATTATTTTTACCTTATATATGAAATTATGTCCCTTTCATATTGAGAATGCCATTATGGAGGTTAATGTTAATATTTATTGTCCATGGTGTTAATAAAAAATATAAGGATTAATGTGATATCTAAACCAATTACAATTTCATTAGATAACTACATTTATAAGTAATACTTTCTATCATCAAGTTGAGATAATTTTGGAAGCATTTTATAATAATTAGAAACATTTTATATTATAATATTTTATGTAATTCAAAAAATTACATTAATGATATTTTATAGTAAAAATATATTATTAATGGATTTAAAATTATTAAAAATATTTTAATTTTCCATGTTAATGGTATATAGTTTAATATATTATTCAGGGTCTACTTTTTGGTTAATTTTCCTTTTATAAAAACGTTCTTGGATCTATTAGTTTAAAAAAACATTAATATCACAGTAATTTTAAAATGGGATAATGTGTGACTAAAAATAATATATAAGGGTTAGAATTTGACATAAACATGTATAAATTTGTGGATTATATGTTTTAGACTAGTTCTCATTATATATTAAAAATATTTTAGTTTTGAATCACTTGATTAAAAATGTACATAATATTAATTTAATATGATATTTAATTCCTGGAGTGCCCCTCCACTAATTTATATAGTGACACATATTATCCCCTCTTCATCCTACATTTTGAGCCTTATATATCAAAAAATCACTTAAATAATACCTTCCTCACTTCAATAACCACTTCCTAGATCTTTTCCCAATATAAGATTCCCTCCCTTCAAGCATAAAAGTGTAATCGAAAAGTGGATTGTAAATGTAGGGTGATACACACCTATCGTAGGGCGTGGAAAAACAATTATTTCTTAAGATAATATTCATTAATGTGGTTGACCTAGGATGTCTCTCAGAAAGGAGTCCACAAAAAACAGGTTGTCTATTTATAACGGTGGTAAAAATGTTGTGAATTTGAAAATAAATTTGAAATTTATATGATTGAGAAACTATGATATCAAAAAGGGTGATTAGGTCGGGTCAGTTTCTAATTTTAATTATATCCTTGTTCAATTTAATTAAAACCTCTTCTTCTTTGTTGATTAAAGTGAGTTTCCACAATCGTTTTCTCTCACTTCCTTGGTGAAATTATGATGGTGAGAGAAAACCTTACCAAGATCTCAGTTTGGTCAACTTTCCTTCCATGTGTAATATAGTTTTATTGAATATACATAATTGAAATGGGCAATACCCGATCAGGTTTTGTTTATCCCAAACAATGAAGAACATTCACTACACCTTTTACACGTACTGACGATCGTCGAGTACTTCACCACTAATCTCTGGTCTATTCCATCATATATAAACCAGAAATCAGTGTGGGGAGATTATAATTATTTTACCAAGGAAAAAATCAATAAAGTAATTAATATTCAAGAATGATCGCACATGATAATAAAATCCACTATAAGAAATTTAAAACAACATTGAATAAGAAATAAATTTATTCAATTGTATCCAAGAATTCAAGCATTAAAATGTAGAAAACCAATCCTTCTCCAATCACACCAAATGTTTACCCCACCATGGTAATGGTAATAGAGATGAATGGGGAAGAATAAGTCATTACAAAACTATGAAAAATAAAATAAATAAAATATAAATCCGAAAATATCTCCTTCTTGTTGTCCCGGATGGAATGGGATGGAGAATTGGATGCTTTGAGAGGGTGGAGCTCTCCTCCCTTTATAGCCAGAATTTTTCTCTCAGATGTTGACACGTTTTATCCCTATTAAATGACATATTCACAAGTTTAGCCCTTTTTTAATGTTTTCCATTTTTCCTTTGGACATGTCCCCTCAAAATCTCAGCGGATTTGGACATGTATTCTCAGATTTATGACCATTTTCCTCTGATCATTTATTCTATCCAGCCAGAATCTCCAAAATGAAATCCTCCAGATTAGAGAGATTTAATGACCCCATTATGACCAATTCATGCGGACCGTCCTTCATAAAAGATTCTCCAAAACTCCTTGCGCGTCCACCCACTGAATATCACAACATTTGGGCCCACCATTGACGAGTTAAAGAGCCCACAGGAAAACTAGGAATAACTGCAAACTGTTTTCTTGAGCCAACATGTGAGATTATTTGAAGCTTCCATATGGACGATTTAGCTTTTAGTCTAATATTAGAAAATGAAGCCCTGGATGTGTGTAATCTGTAAAAGAATGATTTTTTTAATTTGGATTATTTTAGGTAATGTTATAGCCAAACTACTGTAGTAATTTAAAACTATTAAAAATACAAAATGGTCCATTTTTACTATTTCGCTCAAAATAACACCAATATCATAAAAAAGATAAATTAATATTAAAGGAAAACTTGTGTGGGTTTAAAAAAATGATATTCAATATAAATTAATTGAAAATATTTTCTCTAACAATTCTCCCACACTTAGTACCTCGACTCCTGGACAAGTAAAAGTGAAATCAAATCAAATCCAAAACACATATCAATGTGATCTACCAAATAAATTACAAGAAACAAAAAGATATAATTCCTCATCATAAACAATTATTTAAAGTTATCCATTTTAGATTTTAATATATTTCCACTTAATTCCTTATCCCATTCACACAAAACACCCACCTTACATTAATTTTCTCTAATCTCACAAATGTAAATGCGGAACAAGTCTTTTCTCATCCAAACACACACAAGAGTCACCATAGGCTTGATAAATTCCTACTTCTCCACCCGATGTGAGTCAAGGACATGTGTTTATCATGAGGACTTTTCAGTGTTGTCATGTGGCTTCTGGTTGGTAGGATTTAGATTTTAAAAAATTTGAGGTCTAAAAAGGAGGGCTTGGCTCTTAATGAAGAAAAATTGCATGATTCTAATTTTCACTCAAAGATGTTTTCCTTTTTTTCCCTTTGTATAAACTCTGCTCCATCATCAATCAATCATCTCCGGATTTCAGTAGGAAAAATTTAAATCTTTTCAATCATGATTTTTTTTGAAAGCCTCAGATAGGCGCAACTTTCATTTTTTACTTCAGAAGCTCCATAAAGACACAACTTCTCTTATCATGAAAGATCCAGAAAGGAATATCTTTAAACAAAATATTCATTAAGAACATCAACTCTTAAAAATTTTATATTCCACCAAAAGTATCACCAAATGAGGTAGTACACTACAAGACATATTCCCCCACACTTATGTTCAACTAGATTATGAAATTTCACTTCAAGAGTAGGTAGGATCGGGAAAATTGGATTGTATTGTGGCTAACCTAACAGGAAATTCATGGATACTAGGGGATACAATGAAGGATAAATGTAAAGGTGGGATGTAATGAAAATAATTATTTTGAAAAGGGGGATTCAAACCAAATAAATGACTCAATCATTTAAAACACACGTACCCCAAACCCATATATTTTGAAAGGAATGAATCAAATTCTGGTTAAAGCAAGCATGGTCTGGTTCTCTCAATACATGAGGTGAATGAAAAGAATTTGAAAACAATGGGTCTGAAGCCTCACAGAAAAGTGATTTCAAAGATATAGACAGTGAAATATGGAATGAGTTTCAAATATCAGTGTACTTTTCATGAAATTACAAAAGATTTCAACTTGAAACAAAAGTAATTTTAACATTCATTTAAGCTCATTTTCATGAAATAGATTGGTTAACTCATTAAAATGGGTTTCAAAAATGGTATTAATAATCATTTCAGCTCAAAAGTTTCATAAAAACACCAAAAATAGATAATTAAACACACAAAAATTTGAAAACACACAATTTTTTTATTTTTTTGGAAACAAACACAAAATGAAAATACTAAACTACAAAGGTTCCCTCCCCCACACTTAAATGATATAGTTTCCTCAGTGAATTCAAATGGATTAAACGTGTAGAAATATTTGAAAATGAATCACAACAAGCAAGAAAATGTAAAAGAGAGGTATGACTTGACTTATTGGCAATGCAACATTGAGATAATCTCTTAAGTGTTGATATTTGAAAACCTAAAAAGGTAAAAAAAATATAACATAAGATATTTATTAAAAGAAATGAAAATAGAAATTGAATAGGAAATGAAAGACAAATCGTGGTTTAATCACCCAAGTGGTCCTTGGGTTTTAAATCCCTCCAAAGGGAAGTTCCAAATTTTATCCATAATCTGTTGGTGGATGAAGCTTCTTTTATTTGAACCACCACATGTGGATCTTCCCAGTTATAAGTTCTTTGTTCTTGTTGAGGAGGACTCCATTGACAGTGTATACTCGATACACCCCCTTCACAATTTGGTACAGCTTGCATGGCGGAGGTAGGATGAAGTACGGAAACTCCTCTTCATTTATTGCTACTTGTGCAACATTCTTCTTCTCTTCTTGTACTCCCTCTAATGAAATTTCAATGTCTTTAGGGAGCATCAAGTGTTTCTAAATAGGTGTATATTCTTTTCCATTTTCTATTAAGGAAATATAAGGATTTATCAAATCTGAAAATTCAAAATTATAACGAGTGATGCTCAAATCGAATTGAATGAAATCATAAAAGGTAGAGTTCAAGGAAAGATCGTCTCCCTAAGTTGGATCTGGTTCAATCACTTCTTTAGTTGAAAGTGCCTCTTGGAGTTCATTATCACTGGATGGAGGTAGTTAGTCGGCCTCCTCAATATTGACTTAAAATTCGACCAATTGGGTGGGGTGTTCTTTTAGTGGGGTTGGATATTCTTCTTTCAAAGGCTTGGAGAGATCAAGCATCTCCTCACATTCATTACATAATTTATCCAATTCTAGTTGATCTCCCACATTTGGCTCAGTAGGCAAGTCATCCTCCTTTTCATCTATCTCTATTAGAATTGGTTGAGTGAGGATGAATGAGTCTTCAGGTACCCCGAAATTTACCTCCTCTGGTTCTTCAATGATGAGTGGTGAAATTTTTTCCACCACTATCTCAGGTTCTTGCTCTGGCTCATGGTCAGTTTGCTCTATCCTTGCACGAACATAGTCCATTGCCTATTCCATTTTCCTCCCCAAGTCATCAAAATTATTACTAAGCCTTTCAACCCGATCATTTAGATCATGATAATCAATTTCTAGTTCTTGATATTGAACCAACGAGTAATCTTCCCACACACAAAAATTTGAATTTGAATACATCATGTAAAAAAGAATGTTTTTTATGTTTTTTTATGATTTTTTTTAAAAACATAGTTTTGGGGCATTGCCTCCCTAGCAACAGCACCAATTTTGACGCACTCCTATCGTAGGGCGTGGAAAAAAATTATTTCCTTAGTTCAAATGTAGTAATTTGGCTGACCTAGGATGTCTCCCAAAGAGGAGTGCACGCAAAATGGGTTTTCACTTTAAAATAGGGGTAAAAATGTTGTGCTTTTAAAAAAAATTGTAATTCAAATGATTGTAAAACTGTGATATTAAAAATGGTGATTAGGTCAGGGCTGGTATCTTAATTGTAATGATATCTTTGTTCAATTTAATTCAAACATCTTCTTCTTTTTTGATTAAAATGAGTTTCCACAATCGTTTCCTCTCACTTCTTTGCTGAAATTATGATGGTGAGAGAAAACCTTACCAAGATCTCAGTTTGGTCAACTCTCCATCCATGTGTAAAATAGTTGTATTGAATATACTTAATTGTAATGGGAAATAACCGATCGAGTGATGTTTATCCCAAAAAATCATGAACATTCACTACACCTGTTACATGTTCTAACGATCGTCGAGTACTTCACCACTAATCCCTAGTCTATTTCATAGTATTTAATCCAGAATTCAGTGGAGGGAGATTATGATTATTTTACCAAGGAAAAAATCAATAATGGAATTAATATTCATGAACTATCGCACTTGATAATAAAATCTTCTATAAAAAATTGAAAACAACTTTGAAGAAGAAATAAATTTATTCAATTACGTCCAATAACTCAAGCAATACAATGTAGAAAACCATCCATTCCCCAATCACTCCAAATGTTTACCCCACCATGGTAATGGTAATTAAGATGAATGGGGAATAATAAGGCATTACAAAACTATGAAAAATAAAATAAATAAAATATAAATCCAAAAATATCTCCTTCATGGTGTCCTAGAAGGAATGGGATGGAGAATTGGATGGTTTGAGAGAGTGGAGCTCTCCTCCTTTTATGGCCAGATTTTTAACCCGGATGTTGACACGTTTTAGTCACATTAAATTACATATTCATGTATTGAGCCCTTATTGAATGTTGTTCATAATTCCCTTTTCAGTACCCCCTCAAACTATCAGTAGATTTCAGCATATATTCTGAGAGGTATGGAATTTTTACTCTGAGCATTTATTCTGTCCAGTCCGACTCTCCAAAACGCAATCCTCCGGATTAGGGTGATTTAATGTCCTGATAAAAGTCCAATTCACGCATCCCTTACTTCATAAAAGACGCTCCAAAAATCCTTGTGAGTACACCCACCGAATATCACAACATTTCTCCCCAACATAGACGATTTATGGATCCCACACCAAAACTAGGTAGAACTGAAAACATTTTTCTTAAGCCAACTTGTGAACTTATTTGGAGCTTTAATATAGATGATTCGGATTCTAGTATAAAAATTGAAAATGAATCCCTTCATATGTGTAATCTTGAAAAGAAATAATTTTTCAATTTTTATTAGTTTAGATAATGTTATGGCCAAACTACAGAAATAATTTAAAACAGTTAAAAATCTAAAATGGCCCATTTTTACTATTCAGCTCAAAATAACATCAATATCATAAAAATGAAACTATTCATCTTAAAGGATCACTTATGTGTGATTAAGACAATGATATTCAATATAAATTAATTGAGAATATTTTCTCTATCACAGTAGTATAACCCTTAACCAAGATTTTTTCATGTTATTTTTTATTCATCCTCTAATATATCCCTATAATCCATTCTAAAATGATATGTTCAATAAAATTAATATATTGAATAGTATCTATTAATATGGAATAACAAATATTTTTATGACCCGTCCCACCCAGCCTCATAGGGCCAACGATTAGCCTAGAGTGACAACCCAAAGTACGCCTCAAACAGGCTAGGGTATGGAAACTAATGATGAGTACACATATTCCACATATAGGATGAATTATACAAATTTTCTTTATTTGTTAACACAACTCCAAGAACATATAATGATGAAATTTAAAATAACACACCTCATTCCAATTCATTTACAACACATATCCCACAATTAGAGTATCAAAATAATACTGAATGTGATAAAGGGGAAAATACAAGTAAAATATATAAGAGGGTTTCAGCCTAATCATTAGGATGGGACTATTATTAAATTACATTGTTTGTAAACACCTAATTATATAATGACAATCTAAGATCCTCTTTCTGTGAGTCCTCTTAGGACAACGTCAAACTACCTATCAACTACATAAGACACAACATTCGTAGAGAAGGCCCATACATGGTTTTGCATAACAATGCGTTGTAGGAAACCCTGAAATCACTAAGAAAAAAATAACCATAGAAGTCATATCAACATTATAAACGTCTAAAGGATCAGAGAAAAGGAAATAATAAACCCTTGTATACTCATAACATACAATTGTTAACAAAAATATCTCAACCAAATCTGTCTTCAATATGATTTTATTCAATGTTTCATGGTATTTCCTTTCTAAACTAGATAATATGTTCCAATAATATCTCATAAGATCATGATACAAAGAAATGGGATTAAAAAAAGGCATTCAGTGAATTCCACCTACCATACGTGATCGATATGCTAGATAAATGATTAATTCACCTTTTCTTGGGGCCATACCAAAAACACAAGCCCCACCAATGTAGGATTTAATAGAGGATCACATCTCATATCTCATGAAGGAATACTGTGAACCGTATATATATGGTAACCCATAGAGCGGATCAAAAACACATTCTAATGAAATGACGACATGGTGCACCCGCATAGGGATAGAAGAAGGAATAAACTCAATTATATATGGTCTATACTAAGGATACAATGGAGTCCAAGCTATCTCATATAATGTAAATGACATGTACTAGGTTTATATGACATGTATTTCCAACCTCAGTTCTTCCCCATGTATCACAATCTCACGTAGTATGTAAACACCCATATACACAGCGTGTGCTTTAGTGGTACACGACATGTAGAGGTTGGGCCAACACGGGTCATTCTACCTTCCCTTTCCAATTTATACCTGGATGATCCCCTATTCATGGTTATTTCTAAGTACTGGGTCATGTTTCTATACTCTTCCCATGATCGAAAGTCTATCCATGTTTCCTATAAGATACCTAGAGATCATCCCACATGGTGTCACCATGAATTTTGTAGAGACCACAAAGTGTGTGATCCATAATGTTATGTGGAAACAATAGGGGTCCCACATGTCATGTATCTCTGAAATAAAATACACGTGATTATGTATTTCTATAAAAAAAATGGTTTCCTTATTGTGTCTCTTGATTCCATCACAGTAACTACTAACTACACCCATAGAACTCAGATTGGGCCTCGATGACGCTTCCCTATCAATAGTGACTGAAATTTGGACTCTGATCCACTTAGAAATCACCACATCGGGTTTCACCATCACCAAACCATGATTTATTCATGTATAAAACATATATAAAAGGGATGCACTTGTCATATATGTTTTATATACTTGTTTAATTCATCACCAGACTCTGATCACACCCTCTATGGTAAATTGTGCCCATTGTATCGATTCATTCCACTGAATAACTATCACAAGAGGATCAAATATCAATAATTCATTGAACCACAATCCAATGAAATTTCATTTGAAGAATGTGAAAATAAATGGGGATGAAAATAAAAACCCTAAAATTGGTAGAAAAACCTATACCATGTTCAATTTTACCTCAATACATTTCTATTATGGGGAAAAAATAATCTATATTAACATATATCAAATCATCCCAAAAATTAATGATCATTCGAAGTGAAAATTAATAATTATTAGTAAAAATTATCTACATTTGAAATGGGATATTAAAATGAGGATAATCCCGAAAAATAATATATAAGAATTGAATTTTGGATCAACATATGATGAATAACCATCATGTGTTCCCATCATTAGTGAGACCCATGAACACCGCTGCACAGGGAAAGTCGATTCATGATAGGATATCATTCCTCTATATATGTTACTCTAATGACTCATATCCGTGTTTCGAGGGATATTTATCTATCAGTGAGATTTACCCATCACCATTAATTTATATAGGTTGGATTAGGTCCCAAAAATTACACAAATAATTGAAATAAGTAAATATTTAATTAATTAATTTGTTTATAATCTCACCACCACAGTCAACACCCTCATCTAATGATCACTAATGATATTTCATTCCTATTGTAAAACAAAATTTCATTAAATAATGGTGGTCCCTTATTTATGAAATTGTTTATAAATTTTGGAGTTAGTCATCATTTTCAAGAAAACTACACATACATGATACTAATATATTAAATATTATTATATTAAATATACTAGTCTCACTAGGCCTTCCAATATCTCATTTTTTCAATGAATGTCATAAGAAATTACTTGATATACATAAAATATTTTTACAGAGAAAAAGATTTTAACATTCCCCTAACAATAAGGATTATTTACCTAAAATGAAATATCAATAGTAATTAAAATTGTGTGGGTACTAAGATTATTTTAGGGTTTCCCACACTATGCTGCTCTCCAAATTATTCATGTGTTGCCACCAGATACACGAAGTGAATATTGGGGTCATATATGATATTCTCCTGCCAATCATCAACATCTACTTATTACATATAAAAGGTTTCATCATCCATTATTTCATGCATGAACAAATCAGTAAAAAAGATATATCTAATGAACATACCTCCCTAGATACGACACATAGAAGCGCTTTTGAAACAAGTCATACTATAATGTTATGGATAAGTGGTATTCCATCTCACAGATCATTCAATGTTTTGGGAAATTTCGAATGAATCGAGATTATAACAAGCCAACTTGGCCAAATATATTTAATCTACATAAATTTTAGACATTTCGAAACATATTGTCTCCCTCATCAAACCCCAAAAACCTACATCATTTGTTTGAAAAGGAAATATACTAGCTTTATAATGTCATCATCTATACCTAGGTGGCCATCAACTTCATTCTCATATATAATTCCAATTGTAGAACCATAAGTTCTTACTCACCCAGATCAGTCGATTTTAGTGTTCATCTATAGGGTTACCCACACAAGACCTCAAACTGTTACATACCAATGGTGGAATGGTAGATGTTTTTTTACCCATTCTCGAAAAAGGTAAGGTGATCCTCATATTTATGATCAATGTTTAACATGAATTCCCATAACATGTCCTCTAAAAATTTTAGATCTATATATTCTTGCCATCATAATGGTGGTAACATTTTGGGCTCAAACGCAACTGAATTCTAAAGTCATTCTATATTACTCCTCAAAATAATGGTGTGAATCAAGAATCATGGATTAAATAAATAGCATATTAAACATTCTGGGGTTATCCTAAATACTACACATAATGGTTTCATAATATCTCAACTAAACTCTTCTCTCGGATAGTTAGAACATGGTATAACATGTTCAGTTGATATATGATCACCCAAGTGGCAACATTCCATCTCGATGTCTTTGGTAACCCCTTAATGAATTCTATATATACCCATCGTAGTTCCACTGTAGCACCACAAGGGGGTTCCTAAACCTAGTGGATTATAGTTCTTAGACATCACCAACCGAAATGTGAGGATTCATGGGAAAAACACTACTAAACCATTCTATATTCATAGACACTCTAACTAACGTTGAATGCCCCCATACATCTACACCACACTTAGACATAACATCAAGGGGGATGTGTGAAAATATCTCATAAAAACCACCAAAAAAATCACTGGTACCATCATAAAACCCCTAAAAAGGATAATATTCTTCACACCTTCATAAAATCTACTAGTAACACATCTAGTGGATATCAGGGTACATAAGTTCTCATAGTATGAATATATATGTTGATTCTCTCTATCAAGTTGTATAAGTGGTGGTAAAAAAACACTCAACTATAGATATGTTGTTCCATCCTTATATACTATGTATAACTATAATGAGTCTAACAAATTTGAATCCTTGGTCCATAACATATATAATGTTCTCATGTTGAGAGAAACATCTTCCACGATCCCCTTCCTAGGTGTATTGACATAATTGAATCAATATTCATGGATGAACTCTAGGCATAATCTCTATGTAAATATAAGATCCATATAATATAAAATATACATCAGACTCTTATAAATACATTAGATGATAAATCATCCACCCATAAGTTATTGTCGCCACACAATCATGTTGAACACCATGGAATCCAACTCAATATTGTAGGTTAACTATTTCAAATAAGGTGGTATAAACTATCAAAAATGATAGTAGATAATATCCTACCTCTACATCATAACACAACCATTCCTATCATGTGAGTATTTTTAAAACACTAGATACTAACCATACTCTTGAAATATCATGATGGGGGGAACATATTAATCTCTACCATAACTCCAAAAGGGCCTTCTATCACATCTCATCCCTCATGATTTACTGCAGATTTTGGGACAATGAAGTCAAGGGAACTAAAATCATAGAAAAATTAGGCATGATTATCCATTAATATTTGGTCAACATAATGAAGATCAATACATCAATCATTATATTGATTTTCTTTTGAGCTAAAAATACATTGACCTTCCTCAATCTCACTTCTACTACATTTTATGAGAGAACATGTCCTAGAAATAAGATCTCTAAAATCATGAACTAACACTTCAATATATCCCATTATTTTGGTTCTCATATGGTATGTTCAGGTCCATCATCGCATTTCTTGTGTGCTCCCCATCAAATGTTGAGTACACAAAGTTATCATCAACAATGACCACCACAAACTTGTTTTAGAAAGTTTAGAGACTCAATTATTTCCTTATATGTATTTGGAATATGTTAATGAATACTTTTTGACCTCAATTATGAGTTAAGAATGGTTTTCCAACCCCATAGAGACTTATAATTGAAATATTTAAAATATAAATTATCATATATCATGTCCACACATTTATTTTGGTTCATATTTTTCCAATTTGAAATGTAAAATATTATACCATAGAGGAACCTGGATTATTCTGTTGACACATGGTGTGAAATAAGGTTTTTATACATTGGAAATGTCATTGGGTAAAACATTGGATGTGTATTTAATTAACATAAATAATAAAAATTATATATTTCAAATAAAATACTAATAACCCAATTCTCTCTATAAATAAGCCGCCATTGACATTCTCTATGGTAATCCTCATATCATGAAGAATATTATAGATGGACATTTATTCATTAATGGATGATTGAGATCATATAATGTAAGGTTATTTTATTAAGATGTATTTAGTGGAAGAAAACATGGTCTGTCATTTTCATCACTAGAAAACATATCCATCACAAATTAAATATTCCAATTTAGGTAAGGTTTATCAATTTTTTTATTCCATGGTTGTTATTTAATTGTAAATGAATGTATTTGATCATGATTTTAATGATCTATGATTATTCAACATTTACATGATACTATTTTAATCAATTCAATTTTTTATTGCAATTTATTTGTTTCACTATGATCTGGCATTGAATATCCTAGTAATATGAACATTGGATGATAACACTTGGGTAATAATAGTTTCTCCATTTTTCAAATTCATCCCCCCACCTATTCTCTATATTATTCATCATTGGACCATGGGTTCACAATTTGAAATTCCTAGTGTGAGTTCAACTTTGATGGAATAAACTGATTCATGGTTGTTGTGTACACGATCAAAAGATTTGTTTCTTTCAGATGGATCTGGATAGACCATGAGTTATGGTTGATTTTTCAAGATCGATGGTCTAGAGTGGAGTATTAATTAGTGTTATTTGAATTGGAGGCATGACATATGGATTTGTGGGATTCTTGGAGAACAAATAATTTTAATCATTTTCCAATAGAAAATTTTAATCGATTGGGAGAGTCATTTTCCATTATTATCATTCAGTCAAATATTGGAAATTGATATAGATGATGTACATCTAGAGATTCATGAATTCTGTGAATATTGGACAATGTAAATCCTTCACTATCAGTAATATTGTAAATATGAACACATGTTGTGCATTATCCCCCAGGTGGGGTGCAAGGATTTTAGGAAGAGAAAATGATCAAATTCCATGCGCCTACGCCCACACACCAAGTGACCTCAATGGGTACTAAATCCATATTCCCTATAGAACATGCCAAGGACATTGTGTGGGATTACACTCCATGTACATTTGGTGTACATAAGCACAACTTGTAGTACTTGATCATAACCTTGCACTCAGACAGAACCAGAAACACAACCAATACCCTATGAACATGGTCACAACCATGAACATGTGGGTAGACACCAAGTAGAAGAGACACATCGGGTAAGTCCTATAAATTCCATGTTATTCCAAATGGCTAGCCAATCATTCCACATACATTGAAATGGTTGGGTGTCCAAGTGATGTCACACACATTGTGAACCCAGAGAATTATTATATACTCTTATGTTAATCCTCTTACTATCATATCTCATACTTCGGTACTCAAATATTGGAAAATTATTAGCCTATACATGTTGTTTTATCTTTTCAAACGTGTTGTTTGAATTCATTATGGAATTATATATATGATGTTACATGTTCAAATATTAATTCTTCATCATGTGGCGCATGATGACTACTGTGATCCTGGAAGAATAATAGAGTAGATTTCCCAATTAGAACTCACATGTCACACTAGGGAGAAGGTCCCACATACACCTTATATTGATAAATATGTTACTTCCCCACACTGTGTGTGGGTCCTTTATGACTGGAGTGATACTCCCACTCCATAGAGCTTTAGTGGTGTGTGGTTCCTCCCTGGTAGCTGTGGATCCAATGGATATGGAGCACAGTAGCAAGGATACAACCCTACACATAGATTATGGTGAGGTTTTTTATGATGATTTGAATTATTGAAGATCTTATGGAGATGTATGTTGACATATCAAGATTGTTTACGATGTGAGGAGGAGATAACATTCATATTCTAAAGGGTTTTTCTAAGAAGATAAGTAAATCGTTGATTTTGTTTCCCTCTTTATTCATATAGATCAATAATTATTTTATATATAAGTATTAATTCTTTTATTTATTTGAAGAAAAATTCATCGTAAATATATTATAACCCATATATAGGGTTTTTATGCACATGTCATGTCTTATAATGATCAAGGATAGATCAACAGATAATTTTGTAGAACTTAGGGATACTTGGGTGAATTAACCCCATACGATGTCCATGACATAGAGATCTGGATCTATGATTTCTTCATCTTCATTTATTCTAGTTTTTTATGATGGGAATTTATTTTTGGTTGGGATTATATTTTTTGTTTTAAAAAATTGTTTATAATTTCATAATCTATAATTTTTCCCAATGGTTTATATAATTCATATTTTTTATCTAGACATTAGGATCATTTATATGTATTTTCACATTTTCATTGTGATAAATGGGTGTGTATTTATATAGGAACATTAGATTACTGAATTTTATATCATTTATTACATATCACTACTTGCCTCCAGCCCCTAGCCTATTGGCGACAGGTTTGGTGTTGTGATGGCTCAGTAACCCACCTGGTAGACAGGCCCTGAGGGGTTAAGTCAGGACAGAGTAGTATCTTATTAGATCATTCCTTAGGATGGTTTTAATATTATTACCTATGTGAGGATGGGTTGGGAAATAGGGAAATTATTTCAATGTTTCTTGAATACTGCTTTCGGGCCAGGGAAGCATGTTTTGTTGTGGCAGCTGATGTATCCATCACCAGGAAACTAAATACCAGATAGTCGACTCAGTATACTGAGTCATTGGTTCCATGGAAAAAAGGTAAATGAATTATGTAGGATCAAGTTGTTTTCTATACTTCTTGAGTCATCCCCTAGTATTTATATGCTCGTATATGCCTGGTATATCATGATTAATTTCATGATTCATTTATGGAGATAGAAATCCATGTTCTTAATTCTAGATTCTGATGAAGATCTGATGAGTGACGAGGATTTAGTTTTCAGCTATATATCATGAGGCATTTCCTCTTTGAGGGAATGGAGTGAAACCCATTCCTATCAAACTACAGATAGTACTATCAGTTCAGACTGATGATGTGAGAACACGTATCACACTTTTAAAGTTCCATTATCAATGACTATTGAGGTTACTTGGCGATCAAGAACACTAGGTAGAAGAGGATTGTCTAGATTTGTTGGTTTGAGTGTTTAGGATGGTTCAGATTATGACCAATTAGATGTTGGCACTAACAATGAGTATTTTCCAGGTAGTTTAATGTAAATTGTGGCGTTTAGTCATAAATACTCATGATAAAATTACTTTATCATGGTCTGACTTCTAATATATTTTATGTGAGGAGTGTTACCCCATATAATTCATCTCAATTCTGATATAGGGTATTCTTATGAATTAGATGGTTATTTTTTGGTTTCATAAGATTCCCAAATATTCAATGACCTCATGATATAATCCTTTGATATGGTATGATTTGGATTCTTCCTAGTGAATAATTTAATGTTGGGTATCCTCAAAGATATCCATTATAGTGTTGTCTACTTATGAAATTCCAATAATACAGGATTACTATAGAAGAATATTATGACTAATAGATTATTAATAATGGGATTCCATGTAGGTGTAGATGATAGTGGGTATCATGTTGATGAGACTTCTCCAATATATACCATGTTTTAGGATTTGAGGCCTTGATAGAGGAGAAATTTCCATTCTACTAATAAATCACAAGGAAATACATATTAGGGATCATATATAGGCTCTAGAAAACATAGATATGATAGAAACTATACATGGGATGTGTAGGGTATCATGGAACATGATTTATGAACCCATCATACTGATAAGGGTAAAAATAAATTGGATACCTAGAGGAAACATTGTGGGTTGGGATATCACAAATATGGCTATAGTTGCCCATAGGGAGGCAGTTTAAGAAGAGCATCCGGATCCTCTCTAAAGGGAGGAGTGGTTGGTGGATAACAGAACTATGATATACCACCACCACCACCACCACCACAAGTAGGTGTACCATATAAGTCTTAGGGGGTCTGGTGGATGGGGATTTGGGTAGTTTTTTTTACTAGAGGGATATGAGCAGTCTTCAAATGAGATGATATTAGTTAGTATCATTGTTTATTATATTATTTGATCCAAAATAGTAGACCCAATATTTATTAATTACATTATCTACTTATTAATAGTGTGGAATATAGATATTCAAGTTGAGACTTTCTCCAAATAGCTATGGATAGAGGTGACTACTGGGAACACTCATTCTTTGTTTCATATATTCCAGCAGTGTGTTTTTTTTATGTTGAGTGAGTTTCATGTGGAACCTTTTAGATATCAAAACGAGTCCTTATGAATTCATATTGGGAATGAATTTCTTTTCTATATTCCATTAACCAAATAAATTTAATAACTAAGGATTCAGATTCCTTTAGAAATACGGGTTGATATTCTCTATTGTGGGAGATAGATATAGATCTCATGGTAAAGAGAGTGGGTATTTTGAATAATAATATACATCCAATCTCCCATTAGTTGTTTAGTTTATCCATTATAAATGTGGAATCTAAATGTATCAGTATTCTTTATGTCAGGGAGGACATTATTGGCGTCACCCCTAATGTTGTTTTGGGACTACTTCAACTGTGAGATATGGAATTCTGTATTAACTTGCACCATGGGGCCACAATAGTATCTTATAAAAATATCATAAGTCCCCCATATATCTCTTGGAGATAATGGGGTAGAATTATGACTTTCAATAGAACGGTATTATCAAACCCAGTGTGTCGAGCCCAGGTAGCTCCATTTTTTTCACGAAAAAGGTAGATGTGATCTTTAAGTTCTATGTTGATTATCATCGACAAGATTAGGTAATTATAAATAAAAAGTACCCCTTTCTTAGGATTAATGAACTCTTTGACCAACTATAAGTAATAAGTTGTTTCTTAATGATTTATCCCAAGTTCGACTACCACCAGGTTTGGGTTCATGAGGATGATATTTTGGAAATTGAATTATTATAATCCCTCTAGATACTAAGAGTTCCTGGTGATTAATTTCAATATTATAGATTCCCATGAAGTTTTTATGGATTTTTATAATATAGAACTTCTACCCATACATTGTTGTATTTATGGTTTTTTAAATATATTACATACTCATATAATTTTCATATGAAGACAAGTATACAGAGCAACTAAAGATGGTCCTAGACATAATGTTGGAGAATCATCATTATGGTACATTCTCAAAGTGCTTGTTTTGGATCAAAAAGGTTTATATTATAAGTAATTTAATTTATTAGTACAATTTAGTTGTGTAACTAATGAGGATTAATGAATTTCTTTCATGGGAGACACCTGATTGTGCATTATATTTATAGAGTTTTGTATGGTTGGTGTGGAGATAAAAGATTCTTATTAAATAATTATTCCGGATGGAAACCCTATTCAATGCCCTGAAATGGAAATGGAAACAATTTACCTAGATTTATTATTATTAGGGAGACATAAACAAGTTAGGCTTTAGGACAACCAGTGCTCCTATGTTGACAATACTAGAAGAGTGTGTGTTGTACATTGTGGTTTGTGAATCCTCTAGAGCTTATATTGTGTTCATGTTTATTCAAAGGTAGATAATGATGGATTATGGTTCAAGGTTGATAAAACCCCATGAGAAGAGATACATGTCTCATTATCTATAATTGGAATAGGTAGTCTTGTATCTGAAGCTGATGAGGAACTATATTTTTAGATACTATTTTATTGTTTACTCATTCCACCATAGTCTCTATTATATATTCACTCAGAGTGATACTATCCTATATAATACATACTGGTTGTAATTCCAAAAACAAAATACTATTGAGATATTCTATACTCTGGGGAAGGTAAATTTGGGGGAATATTCCCTTAGTAGAATGTCTCATTATCTCATCATATAATAATCATTAGAGTAGCTATATTATTTACAATAGACATTGTTGGGGGGGAGGTGTGCCAATTTTTGACAATCAATAGTGTTGAATCTTCTGGATCTTCATCATATGAGAGAGGCCAAATTAGTAGACATAGAAATTATGGTTCTATGTAGTCAAATATTATTATGGAATGTGCCAGAAGGTTTCTATAAAGGATGGGATCACATCATCCTTTTTCGAGGATGGATGGTGGTTTTGGTCATGATGTTAATGGATTTAATGGGAGAGTTTCATAATTAGCCAACTTCTGTACATCTCGGACTGGTGAAGATGTACAAGGACCTTTAGTGGATGTATATGTGAGCTAATACGAGTCTTATAGTCAACAAGTTTCTATCATAGTGGATCACTTTTCCATTGGTAAAATATATACTCCATGATCAATTATAACTAATGTGGCTCCTTGATTTCCTGGAGTAGAAAATGAACAATATATGCATTGATTTTTTAATAAGAATTATATGGATAATGTGAATCCAAAATTTTATATTGGTGAGATTTAACAAGCATAAAAATTCAAAACACTCCCTTACTGGTAGGGGAAATGGTTTTGTGGAGAGTTTGGGTTAGTTATATGTGTGTAAGATCATTTTAAACCTTGGAGTACCCTTGATGATTTTCTATGATTGTGATCAATAGAATACGTCAAATTTATTATATGAATTAACGGATTCCATCAAGTACCTACTAAGAATGAGGACTATGATATTCACATAGATGGACGGAATAATTGAGCTAAAAATCCAGGTGTCTGAGGATATGATGAGATATATCATGTCATACATTGGATGAATCAATTATGATAATATTACATTGGTATGAATTTATTATATTAACAGTTATAACTCTACTATAGGCATGGTACGATTTGATACCCTATATAGGAAAACCTTCAAGTGTTTTTGGTGATATATTGAAATTGTTGTAGTATCTTATGTTGGGATAGAGGTGGTATATGCAATGATAAATAATATTTAGGTGACCCGTCAGTGGATAAGTATTCCCTAGGGTAGATATAAATCAAATAAAGATCTTTATCATATGTCCTTTGTTTTCAAGTAGGTAGTTTATATTTCCTCAATGTATCTCCATGATGTAAATAGTGGAGTTTTTGATAGGGAAAAATGATTTCTACTAGAATCCATCGGCCATTCGAGATCTTACTGGGGGTATCTTATATTTCATACCACCTATCCTTAACCCCTTAGTTGGATTTTCTTCATGAATTATTCTATGATTCATATGTATAGAGATATGATCATGATACTACACTCATTAATAACTGGGAATATATTTGCATAGAGGATGGATCCACTATCACTTTATACCCATTAGAGATCGAGGACATGAAGGATGGGATCTTGAATGGATAGTTTCCCTTGGTTCACCTGTTGTGAAAAAAATTGGAGCATACATGATAGTTTATGGGTGAAATATAGCTAGATGGGGGCTTAGTATCCCCATATTTAAATTTATATTGTGTTTTTGGGTCCAAAATCTTTGAAAGAGATGAGAATTTTGTGATTTCATTTTTTCTTGTATGTCATTGTAATATATTAAGGAATATTTTATGAACCATATGAAAGGTCGGTGTATGTTTCCATCCCCCATAGATACTCATTATTTATATATAGAAAATATTTATTATATTATTTCAACAAAACCCAATATTTTCCCCTATTTTCCGGGACCTATGAAAAACAATTCCAGTCAATCTTTGAATAGGATGCATTGTAAATATCATAGCAAGGAACTAAGGTTGGTCAACATCGAACTTCCAATTAAGATAGTCATTAGAAGTGATTTTTTTTAAAATAAATAATTTGATATATCATTTTATTAAATTCACCTAACTTAATTCCTTTTATAAATATGTTAAAATTTAAATATGGTCAGACAAATAATTCTTCAAGGATTATATTAGGGGTTTTCATCAAATTAAAATGATCGAGATCAGATAATGTAATGTTCTCTAATTGAGTTCAATAAAATAGAAGTGGATAGAATGGGTATTTTAAATAATTTGAGAATAATCTATTCACCAATGATTGATCAAAATAAAGGTAGTTTTTATCAAATATGTATTTTACCCTGATGATTAAATTGTTATATCATAGATCTTAACTTATTTTTATTGATCTATTGTTATCCTCCCTTCTCATGAGAGCATTTTAATAAATTGAATTATTGATTTCAATTTTTCATTATTCCATGAAAATACATACTGTTAAAAATTATATGATTATTTCATGGGAACTTTTCGACATCAATTGTTTTATCATTTTCCCAGTTATTTTCCCCCTATAGTTATTCACATTTTTATTTATTGGACAAAGAGGTCAAAATTACACATTTCCAACATGATTCAGTGATTATCAAACACCCATATTCATGGTGGTTTCATGAAAGAAAAAAAGAAGTGTGATTTTTGTACGGATCATGATAGATATTGGGTAATCATGGATGGTTTGTGGATTTGGTTTCTGGAGTGATAATTGGATCGAGTGGTAGGTGATGGGAGACATACCATGTGGACTTTTTGTTCATATAGATAATTAAATTCAAATTTTCATCCATTAGAGGTTGAGAATTTATAGGAAAATGTGTTTTACATTAAACATGAGTGTTGAAAATGATGAAATAACCGCGGTAGAAGTGGTTCTAGAGACATGTGAAAACATGGTTGTTCAGCATGTGATTTTCCAGACTACGTGGTGTGTACTTCGGATGAAAAAACAACTTGTAGTATACCATGGATGTGATAGTGGGGTTTATGTAGGATTTAAGGATGACATACCCTTTTTCCAAGACCACATGATGTTTGAGCCTCCTCAGGTGTTTATTCCTTATGGTAGATGGAATGAACTAGTACACCATGTATTATTATAAGATGTTCCATTCAATAATACATGGGAAGACATAGAGGTACACGGTAATGAACTAGTACTCGAGTAGGGAAAGGTAAACAACTGAATACATGGGAATCCTACAAAACGAGAATGGCTAGGAACACATGGGTATACCCTCGGCTGCGTAGAATCATCATGAACCTTTTATGTATGCTATGTAGTTCCACAAGGCCACCCAATCCATGATTAGGATAACACATGATTTTGTTCCCATGAGATGTCACATGTCGCGTGACACCTATGCCTCACCTAGTACACCAATGATAAAGTCATCCCTCTTGTATCTCCTTCTGGAAGACCCTAATATTGTCTTGTGAGTAGCATATCTGATGTTTTTTTTCATGTCTAAAATGATAGTGTAATTTTTTAGGAATTTGATATTCAATTTCAGGTGTCTTGAGAAGGAATCATCTTTAGGTAATACTTTATTGTGTTAGTGATCAGTTAAGGATCATCAGAGGTATGTCGATGATGTAACTCCCTTATAGTACCATGGTGTAGGGCCCCTATAATCTTGGTATATATGGAGATAAAAATCCATGACACATTGTGTAGGTCCTCAATATATGTATTGGTACTCCACATTCATTGATATTTTGCAGTGTGTGGGTCCTCCTTGTAGGATGTGGCTCCACTGGATATGGATCATAATAGTAAGGAGTTATCCATTCCCCAAAAATTCTGGTGAGATTATGATTTTTTTGGGAATAAGTGGTGGAATTTTGTAGTTGTAGGTTGACTCATTATCTTTTTTTTGGGCTATGATATGGAGACCCCCATTCTCTCTCTACTAGTTTTCTTTATGAGAATTTATGTTTATCATGGGATTTGTTTCCCCCATTATTTGGGTGGATCCAAAATTCAGATATATCTCTCTATCACTACTTTTATGGTTTTAGGGAATATCACAGGGTATTTATATACTCACCCTAGTATTGGATTTTTAGACACATTTCATGAATTATGGAGACGATGTAAAGATAAGTGGAATATTTAGTGGATCATATAGACATATGGGTGCATTATCCACATATGGTGTTCGAGACATAGAGTTCAGGAGCTCAGATCTCTCAGTTTCTCTTATTCAAATGGTTATTAGGTTGGGGATTCTATTTCAATTGGCCTTCATTTTTTTCTCTATCTTTTTGGTTGATACTATATTACTCTATTTAATTTCCCTATAGGCTATTGTATACAACTTTATACTATATAACCTAATATATAATGTATTCATATACACATTTTCATGGACATGGTTTGTGGCATGCAAATAGTTACAATATAAAAATTCATCCCATTTCATTTATTACTGATTATTGAAAGTCTCTAGCCCCTATCATATTAGAGGTGAGCTTGGGTTTGTGAAATATTGACCTTATGCTGGATATGAAAAAACGTCTAAGTTGGGATGTGATAAAAAGGAATAAATATTATATTCATGAGTCCCATGAACACTATTGGGTCATTCATCACTCTCAACGGAATAAAAAAATAATCATTGTTAACGTAGAGACATATGAATGTCATCATTGGTAATCATCATCCCTTTCACACAACCAGAGATAGTCCGATCTAAGTAAATCCTCAAAACCCATTGTATCCCTCTAAAATGATCAAATAGGTAAGAAATCATTATTAACTGATAATTATTCATCATTTTCACACAGTTTTCGAACTGATAATTCATAAACTACATCAGGATCTTACCCTACTTCTTGGAAAAAATAAAGGGGAAACCATGGGAAATTCAGTCTCACAAATCCCTTCCCCTAAAATTCATCCAACTATACCCTCATCTCATGAATACATATAGAAGCCATTTGATTTGATATATGGGATATCATGTCCCTCCTTCAGTGTGACTCTTGATTAATTCTATCACTAAATAAAGAGAATATCCTAAAATGTCCTTACAAATGATG
This sequence comes from Viscum album, assembly GCA_963277665.1. Lineage (NCBI taxonomy): Eukaryota > Viridiplantae > Streptophyta > Magnoliopsida > Santalales > Viscaceae > Viscum > Viscum album. The sequence goes on from OY728160.1 coordinate 1,270,791,299, forward strand.
TACTCATACTCATCCCTCGTTATAGGAATATAAAATCTCATAGAATATACTTATCTTGGGTAAATACTTTTCATATTATGAGTAATATGTTGTATCCTTATTCAAATGATCCCTTATATTCCTATGAGTCCATATATATGGATACAACACATCCTCTCCCTAAAATGTTCAATTTATTATTGATTTTTGATAGTAATTCAGTACCTAATATGACATTAGAAGTCCTCATCACACCAACATTGAGCTCTCATATGAAGAACTCATCTCCCAAAATCATGTATCTCTATCGCAAAAAGTGTATGATTATTGGGTCACCTAAAATAGGAGTCTACAAGTGCAAGTGTCAGGAAAATGGATCAAACGAAATCCATTATATAAAACTATATAATTAAAAAGAAAAGTGTGTCTAAAACTTGTGTCTATAAATTTTACATATATAGTAAAAAATAATTAGATCATATATTTAATCATGTTGGGAGGCTCAAATTCTTAGGCCTCCATTGCCTATATTTTTCATCGACCCTATTAACTAAATGATTCATCTTGGAAAGGACCACCAAAGGGTAACAATGGAAATTAGTGAAACCATATTCCACCACATACTAATCTACATGATGTTATGACATTTCATCCACCATAAGATACCCTATTATCCTACCACTATCTGTATCTCAGAATAATATTTACTTTATCCCTTCCAGTTGAGGAATAGTTTAGAAAACAACAAGAATGAATTCAGTGACCATATTAAGAGAAGATCATCCTCTCCCTATAATGAATTGATCAATCATGTGGTCCCTGATCTTATAACCATATATCATGGTATTATATTCTATAGCATATATCACGTAATTATCTCTATGAGTGTCATAGGATACTATATATTGATAACTAATCTCTTATGTGGGAACTACCAACACCTATTCTTAGTTTATACTCATCATAGAATATCTCTAATACTGTATTAATTTTAATCACTCCATAATAGTTTTGAATTCCAATAGATATCATTGAAACACTAATATATCATTATAGGGAACGTTGTAAGGTATATTCCCTAATTAACTGATCTTACACAATATCCAATGAGTACAGTAAGAATCTATGGTACCTCACTAAATAGTCATCCATGGTTATACTTCCTTGTCATGAATTATTAATCTAATAGAATTACACTGATGGAAACATGTCCATATAAAACTGCACAATAAAGAGATTCACAATGTTTGGATCAGAGGGAGTTGTCTTTTTTTTTGTGACTCATTCACCAGAACCCACAATCGCTCAATGGATCTTCAAAGTTGAATCACCCCCATGGCCTCCAATTGATATGTGTGTTATCCTCACAAGAGGTAAACATGAGTGAATGACTCAAAACATACCACAATTACTTTGGGGTATGGATCTCCACTAAACATGGGGGGCCACTACCTCTAAAACTCATAGAGTGTACTCATCATGGGTGAAGAATTAGTCAGTACTATTGGTTCTTAGAGCTTCTCTATGGGTGGTGTTTTAATAGAAAAACCAACCGGATTTAATGCATCAAATTCAAGATTATGTAATGAATACTCATCACTCAAAAAATCATGCACATAATAATGTAGTAGAATCATATCTAGTTTTAATTACATTACAATCCATAATTAACATGATCCACCATGAGAAATGAGAAAATATAAGGAGATGAAAATAGAAGGACATGAAAACCACATATAATTCCTATATGATTCATATATAAATGTTTTTCCCCAAAACCAATTCCTACAAATACCTAGTCAACAAGAAGATAATCAAAGTCCATGTTTATGGATATATCATCCTTCACTACAACACTCGAGTCCCATGCTATAAATATGAACTCAAAACAAATTTTTTTCCTATAAATATTTAAAACCTAATTTTTAGACAATATCCAATCATTGGTTCAATGATATAACCTTTTTTTGGTACCAATATATCACAACTGAACCCAGGGAGGATCACCTAACTAGTGATAAGCTTTGGGTGAAAACCCCATACATTTATATAATAGACCAGCTGACTAAAAATTGATCGAATAGGGATATGATATATATATCAGGCATTATACTAAGTACCTTTATGAAAAAACACATATTATGGAACATACAATTCTAAAAATGTAAAACAAAATAACTAATATAAATTAATTTAAAGCATATATCTTATAATCTGAGTTTGAAAAAAGTACTACATGTGATAAAGGTGAAAAATAAAGTTCCAAAAAAATCTTAAAAAGTGTCTAAACTATATATAAAGATGAGAGTATTGTCAAATTAAATTCATAATAATCACCATTTACTTTTTATAATAATAAATCATATACCATCACCCATCCCTCCTCGGAAGCTTTCAAATTCCATGTCATCTGTATAAGGAATGACATGTATTGTAATATCCCATTCAGGGGTGAGTATATTAATACCTAATAGGACTCTTTGATATTAGTGTGTAGAAATAATAATTATTAGTCATCTCATCATAACTTATGTCAACAATATAAGGAATGTACAATTAATAGACCTAAATATACTCAAAACAGAAAACTAGTTTCAAAATTTCAATAACCACTACTACAAGCCTTTGTATTCTTCTATAGGATTCATAGTAACACACTCATAGCCTAACAAAGATACACTCATAAGATATTGCATTATTATGAAGTCCAGATATGGGATATCACTTGAGACTATGGTGGGATTCCACCAACCATTCGGTAACAATATTTTAGATGGTTGATTATTTCCATGTACACGGTTGTCATGAAAAAACTAAGAACCCCACCAAGCCAGTATATGATTGAGGATTTCACCCTATTCCTCATAGTGAGGTACTGTGAACTCTATCTGAATTAGAAACCACATAGGGGATCATAATTATAGGATGATGATGTAATTTCACAATGTACTCATGTTGGGATGGACCATAGAACCATACTATACTGAATCATGGTAATTATAAGGGGGAAATGGTCCCCAAACCATCCCGAAAGAAGTACTGATTGCATCATCCCAATCCCAACTCTCACCATTTCTTTCTATGTCACACAAAATGTAATCCTCCATTTACATGGAATGTACCTTATGTGTACCAGTAATGTAGAGGTCTATTTGGAACTCAACATGCCGCATACCCATTCCCATGAACACATGGCTGGGAAAATGTACTTTGTCATGTCAAAGTATCAATATTATGTTCTGTAGTATGACAATGCATGTGTTTCTAGACATTTTCATGCATGTGTTTCCTCCAAGATACACAAAAATCGACCTATATGGGGTCACACTATGATTGTTAAGGACCACATGATGTTTGAAGAAAAACATTACATTAAACCCCTATCGTCATAGCTTGGTGTCCCATACAAAATGTATCTCCAGATTAAACATTTTGTAACACGATACATTTAAAGCCCCATAGTTTCCTTCATGAGTCTGCAGATTCCATCATCGCTACCATTGATTGTTCTATGATAACTGGGATCAGGCCTTATTCAGTCACTTACATTATTGGTTATATGAATACATGGTTTGATCTTATTGAAAATCTCCCAATATAGCTATACTTTCACTGAAACACCCCAAAATCATGTCTAAAACATCGAAAAAACTAGATACACTGTCCCAGTATAATCCACTTATAATCATCCCTAATCATTAAACATCGATATCACCCTTGATCATGAATAATAAACAATGTATGTATTTGTTGCAATGAATAACGGTCTCTCAATTATCAGATAACAAATATTCCTTTATGTGCCATCTAAAAACATTTTACATTATGATTGTGTGAAGAAAGATGGAATAAAATATTGATCCTCAAAATGGGGAATGAATAAGATCTGTTTCCAAGTTGGCCTCAGTTCCTTGTTGTTAGAACAAAAAATGAGGAAAAAAATAAACTACCACCAAATCGGTAGTAAAACAAATCAACCATTTATAGAAGAATAAATTATTGTTTTAGGAACTGATAACTATTCAACAAGTGATATTAATATGGATTTAATCCACCAAAATCACATTCCCTACATAGAATTTGGATTAACAGCTAATGAATAATTCTCTTCTATTTGTGTCTTATTATTATCCATGACCAACACTTAACAATGACCACGAATACACTATTTTTTCTTCATTCCTCCAAGAAATATACTCCAATGGATCATCTACATTTCATTAAGGTAATGTATCTAACCATGTTTTTTACCAAAAATTTCGTATTTATAGAAGCGGGAATAAGTCATTTATATTTAAAAATTAAAATAAATAAATTTATATATTTATATATTAATCATCCCTCAAATGTGCCAATCCAACAAATGAAACACACTCTATTGTTGTGTCATTCATAAGATAAAATTGAAAATTAAAACACATTTACATTCTCATTTTTCTGATATGAGACTACACTTTTGGACATACTAAATGTTTTTAGTGAAATAACGCACTCATAACATTGAATGTAATTAATATTGTTTTTAATATTCTTACATGGATAAACTGGCCTCATAATATATTTCTTTTTTAGCCCATAGCTCCAAAATATTAGTAGAAAAAAATTAAAATATTTCCTGGAAAAAATATTTGTTATAATTTTCCATCTTCTATCTATCATAGGGAAAGTGAAATCATCTATTGTGTGTACATACAACTTACCATATCAACGTAGTAATGTAATAAATTTATCATTATCAATTTAATTTTTAGGTTATAATGATGGATTTAATAAATATATATGATTTTTTATAATTATGAAATGTATTATTATTATTTACCTTTCATTCATTCCATCAATTAAAAACTAAAAATAACATGCAAGCGTACATATAACATACTACCTCCATGAATTGTTTAATTATTTTCTATAACTATATATTTAATGGAAGATTATAAACATGTATATAGTGAATATAATGTATATTTAAAACTTATTATAATTCTAGAGTCGATGGATTCATGGAAATGATGAATTGACCGATAAAACCAAAATGAATCTTCCCTGAAAAATGCAATAGTTAACACTAGAAAATAACAATTTTAAATGAAATATTCCTTAATGATTGTTGAAATGTTTTATATTGATCATATATAATATTATAATTACATAGAATATTATTGAATAGAATAATTATATATTTAATCTCAGTATAACAGATGTTAGAGAACTTTCATTGAATGTCATGCTAGTGGTAAAGGGTTTCTTACCTCTATTTTCATCTATTAGTTTATACTTCAACTTAATTTAGTATGTTATTCCACAGTTATGTTCTAAAATAATTTATAATTTTATTATGTTTTATTTCAACTTATTTTCCAAGGATATAAGTTAATTACACATAATAACATAATTGATCATTTCTAAATTCAATGATACAAACATTTTAAGGGATTTCATCTAAATTTCCACTCCATTGAGACATATTTTGAACTATGCACATATATAGATTATATAAGGTGTATATAATTCCCTAATGAAGTGTTATTTCATGAATTTATTTATTATCATAATATTTAATGATTATTTTAAATTAAATATATCATGTGGAAAAGATTGATATTTTACCAAATTGGAAGGATGTTAATGTATCAATATAATTTGAAATTTGATTCATTATGATGGAATTTAAAATGTAGAAATATATTCCCCTTATTTGATAAAACCATTTAGTTTTTCTTATCATATATTTATTTAAGTGAATTTAATCCTTTCCTTTCAAGTCATATATATCTGTATTGGATAGAGTAAAATAATTTTCTAATAGAAAATCTCCTTTTTTTCTATTCAGTCAGGATTTATCTACATCCAAGTCCTTTTTTAAAAAAAAATCAATAATGTTTAAAATTTCCTTGAGAGAAAAATTAAATAAATTTTTATTGATTATTTCTATTCTATAAATAAATTCAATTGAATAACCTAGTCTTTTTTTTGAACAATTGACAATTTTTTGGAAAAATTAGAAATGATTGATTATTCTAAAATACACATCATGAAAATAATATTTCATCATAATGAAAATACATTTCTTTGTTGATAAATTTACATATCCTTGTGGTTATTTTCAATTGAATTTTTTTTTTTAAATTGTATAATTTTCTTGTTCTTGAAATAAATTTTAAGAGTGAAATGTTTATTTTCATAAATAATGTTTTAAGGATAATTTTATTATATATATATTTTAAAAAAATTATAAAAACATTTATTTTAAATATTCTCAAATGGGGATATGATATAATGATACCGTTATTATTATTTAAAATGATATTTTATGTTCAGGGAACATTTTTAAATTTCATATTCTATTTCATCAAAATTTATAATGGATAATTATTAAGTCATGTTGATTAAGATGTATTTTTTATTCATATATTGAATAAATTATACTTATTAAGTAATGGTAATGGACTATTATACCCCCTCAATAAATTAGTATCACTCACGAAACAAACTATTTTGGGTATTTGGATTAGTCCTTAATCATTTATATAATATTTAATTGGCATTATCCCTGGATAGAAATTTTAAGCAGTCCAACATTATAAATTCCAAAATTATGAAGTCATTTACTGATGTATATTTGATTATTTGAGTAGTTATGGTGTCCTTATATATTTTTCAAGATCATTTAATTTTTTATATTGAATTTATTGATCACGATTTTCCCATTCAGTAATATTATACATCCTCAAGTTATTGAATAACTGGAATTTGTTTTTAGTTATTTTCTATTCCATATTTATTTATCGTTTTTTACTCAAGATAGTTGTCATTGTGAGTAAAACTTATTAAAAATTTCATCATTCCATTATTTTTATTTCGTTACTATTGAATCAAGGAAGAATACAATGATTGATATGCAAGGACATGCTAGGGAGAATAATGATGTACTCAAAAAAATAATTTCATGTTTTTCATGATTTCAAACATATTTTACATTTATGGATGTACATATTATTCCTAAGATACTAAACAATTCATGCATAGGGGATTAGATTTATTGTATATTGTTCCGATGAAATAATTTAACCACAAACTATGGGATAATGAAGTATTTGAATTTAAAAATTCCTAGAATACAAAAATGAAATTCATTAAAAAATTCAAAGAAAAAATAAAGGCTTTTCCTAATTTCATAGAATATCCTCAATGGTGGGATAATCCTTTCACCGAGTAAATTATAACACAACAATTCCTCTCTCAATTTTTTGTAATTAATAAAAACATGTTGGGAAAATAATATAAATAATAACTTTTCAACACATTCATGAAAATATAAAATATTCTTTAAAATTAATTTTGAAATTAATTAGATCATATAAATGAAAATTCTTGAAATGTTTTTAATGAACATGGTCATGGAATAATATGTTCAATGAATAAAAACTATGTAAATTCATCATTTTCTAAATAATTTTCTTAATCGTTTTGTGTACAAAACAGAGGATAATTTAATGAAAACATGAAATTCCATTAAATAACCCAAGGATAGTGAAATATATGTTTTCTAATATAGAACGAGGGTATAATTCCTCTAAAGGAAATACCATCTAAAAAAATCCATATTGAAAATTAGATTTCATTATTAACCCTTACCTTGGTCTTGATGTTCATCATATGTGTCCACAAGCTCCTTCATAATGAATTTTATATATTATACATATATATCAGAAATAATATCACACTAATTATACAATTAAACATTATATTAAAATTTCTATTTACTCACTTACTAAAAATTCTTCATTAAAATAATCATTCGTGGAGTTTAATATTTTTTCATCATTGGATATTTTGGTTTTATGGTTCCAATATTTAAAAATTGTTCATAGTTTCATTATCCCCATAACATTAATCACATTATAATTATAATATTTATTCATAATATATACATTTACAATCATTCATTTATTTTTATTAAATATTGATACATCACCTAATGGAAATAGTAGTTCATATGTATGCATGAGTAATACGTTAATTTTATAATAAATTGTATAAAAGAAAGGAGTATAATAATATAGCTTTTCATAATAAAAATAAAACAATAAATATAATAAAATTTCCTAAATTCATTCTTTATTACCATAAATGTGTGTCATACATGAAACAATAATCACATCTTTTTATAGAGGTGGTAGTCCAGACGTATGCAACAAAGACATTTTTATTTCTAATAGGATAAAAAAGTGGTAAAAAATAGTTTGAAAATTAACATAAAAGATTTACATGTTGTAATAATACATATTTAATTATGTTAATATGGTGACAGTGTTTTTATTGGAGGTAAATGAATTAATAAACTCTATATATATTGGTAAATACAATTTCCTCATATTTGAAAAAAAATATCTTTGGATTACATATTAATACTTCAAAGGATGACTTATTTTGAAGAGAAAAATCACTTCAAAATTGGGAGGAATGTTTTGAATATAACTTGGAAGGTATAATCCAAATTAGATCTCTCAATATTAGTGAATATGTGCATGTATGAATTTCCCTTTTATATGTTAGGGGGTGTCACACATTTATTTATTTAAAAACATAAAATATAATATAGTAAAATTTATGTTAATGTGAAACCTAGGATTCAAAGAAATTAATAAAATATAATTATTGGTTTAAATACATTGTCCTAATAAAAATTATATATAATTTAGAGATATGTTATGCCTTATCTAAAATTTTATCCATTTTACTTATTTTATCCCTTAATATGGTGACAAGTTTCCTCCATGGTGACTATTGATAAGGGAAAAAAGTAAAATTGACCTATATAATGTAAAATTAAAATATTAGTGAAAAATATATGAAATATTTAACCAAATTTACTTCATATAATAGTCTGAACGTTAATTTAATATAACCATGCAATATGTGAGGAACACATTTAGAAAAACATTCTTTTAATCATAAATCTATATTTTATCAAATTCTATCATTATAAAAACCATTAGATGAATTTTAAAATATTTTATTTGATATATTATCTTCAAATCTCATTAAAATCATTCATAAATATTTATTAATTTAATTTTTTGGATTAATATACATTTCATATGTAAAAACTATTTTTTAGAAATACATATGTAGTTTCTGTAAAATGATTTTAGATTAAATTATAACATATTTATAACCAATGAATTTGTTTTCTAATTTCATAAATAATTTTTTTTCGTATTTCTGGGAATATAAATTAATTTTTACGAAAAATATATAAAAAAATGATGTTTCCCATTAACAAAATATTTCAAAATAGGTTTTTCATATCAATAGTTTTCGGATGTGAATTTTATATTATTTTTAACAATTATATATCTTTTAAATAATTTAAAATATGGTAAATTTTGTAATGTATTATAAGTATAAATATAATTTTATGGTATCATTATTTACAATATGCATAATAAATTTATTTATTAAAGATATATATTTTTTTAATTATCATGGAGTTATTGGAAACTATTTTATATTATTATACTATATCATTTTTCATGAGTTGTTGTGTTAGTGAACTAAGACAGAGATATTTGATCATATATTTTTGTATAGTTCTAGGTAAAGAAATAAAAAGCACATGTGTACACCAAAATAGTATTTCTCAACATTATGATCTATAAATATTATTAAAACACAAATAAATTCATATATTACTTTTGAATTTCTCTATTTTTTAATGAGATGATTTTAATTCATTTTTATTATGTAATATTTTTGAACAAGTTAATTTATATTTGATGTTAGGACATTACGGCAGTTAATTTAATATAACTAGAGTACCACATGTGGTTTACATTGAAATGATTAATCTTTTATGAATATAATGGATGAACCAAATATTTTTGGTACGTTGTTTGAGTATAGTTGGATAGAATTTATTTAAATTTACTTATGTTATTTTCTCATAATATATTTTAGTGTTTTGAAATGTTGGGTATATTTATATAAAAGATAATAAATTAGTGAATTTTACCTCATTTATCTTTTATAGAGACCCTATATAAGATGATTTAAAATGTTTCTAAATTTTTTAAAAATAGTGTTTTCATTTAATAATAGTGAATTTATTATGAATACATTATGAATATTATATGAGGATACAATTAAAATGTGTTCTTAGAATTTTATTAATTCTTCCAATATTGGAAGTACTCTTATCATGTTATATTAATGGTCTTGACCAAACAAATTTTGGTCATCTAGGCTAGAAAAATTATATCCAAATATAATGGGGTGATATGGGAACTAAAAATGTTTATCCAATTAATAAATGGTTATAGATTATAGGATGTGGAATTGAGACCTCCAAGACAGTATCCACTATAGTGGATAAATAATAAATAGAATAAATATTTTCCATGGGTTATATAAAATTATATATTAATAAGGTGATTGGGGAATAAATTCATTATATAATCAGAATGTATGACGATTTTATGATATTATTGTTCAACCATTTTTATATTTATCATTGTGGGGTAGAGTTTTATAGCGATCTGAACAGTTTGAAATAAAATTACATTATGATTTAATTTAATGCTTTAATATATAATAGGGTTATAGAAAACAAATTAAATTTTATTGTTTTATTGTAACCAATTTTATTTAAAATACCATTAATCATATTAGACATTTATAATATAGTCATTGAACAATGATCACATGATTATTATATAAATAAGGATTTATAAAATCTAATGAAAATAGAAAACAGATGTGATGACCTCATCCTATTGGATTTTACCCTACGGTACCGATTTATTAGATCTTTCATGCGAGATAGAATCACTATTATTTTTTCATGACCAATCCAAATATGAGATCCATCAATTTAAGCATGACTAAAACCACTTAAGTGATATGTTCAACCTCATCGTGATCACAACCCGAACAATGTTTTCTGAATGACCACATTAATGTATCATTATCCCAGACCTTACGCTTAGGGTGTATGATGGTGTATTAAATGGATATGTATCAGGAACCAATAAAACAGATTAATTAAATTTTTTATAAAATAATAAAGATTAGCTTTTTTATACTATAAAACGTGAATAGTTTTTTGGGTGATATTCAATTCAATTACGAAATTTATTTTGATAGATTAATGAATAATTGAAATAAATAATTTTTTAATTAAATATTATTTTTAAATTATGTTTGATAAATATAAATGATCATATACTTTTAATGAGGTCAGATATAATATTTTATAAGGGTTAAATAACTATTATGGCAATGACCCGCAATTTTTAATAAATGTTGGTAATTACTTTTTCAAAAAAATAAATATATATGGAAAATTATTTACATAAAATGAATATTTTTTTGAATCACAAAGTCAAAATTACCCAACTATGAATTTTTTATAATTTCCTGTGACACTCAAATATTTGGGTAAAAATTTAATACATAATAAATTTACATTGTGTTTTATGACATCGTAATGTCCAAAAATTTATGTAATAAATATTTTAATTAGTATCCTCAGAAATATTTATGTTTTCCCCATAAAATAAGTTTATTTTAAGATTATTTTTTAAAAATTATAAATCATTTATGAAAATTTAAAAAAATATATAATATATTTCATGATTTTAAATTTATTTCTTTAAAAGTGTGTCATGCCTCCTCAAAAGAAAGTAAAATATTTTACTAAAAATGGCCCTTTTCCTAATAAAATATTGTAAAAGCACTCCCATTTGGTATAAAACATGGTAAAACCCATGGGAATTTTTTTGGGTTTGGATATTGTTTTATATAGAGTCCAAAACCTATGTTTGAGAAATATTAAAGAGTCCCCCCTCATTTCATATATAAACCCTCCCAAGCCCTTATTTCGTTTCACCAAAATCCTTGTAGAACGTTTTTAGACTACCCTTTACTATATAGAATCATCACGAGATTTATGAAAATCTCTAATGAATCCATTTTCATGATTTTGGTGTCATACTCATAAGGTTAAGTCTCTATCTTTCTCAATTTTATTCATGAATCTCTACTAATTTATTCAATTATATTTTTAATTCAAATAGATATAGTATGACTTAGAACCCCCCCCCCCCAATTATTGGACTTCTATTTTTTGAATTATGAAAGACCGCTTAACATATTTTTATACCATCCCAAGTACACTTGTTTCAATGAAAAAATTCATAATATATCTTCCTTCTACATATTTAATGATGTTTGATTATTTTCCCAAGACTTTTTTGTAAAATTAATAAAAATGTGATATGTATTTCCATTACCAGGTTACATCCCACTTGATGTATAAATTATTCAAAACCATTATGATTCTCATCATTCCTTTTGATTAATTTTGAAGTGATGATTCTATGTTGGTGAAATTTTATTGCGATTTTCCATTCCAATGAAATTTCCTAGTAAATACCATAAAAATTTACTATCAAAAGTGTTCAACTTTATATATGTATTATACATTGAATTTTCAAGTAAATTTATATATTAAACACTCCCTTTTAATGAAATATGTTATGATGATTAATGAACCCATGTTATATGGGACACCTAAGCATGATATTGAAATAAAAGTGACTGGTGAGCCTATAATTATATAACGCTCCAATGCATTGGGTATTGTTAACTAACATGGAACATTATGTTGGGAGAGATAATAATGTTATTTCCATTAAGGTACTTTTTCTTTTATGTTTTATTTTTAGTTATCATTGACCCATGACATAGTTTTTTAAGTTGTTTCCACATTTTCCATGTTTCCTTTATGTTATCATAATATATCATGTTTTACGTTTTGTATTTTTGATTCCTATGAATTTTATTCAACTTGATATGACTATTGGATAAATTTTTTTTCTTTATTCCTTGTTTATTCTCTTACTATTACTTATAGATCACCACTTTCTTTTGTATTTCTTTATGTTATCATGTGAATTTTTAATTGTGGGAATGATAAACAAGTTATCAATAATGATATTGTATTCCATGTTTTATGTAATAATATAATGTACCTAATTCCCAAAGACAATAGACTCCCCAATCATTCATGTTGAATTTAGTGTATATTTCTATAATAAATCATCTGTTAAGATTTACTAATGGAAATATTTGTTATTTTTGGTGTCATATGAAAAGTTTAGATATTATTTGTAATAATATTAGGATACTCTATAAAATTAATTATGGATACGACTATATACCGGAATACATTCCTAAATTTTGGGAAGTATAGATTATTTAATTTATAAAGAAAATACATCCCTATCTTGTTACTACAAGTGGAAAATATTTTGGAAATAATTTATCATGGGGTAGAAACTCCGACAAGGTTTCCCATGCATGACGTGGGGTAACCTAGGAATCCACAAAAGGCTTTACTACACACCTAGTTTGACATTCCTAAGGGATATTATTTTTTTAATTGACATGTCAATTACAAACCATTACTAGGGCTGTAAAAGAAACACCGTAAAAGTATATGTCCATAAATTGATCTTGGATGACGTAGACATTATTTTTAAAATCCATAAGTTATGGAGATGCATGTAATATATAAGTTATACCATTAATGCCTTTAGATTACACCTTTATGTGTTTGAGGATTAAATATGCTCAAACCGAATTGTTCTTTTATTCTATCTAATTTATGGGAATAAGATGAATCATGTGAATGAACAATTTGAAGAGAAATTTCATACCTATCCTAATGAGATTCGCATCGTAATTGGAGCTAGAATTATGCAATTCATGATGATAATATTTTAGTTGAATCATTTTATAAGTAGAATCATGGATCATGAGGACCATCCAATTCCCCATAAAAGATAAAAATCTACAATCGAAAGCTTTATGTGACAAAGGTCTCTAACCTTTAATAGAATATATGATTACTTAATCCCAAAATTTTTGATTGACACAATTTTAAGGATATTCAACCTCCTTAAATGTTAGGCGAAAGAGAATGTTTGGCTTGTTAATTATCACATTGAACTTGAAAACAATCATTGGTTTACATTGATAAAAAATTGTATTCCTAAGTAATAGATTAAAGAAATGTGGTGGAAGAATTTCTAAAAACAAATCAATATATATTTTCATTTTACTCTCCATATAAAAATGTAAATTAATTTCATTTCCCACAATAACAAGTATAACGAATCAATAAGGTAGTTTGAGGAAAACATCATAATACTCTCATGGTACACCTCCATAATTTTTGTTACCTCTGAATTCAAGGATGTGTACTTCATTTTTGGGATAATCCTTAGTCTATGAAAACCCCTAATGATCTGAGACTTCTATAGCTATGAGGAAATTGTTTGATTTTTGGTCAAGGTAAAAATATAGATTGGATAATCTCAGGGGTATTAGAGGGATAAAAATCAGATATTGGTGTTTAATTTTTGTTTTTTGAAGGATAAATATATTGGTTTAGGAAATTCCATTACCACACTTACCAATAGTTTGAAATGGAGAACCTCAAAAATTTCGTGAAGGGGTGGTAAAATTATTTAGTTGTGGGAAGGATGCAAAGCTAACCAATGATTTAAAATAATAGAAACTAGATACTATAGTGGGGGAAAGGAATTATATGGTCAACCATCATCATAATTTTCATTTCTATAATGAAGATGAATAAATTATCTTTTTAATCCAATAAACTTACCTACTGTTTTTTGTAGATAACCAACAACATCCAAAGATGCAAGGGAGAGATTTTTCCTTCACAACCTCCAAGGCAGATCAAGATAAAAATGTGATGATTTGTTTTATAGCTATTTATTCAAGACTAAATATTTTAAATTTTTATTCTTGTTCAAAACATTAATTCATATCATGATTGTTTAAATGAACTATCCATACACCACCACAAATCATGGATGTAGATCTGTGGGTGAGAAAGGAAATTTGGGAAATTATTTCTTCCCAACTATATAACTCCTCCCATAAAATATTTTGTGGGATTAATTTACTGTCAAACATTTTAATACTCTCTTTGGTAGAATTTGATGAAACTTTGGGTATCAATTTCATTTATTTACATATATCCAAAATAAATTGTCTTGATAATGAAATCACCCTCTATTTTGAGAATCAACCCCTCCCCCCGATTATGTACATGTTTATGGAGGTGGATAAATATTATTTAGCACCATCGTATCAAGCATATATATCATTTACCTATGAGAAATCAGATATAACTAAAATTATTGAGTTCATGTAATTTATAATCCTTGAATACTTGTACGTTGTTAGGGAATATGAGGATGTGTTTCATATGGAATTTACTTGTCTTCCTCCTATCTAAGATATAGAATTACAAATCAATATTATACCAAGAAAATTTCAAAAATCATGGACACCATATAATATGATTGTTTTAGATATTATGGAGATGACCAAAAAATACTACATAATCTAGATAAAGGGTTCATATGCCCGAGTGGTTCACCATGGAGTGAAAAATTCCTCTTCATTAAGAAGAAGGATGGGTTTGTGCACCTTTTAATAGATTATGTTGATCTCAAAATGTCAGAATAATGAAAAAGTATTATCTACCGTAGATTGATGAATTTTTTGATAAACTATGTGGGGCATCTATTGTTGGGATATTAAAATATTATGGTGAATAATGATGATATCCCCAAGAATACTTTTTATACAATGTATGGAAAATATGAGTTCATTGTGATGAATTTCAGAATCTCTATTACTCCAACAATATTTATGGACCTGGTGAATAGAGTCATTAATTATTAACTCAAAATACTATTTTAGTCTTTATTTATGATATTAAAATATACTCTTATAGTTATGATTAGCATGAGAATCATTTTAGAACTATTCTAAATACTATGTGAATGGATAAGATTTTTTCTATGTATCAAAAATGTTAGTTATGGTTCAAGAAAGTCTCTTTATTGGGGAATATCATCCTAAAAAATGGGATATCATTGGACCCTTCAAAGCCTATGTAATTTAAGGGTGGAAGAGGAAAGCATGTGAGGATTATAAATATAGATTCCTTGGGTTAGATGTGTATTATCATCGATTTGTGAGAACTTTCACATTATTCTAAAAAACTATTACCTAGCTTACTTATAAGGGAGTAATTATTTCATGTAATGTTGAATGTAAAGAGATATTCAAGGATTTTAAAATGATGGTTATCACTACCAATGTTCTTATAATACCCTCATGTAGATTACTTTTCATTTTATTCATATATTCTTAGAATAATGGATTATGTTTTTTATAAAAGAAAGATGGAAAAATTATAGCCTGTGTATCAAGGATGTTGAAGGTCCATTAAAAGAACAACCAACCATATGATCTGGTGTTGGTTGTAGTGATCTTCAAAAGGAAAATTTTTCCCCAATATATGTAACACCACATGGTTTTTAAAAACTAAATTGAAATGAATGAAACATTTTTTTATGTAGTTATTTATAACTAACCTTTAATCATATTTTTTTCACCTTCTATGTTATGAATTTCAAGAAACGATCATCTACAATTGTGATCGGTATATTATCTGGAGTCTAATGGAACCATCTTGTTTTTATTGAATATTAACCAACCCTTATTAATAATAATATGAATAGTAATATGAACCTAATTAGTAGTAAATTTTTTTATTATTTTATTTACCCAAGGCTTTAAGATAATGACATCTTGGTTAATTTTTCAATGAGATATAAAAGGTGTTTTAGATTTTTAATTTTTAATTTTTGAATTAAGTATAGTTTTTTATAAAATGTAAATTAATAGTAAATATATAATAATTTTCCAAAAATGGAGTCCATTTTTGACTTTTACATGTCATAAAATGGTTACAGTGAATTTTTGGGAGTTTTCTAAAATAGTTTGTTTTTCTTGTGAACAATAAAAATACATTTTTGAGTTTCTGTGTGTTTAATGACACAATTAATGATTTAATAATAATTTAAAAATTAATTTAGGATTTTCAAAATTAAAATAAGATATTAGGTGTTACCAGTGGATAATACCATGGTAAAATACATTGGGAATGTCCATGGGTTTGAAAATACTGCTAGTGAGTCATCCCATTGAAATTAAAAATATATTTCTTCAATTTTGATATAAATACCAATCCATTACTTCATTAAATTCATTAAAAATCATATTTAATGAATATATGGCCTTATTACCTCCTTATTAGTCCTCACAAGGTTTTCCCAGGCCCTCAGGGTTCGATCCATCACATCTTAGGAGTTACTCTACAAGGTAAAATAATTGAAAACTTCTTTTTTTCATTTGATGTTCTCTTTTATGTGGTATAACTCTCAAGATTCCACTTATTTATATTTTATCCTTTATATATACTATATTATGATTCTATTCTGGATGGGTTACCCCTTCCCACACTGTTTTATTTTCTTCTAAATTCGTGTGGCATAGCCGCTAGGCTACCAGATTTTCATAATGGATTCTCAACTATTCATTTATTTCAAGTTTCTTTCTCCGATTATTCATTCCTCATATCCTCTTATCCATGATCCATGAATGATACAGTATCCTTAATATTCAGTATTTAATCATTTTTATGGAATATTAACCAATATACTTCTTCTCTTCTCCCACACATTCAAGAAAATAAAACACCTTCCCAGTTGTGTAGATTTACCGACCTCGTTGGTGATGTGCTTTCAATTTCAATTACATTATTCAAGACTGGTCATGAAACAATTTCTATGGTTTAAAAAGATTATAATTTAGTTATTATATCTTATATAATGTTCTGGAATCATTCTATACACATGTTATTAATTTATTAAAAAATGAGTTCCTTACGATCAAAGTATCACCAAAATGACCAAACAAATATCAATTTCTGTTTTAACGTATGAATCATCCTAATTTTATAATTAAAAATGGTAAATGGTAAAATTTATGGGTCTGGAAACATTTAAATATCATTCCATTCCAATATTGGAGTTTCAATTCCAATTAACAAGAATATCCATCATAAACCGATCATGGAAACCATGTAAAGAATGCACATGACACAATGTAAATAACAAAATATTACTAATAAATGTGTCCAATGATGTAGTAAAATGATCATATAATGTGTAATAAACATTAATATTTTTATTCTGATATTAATATCACTATTTTACCCATTATAAAAGATGTTTAAATACTTTTTATGTAAGAAGAACCAGAGGTAACAGAATTCTTAACAAATTGTTGATTCTTTGGGCTAACCATCTTCTTTATTCATTATGTGTTATTAAATTATTAGTGTGATAATTTTTTGTTTATATTATGTTGAAATATGTGTATTTATATTGTATAGACATATACATTCCATTCTATTTGTCACGAACCAACAAGGGTCGACCCTGAACCAATCTCTCAAGCAGATTCATGGGAAGGCCCCAGAGGGGTTCCCGATCCTCCTGAGCTGACAACAAGCGCCAATGAATCAAAAGAGAACAAAAGGAGAATGATTTTTCCCAATAAAAATGAACAATGAAGTATAAACAAAATAGAACACAAAATAAATAAATTCCAAAAAAGAGAAAGAACGGACAACAAAACATACACACCTGACCATGAAAAAAAATACTCATGACATAGTGTGTCACTACCCAATTCACCACCAACAATCGACCATGCACAAAAAAATCGAGTCGAAGCTAAAATATATACTAAAAATGTGAAAATGGTATAGGAATCAGTATTAAAACTCAATAAGAATACCCAAAAACTTATACCAAAAGCACTATATTTAAATAAATAATTTAATAATTCCATGTTTGAACTAAATTATATAAAATATGGGTTTCCACACACACATAAATTTCAAAAATAGAAACAGTCCACTTCCATTTTTAATTTAAAAACAATATTAATGATTGAAGGAAAAAGGTGAATTACATTTTAAAAAATATTTTTTCGAACAATTTAGACATCCAAATTTCGATTGTTAGTCAATAGGAATACCCCACACAACACACAACACACAATAAGGGAAATGAGAAAGTTGCAAATAGGGAACCGAAACCAAACTAGGCACCTCAATCATTCGCTACGTAAAAATAAGCACTAAAGAAAGCATGGGTTGAACCTTGGAGATTGTGAAAAATTCAGAACGGACTATACGTGTGATTCATCCAGAAGGCATGCCTACTCTCAACGACGTCATAATGCCCAAACACTCAGTGTTTCTCTACCTGTCCTGACCGAGGGGCCCAATCCTCTACCAGAGAAAATTCAATAGCAAGGTCCACTATCCAGTGCGTATTCTAAACTAGTTCACCAATCATTATAAGATGATTGACTTACTATTCTAGGTTCCCATGTCAACACATGTAATAAAAAAGGGTGAGTCATTAATGTCAAATAAGAAACCAATTCTAATGCACAAAAATCATGCACAACAACCCACAAAATCGACGTGCACAACAAGGTCACCAAAGAGACACTCCAAACAGGCCTATCAAAATATTTTTATTATTAAAGTGCCAAACAAACCTTAAACATATTTAATATAAAACATCATTTCTCAAGAGAAAAAAAAATTTTCTCACGTGTTAGAATAACACAATTACCATTAAACCAGAACTACAATTGAAAATATGTGTATTATGTTCAAATTCCATATGGGAATTCTTTCACTATTTTGAATCAATTCAATAAGAAAATAATCTATGTGATGTGTATAAAATAAACTACCTCGTTTCCATCATTTAATTATTCCAAAAATATATATATAATATTATTCCTCATTTATTGAAAATAAATGAAATATCAAGAAATTAATAAATTTAATATTTAATGGTGAGTGCAGTGGAGATCCTACATCGATTCGTAGCTTACTCATAACCATGTGACACGTCTCACACATGCACACATGTACGTGCAACCTGCTTATCAAGGTATCATGGACTATCCATACTGGAACGCTGTAGCAACCACACAGCTACTAAAAACACATAAACATAGATTTAAAACAATCCAAACAATCAAATAGTGCAAAAATATCCACCTCAATATGTTTTCAAAAAATGACTCACACCATCTAAATTATTTACCAAACTAGTTTAAATTTTCATAAATAATTTTCAACGATTAACCCATGACCTCACACAAAAAACCCATTAAAACCCACTTTTATGATCAACCAAAAATCCTCAACACACTCCCTATTATAATATGTACCACAAAAATATTTTAATAAATCATTTTTGTAACTTATAAAATCATTTCAAAGAACGCCATAAGATTTTACCCCAATAATACAAGGGAAATAAACTTGAGAAAAACTCAATAACCATTTTAAACATCCCAAATACATTTTCAAGACCAATAATGGTTCTAAGAATTAAAAACCACATAAAAAATCCTACTGGGATTTTTATTAAATAAACAGTTTCTATAATATTAGTAAACACACACCGTAGATTCAAAATAAAAAAACAGAACAAAATAATTCACATGAAATAAATTTCCAAAACATATCAGACCATTAATTAACTATCAATGAAGCTGTGAAAATAAAAAAATCAACAATTATTTAATTTAATGGTTATGTGAAAAGGGTCCTACCTCAAATGATGATGAATATCCTGAAAATCGGTGCCAAAACACAAACACACCACAAATACACCAGTGGGAAACCAAAAAAAACCTAAAAAATAAACATTTGAACATAAAGTTTAGCATTAAAAATAAATATATTGAAACCCTATCATCTATGGATTGGAAAAAATAAAAACCCTAAATAAAAAAGCAATTACTAAAGAAAAAAATAGGGAAAATGACACTAGAAGAGTAAAGGGGGTGGTTGACAACTAGAGAGAGGTGTGTCGGTGAGATTGAGGGCGAATGAGCGTTTCTTGGAAAAGGGGGTCACATAGAGGGGATTCCTGGAAAAAGGGGGTTGCATGTTGGGGTTATCTGAAAAGTAGAGGGGTCGCCTATAGGACTTAGGCGTAGCTTGGGGGATCACTAGAGGTCTGGTTGTTCGGATGGAAGAGGTGATATGGATCGCCTGTTCTAGCAAGTAGGAGGAGGCACCGCTTTTCACCAGAGTTGGTTAGTTAGAGGAGGTGATGTCGGGTGGAAGGGCCAAAAACCATGGGGTCACGCCATGGGTCGGAGGTGTTCTATGGGGAGTTGGGGAATAAGGGACCCAAAAACCCTAACAAAAGGAAATAAAAATAAATAAAACAAATCTAATAAAAATAATGAAATTATTATTAAAAGAAAAATATTATTAATGAATGTGATTATTTTAATAATAATAAACAATGAAACAATAGTAATAATAATACTATAACATTAAAATAACTCCTAATAATAACATTTATTTAAATAATTTTTTATTCTAATATTTATAGTAATAATACTAATAATAATAATAATAACATGACGATAAAAATAAAAATAAAAAACATATTCATTTAATTTTTATAATAAAAAAATTTTTAAAAATAAATATTTTAAATTACTCAATAAATTATGAAATTTACTCATTTTTTATTTTTTAAAGACATATGGGTTGTGTAGATGCCTAGGAGAAGACGTACGGGGTTTCCAAAAAACATTCTCTGCCCGTGATCCCAACAACATCTACTAAAAAATGCACACATTTTGAAAAAACTGAAAAATATCATTTGGGATTCATCTCGAACCTTGAAAAAAAATTAAAAACCCATGTAAACTATAAAATAAATTAAATAGATTGGTTGGGGTGTGAAAATTATCCTCACCATAATGCTTTCCACCCGCGAAAAGTCGTTACTATATCTAGACCCAAAATTGAATCTCCCTAAGTGTCACTAAACCACAATAGTTTAAATGACTGCAGTTGATTGATACAAAAAGTCTCTTAACTCTCATGACATAAAACATATCCTCAGAATATGAAATCTTTAGCCACCTCCAAGAAAAACCCAACCCATCCTATTCAACAAACAAAAAAATGAACTTAAACTATCTAAGACACTTATTCCAATAAACATAGTCCAATAGAACCATTGGGTGTACTCGAATTCTAGCAGTTACTTTAGAGGAAGAACATAGGATTATGTGGTTCTGCATAAGACCCCCCCAGCACGAAAATGATACATGAACCAAAAACTATGATATTGACATAGGGTGGCCTTAACAGAATCCCCACCATAAAGATTGAGCTATCACTAAATTACATAAGGAGTCTCTTTGCAAGACCCACTGTGGGTCCCCACACCAAAAGAACGGTCGAGATTTACCTAACTTGAAATCATTCCACATGGACCAAAACCCCCCCACCACAAGGGGGAGAAGGGAAGGGTGAAATAATAGAGCATAAAAACGGCCACCATCACTATAACAACAACATCACACCCTTGGAAAAACACAAACCAACCCACGCTGATGAAAAATGATTAAACCAATGCTCGTTTTCACCATTGGGGTTCTCCTGACCGCACACTAGCTTTACTCATAGACCTATGGATGGAGCACCAAAGATTGAAGCATATCCTGCCTCGCAGTCAGGATTCATAAATTCCCAAATAAAACACACGAATCAAAATTTTACCAAACACAATTATATTTAGAAGAATGGTTTCAAAGAGGCTTGATAAAACCATTCTTATAACTGAAGGAATAGAAACAGCACAGAACACCACAATAGATTACCAATACATCCCAGGAATAAAATAAAGAGAAAACCCCAAACTGATCCCAAACATTGTCTTACTCTTGCTGGCGGGCTTAGGTGACCTTCGACGAGCCAATTGTAGGATCATCACACTTCTTGTAAACACCTCAGTAGAATCTCGGCAATTGGCCCAGACATCCACATGTGTAGCAGGGTCTTAGAGCACTCGGGCACGTCGGCCTCTTGTGACCTTTCCTACCACACTCGTGATATATCAAGATATTCAACTATGAAGAAGGTGACTAAAGTTATGATGAATTTTTGATATCTCTATAAGAGCCCCCAACATCAGGTCACTTCTCATTATTCCTATAGTCATCCTGTGCACTTCCTCCCAAGGATAGTGGAAAATTCACCACCTGATGTCCTCCAGTTAACTCCTCTTCAGCCTGAAAAGCTTTCCCACACAATATCTAAAAAGGTGGTTAGGTTGTTCTCTTCCACTTTTGAGTGCTCTTCAGTTCAGAGACCAATCACAAATTGTCGATCCTTCTCAGTATCTTTTGAAACAAACCATTTTTCATACCGAACTTAGTCTAAGAAGAATCGATAGAATTCTAGTACTGATTGAACACCCTACTAGACACAACAAAACTCCATCCCCTTCATAAGCTTCATCAACTCAGAGAAATATTGCTGGATGAACGAAGTGTTGAAGAACTCCCATGTGAGATCTTCTATTGGCTTGCTTTGAGACATGTACTTCCACCATTTCCCGGTTTGGCCATCAGGCCAAAAGGTATCCAATTTCACCATCAATGACTTAGGAAACATAATGAAACTGAAGTTCCTCTCAATATTTTGCAACAAATCATCCACCTCAAGAGGATCCACTTGACCATAAAATAGGGGAGGGTTCAACTTCAGAAATTCTATAACATAGTCCAAAATTTGATCAATTGGAGGATTTTATAAGGGTGCACCACCCGAAGCTACCCCTTGGGAATTATTCAAGATGTTTTGGGGGAAAAAACTAAAGAACAAGAAGTCAACATATTTATTTGAAGACTAGTCATTTCCATTTCAAATTCAAAATTTTTAGAATTTCCAAAATTAAACATGCATAAAAAAAATTCAGAATTAAAGAAGGCCCAGATGATTCAATAGGGGAAACTAGTGTCGATGGGTGACTCAGACATATGGTTCGAGGCTGTAATCCAATAACGCCACCATCATAAGGAGCACTCTAGGGTAATGTCCTAGGATCCACATGGCTTTCCTGACTATGTGAGCTCACAGATGTCACTTTCTCGTCTCCATTTTTTTCCCAATCCCAAACAAACCAAAAGAATCAGATGACATCAAAAAAACATGAACATCCCATGTTAACCTGAGGTTTCGAACGAGCAAAGGTGCATGAAATTATTCCAATTCCTACATCTCAATCCCCAAAAATTCTACTCCTTTAACCGTGAAAACCCTAAATGAAATTGGGAACTCTGAAAAACAAGGTCCTTTCAAGATCCAACTTGCTCTGATACCATTTTGTAATGAAACAACCCGGGTCGACCCTCAATTGACCACCTAAGCCGATCCACGGAAAGGCTCGATAGGCATTCTCGATCCTCCCGAGCAGGCGACAAGTGACATGGAATCAACAGAGAACAAAAGGTGGATTATTTTACACAATAAAAATGAACTAAACATAATAATCAAATAGAAAACATAATAAATAAACAACATGAAAGAGAAAGAACGACCAACAACACATACTAATCGTATCATGACCAAAAATCCTCATGACCCCGAGGGAAACACTCAAATCCCCCACCAACTCTCTCCCATGCACATCCAACTTGATTCATACCTGTAATAGAAACTAAAAAAAGGAAAACACTATCGTTCTGAATAATAAAACTCAGTAGTCATTCCCAAAAAATTATCTCAAAATCACTAACATTAAATAAATAATTTACTAATTCCGTGTTTGAACTAAATTAAGTAAAATATGGGTTTCCACACACACATACATTTCCAAAACAAATAAAAGTCAATTTCATTTTCTAATTTAAAAACAAGTTTAATGTTTGAAATAAAAAGGTGCATTTAATTTTAAATACAATTTTGAAAACAATTTAGTAATCCAAATTTTTGTTTTAGTCATTAGGAAAACCCAACACAACACACAATAAGGGAAATGGGAATGAAGAAAATGGGGACCAACAACTAAACAAGGCCACTCAATCGCCTGCTACGTACAAATAAGAATTAAAGAAAACATGGGTGAAACCTAAGAGCTCATGAACAATCCAGAATGTACTATATGTGTGACTCGTCCTAAAGGCTTGCCTACTCTAGATGATGTCATAATTACCAAACACTCAGGTTTTCCCTACCAATCCTAACTGAGGGGCCCAATCCCCTAGAAGATCGATGTCCGTACTAAGGGCCACTAGCCAGGGTGTATTCTAAACTTGTGCATCAATCATTCTCAGAGGTTTCACATACTATGATAGGTTCTCATGTCCACACGTGTAATAAAAAAATTGCAAGTCAATAATTTCAAATAAGAAACCAATTCCAATGCACAAACATCACTCACAACAACATAGAAAATCGACGTACATATTAAGGTCACCCTAAAGTCATTCCAAAAAAGGTTTTCCAAATATTATTTTATTAAAGTGTAAAATGGGCCTTAACTAACATTAATGAAAAACATCATTTCTCAAGAGAAACCGAAACATTTTCTCATGCATCAAAAAAATGAAATTACCATTAAACAATAACCTCACATAAAAATTAGTGATTTATGTACAAATTCCATGCTTTAATTCTTTCACTATTGTGCATCAATTCATAAAGAAAATAATCAAAGTGATTTGTATAAAATAAACCTCTTTGTTTACATCAATTAATTTTTATAAAAATAATTATCTAATATTATTCCAAATTTATTGAGAATAAATTAATTATCAAGAAATTAATAAATTATAATTTAAAAGGAATGTATAGTGGGGGATCTACCTCGATTTGCAACTCTCTCACAACCACAGGAATCATCTCACACTGGTGCCCAAGAACAGGAAACCTGCTGACCATGGTATCACAGACTCTCCCTAACATCACGCTAAATCAACCCCACAACAACTAGAAACACATAAACATAGACTTGAAACAATAAAAATGTACATATAATGCAAAATAACCACCTTGACATGTTTTAAAAACATAACTTCCACCGTCAATTTTATTTACGAAACCACATTAAAATTTAAAAAACATTTTTCAGAGAGTAACCCCCAGATTCACACACCCAAAACCCCTTTAAAACCCTATTTTATGATAACCACAAATCCTCAACACACTCCCTATTATAATCCACACAACAAAAATATTTCAATAAATCATTTTAGGCACTTATTAAATCATTTCAAAGAACTCTATAAGATTTTACCCATATAATACTTAGGAAATCCACCAGAGAAAAACTCAATAACCATTTTAAACATCCCAAATAAATTTTCAAGACCAAAACATGCTTCTGAAAATTAAAATCCACCTAAAAATTCAATAGGGCTATTTATTAAATAAATAGTATCATAATTTTTGAAAAAACACAAGTTAGAATCAAAATAACCTAACAAAACACGATAATTAAAATGAATAAATTTTCCTAAACATTTTAGGCCACTAAATAACTAGAAATGAAGCTATGAATAGAATTAAATCAACAATCATTTAATTTAATTTCTATGTGAAAAGGGTCCTACCTAAAATGAAAATGAAACTCCCAAAAATTGGTACCCAAACACAAACGCATCTCAAATGCACCAGTGGGATTCTTGAACAAACCTAAAACATCAACATTTGACCATCAATTTTAAGATTAACTTTAAAAATATGGAAACCCTATCATCTAGGGTTTTGGAAAATCAAAAACCCAAAATAAAGAGGAAATAAAAAAGGAAAAATGGGGAAAATGTCACGAGAAGGTATAAATGGGAGGTCAGCCACCGGAGAGAGAAGCGATGTCGATATCATGCCCAAATAAGGTTGTGCCGGCATAGAGGGTTCGCATAGAAGGGCTGACTAGAAAGAGGGGGTCGTGCATCAGGGTTTTCCGATAAGAGGAGGGTTCACCCAAAGGATTTAGGCATATCAAGGGGGGCTCACCGTGGGTCTGGTCATCTGGAGGGAAGAGGGGATACAGATCACCAGTTCTAGCTAGTAATAAGAGACACCTCAGGTCAACAGAGGTGGCCAGAAGGACGAGGCAATGTCAGGTGGAAGGGCCACGAACCAAGGGGTCATGCATGGGGGTAGGGGGTATGCTACAGGGAGGTGGGGAATAATGATCATAAAACCCTAATAATAAGAAATAAAATTTAAAAAAAACAAATATATAAAGAATAAAATTCATAATAAAAGAAAAGATCTTATCAATGAAAATGACAATTTTAATAATTATAAAAATAGAAACAATATTAATAATAATAATAATAATATAACATTAAAATAATTCATAATAATAAATTTATATAACATTAGTTTTAATTGTAATGTTTATATTAATAATAATTCTAATAATAATAACATGATGATAAAAATAAAAATAATAAAAGTATTCATTTCTTTTTCACAATAATAAAATTCATAACAATAAAAAGTTTAAATGAAACAATAAATTATTAAATTTACACATTTTAATTTTTTGAAGATGGATGGTTTGTGTAGTTTCCTTGGTGAAGCCGTGTGGGGTTTCCAAAATTTTCTATGCCCGTGTGCCCAATGACGTCAACCCAAAAGCACACACTTTTTGAAAAAACTCAAAAATATTTTTCTTGATTCAACCTGAAAATCAACAGAAAATTTAAAAACTAATGGAAATAATTAAATAAATTAGTTAGATATGTCTGGGTGTGACACTATTAATTCTTACTTCAATTGTATTTTAAGGGACATTCTATTAAAAATCCTTTTAAAACTCTCTATATTAAATTTCAAAAGTATTATTTTTTTATATTTATATGGAATGAGTGGTTTCTTTTGATTTTCAAGATACATTATTAACATGATAGGTTCCATGGATATTATTTATTTTAGGTTGATCCTATTATAGATCATGATATGATAGGTTGATACCATTATAGCTCATGATATGTTGGGTTGAGCACATTATTGATCAGGATATAACAGGTGATCCCCATTGTACCTCTCCGATGCATTAGGTACTCTAGAGATGGATGCAGACCAAAATATTATCCCATGTATAAGGGTGACAGTTAGAGTTATATGATTAATATTTCCTAATGAAACTACATGACGGTTCTATGAATATGATTTTTTATGATTGCGGGTTTTATTATTTTTTATGTTATCAATAGACTAACACATTCTTTATTTATATCCCATACTAAGTATTATACACATCCCATTTTTTTAAAATGTTTCTCATAGGATATACATATGGTTAAAAGAATTAAGTGAGTCGTGTTATTTGATATGGAGTGTTGTTAAAGAAATCTTGTTTTTATATTTTAATGATTTGTGATTTGAAAAAAATGGATATTCTTTCAGTAGTGTCCTCTTGTATGAATGAGGTATGTTGTGTATGTATGATATCCTAATTCTAAAAAATTATTATCCTGAAATTATCCTCATTCTAAAATAATTTATATTCTTGTGTAAAATTAAATATTACATCATGTTTTAAGGTGAGGTCTTTATAGTTGGTATTAGAGGATGGATTAGATTAATTTAGGGGTTAAGATGATGTTATTAGAATACAATAAATGTTCATTAAAATATGATTAATTTTAAATGTTATGGCATATAAAGATTACTGTGATGCTTCGACTAAGATATGTTAGTTCTGAATGGTTGTCCATAAAAGAATCATAGGTGCTGAAGTCGGAAGGCACAAAGAGGTTGATTTCGGTTTAAATATACTGCCTAAAATGGTTGGAATTGGAATCGAGAAGTTTGTGACAAAAATGTCTCAGTTTACTGAAGAAATAAATGGGGGTGGTATCCATTCTAGAGAGGAACGTGATCTACCATGATGAAACTTCTGTTATGTGGAGCATTTTATTAGGTAACATACTCCATCATTCAGTGGAACTGCTAACCCAGTGATAGTCGAAGGATGGAACAATGTTCTATGAAAGATATTTGGTTTCAGGGGATGTGTGGAACATAAAAAGGTAATAATATCCAAATATCATTTGGATAGTGAATCCGATCAATGGTTTTAATGACTTGCCAATTCTCATTTTCTTGAGAGAACAATGAGTAACTACTAGGCCTTTAACGACATCCCCAAGACACCAAAGGCTGGCAATAAATGTCGAAGGGTTTCAAATACAAGTGGCAGAAGATTTACCCTTTATGGAATAATGGAATAAACCAACCAAACATAAAAAAACATTTACTATATTAAGCATGAACAATTTAATGAAAGTTAAGAAACATCATTTATGTCGAACACATCAATGTACACAACAGCGGATAAAAAACTCAAGACACTCAAAAGACTCAAATACACCCCCATGGCACCACACCAAGCTCCATGCTCCAAGCACCACCCCATAACCCATGAATCACCACGAACCATTAGCAATGAGACACCCTACATGTAATTGTGTCTCGGATTATGACATCTACAAAAGCACCAAAGCGCCAAAGCAGGGGTCAGTATATAACTTAGTAGGTTTTCCCCAATGACTTCATAACTCACGCCACTAGGATAGAAGAGTTATCAACAATTATATAAAACAATATATATAAAACAATTTCTCAAAATAAGTTTATAAATAAATATAAACAAGTTCCCAAAATCGTTCATTACCAAAACAAAACAAGTGAAATTGAAACAAATTTTCCACCAAGATATTTTTCCCGAAAAATAACCAAACAATCTTAACAACCATTTCCCAATATCCCTATGTCAGCATACCCAACCATTTCTCAAACCCATGTAACCAACCATGCATGCGATTTTATGATAATTCCATACTCATGAGCGGTTTCTTGTAGATCTACTAAGTCGTTACAAGGTAATTGTTTCCCATGTGCCATTAATCATTTGGCACCGATCACAAGGTCATATTTTATCCAAGCTCTGTATATGAAATTCTCATGTGTCATTAATCCTTTGGCACCGAGAACAAGGTTATATTTCATCCATAACCTATATAATAAATATGAACACACAACACTTATGCCCAACGATCAAGCCATTATAAACCTTTCAATAAAAACACCTTTTTATTGAAAACTATTTCCATCAAATCCATTTCAATTCCAAACCTTTTCAACTCCAAACCATTTCAATAAAAATATATTTTTATAGAAAACCATTTCTATTGAAAAACAATTTTTCATCAACCATTTGTCATTTCTATAAAATCCATAATTTAAATTCATCATTTTAAATTTAACCCCCTTTTGCACAACTATTCACAAAGATCACGCAATTTCACAAAAACCATTAATCATCAAAATTGAATATTTTCACATTAATTGAAGAATCAATAAAAAAAATTTAATCTAAGAGAATCAATTCTATCAAGTGTATTTGAGAGAGAATATGACTACCTCGATGGTCTTGACTAAACTTTTACAGTAGACGAAGAACACACAAGAATGCGGGTCAATTCTCCAAGAGCGGCCTTAGGTCTCTTATCCTAGAAAGACCAGAACTGAACATTGAAATATTAATAATTCAAAAAAGAATATCTACCCAATATAGGTTCATATCTGAGAATGAATGTAGATCAGAGAAGTAGATCTAAGTAGATCTAAGAAATCATGACAAATCCGTAAAGAATGGTGACATACCTCAAGAATCGGACTCGAAATCACCTAGGGAAGGCTCCAGAATGGCTTCAACTCGTGTGGGAAAGGTTATAAAGCCTTATAGGGAGAGTAATATCGAATTAGGGGCGTTTTGAAGGAAAAAATAAATAAATAGAGAAAAAACGAGCAAGCTCCTAGAAAATAGGATCTAGATTTGACCTATGTGCAAGATTTGACCCCATGGTTTGAGCCAACCATGTATAGATCATGAAACCTTAATTATTGTCCCAAAACTCTTTATAAAACCCCTAATATATCCCATACTTCCCCTTTACCATTTTTATGGAAACACTATTTTTATAGAAACATCACACTTTATGGAAACATCACAAATTATGGAAACAACCAACATTATGTAAATATCCAAATTTATGGAAACAACCAACATTATGGAAATATCAATGTTTAAGGAAACAACCAACATTATGGAAACATCCAAACTAATGGAAACACTCTATATTATGGAAACTCTCTATTTTAGGGAAACACTATTTTATGGAAACTCATTATTTTGTGGAAACTCTCTATTTTTTGGAAACTGTCTATTTTTTGGAAACTCTCTATTTTATGGATACTCTCTATTTTATGAAAAACCTCTATTATAATAAACATAAAATTAAAAAAAACTGAGGAAATGGGTTATGTACCCAAAAACAGGGGTACTACATTCTCCCCGCCATTGGTCTTTCCGTCCTCGGAAAGTAGACATCCCATGCTAGCCAAAAAGTGTTCATGCCACTGCTATTTCATTTCATTCTCATGTTCCCAAGTCTCTCCCTGAATCTGAACATGCTTCCATAAAACATGCACCAGGCTGATGAATTTCACATGCAATACATTCAATTTTCGATCCATTATCCACAATGGAATATGTACCAGTGATGCATCTGGTTCTAGCTCAACTTGATCCCATCTGATCACAAGGTCAGGATCAGGGTGATACTTTTTTAACTGGGATACATGGAACACATTATACACTGAACTAAACCATGATGGTAATGCCAAATGATATTCCACCTCTCCAACCCATTCTTGTATCTCAAAAGGTCCAATGTATCTAGGTGAAAACTTGCCCTGATTCCTAAAACGACGATGTCCAAGCCTTGGAGAGATCCTCAGTAAAGACATGATCAACCACAATAAAAAATGATGGTCTTCGATGGAAATATGCATAATATTTATTATGAATCTGAGATTTCTCCATCCTCTTTCTAGTCAACACGATCCTCTCTATTGTTTCTTGGACAATGCATGGCCCAAATATTATAGTTTCACACGTTTCCACCCAACATAGTGGAGAACGACAAGGACACCCATACAATGCTTCAAACAGAGCCATGTGTATTGAGTCTTGATAGCTATTTTTGTATGATAACTCCACTAAGGGTATATGCTCCTCTCATGAACCACAAAAATCCATTACACAAGACCACAACATGTCTTCCAATGTTTGTATTGTCCGCTCGGATTGCCCATCTGTTTGAAGATGATACGCGGTGCTCATAGTCAACTGAGTTCCCAGGGATTTCTATAATGATTTCCAGAAATGAGATGTGAACCTCATATCCCTATCTGAGACTATTGAAACTAGTAGACCATTCTTCTTTACCACTTCTTGGATATATATTTATGAATGATCCTACACTATATGAGTTTCACGAATCGGGATGAAATGGGCCGACTTGTTTAGAATATCCATTATCACCCAAATGGAATCATGTTTCCAGACTGTTCTTGGAAGACATATAACAAAAAACATTTCTATTTGATCCCATTTCCACACTGGGATGGGCAATGATTGTAATAAACCAGCTGGTCTCTCATGCTCTGTTATAACCTGCTGACATGTTAAGCACTGTGAGATGAACTCGACCACCATCATTTTAATTCCGCTCCACCAAAATTATTCCTTCAATGCCTTATACATATTCTGCATACCTGGATGTACAACCCATAATGAATGGTGGTAAGCATGAAGTAGTTGTTCTTAACAAACCAAATGTATGACCATCCGATCTCTGTAACACAAAACTGAACCTCCATCAAGTTTCCAACCATCGATGGTCTCCACACCATTGAGTTTTGAACATAAAACTAGACATTCTGCATCAGACGTTTGTGCATCTTCGATCATTTTTACTAAATCAGGAAGAAGCATAGTAGAAAATAAAATCGCTACATCACCTTGGTCTTCACATTCCACATTCATGTTAGCTAAAACCGACATCAACTACCATTCATCTGGAGTATCTTTCACCAAAAAAGTATATCACTTTCTACTCAATGCATCAGCCACTAAATTTTCATTACCCGGTGTGTACATCAAGTAAAAGTCATACATTTGGAGATAATCCATCCACCTCTTTTTCCTAGAATTCAAATCTTTCTGTGAGAAAATATGTTTCATGCTTCTGTGATCTATAAACACAAGAAAATTTCTCACAAAAGAGATAATTCCTCCATGTTTTGAAAGCATGGATGACTGTAGCTAACTCCAAATCATGTGTTAGGTAATTCTTCTCATGCACCCTCAACTGCCTTGAACCATAAGCCACCACATGATCTCTTTTCATGAGAACACAACCCATCCCTACTTCTGAAGCATCACAATACACCTCATACCAATGTCCTGATTCTGGAAAGATCAAGATATGTGTTGATGTATGTCGAACATTTAGTTCCTCTAAAGACTTACGACATTCCTTCATCCATTGGAATGAAGAATTATTCTCTGTCAGTTATTTCATAGGTTAAGTTAGTCATGATAAATCATGCACAAAGTGTCTTTAGTAACTAGCTAAACGAAGAAAACTTCATAACTCAAACACATTCATCGGTGGTTGCCAAGACATAAGAGCTTCTATCTTTTCATGATCAACAGAAATGCCTTTCTCAAAAATTACATTGCCAAGGAAACATACCTCCTGTATCCAAAATTCACACTTTGAAAATTTGGCATACAAACAATGATCTCTCAAGATTTGTAACACAGTGTCCAGGTGAACCTCATGATAAGCCCTTTTCATTGAGTAGAAGAAAATGTCATCCAAAAAAACATTAATAAAAGAATCTAGATATTGTTGAAATATCTGATTCATTAGTTCCATGAATATTGTTGGTGCATTCTTTAGACGGAAAGGCATTACAACATATTCATACTCTCCATATCTACTTCTGAAAGGCGACTTTGGAATATCCTCTTTCCATCTACCTTCTTTATGAACAAATCACTGCTGCCCATGGACACATACTTGGTCGAATGAAACACTTGCTATCTAGGTCCTATAACTGTACATTCAATTCCAGTAACTCTATTGGTTCCATCCTATATGATGGAAGGGAAATAGAACTGGTACCCAGAAGGATATCGATCGTTAACTCCACTTCCCATTGAGGTGGTAGCGCTGAGAAGTTCTTGGGAAAGACATCTGGAAATTAATCCACAACAGCTGCAAGAATATTTTCCTCGATCTCTTTTATTGATTCCAAAGTTAATATTTCCAATTGGTAAGATATTGACCCCACCATTGGTTCCAACAAGCACTTTTCACAATTCTTCACAATCCCCTCTCCTCTAAAGAGATGCTCGATACCGTCCTCAGTCATGAAACTAACTGTTCTCCTATAATAGTAGATTTGATCATTGAACGTTTTCATCAAATCCATACCTAGTATTACATCATAGACATCCATATACAACATCGATAAGTCCCATTATAACACTGCTCCATCAACAATTATAGCACAATCTCTACACACAAAGGCTTGATATTCTCTTTCACCAAGATGAGTTTGCAGTTTCAAAATAGAAGGCATCAATTCCAGTTTTAAACATAGAAAGTCAACAACATGAGAAGAAATAAAGGAATGTGATTCACCAGTATCAAACAATAGTTGAAAAAATGTATAATTCAACAGAGTCGTACCTCTTACTGTAGGTAGTCCAGCCTGATCATCGTCAATCATTTTCTCATCTCCATACATTTTCTTCTTCACTATATTTTTCATTTTATTTCCTTGTTGAGGTTGCCCTGGTTGAGGAGTCATGGTGTTTCTAGAATCACCATGGCTATCTCTTCTCTGTTTAAAATAATGATTCTACTATCCTCATCTAATCGAGCATATGATGATTGCAATAACTGTGAAGTGGCTCGAGCACCTAACATTGAAGCACATTGACAATAGCGCTAAAGATGTCCCATATTGTTACAATTATGACATGCTATAGGTTGTTCCATACAATCTCTCTTTACGCGGTCAAGTGAACCACATTAAAAACTACATGTACTGATCTTGGGTCATGGAGGAAGGTTTTCTAATCCAGCATTCAGGTTTTCAGTTCCACTTGCACCATGGAAATGTGTGTCCCTTTTCTTCTTTTTCCCATCAGTTGAGTTCCCACCATTTCCTGTAGGTATTATCATGCCTCCTCCCAAAGTTCCTAAGATATCATATTCAGCCACAGTCTCTTTTTTCACCATCTCTGTATATTCTGTAATACAAATTACTGCAATATTTGATCGAATATCTTGTCGTAGCCCTGATTCGAATATGTGTTCCTTCAAAGAGGCACTTACCGAAACTTCTAGTGTAAAACATACTATGTTCATGATCTTAGTCACATACTCTGTGACAGAGATAAAATATTGTTTCAAGCTGAATAATTTTTTCGTTTTCTAGATCATGAACGTGCGGGGTAGAATTGTCTGTTGAACAATTGCTAAAAATCC
This sequence comes from Viscum album, assembly GCA_963277665.1. Taxonomy (NCBI): domain Eukaryota; kingdom Viridiplantae; phylum Streptophyta; class Magnoliopsida; order Santalales; family Viscaceae; genus Viscum; species Viscum album. Next base: position 1,270,826,510 of record OY728160.1, read on the forward strand.
TCCCATCTATGTCCTTCAACCAATTTATCCTACACCACTAAATCCCACCTCTGACGTGCAAGATCATCGAGTGAATATGTCGCCAGTTTTACCTTTTGCCTTATTGGTGTGGCGATGAAGTCAAAGATATGATTCATCCTACATAGACACACCTCTACCTTCTCGGGTTCGAAATAACCCCAGAAATTAGGTGGATTCTACTTCATGAGTTGGATGGTATGATCCACACGTCGTGGCTCATTTCTCCAGTTCCTTGGGTCCACAACATGAAAATCTTGTACAATACTCTGAACCAGCTCTTGGTTCACATGTGGTTCATGTGAAACCACATTCTCCGCAGCTTCTTAGGGTTGGTTTCAACGATGCATACCAAGTGCCATTTTCTATGCTAACAACAAACTCCATTAATCTCACTCTCTATACATTCTGGGCTTAGTATTTCAAATTCTATCACATCAACTATCAGAACAATGTTTTCCAAAACATCCTTTTTCTTATGTTCAACTATTTTTTAAACCACTTCACATGCTTTTTAAAATTAAACCATTTTCAAAATATGATAGTCATTCACTTTTTCATATTCATTCATTTGAGAACCAATTCCATACTGTTCAAAAATGATCATTTCTTGAAATGATGTATGCACTACCTGTGGGAAGTCATTCCTCTATAATGCATGTCATGCTCATCTCATTGGTTAAACCCATGACAATGAGATTTAAAAATCCAAGAAATGTCTCAAAACACATATTTACCCAACTCCCTAGTATCTCGAATTTCATCATCAAAGGGATAGCTACGTCCTTTTATGCTATACATTTCATGTTCCGACAATCCTACTCCTTTTTGAGATTCCCACCCAAGGAATAGACAAGAAGGGATTTCGTCTCCAAAACTAGAAACATTGATGACTACTTGTTAGCAAAATATTGAACAAGCTGATACCATTTGTAATGACTCACCAATTCTCATTGGCTTGAGAGCATAACGAGTCATTAATATGCCTTAAGCGACATCCCCAATATACCAAAGGCTAGCAATAAATGCTGAAGGGTTTCAAATAATAGGGGCGCATGATTTAAACATTATGGAATAACCCAATGAACCAAACAACCATAACCTAATATTTGCTATTGGATGCATGAATAATTGAAGGACAACTAAGCAACTTCATTTAAGTCAAACACATCAAATTACATAACAACGGATAAACAACTCAAGACTCTCAAAAGATACCAAGACAACCTCCATGGCTCCACACCAACATTCATTCTCCAAGAACCACCACATCACCCAAGAATCACCATGAACCACTAGCAATGAGATTCATTACCTTTACCTGTGTCTCGAAATACGATAACTGCAAAAGCACCAAAGTGCCAAAGTAGGGGTGAGTATAAAACTCAGTAGGTTTTCACCAACGACTTCCCTAATCATGTCAGAAATATAGAAGAGTTATCAAAAATTATATAAAACAATATATATATATAACATTTTATCAAAATAATATTATAAATAATTTTAAACAAGTTTCCAAAACAGTTTATTACCAAAACCAAACAAGTGCAATTTAAACAAATTTTCCAGTATGATATTTTTCCTGACAAATAAAAAAAAATATTTACAACCATTTCCCAATATCCCTATATCAGCCTACCCAACCATTTCTAAACCCCATGTAACAAACCATGCATGCTACATTATGAAAGGTTCATACTCATGAGTGGTTTCTTTTGAATCTACCAAGTTGTCACAAGGAAATTGTTTCCTATGTGCCATTAATCATTTGGCACCGAGCACAAGGTCATATTTCAACAAAGCCCCGTATATGAAATTCTCACGAGCCATTAAACCATTGGCACTGAGAATAAGGTCATATTTCAACCATGGCCCATATATGAAATATGAACACAAAACACATATACACAACGATCAATCCAAAATAATCAATTTAAAAATAACACCTTTTTATTGAAAAATATTTCTGTCAAATCCATTTCAATGACAAATCATTTCAACTCCTAACCATTTAAATAAAAATAAATTTTTATTGAAAACAATTTCAAGTGAAAAACCACTTTTTCATCAACAATTTAACAATTATAGAAAATCCATAATTTAAAATCATTATTTTAAATTAAACTCCCATTCCCACAACTATTCACCTAGATCACGCAATTTCAAAAAACCCATAAATCATCACAAATGAATATTTTTTCATGCATTTAACAATAAATAAACCAATTTGAATCTAAGACAATAAATTCTATCAAAATGAGTTGAGAGAGAAGACACCTACCTTGATGGTCATGACAAAACATTAACAGAAGATGAAGAACGCACAAGAAAGCTATTCGATTATCTAAGAGCGGCCTTAGATCTCTTATCCTACTGAGATAACGACTCAAAATTGAAATATTTGGCATCCAAAAATATATATCCACCCACTATATGTTCATATCTAAGAAATAATGGAGATCACAGAAGTAGATCTATGTACATCTAGAAATCCTGAAAAATCCGTAAAGAATGGTTACATACCTCAAGAATCAGACTCGAAATCACCAAGGAAAGCCTCTAGAATGGCTTCAAATCAACTGATATGGGTTATCCATCCATCGAGGGAGAGTAATATCGAATTAGTGGCATTTTGAAGCCAAAACGAAATAAATAGAGAAATAACAAGCAATATCTTAGAAAATAAGATCTATATTTGACCTCTGTGCAAGATTTGACCACACGGTTTGTGACAACCGTGTATGGATTGTGAAACTTTAATTATTTTCCAAAAACTACTTATGAAACCCCCAAACTCTCCCATTCTTCCCCATTAACCTTTTTATGGAAACACATTTTTTATGGAAACATCACACTTTATGGAAACATCCCAAAATATGGAAACAACCAACATTATGGAAATATCTAAATTTATGGAAACAACAAACATTATGGAAACATCCAAACTAATAGAAACACCCTATATTATGTAAACGCTCTATTTTATGGAAACAATCTATTTTATGGAAACTCTCTGTTTTATGGAAACTCTCTATTTTATGGAAAATATCTATTTTAATACAATCCAAATTAAAAAAAATGTGTGGAAAGGGTTTATGTACCCAAAACTGGGGGTACTACAATGGTGGTCTCTTGTTAAGAATATTATAGAAATAGATTATCTTGCCAGTCTCGAATGGGATGATTTTAAGAGTCTTATTCTAGAAAAATATATTCCCAAATGTATTTATCTCAGAATGGAGGAAAAACTCTTGAAACTGGAGTAGAAGGATGGTCATTCTATGGAAACATATGAAGTCACTTTTACATGACCCGCGAGGTATGTTCCATATTTTACTCAGTATTTTTATGGTAAAATTTTGATATTTTACTCTAGTTTGAAACCGTTTTTTAGAATATCTTTGGCTTCACAATAGTTTAAAAGATATGAGAAGCCGGTTCATTATGATGAAAAATTTGATATTGAGTTTTATGACACATATATGCCTCGTGATGAAAAGAATATGAAGCGTTTGGGTTGGCAGGAAATGTGGAAGAACTCGTCAATGATTTCTGGAGGTAAGGAATGAATTCCCCTTCTTGTGAAAAGTGTGGAAAATGGAATCCTAGTGAATGATTTGTAAATTATCATAAATGATATCGATGTGGAAATTTTCAACATCTGTTTGGTGAGTGCAAGGAAAAAGATCTGAAAATTAATGAGAAGCTATTGATGAGTTGCATTAACTTTATGAAATCAGGTAATTTTTATAATGTTTGTCTGAAGCTAGTTACTCAGGTAGGGAATAAAAAATAATGGAATTCTATAGGATTGGTAAAATCATTTGAAACCACTTCACTAGTCGATGAGATGTCAAATGAGGTGGTATCAGGTACATTTCTTATTTTTATAGATTTTAAAAATGTTTTGATTGATTCAGGGTCTACACTTTCCTTCATTTCTGATAACGTTTTGGAAAAATATGGAATTCAACCTCAAGAAATGAAACCAAATCTCATGATAAAAACACCTGGAGGAAATATTGTGGAAAAAATAAATAATTATAATCTACCAATCATTTTCTATGGAAACAGTTTACCTGAAACCCATGTTTTTTTGCCTCTAGAAGAGTTTGATGTTATCCTCGGAATGGGTTGGCTTTCTTTTCATCATGTTAAGATAGATTTTAGCGAAAAAGATGTTATTTTTCAAATATGCTTTCAGTTTGTGTAAAATATTGAACCCATACAATTAATAACATATCACGAGGCTAAGAATGTAACCCACCAACCCCAGTTACCCAGAGTCAGTGCATTATTATAATACATTGGCATGATTACAAGGAATCAAGTCCCGAAGGACCGATCAGTTTAGCAGTTTTGGAAAATCGATTACATAAATGAATGTCACGTTACACTACATAACATACAAAACAACATAAATTATCCTTTATGAACGCCATTATTACCTAGTCTTAACCCTGCATATCAATCACAATACACTTCTAGGAATCCTGGTTAAAATAATGCATAGTAAGGGGTGAGCTCAGATGCTTAGTAAGGATAACAATACAGCTGAAACATTAATAAATAATAATAAACATTTAAGGAAATGTATAACTAATTCAAAAATCCTTTTAAACTTTAACTTCATCAAAATATGGAAAAAATAAAATGAAGTAATGCCATTTACTTATTCACATGGATATTCTACTAGTCGAATAATCACATGCAATATCAATAACCACTTTTATAATGATGGAATGCATAATGCCAGACAATCATAACCACATAGTCAAGACCTCATGCCAAGACTAAAAATAAGATTTTTTCAAGGCCTTGTGGCAAGAAACTAGTTTGTCTCACCATACCTACCGATGCATCGAGGAGCTATAGCGGGCTCCACCCATCTTTTACTATGTCTAATGCATTCCTCATATGGAAAGGTCTTAACATAACATAAACATTCGTATTAAAACTAGCATACAAAATGTCAATAAGATACCCATAAACCATGAATGGTATAAAATTAACACATCCACAGTCAAACATATCAAAAAACCTTCAACACAATATGGAAGATTTGTATCAGGATAAATTAACTACAAAACAAGTTTAAAATCCATTAAAGGATTTTAACATAGAAGAAAATTATTTTAAAACACTTTGAGAGAAATACCCATTTTTCATGAAAACATTTAAAAGTCACACAATTTATAAAAGAAGTCATTTAAAGACATTTTTGAATCAATGTGTCCCATACCACTTTGAATCTTTTGAAAGGAATTATCATTTTAAAAACATTCATGTCCATATAAATAAATCCTTAAACCCCATTTTGAAGACATGGACATTAATGAGAAAGATTTAGAAGAATAAATATTAAAAACATATGAAATGGTGTTTTAGTAAAAAAATCCCCTTAAAAAAATACCTTCGAAAACTCTTTCATAAAACATGGACATGGATAATAAATATGTCCCAGTAGATACTTACATAAAAAAACCTCAGATAATAAAGAGATTGTTAAATTAACCCTTGCCAATATGGTAATTTACGAATCATAGCACCCATGAAAGAGGTAACATACAATGAATATATAAATACACATAAATTAATGTTTATTACAGAAATAATAAAATTATGGGAAGTACATACACCACACAAAAGATAATAGTGGCAATATGGCATGAATCTCACAGGAATAAGGAGTGAGATGAAAACCCCTTACCTCATGTCTGACTTGACCCGTTCATTCTTTAACATCCGGAATAATAAACTAAAGTTAATTTCTACTTGAATAAGAACCTTTTTCAAGTTTTTTTTCATTTTATATCACTTATTACAGTGTTATAAACATTATGTAATCATTTAAGTTAATAACGATCGTTTTGTCGATATTTGGCACTTGAGTAAAAAATGAACACCTTATAGTTACAAGATGTTCACATGGTCAAAAGATCATTATATCTAGAATTATATTCATGATGTAGATATCATATATATCATATATATCATTTATATCATATATATCTTATATATACATGTATTTATAATATTATATATCATTTTGGGGTAAGAATGAAATGTATCGTTCATGGAGACGGTAAGATGTACGCACGCATGAACGATACATTCAATTCTATTTCTTATTTTAATGTACTTAAAACATAATGATACATAGGTATATTATAATTCCAGTATAATAAACAATATAATATCATTAACTCCATCCTCTATATATCCCAAATATGGTATTAACGAGTCATATCACTCTGAGGTGGTGGTACTCCGCACTTCCTCAAATGAAATTATCGTGTTTACTCATAATGGAAACCATTAAGGTATGCTATAATGAAAAATACAAAAGAATGAAGAAAACACAAACATAATATATATCACATATAAATATAGTTCCATCATAATGTCCACCATGAGAGGCGGTAGGATGTAATTGAACAATCATCTTTTCGTGAGGCGTTAGTTTTCCATCCATAGAAACAGTATGGTCTTCACCCATTAAATGGAGGTGTTTGTAAGTGTAATTAAAATAAATCTCACAACAACATACTAGTATATTTTGGATACTGGTGTTTTTTTAAAATAAAGTAATAGAAAGAGTTTAGGGGTTGTAGGATTAAAATAAATGAAAAGAAATTAAGAGAAATTGTTAACTTTAATTTGGGTAACTTCCATTGGTTTGGATGAAAAAGACTCCTTGAAGTGCATTCTACTTAATGTAAGGCTTCTAAGAGGATGATAGGGATGTAGGGTGAATAATTGGCCAGAGTTTGGACGAGCCTAAAGTCTTGAGAGGTGTGACTAAATGGTTAGAAGTGGTCCCCTTTTATATGGGGGACGAGGGGCTCTTTAGGAATGTGTGAAAATATTATTTTATTATATAATGATATTCGGTTTCATAAGGTCCAAAAATCATTAGAGTCGAAGATAAGATGACTCATGGTCGATATAAAATCAACTAATAAGAATTGGACATGTTTTTTATATTATTTTAATATTTATAATCTAATTGATTTAATTCATTTATTAATTAGGTTAATACTGCATCATTATATTGTCCTAAATAATTTAATATAATCGATGTCTAAAAATTATAAAAAAATACGATGATATAGGAAATCTTTTTAGATTTCCAATTAAAATTTATAGTAAAAAATATTACTTATATAACACCATATAAAAATTAATTACTAAAATGTTTTTTTTATGTTAATTTTCCCTTTACATTAAATTAATTAATCTAAAGTGTCATTATCATTCATAAGTGGCTCCATGGGGTCCCAAAATCGACCCAAAGATGCCCATGGTCGTCCATTACTCATCCAATAAGGTTACGACATGTGTTAATGTAATTTTTAATTTTAAAAATATTCTTTTTTACCTTGAGTTACCCTATTTATCTTTAACTACGGTAAATAATAGAGAAAAGTTACTATTCATCAAAAATTATTGTTATCTTATAGAACCCCATTTTACTCCTTGATATTAACCGTGTCTCTTGTATTTCCTATATTCAACTCACTGAAGTGGTGAAATTATGTTTTATGTGAATTTTCAAATTCTCTTAGGAGGTGGGTAAAAGAGGCTGAAAAGTTCGATAATTTTTTTTATATAAAATTGTTAGAAACTGACACCAATGAATTAAAATGACCTTATATAATTATTATGTATCTATTTTAGAATAATTTATTTTAAATAAATTAAATAATTATTTAAATAAAAATTCGGTTTTAAACTGTAACTTAGTGTTTTTCACTATTCATCAAAAATTGAATGTTTTCAGAAAAATACAGAAAATTCACCCTAAGATAATTTTTGATATTCCAAATTCAAAAATGAAGTCTATTTTACCAAATTCAAAACATAGAAGTTTCATTTATTTATTTAAAATTAATTCCCATTGTCAAAACCCAAAGGCGTATTTTTAAAAAAAAAAATATCTATCAAAAGATTGACACATGTTTATATCAAATTTCAATGTAAAATTACTTAAAATGACCATCATTGGATTAAATGTTAAAAATATAATCTATTTATAATTCCAAACCATTAAAATTTATAATTTAACACTATAAATTATTTTGATTAAAAAAGTTGTTTTTAATTAAAATATAGTATTATTCACTATTCACCCAAATAAGAAATTTATTAGAAAAACACCAAAAATTTATTGCAACTAAATTATTTTGTACTGATTCAAAAGAAGAAAATTATTTTGTAAAATTGAATATATAAATTTTTCAAATATGGGATGTAACGCCCCGACCCCAGCTACCCAGAGTCGGTGCATTACTTCGTAACATTGCCATGATCACAAAAGATCAAGTCTCGAAAGACCGATTAGATTAGTAGCCTTGGAAACACTAGATACATTCATAAATCTTATATTACATCATAAAGTGAAAAACTAAAATAACAAAGTCTCCATAGTCCACACTCATATCCTCTTCTGACAATCCCTGCAGGTCATTCATAAAATACTTCTTCACATCCTGGAAAATATTAAAACATTGAAAGGGGTGAGCTCAGATGCTCAGTAAGGATAACAATATTGCGGAAGCATTCATAAATAATCATTAACATTTAATTCAATGTATAACTAAAACAAAAACCTTTTTAAACATGAACTTCAGAATAATATGGAAAAAGTAAAATGAGATAATGCCATTTACTTACTCACATGGATATTCTACTAGTCGAATGATCACATTCAATATCAATAACCACTTTCATAATGAGGGAATGTATAATGCCAGACATTCTGAAACATTTTGTCATGGCCTCGTCCAAGACGTCTAAAATGATTAAGGCCTCGGCCAAAACCTTAAATCAAATTGGGAAAGGGCCTCGGCCAATTCCACATCTAGTTGTCTCATGAGACCTACCGATGCATCGGAGAGCTATAGCGGGCTCCACCTGTCACTTATTAAGTCCAATACATTCCTCATATGAATAGGTTTAAACATATCATAAACCATAACATAATCGTATCACATAAAACATGCATAAATGAAAACATAACATTTCCACATTTCAATCACAAGATATCAATACAACACATTGATATAATAAAAACGCTTTCAAAACCATTTTCAATTCCAAAATAAAAGAAAGTTAAAACATTGTATTTATTTTTCATCAAAAGATATGATGGCTTGTAGAGGAAGCCGAAACTCAGATAATGGTCATGGCGGTGGAGAAGTCATTGTCGCCGCATATGTACGGAAATAAAAACATTCCCTTTTTGTCGTTTAGTAAAACGCTTCGTATAAAAAGATTCCTTTTGAATAAACGTAAAAGTCAACGGGGTTTATACACTGTACAAAAGAAATTTGTGTATAAAAAAATATGCCTCAATGAATGGATATTGAGATGAAGTACCTTAAAAATATCATTTTTAAATAAAATATATCTATTATGTGTATTCACTATATGTACACATAAAGAAAGTATAAATACAATATACGACATAATAATATCATGACATAATTTGAAAGTAGGAGATTAACCCAAAAAATAGAAGTTGGGTTATGAAATTCCCTTACAAAGATCATATTTATAAAATAAAATAAATCTATTATGTGTATTCACTATAAGTACAGATACATATTGTAAAAATACAAGATAGTACATAATAATATCATGACATAATTTGAAAGTAGGAGATTAACCCAAAGAATGGAAATTGGGTTAAGAAGTTCCCTTACCTCGTGTCTGACTTGACTCAACCGTTCTTTAACCTCCTGAATAATAAAATAGAGTTAATATATACCTTATTAAGAACCATTTTCAATTTCATTATCCTTATTATATCACTTATTACAATGATATGAACATTATGTAATTATTTAAGTTAATACCGGTCCTTTTGTCGATCTTTGGTACTTGAGTCAACAATAAACTTCTTATAATTACAAGTTGTTTATGTGGTAGAATATCCATTATCTCCAGAATTATATTAATGATTTAGATGTCATATAAATCTTATATATCCAGTATATAAATTCATTTATAATATTACGTAACATTTAGAGGTAAGAAATGAAATGCACCGTTCATGGAGACGGTAAGCCGTACGTACGCATGAACGCTACTTTCATTTCAATTTCATATTTAATGGAACGAAATCATAATGATATAAATGTATAATATAATTACAGTATAATATAGTGTATAATACCATTTACTCCATCCTTTATACATCCCACATATGGCATTAACGATTCAAATCACTTTGAGGGGGCGGTAGTCCGCACTTCCTAAAATGAAATTATCGCGTTTTACCCATAATGGAAATCATAAAGTATGCCACAAATGAGAAATACAGAAGAATAAGTAAAACATAAACATATTATATATCATATATAAAAATAGTGACATCTTAATGGCCACCTTTTAAGGTGTTATATGAGTGTTGAACAATCATCGTTTCGTGAGGCAGAAATTCGCCATCCACAGAAACCGTATGTTCTTTAACCGTTAGATGTAGGTGTGTATAAGTGTAGCTCGAATCCTTCTTATAAAAACATCCTAGTACATTGAGTATACTGTTTTTGTTAAAAAAGAAATGAATAAAAAAGAGTTTAGGGTGTTGGAGAAGAAAAATAAAACAAAACAACATTAGAAAAGACATTACCTCAAAATCGGATAACTCTTTTTGATTTGAGCCAAAGGCTTCCTTGGGAAGAGTTCTTACCAAAGTGAGGCTTCTAGGAGTAAGGGAGGGAAGTTGGAAGAGTATTTGGGCCGAGGTTGGCCGAGCCAAATGGCTTGAGAGTGTGAATAAGGTGGGAGTGGTGGGGGCCTTTTATAAGTGGAGAGGAGGGGCACTTTTGGAAAGTAATGAAAAGTCACATTTTTATAAAATGAGTTTCTGATTTTGGAGGTCCCAAACTTATATAATTCAAAGATAAGGTGATAATGGTTAGAAATATCCTCATACAATAGGTTTTTGGACATGTGTTGGTCTTAGATATTACATTATCATTCCATTTTATTTAAATCGTTAAATAATGAGGTCATCGCTGCATCATCATGATGTCGTAGATAATTTAATTTATTTAATGTCTACAAATTATAAAAAAATACTATGATGTAAGAAATATTTTTAGATTTCTAATGAATATTTATAGTCAAAATTGGGACTTGTTTAACCCCACATAAAAACTGTTTTAGTAGAACGACTCATGTTTGTGTCAATTTAATTTTAACATTAAATAAATATATATTAATGTCATTTTCCAACCAAAGTGGCTCCATGGGGTCCCCAAGTTGACCCATGGGTTGTCTTGGTCGGCCATGACTCATCCAATAGTAGTAGGACAAGTGTCAAGCTCATCTCATATTATTAAAACATTATTTTTCCCTTAAACTACACTAATTACCTCTAATCGCAATTAAGAACTTAAAAGTTACTATTCATCAAAAAATTATTTTAATCTCATTGAACCACATTTTACTTCTTAATGACAACCATGTATGTCAGATTTTTGAAAATCAAATCACATAAGTGGTAATATTTCATTAAATCGAAAAATCAGTTATTTAACTACCACTTATTGGTTTCAATATTCATCAAAAATTGATGTTTTTCAGAATAATGCCAAAATTTCACCCTAAGCTATAATTGATATTCCGAATTCAAAAATGATGTCTATTTTACAAAATTCCAAACATATAAGTTGCATTAGTTAATTTTATAATTAATTCCCGTTGTCACAACAAATAGCGTGTTTTTAGAAAACAATTTATATCAAAAGATTGGCAATTGTTTATGTCCATTTTCAATGTTAAATTAATTCTAATGACCACCATTGGATAAAATGATAAAAATATATTCTAATTATACTTTAAAATCACTAAATAGTATAATTTATCACTATAAATTATTTTGATTAAAAAAGTTGTTTTTAAGTATTTTTCACTATTCAAAAAAAATTAGAAGTTCTCAGAAAAATACCAAAAATTCAACATAGGCTAATTTCGATATTCCGAATCCAAAAATGAAGTCCATTTTGAAATTTAAAATTTCTATAATTTTAAAAAGTGGTTATTACTATACATAATGGCTACTTTGATTAGTCGCGGTGTTTTAGAACTCGAAGTTGCGTACAATGCAAGCCATTGCATTATTGAATGAGAAGTGTATCGTGGAAGCTCGGGGTGTTACATTCTCCCCTCCTTCAATAAATTGCGTCCTCGTAATTTGAAATTTTTTCTTTGAAATTAAAAGGTTGAAAAGATAAAATACCTTTGTGGAAAACCCACATCGGAAATAAGATTAATTAAATTTAGCCTTAATAAGAGGGAAATGGAAATAAGAAAGTCACCACCAAATTATGATCTCGATAAGGAGAACATTGGTGGAAATTAGAGACATATAATTGGAGGAAAAACATAAATATTTGTAGGGAGTGATTGATTTCATCAATCACAATCAACTGTCAAATTGAGGGCCTCAAAGCCTTCAATCTATGTTGATTTAAAATATCATCAGTTCAACAAGACATAAGGTATTAGGATAACACATTTTTTTGTTTTAATATCCCTTTACTAAAGTTTAAGAATTAATTTATTCATTGAATAAGAGATAGGTATATATATATTTATGCTTGACAATTAGAGTTTCAACCTTCAACTCATCTTTCACTCAAAAAGATAATAGAACTCAAAAATATTATACTTATCCTAATTGTATAAGGTTCCAAATGTAAACACATACCATTTAGATTAGTAAAATTATTTTGTAATAACCAGGGACTTCCTGTAGGCTAGTGGTAGGAAATAAAGGCTTGTCGCACTATGATTGTGGATTCGATCCTACAGCTTTGTCCGACGCGACGGGTTATGCCCCACCCTGCAGGTTGTCCTTTTCCTAAAACTATAGTATTATAATATTCCAAAAATAATCTTCATAAATTTTTTTAACCCTAAACAATACTATCCAAAGATCAACTTAATCCACTCCAACCTTCATAGTTATCCAAATTACCTCTCTCCAGACTTTCTCTAAAAGGTCTCTTAATTCCAAAGTCAATTTATCAGATTCCCCAAACAAAGTAAAGTTTCTCTTATTGTCACATACTAAAAATATAATTACCTTCATCATATTAAAACCTTACTGAAATCAACATGTACTGCAGTACAATCCTTATATATATATATCACATTATTCTAATAACCTGAATATAATTCATGAGTCCAAAAGCACCAATACATTAGTTATTCTGATTCAACTGTAGTAACAACATAAGATTGTCCTTGATCCCTTGGCCTTATCTGAGGTAAGTTTCCCTGACACTTAGGACATTCATTTGCATAATGACCCATTTCTCTACAATTGTAGCATTCAACTTTGATAGCCTCTTTCTTTCCCTTACAATCACGAGCCTGGTGACCCTTTTCTCCACATTTATAACAAACTCCCATTCCATTTAGGCAAGTACCAGGGTGAGTCTTCCCACAATTATCACATAATGGAAAATCCTTCTTTCCCTTTTTCCATTTATCTGTCTCTTATTCCACCGTTCTCTTCTTCTCTTGCTTTACTTTGTTGTCATAAGACTTAGAGAATTCCTTTTCTGTCTTGATAGCAGACGAGTTCGTATGATGAGAAGGATTGTGATACTAAAGCTCGACGGATAAATGGTTTTAACCCATCAAAGAAACAATCAATCTTACTCCTTGGGTTACGTATATAATCGGCAGCGTCCCTCGCAAACCTTATAAAGTTAGCCTCAGACTTTGCGACATTCTCATCCTCCTTCTACCTGAGACTCAGAAATTGTCTTTCCATATCTGCTTGATGGTCACGAGGAAAGTATTTTTCTAATAAAATCTCATTGAACTCCCTACATTACATATTCGATACGTCATCATCTTCCTTTGTGTTTTGAATCAGTGACCACCACTGATCGGCATCTCCAGTGAGGCGGTAAACTGCCATGACAACCTTCTCCCTTTCGCTACTCCCCAAGGAATGGAATATTTTCTCTAAGGAGTTTATCCATTGCTCAGCAAATAACGGATTTGTACCCCCATTAAATGTTGGTGGTTGTTGCCTCATGAAACGGTCTAGCATTGATCCTCCACGTTGCGGATCAGGGTGCTCCATACGAGTAAGGTTATTATTCATAACCTGCGTGAGTTGTCCCAGTACGGTGAGAAGCTGATCAGCACCAGTTGTATCACTAGCTCCAACATAATTATCTTGAGCAGGAGGGAAATCCCTACACGGAGTGCATGCATTGGTACGGTTTCCATTCCTTCCACTAGGCTCCATTTCTAAACAATGGCATAAACTAGATTAGTTTATGAAATAAAATACATAATTACATATTTGTAAAAAACTTTACATAAATTGAACTATTTATGGATATAATCCATAATCATAAAAAGTAATGTTTTCTTTTGAGGAAGTATATACTCATAACCCTTCATAGTGGTTTGTAAAGAAAATGAGAATTATCCTAAGCATATCCCCCGGGTGTGTCGTAACCAAGAGTGCAGCAAGGCCCATAGTCATGCACCAGTTCTCGTTCGAGTCTAGCTCAAAACGGTGTTTTCGGGTTTTACCCCTAGGTACATCTGTGCCAGATCCGCCTCTACCTGCTCGTATCCAGAAAGGGATGTATTGCTCGGAAAACTCACAAAATCTCTATAATACCAAAATTCTAGGAAGTTTTTCTATACTAATCCTCAAAGTCTATCTTCGGGCTATGTGCTCTAATCAGAGTTTATCTAAATCTACCTTCCAAGGTTAGTACAAAACTGCCTCTGATACCAACTGTAACGCCCCGACCCCAGCTACCCAGAGTCGGTGCATTAATTCGTAACATTGGCATGATCACAAAAGATCAAGTCTCAAAAGACCGATTAGTTTAGTAGCCTTGGAAACACTAGATACATTCATAAATCTTATATTACATCATAAAGTGAAAAACTAAAATAACAAAGTCTCCATAGTCCACACTCATATCCTCTTCTGACAATCCATGCAGGTCATTCATAAAATACTTCTTCACATCCTGGAAAATATTAAAACATTGAAAGGGGTGAGCTCAGATGCTCATTAAGGATAACAATATTGCGGAAGCATTCATAAATAACCATTAACATTTAAGGCAATGTATTACTAAAACAAAAGCCTTTTTAAACTTGAACATCAGCATAATATGGAAAAAGTAAAATGAGATAATGCCATTTACTTACTCACATGGATATTCTACTAGTCGAATGATCACATGCAATATCAATAACCTCTTTAATAATGAGGGAATGTATAATGCCAGACATTCTGAAACATTTTTTCAAGGCCTCGACCAAGACGTCTAAAATGATTAAGGCCTCGGCCAAAACCATAAATAAAATTGGGAAAGGGCCTCGGCCAATTCCACATCTAGTTGTCTCATGAGACCTACCGATGCATCGAGGAGCTATAGCGGGCTCAACCCGTCACTTATTAAGTCCAATACATTCCTCATATGAATAGGTTTAAACATATCATAAACCATAACATAATCGTATCACATAAAACATGCATAAAGGAAACATAACATTTCCACATTTCAATCACAAGATATCAATACAACACATTGATATAATAAAAACGCTTTCAAAACCATTTTCAATACCAAAATAAAAGAAAGTTAAAAAATTGTATTTATTTTTCATCAAAAAAATGATGGCTTGTAGAGGAAGCCGAAACTCAAATAATGGTCACGGCGGCGGAGAAGTCATTGTCGCTGCATATGTACGGAAATAAAAACATTCCCTTTTTGTTGTTTAGTAAAACGCTTCGTATAAAAAGATTCCTTTTGAATAAACGTAAATGTCAACGGGGTTTATACACTGTACGAAAGAAATTTGTGTATAAAAGAAAATATGCCTCAATGAATGGAGATTGAGACAAAGTACCTTAAAAAGATCATTTTTAAATAAAATATATCTATTATGTGTATTCACTATATGTACACATAAAGAAAGTATAAATACAATATACGACATAATAATATCATGACATAATTTGAAAGTAGGAGATTAACCCAAAAAATAGAAGTTGGGTTATGAAATTCCCTTACAAAGATCATATTTATAAAATAAAATTAATCTATTATGTGTATTCACTATAAGTACACATACATAATGTAAAAATACAAGATAGTACATAATAATATCATGACATAATTTGAAAGTAGGAGATTAACCCAAAGAATGGAAATTGGGTTAAGAAGTTCCCTTACCTCGTGTCTGACTTGACTCAACCGTTCTTTAACCTCCTGAATAATAAAATAGAGTTAATATATACCTTAATAAGAACCATTTTCAATTTAATTATCCTTATTATATCACTTATTACAATGATATGAACATTATGTAATTATTTAAGTTAATAACGGTCGTTTTGTCGATCTTTGGTACTTGAGTCAACAATAAACTTCTTATAATTATAAGTTGTTTATGTGGTAGAATATCCATTATCTCCAGAATTATATTCATGATTTAGATGTCATATATATCTTATATATCCAGTATATACATTCATTTATAATATTACGTAACATTTAGTGGTATGAAATGAAATGCACCGTTCATGGAGACGGTAAGCCATACGTACGCATGAACGCTACTTTCATTTCAATTTCATATTTAATGGAACGAAATCATAATGATATAAATGTATAATATAATTACAGTATAATATAGTGTATAATAACATTTACTCCATCCTTTATACATCCCACATATGGCATTAACGATTCAAATCACTTTGAGGGGGCGGTAGTCCGCACTTCCTAAAATGAAATTATCGCGTTTTACCCATAATGGAAATCATAAAGTATGCCATAAATGAGAAATACAGAAGCATAAGTAAAACATAAACATATTATATATCATATATAAAAATAGTGACATCTTAATGGCCACCATTGAAGGTGTTCTATGATTGTTGAACAATCATCATTTCGTGAGGCAGAAATTCACCATCCAGAGAAACCGTATGTTCTTTAACCATTAGATGTAGGTGTGTGTAAGTGTAGCTCGAATCCTTCTTATAAAAACATCCTAGTACATTGAGGATACTGGTTTTGTTAAAAAAGAAATTAATAAAAAAGAGTTTAGGGGGTTGGAGAAGAAAAATAAAACAAAACAACATTAGAGAAGCCATTACCTCAAAATCAGGTAACTCTTTTTGATTTGAGCCAAACGATTCCTTGGGAAGAGTTCTTCCCAAATTGAGGCTTCTAGGAGTAAGGGAGGGAAGTTGGGAGAGTATTTGGGAAGTGGTTGGCCGAGCCAAATTGCTTGAGAGTGTGAATAAGGTGGGAGTGGTGGGGGCCTTTTATAAGTGGAGAGGAGGGGCTCTTTTGGAAAGTAATGAAAAGTCACATTATTATAAAATGAGTTTTTGATTTTGGAGGTCCCACACTTATATAATTCGAGTATAAGGTGATAAGGGTTAGAAATCTTCTCATCCAATAGGTTTTGGACATGTGTAGGTCTTAGATATTACATTAACTTTCCATTTTATTTAAATTGTTAAATAATGAGGTCATCGCTGCATCATCATGATGTCATATATAATTTAATTTATTTAATGTCTAAAAATTATAAAAAAATACTATGATGTAATAAATCTTTTTATATTTCTAATGAATAATTATAGTAAAAATTAGGACTTGTTTAACCCCACTTAAAAACTGTTTTAGTAGAACGACTCATGTTTGTGTCAATTTAATTTTAACATTAAATAAATATATATTAATGTCATTTTCCATCCAATGTGGCTCCATGGGGTCCCCAAGTTGACCCATGGGTTGTCTTGGTCGGCCATGACTCATCCAATAGGAGTAGGAAAAGTGTCAAGCTCATCTCATATTATTAAAACATTATTTTTCCCATAAACTACACTAATTACCTCTAATCGCGATTAAGAACTTAAAAGTTACTATTCATCAAAAAATTATTTTAATCACATTGAACCACATTTTACTTCTTAATGACAACCATGTATGTAGGATTTTTGAAAATCAAATCACAGAAGTGGTAATATTTCATTTAATTGAAAAATCAGTTATTTAATTACCACTTAGTGGTTTCACTAGTCATCAAAAATTGATGTTTTCCAGAACAATGCCAAAATTTCACCCTAAGCTATAATTTATATTCCGAATTCAAAAATGATGTCTATTTTAAAAAATTCCAAACATATATGTTTCATTAATTAATTTTATAATTAATTCCCGCTGTCACAACAAATAGCGTGTTTTTAGAAAACAATTTATATCAAAATATTGGCAATTGTTTATGTCCATTTTCAATGTTAAATTAATTCTAATGACCACCATTGGATAAAATGGTAAAAATATATTCTAATTATACTTTAAAACCACTAAATAGTATAATTTATCACTATAAATTATTTTGATTAAAAAAGTTGTTTTTAAGTATTTTTCACTATTCATAAAAAATTAGAAGTTCTCAGAAAAATACAAAAAATTCAACATAGGCTAATTTCGATATTCCGAATCCAAAAATGAAGTCCATTTTGAAATATAAAATTTCAATAATTTTAAAAAGTGGTTATTACTATTCATAACGGCTACTTTGATTAGTCGCGGTGTTTTAGAACTCGAAGTTGCGTACAATGCAAGCCATTGCATTATAGAATGAGAAGCGTATCGTGGAAGCTCGGGGTGTTACATGGGATTTAAAAAGGGTTCACCATTAAAAGACGGTAAAAGTGCATTATTTGAAAAATACTTCATTTATCGGAGAAAATTAATTAGTTCTTAAATTATGTCTAAGAAACTCATAATATGGATTCTAAAATTATAATGATTATATAATGTTCAAAATTCAGTTAATACTATTCATAACCGCTTTTGAATGGCTACTTTGGTAATCTTGTGGTGTGCTTGAACTCGGTGTTGCGTGTAGTGAAAGTTATTGAATTACTTTGAAAAAATAACGTACTATGAAATATTGGGGTGTTACACTCTTACCTCCTTCAATAAATTGCATCCTCATAATTTGAAATTGTTCTTTGACAATAAAAGTTTGAAAATTTAAAATACCTTTGTGGGGAAACCCTCATCGGAAATTGGGTTAATAAAATTTAATCTTAATAAGAGGAAAAGATAAATGAATGGGTAACCATCAAATTAAGATCTCGATTAGGAGAACATTGGTGGAAACTAGAGGTATATAATTGGAGGAAAAACGTAAATATTTATAGGTATTGATTGAGGTCATCAATCACAAAAAAGTGTAAAATTGAGGGCCTTAAATTCAAAAATATATGATGATTTAAAATACCATCGGTTCAACAAAACATAACGTATTAGGATAAAACATTTTTGGTTTTAAGATTCCTTCAATAAAGTATAATATTTAATTTCTTCATAGAATAAGAGAGGAATAAAAATATATACTTGACAAGTAGAGTTCCATATTTTAAATGATTTCTACCACAAAATAATCTTTCACTCTAAAAGATAATAGAACTTAAAAAAATATATTCTATTTATCTTATTCATATAGGGTTTCAAAAAAAATTAATTTATAATTCATCTACTATATCCATTAAAAACTACAGTAGTCAATCAAGGACATCATGTGGGTCAGTGTTAGGTGATACACCCTTGATGCCCTTCGGTTGCGGGTTCATGTCTCACGGCCTTTCCAGATGCGACGGGTTGCCGCCTGACCTCTGGGTTTACCTTTTTATGGAAATCCAAAAATAATCTCAAACTAGACTTATCAAAAATACTTCTATCCAAACTCACAGTCCAAAATTTATAGGGAAGTTAAACACAATGAAGATCCTTTTTTCCACGTAATAACATGTGAACACATTCACCATGTATTCTTTTAAAACACTACAAAATCTTGAATTACCATTAAACCTTATTGATTACATTCATGCTCCCTTATTCATTATAGAATACAAGATATACTCCTTCTATCCAAAAATGTTGTAAACTCAAACAATGATTGAATATATACAAATCATTAATTAGTTTCAAGGTAGGGATGAATATCCAATATAATTTATCCAAATCAATCATATATTATTACAAAATCACTACCTCGGTATCAAATCTTTATTATGGATTATCTTTCTCTTAACCATATATTTTCCAAAAATTTAACCTGCCATTGAGTCACTTTTCTTGGTTTCACACAATCTCAAGTCCTTAATGAAATAGTACTGCAGTAAAATCCTTATATACTCCATAATTATGATAACTAGTACATAATTGATACAATAATCAAATGAAATAATTATTTAATAACAACATAAGAACTCTAATCATTCCTCTTCATATGAGGTAGTATCATAACATGATTATTATACAATAACCTTATTTGCGGTATACTCTTATGGATGGGACATTGATTTGTGTAGTGTCCTAACGCCTTGCAGATGAAGCATTTTACATTTGAAAAAAATATTACCCTTGATATCACATACTTAGTGTCCTTTTACTCCACACTTATAACAAACTCCCATTCCCTTGAAGTATTTAATAGAGTGATTCATTCCACATTTATCACATATTGGAAAATACTTCTTTCCCTTATTCCATTTATCCATCTTTATTTTTACCATTATTTTCTTCTCTGGATTCTCTTCAAATCCATATGATTCAAATTATTCTTTAATGATCTTATGATACTACTTATTCATATGATGATAATACGTGGGAAACTATTTCCTTTATAAATGTTGGCTTAATACCCTGAAATATATGACCCTTCTTACTCTTTGGATCATACGTATTGTTGGAGTTCTCATTCCTTCTACTGGGCGCCATTTCAAAACAATTCCATACACTAGGTCAGTTTATGAAACCAAATTCATAATTCCAAACCTGTAAAATACCTAACATAAATTGAATAGTTTATGGATATAATCCATAATCACAAAAATGTTTTCTTTAAAGAGGTATATACTCATAAACCCATCATAGATGCTTATAAAGAAAATGAGAATTATCCCAAGAATATCCCCCGGGAGTGTCATAACCAAGAATGCAGCAAGATCATTTTCATGCACCAGTTCCTATTTGATTCTATCTCAAAGTGGTGTTTCCGGGTTTTACCCCAAAGTACATCTGTAAAAAAGCCGCCTCAACTTGCTCGTATCCAGACAGGGATGTATTGGCTTTAAAAACTCGCAAAAATCTATACATTACCAAAATTCTATGAAGTTCTTCTATACTAATCCTCAAAGTCTCTCTTAGGGTAATGTGCTCTAATTAGAGTTTATCTAAATATATTTTACAAGGTTATTGCTAATCTTCCTCTAATACCAACTGTAATGCCCTGACCCCAGTTACCCAGAGTCAGTTCATTATTTTAATACATTGGAATGATTACAAGGAATCAAGTCCTGAAGGACCAATCGATTTAGTAGTCTTGGAAAAAAGATTACATACATTAATGTTAAATTACATTTCATAACATAAAAAACAACATAAATAATGCTTTATGAACGCCATTATTCCCTGGTCATAACCTTGCATGTCAATCACAATACTCTTCTTGGATTCTTGTGGAAAAAAAAACAGAAAATGGGGTGATCTCATATGCTCAGTAAGGATAACAATACAGAGGAAACATAAATAAATAAGAATAAACATTTAAGGAAATGTATAACTAAAACAAAAGGCCTTTTAAACTTGAACATCAGCATAATATGGAAAAAATAAAATGAAGTAATGTCAATTACTTATTCACATGGATATTCTACTAGTCGAATAATCACATGCAATATCACTAACCACTTTCACAATGATAGAATGCATAAGGCCAGACTATCATAACCACATAGTCAAGGCCTCGTGCCAAGACTACAAATAATATTTTGTCAAGGCCTTGTGTCAATACAATAGTTTGTCTCATGAGACCTACCGATGAATCGACGAGCTATAGGGGGCTCCACCCGTCACTTAATAAGTACAATGCATTCCTCATATAAAAAGGACTAAACATAACATAAATATCTGTATTAAAACTAGCATAGAAATTTTAATACTGTACCCATAAACCATGAATCATATAAAATTAACACATCCATAGTCGAACACATCACAAAACCTTAAACACAATATGGAAGATTTTTATCATGATAAATCAACTACAAAACAAGTTTAAAATCCATTGAAGGATTTTGACATAGATGAAAATGATTTTTAAAACTCTTTCAGAGAAATACCCCTTTTTCATGAAAACAATTCAAAGTCACAAAATTTAGAAAAAAATTCATTGAAATACTTTTTTGAATCAATGTGTCCCATACCACTTTGAATCTTTTGAAAGGAATTATCATTTTAAAAACATTCATGTCCATATAAATAAATCCTTAAAACCCATTTTGAAGACATTGACATGAATGAGAATGATTTATAAGAATAAATATTTTAAAAATTTCAAATGATGTTTTAGTAAAAAATGTCACTTACAGAAATCCCTTTGAAAACTCTTACATAAAACATGCACATGGATAATAAATATGTCCCAGTAGATAATTACGTAAAAACAACCTTGGATAATAAAGAGATTGTGAAATTAACCCTTACCAATTTGGTAACTTACAAAAATACAACCCATGAAAGAGGTATCATACAATGAATATGTAAATACACATAAATTAAAGTGTGTCACACAAAGAATACAATTATGGGAAGTATATACATCACACAAAAGTTAACAGTGGAAATATGGCATGAATCTCACGGGAATAAGGAGTGAGATGAAAACCCCTTACCTCGTGTCCGACTTGGCCCGTTCGTTCTTTGACATCAGGAATAATAAACTAAAGTTAATTTCTACTTTCTGAAGAACATTTTTTTCACGTTTATTATTCATTTTATATCACTTATTACCATGTTATTAAGATTATTTAATCATTTAAGTTAATTACATTCGTTTTGTTGATATTTGGCACTTGAATCAAAAATGAACACATTATAGTTACAATTTGTTCACATGGTCAATATATCGTTACATCCAGAATGATATTCAAGATGTAGATATCATATATATCATATATATCATATATAAACATGTATTTATAATAGTACATATCATTTTGGGGTAATAATGAAATGTACCGTTCATGGAGACGGTAAGCCGTACGTACGCATGAACACTACATTCATTTATATTTCTTATTTTAATGGACATAAAACATAATGATACATCGGTATATTATAATTCTAGTGTAATATCATATATAATATCATTAACTTCATCCTTTATATGTCCCAAATATGGTATTAACGAGTCATATCATTTTGAGGCGGCGGTAGTCTACACTTCCTCAAATGAAATTATCACGTTTACTCATAATGGAAACCACTAAGGTATGATATAAAATAAAAATAAAGAATTATAAAGAAAACAAAAAAATAATAAATATCATATATAAATACAGTTCAATAATAATGGCCACCATTATAGGTGGTAGGAGTTAATTGAACAATAATTGTTTCGTTATGTGTAAGTTTTCCATCCACAGAAACATTATGTTCTTCACCCATTAGATGGAGTTGTGTGTAAGTGTATTTAAAATAAATCTCATAAAAAATCCTAGTATATTGTGGATTCTAGTGTTGTTATAAAAGAAAGTAATAAAAAGAGTGTAGGGGTAGGAGGAGTAAAATAAATGAAAAGAAATTAAGAGAAATTATTACCTTTTATTTGGGTAACTTCTTTTGGTTTGAACCAAAAGGACTCCATCAAGTGCCTTCTACCTAAGGTAATCCTTATAAGAGGAGGATATGTATGTAGGGAGCTTAATTGGGAATATTTTGGACGAGCCTAATGGCTTTAGAGGTGTTAGAAATTGGTTAGAAGTGGTATCCTTTTATAAGGGGGAGGAGGGGCCCTTTAGGAAAGTGTGAAAATATTATTTTATTATATATTGATATTCGGTTTATAAAAGGACAAAAAATAGAGTTGATTATAAGAATACTCATGGTCGAAATAAAATCATCCAATAATAATTGGACATATTTTGGATACTATTTTAATATTTATAATCTAATTTATTTAAATCATTTATTAATGAGGTTAATACTACATCATTATATTGTCCTAAATAATTTAATATATTTGATTTCTAAAAATTATAAAAAAAATTACCATGATGTAGGAAATATTCTCTGCTTTCCAGTTCATATTTATAGTCAAAAGGATAAGAAGTATAAAACCATATAAAAATTAATTAATAAAAGGTTTTTGTTTTTGTTAATTTTTCCTTTACATTAAATTAATTAATCTAAAGTGTCATTATCATTCATAAGTGGCTCCATGGGGTCCCAAAATCGACCCAAATATTCTCATGGATGTACATTACTAATCCAATATGGTTAGGACATGATTTAAGGTAATTTTTTATTTTTACAGTATCTTTTTTACCTTGAGTTACCATATTTATCTTTAACCGCATTAAATTGAAGTAAACAGTTACTATTCACCAAAAATTATTTTTATCTAATTGAAAAAAATTCTACTCCTTGATATTAAATGTGTCTCTTGTATTTTATAAATTCAACTCATAGATGCGGTAAAATTATGTTTTATGTGAATTTGCAAATTTTCCTAGAAGGAGGGTAAAAGATGGTGAAAAGTTTGATAAAATTTTTATTTATCTAAAGTTATTAGAAACTATGTCCAATGAATTAAAATGAACTTATATATGTATTATGAATCTATTTTGATATAAACTAATTTAAATAAAATAAATAAAAATTTAAATAAAAATTCGGTTTTAAACTATAACTCAGTGTTTTTCATTATTCATAAAAAATTTATTGTTTTCAGAAAAATACAGAAAATTTATCCTAAGCTAATTTTGATATTCCAAATTCAAAAATGAAGTCTATTTTACCTAATTCAAAACATAAATGTTTCATTTATATAATTTAAATTAATTCCCGTTTTCAAAACCAGAAGGTGTATTTTTAAGAAATAATATCTATCCCAAGATTGACACTTGTTTATATCCAATTTCAAAGTAAAATTACTTACAATGACCAAAATTGGATTAAATGGTAAAAATATAATCTATTTATTCTTACAAACCATTAAAATTTATAATTTAACACTATAAATTATTTTGATTAAAAAATTTGTTTTTAAATAAAATATAGTATTTTTCACCATTCACCCAAATATAAAAGTTATCAGAAAAACTAGAAAAATTTATTAAAACTAAATTATTATGTCATGAATCCAAAGAAGAAGTTTATTTTTTTCAAATTTAATATATAAATGTTTCAAATATGGTATTTAAAAATGGTTCACCATTAAAAGACTGTAAGAGTTCATTTTTTGAAATATAATTATTTTATCTGAAAAAAATGATTTATTTCTTACATTATGTCTAAGAAACTCATAATAAGGATTCTAAAATTATAAAGATTATATAATGTTCAAAATTCAATTAATACTATTCATAACCACTTTTGAATGGGTAATTTGGAAATCTTGTAGTGCGGTTGAACTCAGTGTTACGTGTAGTGAAAGTTATTGAATTACTTTGAAGAAATAACGTACTATGAAATATTGGGTTGTTATAGAGAAACTAATAAATGATGGAAATGGATGTTATCTTGCTCATATTTTTTAAGATAAGGGAACTATCTAGATTAATGTTGTGCTAGTGGAAAATGAATACCTAGATGTTTTCCCAATGATTTACCCGGTGTTATTCCTAATCAAGAGGTTGATTTTAATATTGACTTAGTTCATGATGCTGAGAAAATTTCTAAACCCCCTTATCAAGTGGCCAAAATGGAACTTCTGTTATTAAAAAAGGAAGTTGTAGGAATTATTAGGTGATGGATTCACCTGACCTAGAAATTCACCTTGGAATTCTACTATCATGTTTGTTAATAAATAAGACAGTTCAATGAGGCTTTGCATAAATTATAGATCCTTTAATAACACTGATATTAACAAAATGTATCATTTTCCTCATATAGATGATTTATTTGATCACCTCCAGGGAGCGCAATATTTTTCATAGGTTGAGATGAGTTCAGGGTACCATCAGTTGAATGTAAAGGATGAAGACAACCCAGAGACTGTGTTCTATACTAGATATGGTCATTATGAATTTTTAGTTTTGACTTTTTGGTATACTAATGAACTTTTTTTATTCATGGATCTTATGAATTGAATATTTCATGAGTTCGTGGATAGTTTATTGTTTGTGTTTATTTATGACGTTATGGTATATTCTATAAGTAAATAGGAGCATGAAAAACATCTAAAGGGTGTTTTGAAAAACATAAAAGAAGAGAAATTTGATGGAAAACTCAGAAAGTGCGATTTTTCATTTAAATAGATTTCATTCCTTTTTAGAATTATAAATAAGTATGTAATAATAGTTTACCCTTCTAAAAAAAGTGTTTGATTAATTGAAAAGACCATCAAATTTTATAGATATTCATAGTTTTCAAGGATTAGTAGTTTATTACTGTCATTTTGTTAAAAACGTTGCCCGGTTATATATCTTGCTAACTAAGTTAACACAAAAGGGGTTAAATTAGTTTGGACTAAACAATGTGATGTTTGTTTTCATGAACTAAATAAGAGATTGTTGAATGCTCTAGTTTGGGCCTTGCCTTTAAAAGGTGATTTTTTCATCTACAGTGATGCTTCATTGAAGGTACTTAGTTGTTTTCTGATGTAGAATGACCAGGTAATTGCATATGCATCAAGAAAACAAAAACCTCATGAGTTAAATTATCCCACACTAGATTTGGAATTGAAATCTATGATTTTTTCTTTGAAAATTTGGTTGCATCATTTATATAGAGACAAATTTCAAATATATATTGACCATAAAAAATGAGGTATATATTCACTCAGAAGGAATTAAACATGCGATAGAGAAGATGGATTGAACTGATAATGTATTATGATTGAACGATAAATTACCATCAAGTAAATAAAACAAATTGGTGGATTCCTTGATTCGAATACATCATGCTTCATTAAACATGTTATGTTTGGAACAGGATCCCTCGATTAACAACACAGTGAATTTTAGCATATAATTCACTGGTTTAAGGAATACATCTATTTTATTTCAGATTTCAAGGCAGTCATTGTTATCAGAAATAGTTAATAAGTGTAGAAGAAAGATGATAAGCAATAGAAAAAGGGATAATTTGATAAAATGGGTACGTTTCCAGAATTTAACCTTGATATAGACTATTTTTTAAGTCATTGGAAATGGTTGTACGTGCCTTGTGATTTCTAATTAAAGAATGATTTGATGCATGAAGCTCATAGTTCTCCATTTTCAGTTCATCATTGATTTTCTAAGATGTAAATAGACCTTTAGGAGTATTAATAGTGGAATATAATGAAATGGGATTTTTTAGAATTTTCTGTGAAATGTTTGAAATGTTAACAAGATAAAGTAGAGCCGAAGCTGTTGAAGGGGATGAAACATCCTTTGCATGTACCATAGTGTAAATGGAAAATATATCTATGGAATTTGGTGTGGGAATACCTAAGGATTTTGGAGGTGACAATGTGATTGGGGTTATTGTTGATCAACTGAAAAAATTATCACATTTACTTTATATTCTAGATAGAATGACCTTGGAACGTCATTCTCGACTATAACACTATGATGTTTCTTTGTTACAAGTAGTTACTCATTCTATTTTATATGATCAGGTTCCTAGGTTCACATATTACTTTTGGAAGGGGCTTCAGAATTCATTGGGTACAGAATTAAATTTTAGTACATATTTTTATCCTCAATCAGATGGGCAGTCAGAACGAATGATTCGGAAATTGGAGGATATGCTTCGATCTTGTTCAATGCATTACATGGTAATATGGTATCAACAACTTAATTTAGTTGTTTTTTCATATAATAAATGTATTCATTCCATTATATATATGGATCCTTTTTATGTATTGTATGGGAAGTGGTGTCAAACACCAGCTTTTTGGGATGAAGTTGTGGAAAGGAAGTTGATGGGACCAGAATTAGTAGAGGATGTGGCTAAGAAAGAGAATATAATCCACCATCACATGAGGATAGCTCAGACCAATTAAAAAATATATGATGATAACATAAGGAAAGAATTCTAATTCGAGGTAGGTGGCCATGTTTTCCTCAAAATCTCACCTTGGAAGAGTGTGATGCATTTTGGTAAGAAATGAATGTTAACTCCTAGATTCATCGATCCTTTTTAAATTTTATAGAATGTCGGATCAGTTGCATACATAGTAGTATTTATTATGATTTTATCTCAGGGAAATAATTTTTTCATGTTTTGATGTTGAGAATGTAAATTCTAGATTCATATCATGTCTTGAATACAGAAGTAGTTCAGCTAGAAGAGAACATTTTGTATAAAGAGAAAAATGTTCAGTTTCTTGATCGATGGGAATAGGTATTGTGGAATAAGGTAATCCATCAGGTAATTTTTTGTGGTGAAACAACATGGTTGAAGAAGCAACATGGGAATCTGAATATTCTATAATGGAATAGTACACTCACTTGTTTAATGAGTAAATAAAATTGCGAGGACGCAATTTCCAAAAGGCAGGGATAAATTAACAACCCATGGTTTTTAAAAAATAAATTGAAATTCCGGAAACATTGTTTTAATTAGGTATTTATAACTATCCTTTAATCTAAATTTTGCAGCTTCTATGTTTTTGAATTTAAAAAATGTTCATCAACAATTTTTATCAGTATATTATCTGGAGTTAAATGGAACTAACTTGATTTTTTGGTAAATAGTAACCAACCCTTATGAAGAGTAATATGAATATTAATATAAACCTAATGAATAGTAAATTTTATTATTATTTTTTTCATAAGGCATTAAGATAATGACATCTTGGTTAATTTTTCAATGTGATCTAAAAGCACTTTTAGAATTAAAATTGACAATTTTTTAATTATGTAAGTATTTATTTAAACATTAAAAAATAGTATTTATAAAATTATTTTCCAAAACTTGTGTTCATTTTTTAATTATATAGGTCATTAAATGGTTAGGATTAATTCTTGGGATTTTTCTTAAACAGTTGATTTTCGGTAAATATTAAAAAAATTGTTTTGAGTTTTGGTGAGTTTAATGAAATCATTAATGATGTAATAATGATGTAGTAATTATAGTATAATTTTTATAGTAAAAAATATATTAAGTGTCCCATGTGGGTAATACCATGGGAAAATACCATGGTCAAGCCCATGGGTTGGCAAATACAACTAATGTAGTGTCCCCTAGAAATTAATAAAATATTCCATCATTTATGCTATAAATACCAACCCATTCCTTCATTCAATTAATTCCAAATTCTACATAAACTAGGATATGCCATTACTACCTTTCTATTAGTCCTAAAAAGGTTTCATATTCACCCCAAGCTCCCAACATTCATGTCGTAGGAGTTACACTACACGGTAAGAGAATTCTCAACATCTTTATTTTTCCATTCATGTTCTATTTTATGTGGTTCATGTTTTAATTGAATTTGATTATTTACATTTTATAAATTATTATTAATTAATTATGATTCATTACTGTATGGGTTTCTCCTTTCCTCCCTCTTCTAATGTTTTCTAAAACAAAGTTGCATTGCCGTTCGGCATCCCAATTTTCGAAAGAGATTTCTCAACTATTCTTTTATTTCATGTTCCTTTCTCTTTTAATTATTTACTCATTTACACATATACACAGAAAATTATTGATCCAGTATCTAACATATTGAGTATTTCATAATTTTTATGGAATATTCAACATTATACTTCTTCTTCCCTCCCTCCCATTCAAGAAATTAAAACACAGTCAGTTATTTGTCGATTTACTGATATCGTGGAAGATGTGATTTCAATTTCATTAACGTTCATCAAGACTGGTAATGATACCATTTATATGGTTGAAACATATTTTAATTTATATATTGTATATTTTATAAGGATATGGAATCATTTTATACAGATGTTATTATATTACAAAAAGAATGAGTTCATTATGATTGACGAATCACCAAAATGACCTAAACAAATATCAATAATGTTTTAACTTATATATCATCCACATTTCAAAATTAAAAATGATAAATGTTATAATTAATGGTTCTGGAAATAATTAAATACCATTTCATACCAATTGTGGAGTTTTACTTCCAATCAAAAAGATTATCCATCAAGAACAGATCCTAGAAACCATGTAAAGAGTGCACCCAACACAATGTAAATTACACAATATTACTAATAAATGTGTTGAATGTTGATGAAAAATGATCATATAAGTTTTTATAAACATTAATATGAATCATTAAGATATTAATAAAGCTTTTTAACCATTATACATGAGTTATAAACACTTTTGATGCATGAAGAACACAATGTATTGGAATACTTAACCCAATTTCCATTATTTGGGGTAGCCTTCTTCTTTATTCATTATGTGGTAGTAATATTATTGGTGTGATGGTTTTTGTTTATATTATGTTTCAATATGTGTATTTATAGTTTATACACATATCCATTATATTATATTAATTCTAACTCAAACAATATTTGAAGGGTATTTCTTTTTGAAATCATTTTGAAACTCTCTATAATAAATTTCAAAGTATAGATTTATTATATGTATATGGAATGAGTGGTTTCCTCTGATTTTCAAGATACATTATGACGATGATATTTTACTTGTAAATTAATTATGTTGGTTTGATCCCATTATAGCACATGATATGTTGGGTCAAGCACAATATTGCTCATGATATGTTGTGTTGATCCCATTATAGGTCAAGCTATGATGGGTGAACCCATTATAGCCCTCCAATGAATTGTGTACTCTAGATATGGATGTTGACCAAAAGGTTATTCCATGTGTAAGGGGTGAATTTAAATGTGAGATAGTAAATTTATCCCAAGGAAACAACATGATTTTTCTAGGCATTTGAGTTTTTATGATTATGAGTTTTATTGGATTTTATGTTATCATTTGAAAAACTCTTTCATTCATTATATCCCTTATTGAGTTTTATACTCATCAAAACGTTTTAAATTTTTTTATAGGATATATAGAAGGGTATGAGATTTAAGGAAGTTGTGATGTTTTATATGGAGTGTTGTTAATGAAATTATTTTTTATGTCTTAATTTTATATATTTTGAATGAAATGGATACTGTTTTAGTAGTATCATATTGTATGAATATGGTATGTCATGTATGTAAGATATACTAATTCATTAATACTCTAAACTCAAAATGATCCTAAATGTGTTATAATGTATGGTATTGTGTAAAATTCATGATTAAGTAATGTTTTATTGTGGTTTACATATATTATATAATTGGGAGGAGTGTGAAATATATATAGATCAGAAAATCCTCAAGCGTATTTTCACACAAATAGAATAGAATATATGCCAACGAAGATGGTTAGAGATGATAAATTACTGCAACTACCCAACCCACTACAATCTAAAGGGAACGATTAATGTTAATGATGCTCTTAGAACATAGGATCTGTTAATTCTACCATTGACGATAACTTACAGGGATCTCAAATTAAATTATTTGGAAACAATGGACAAGGAAATCATAAAGGATGGATCAACATCATTCCTTTCTCAAATTATTTCCCAACCACCTCTTTTAGATAGGCTAAATGATGCTCAAAGAGTTAAATATGTAATTTAGATGAAATAGGAAGGTATTAAGAACAGAAAATCCTCATAGTTTTATGGTACCGATGAAGGTTTTATAATATTTGGATAAATAAAATGTGTACCATTAAATCACGAGTTAAAGAAGAAACAGTTGGATGATGCACATAGTTTAACCTTCTACATCCCCCTAGAATCCCAAATATTTATCAATATCTCTGATAACACTATTGTTTAGAAAATATGGAGAGGGGTAACATAGAATATACATCAAGATGTCTCTTATGTCATTAATTGAATAGATAAAGTAAAAATCCAAGGGGATTATCCAAACATTACCCATACCTACAAGGAAATGGGAAAAAATAAACCTGGCCTTTTTACTTGTCTTCCAACAACATCAGGAGGGAATAATGTCATATGGGTTGTGGTTAATTTCCTTATAAATATTGTACACTTCATTTTTATTTGATATTAATTTTCAGTACATATACATAAATGGATATACATTAGAGAAGTGTTGAGACTACATGGGGTACCACTAGATGTTGTATCGGTTTGGGATCCAACAGTTACCATCATGTTATAGAAACTTATTTATCTTGATTTAAAAACTTATTTGAATATCATCATACCTTATCACCCAAAAACTATTGGATAATGTGAGAATAATATTTAGACAATTGAGGAAATGTTGAGAGAGTTCTCAATAGACTTCAAAGGAAGGTAGGATAAATATCTTCCTCTGTTCGAGTTCTCATAAAACAACAGTTTCTACTAAAGCATCCAAATGACCACCTATGAAACCCTTTGTGTGAAGTGGTGATGGAAACCTGTATGTAGGGATGATTTTGGGGATTGAAAACATCTAGGTGCTAAAATAACTGATGAAATGGTGTAAATGGTTATGAAAATTCAAAAACACATCCAAGGTGCTCAGAGATGATAGAATAGAAACCCTTAAACTCATTGATGATGTATAGAGTTTGATGGTGGAGAAATGGTATTCCTATACATACCTCCATGGGGGAGCTAATGATATTTCACATGATGGGAAAGTGTAGTCCATGATACATAGAACACATTGAGATCCTTGATCCCATCAGAGTGGTGTCCTATTGACTTTCAATCCTACCTAATCTAACTCATGTTCATGATGTATTCCATGTATTTCTCTGGAGAAAGTACATAGTTTACCCCTCGCATGTAATAAATCTAGAGGTGTTACCACTAGAGAATGATCATTCTTATGAGGAGAATCCCATGATGATCTTAGTTCGTAGAGAAAATGTTCTGCAAAATAAGATAATGAACCTTGTCAACATGTTGTGGAAAAACCACAAGGTTGAATAAGCAATGTAGGAACCAGAAGAAGTGATTA
This sequence comes from Viscum album, assembly GCA_963277665.1. Taxonomy (NCBI): domain Eukaryota; kingdom Viridiplantae; phylum Streptophyta; class Magnoliopsida; order Santalales; family Viscaceae; genus Viscum; species Viscum album. Next base: position 1,270,859,586 of record OY728160.1, read on the forward strand.
ACCAGAATTTCCCTGATGTATTTTAAAGGTGTGATATGAATATTTTTAGGGTGATATTTATAGTGGGTGGACGAGTGTAATGACATAGGCTGTTATAAATAAAATTCTCTTATGATTTAATTTAATGTCTTATTATGTAATATGGTTATTAAAAACACTTTCACTTAATTTTTTTATTATATACAATTGGATTTAAATGATAGTTAATCATCATAACCATTTATAATATAGTCATTGAATAGGGATCACTTGATTATTATAAATATGGGGCCTTAAAAATTCTATTGGCAATGAAAATGGAAGTGATAGCCTCATCTAGTAGGTTTATACCCTTTAAAGCCCATTTATCTGAGATTCTGAGTGATGTAGGATCACTTGCATTTTCCCTTGAAAAATCCCATGCTGAGATCCATAACATATACATGAGAGAAACCATTCATGGGAAAAGTTCATTCTCCTTGAGATCACATCCCAAACATTGTTTTCTAAATGACCCCATGAAAGTCTCACCACTACAAACCTTGCTCATAGGGAATACCATGATGTATTAAAGGGATATGTTTCATGACCCTAAAAAATTTATAATTTATGCTATTTTTAATAAATAATTAATGTATTTTTATATTGATACTATAAAATATGAATTGTTTTTAGGTAATATTCATTTCAATTAATTATTTTTTTGATGGAAGAATGTATTTTTGAATTAAATAATATTTTCATTTAATAATATTAATAAATCATTTTTATTAAATATATATTATCGAGTAATTTTTATGATGTCAAATGTAATGTTTTTTTTGGGTTCAATAAATGTTATTTCCAAAAACCACAATTTTCCAAAAATATCGGTTGTTATTTTATGAAATTTAAAATTTAGATATTTATAAAATTATTTAGTTATTATGAATATTATTTTTGGATTAAAAATGATTCAATTATCTAATGGTTAGTTTTTCATAATTTTCATAGATAATCGAATTTTTAGGTACAAATTAAAGAGACTTTAAATATATGTTATGTTTTATGACTTCATAATGAAACAAAATTATGCAAAAAATACTGTAATGGGAATCATCAGCCAAATATATGTGTTCCCCTTAAAATAATTTAATTTTAATATTATTTTATTAATTTTATAAAGCCTTTATGAATGCATGGAATCAAATAATATATTTTATGATTTTAAAGACATTTTTGGAAAATTGTGAATCACCACTACATAAGAAAGGGTAATATTTTAAAAAAAATAGCCATTATTCTAATAAAATATTTAGAAACAATACAATTTGGTAGAATCCATGTGAAGAACCCATGGTATGGTTTCTTATTCTAAATATATTATTACATAGAGTCAAAACCTATATTTTTTAAGTAAAATATAATTCCCCTATAATTTCCGATATTAAACCACATAAGATCCCATTTATCATCAATAAAATCACTTGGATCATGACTTTACTCTAAACTACACCTTGTATAATTCTCAAATTGTACCCACAATCTCTCCACAAGCCCCTTTCTTGATTTTTTGTGTCATACTCTTAAGGTATTGGATCCAGTCATTCTTACTTTTATTCACGAATCTACTCAAATTTATTCCATATTATTTTTAATTCCTAATGATGGGTTATGTTTTTGAACCTCCCAGTACTTTAATTGTTTTTTTATAAATTTAAAGGGACCCCTTTATATCACATTAATCCATCCCATGTACACCCGTTAGCATGCCGAAATTTCGTGATAGTTCTTCCTTAATATTATTTAATAATGTTTCATTACTATCATATGCCTTCTATTTAAAATTAATTTTGATGGGATATGTATTTACATGAACCTATAACTTCCAAAATGATTTAAAAATTATTAGATACCCTTTTATTTCTTATAAATCCATATTATTATTTTTTAGGTAATGTCATTAGGATATGGATATTTCCCCATGGTTTTCCATTCCAAATAAATTTTAGAGTGAATACCATAACCATTTCCTATCAATGGTGTTCACCAATATACAATTACTCTTAATTTAATTAGGAATTTCATGTTTGTATTGTACACTGCCTTATCATGGAAAAAGTTTTTATGATGAATAAATCCAGGTTGTATGATCTATGTGGCACATATAAGCATGATATTGAAATGAAAGTGATGGGTGCAACAAGAATGATATAGAACTCCAATGGATTGGGTAATATTTAATATCATGATGCATCATGTTGGGATAGAGGGTAGACCAGACTCATTTATGGTACATTTTCAATTTTTATGTCTCGGCAGTTATCATTAACATATGCAGCAACGTTTTATGTTATTGCCACAATTCTCATTTTTTTCATCTAGTTATAATGCTATATCATGTATTTTCATTCGTATTTATTATTCTTACACTTTTTATTCCACATTAAATGCCTATTTTATAAAAAAATTCCCCTTTTGACATGTTTATTTCTCTACTAAGATTTATAGATTACCTCCTTAATATGTATTTCATCAGGTTATCACATGCTGCATTAAGTGAGAGGTTATTAAATATGTTTTAAATAATGATGTAGTATTCTACGTTGTAATGTAATATACCTAATTCCAAAAAACACTACACTTCAATATATTTTATGTTGAATTAAGTGTAATTTTATGTTATATATCATGTGTTCATGTGTTATAAAGGGATTATTTTTTATAAGTTATTTATTATTATCTCACTTTAGTTTAATTTTACATATTATTTTGTGAACTTTTTTTTCTTGTAGGTGGATTTTAGAAAAAATGTAGATAGAGAATTTTATTGTTTAAATTAATGAATTCACATTAATAATTGATATAAATTATTAGATTATAAAAATGAATTTTAAGGGGTGGGGGTAAAATCGAGGTATTATGAGGATTTTATATTCATTTTGTAAATAACTCATTGATGAGACCAACAGTTTTCGATATTATATATATATATTGGGATTGATAAAAAAGAAATAAGAAGTCCTTTATATGGTTTAAGGGGTCTTGATAGAATATTATAATTGAAAATATGCTAATATTTTATTAATTTTAGTATATATAATTAAAATATTTTTTATATTTCTTTTATATTTAATATAAGTAATATAATATCCTTTACATGTTACCCTATATATCTTTTTTCATTGGAACAATATGATTGATATAAAATATATTTTATTTATTAAATAAAATTATTAACCCTATAGGGACATAATGTTGACTAAAATTTTAATTTATTATATAAAAGATAAATTAACAATAATTAACTCATTATTGAGATCCCCTATATTTCAAATTAATAGAGAACACATCCAATCAAATGTAGTTGAAATGTGTTATTGGATTATCTAGTTAACATGTCAATATTTCATGTGGAAGAGAATGGTTTTTTATGGGTGTTTGGAATAAGTGTTGAATAATGAGTTTACATAACAACACCATATATATACATATTACCTCATTTCACATAACTATAATAATAAATGTAACAAAAAACAAACTAACATACTAAAATGGTTTTTTTCTTGAGATATTGTATATATATATATGTCTTATAACAACTTATTGATTAAGAATTTACACAATATTATCTACACATGACATACTCCCATAAATATTTTTATTGGATGTTTCCCAAAAATCATAAAAAGAAGTGAGATCAATCATTTTGAGAGAGAAATAATTTAAAAAAATTTATAGAATATTTGTAAACCCAAATTATTCTAAAATAAGAAAATTATATTTGATAGAATATGAAACAATAAATAATTATCTTAATAACCCAAAGAATATATTTAATTAAATTTAATGTCTTCAATATCTTGCGAATCATGCCACCTAGATTCGAAATTAACTGTAATATAGTATATCATTGTAACATAAAATTTAAATTGTATGGTATTAATAGTAATAACTAAATTATGAAAATTATAAGTATAATAAATGTTAAAAAATCACGTTAATTCCCATTATTATAATTACAATAAGAATCATTTAAAAGAAAAATTAGATTTTTTCTCAAAATAATTTTTTTTTCAAATTGAACGTTCAATCAGGCTTTTTGGACATAATTTAAAAATAATTTTTTAAAAATTATGAAATTTATTTAAAATATTTAATATTTTAATATATTTTATGATAATTATCTTACAATAATTTTTTCTAATTTTTCTAATTTGTTATATTTTCTGATGAATAGTAAAAAATACAAATTTTTATCGAAAACTTATTTTTTTAAAATTATTTAAAAGATAAATTTATATTCTATAGTGGTATAAATATAAAATTGTTCATAAATATTATAATTTAATTAATTTAGGTCATTTGACTTATTTTCTTATTTAATTTTAATATAAAATATTTTTAATCTTTTTCAACATCTTTTTGAAAACCCACATTCTCATCGGGTCTACCAAATTAATTTTAAATTAAACATTACCACTAATATGAATTAAATATGTAAAATTAGATTTAATATTTCTATGATTAATAATTTATATATTCTAATATTTTAATTTTTTTTCAATACTAAATAGTAAAAAATTAAAAAATAATTATGGAGAAACTGTAAAAGTGGGTTTACCGTGGGGATAAACTAAAAACATAATATTTAAAATAACCAAAAAATATCCTAATATTATTTTAGGGAAATATTACAACCTTGTATTTCATTAAATACGATATATGGCCATTTTTATGCTTTTTAATATGATTTACTATATCATATTAGATTTATTTGGTAAATTTCAATGTAATTTCAAAGGAGGTCCCCTTTACCCCACTTCTATTAGAGAACTTCTTCACTACACTTCATCAAACATACCACTTCCATTGACTAATAAAAAACCCAAAAAAATTATCTCTCAAGCATCCTTAGTCACAATCTATAGATTAGTTTCCTTCCAATAGACTATCTATTGAGTCCTTAAGCGGAGATCCAAAAGAGGTTTCTCTTATAGAAGGCAATTATCTTAATAAATATCTTCCATTTACATTCTTTTTTACACACTAATAATTATTCATTAAAACTTATAATATAAAAAAATAATTTATATACCTTATAAATATAATTTATTATGTTGATTTAATAACATTTATATATCTTACTTCAATCAAATTGGAAATGAAATAATCGATCTTGTGTACAGGTGACTACTGCCTCATGAATCTATTTAAATCATTTTCAATCACTTCCATAATAAGAAGTATATTGTGAGGGAGATAATTTTTATATGTATAATTATATATATATATGAAATAATATTATCGCATATATTCTCTTACATTACATGTGATTTAAAATATGATATTGACGTTCGTGTGTACCGAGGACAACACCCTTGCGATGTGATGTGAATAATTTTTCCATCACCCATTACCAGGTATGTAAAAAGTCTAAAATTAGTAAATATATAATTTATATGATATAAAATTGATTCTTTAAATTTATTATATCACCCACTTCCTTTACTATTCACTCATTTTGGGAATCACATCAGGCTCGGGCACACGTTGACATAATGTCTCCATGAATGGATTTGATATATTTTCAATGATCGAATTTAATTAATGGTTATAATAGTGTATTTAATGAGTAAATATTCTATTTATAACATTATTATATTTAGTTATTTAATTTATTTATATATTATGTAAAATAATATTAACTATCATTACAAAATACGCATGATAAAATAAGGCAATCAACACTAGATACATTGAAAATAAAAAAATATTAATAATGAAAATGTGGTAAAATGTTATAATATGACCATATATGGCATTATAAATATTATTATTGTTCTATTATAAGTTAATTAAATTCATAAAACCAATATAATGGAGTTAAAATCATTTTCAATTAATAGTAATGGTGAGTTAAGGGACATTATATCTATTACCACTAATTAATGAAGATGGTAATGTTATGCACATAATATATTTTATATGGTCGATATAATACCCATTTCATGTTATAAAATGGTTCATTAATAAGTAATGTTATTTAAGGATTCAATTTTAATTATTTTAATAAATTTAATTTTATGTCAATATTACCAATTGGTTAAATCTATTGTATAATCTTTGATTCTTTTGTTAGTGTTAACAATATCTTGAAATAATAACATTATTGTGATAATTTATCAGTTTCAATTAAATGGTTCATAAATATCCATATTCTTCTATTATGGATATTATTCATTCCTAATCCATATTCCTTTTATACATAAGGTAAATAACTAAAATGTTATTTTTTTTAACTGGGGAAATATTGATAAAAGTGTATGATTACGCAATACAAATATTGGATAACAAGAAATATTGATTCATGAAAACACTTTATCATTTGTTATGTGAGGAATTATTTGGAGCTATTGTGATGAGTGGTTCCTAGAATTATATCACCCCTCTATTCATTCATATGTCTAATGTGAAAATTCAGTTTACTAAATTAAATGGGTTTCAACCTGTAGTTTTAAACTGGCATGTGAAATTTCCGGATGATAGATGTATCATGTGCCTATAAAAATGACATCCAATAACTAATAATTACATACATTAATAATTTAGTTAATATATTTCCTGTTATGTTCACAATCATATTATCTGTTCGTGGATTTCATTCATAGTTTATTGATTAAATGGAATATGGGTTCAATAATTTACAATTCCTTATTGATTATTCCTTATATTATTACCCATGATATTTTAAAAATGATATTATATCAAGATTAACTTCATTGTTATTTTATAAATTATATAGATATCCTTTCATGATATTTACCTTCTCACCTTGATTACCCCTTTTCTTATTATGATAGTCAAGTTATTTTATGGAATGTAGATTTATTTATTTACCTTCCCATGTTGATTATGCTTATTGATTAATGGTATGGTCCTCTCTAATTAAAAATTACATAGAAGTTTATATGAACCTACTATTTTCTATTATGTAGGATATGAAGAAAATTTCATGGAATTATATCATGGATTAAATTTTTTCCATTTATAAGATTTTTATTTTTTATTACTGTGTAATATTAGTATCATGTATATATTTGGATCACCAAAATTTCAAAATGGATCATTCCATTAGAATTTTACACATTTTATCTATACCAGTGTACGGAATTACTCACCATATCTGGGATGTGGGAGTTATCATAACTACATTTGTTATCAAATATTGTTTAGTATAATCCTTGAGAACTATATTTAGGAAAAACATTATAAGAAAACATAACATGATGATGGAATTTGAGGTTACAGATAGATGATCATAATAATGTTTTGGTAAGGAAGTTGTTATGTGTTTTTCCCTTGTAATAAATACTTTCATAGATAAATTTTTTAAATTTTGTTGTGGTACATATGTATCTAGGGTTAATAAATCAAAAAAGGGTGCACTGGGATTGATATAATAATTACATCATGGAAGACAACAAGACATACAACGCACCTTATTTGACACTCCTATAGTGGGAATGAATTGGATAGTTAAATGTTTTCTTAAAAACATTACAAAAGATTTAAACAGATGCCAACCCTGAATGGCCTCGATTGAAGAAAATATTTATCAGTTTTATAGTTCTATGTTTTAACTTATGCATAATGAATTAAATATCCAGTTTGAGTGTTTATGTGATGTGTGTTTTTTATTATTAATAATTTTTTTTGAGACATTTATTACAATAAAACATATTTGTTGAGTATAGAAAAAGGTTATTGGAGAAAGAATATAAATGATTTTGTTAGACATTAGGTTATAGGTATTGGTAACCTTTATGGTTTATTGTATGATTTATATTGATGCAGTTATAGATTATAATCCTTTGATAATGTCATATGAAATATATTAATATGGTTTTAGAATATTAACAACCCACATAATTAGTGACACCATATAGAATCCACTTAAGGATGCGATGATTGAACCCATAAACAAAGTACAATAAAAGGTTGAAATCTAACTAAAGGCTTATGTGATAGTCTGGTAAATATTTCATTTTTCTAATTAAAAAATTTTACAAATAAATATTAATCAGAAAATAGGTCTGTTACTATTGATTTTTTGAGATTAACGTATTGTACTATATAACATGTGAGAACAATATTGATTTTAGATCATAATTACAGGCAGAAAAAATTAATTTTCAATATTTTATAGATCTAATGATCCATTTAAAGTGACTCTAGTTCATTAGGAATAATTAATTCCTTTTTGGATATTCATTTTATGGAGTGTGAAATGATTTTTAAAATTACTCAATAAAATCAAAAGGGTGAAACGTTTATTATGAAAAAAGAGTTTATAATGTAAAAATATTTCCATATATTCATAGATAGAAAATTAATTCCTAAAATTTAGGAAATGGATCTTCAAAAAAAATTATTATAATACCTTAATATCTGATGAATGAAATTGACTTTTAAATCATCACATATTTCTTTTTTTAGGTCCTTAAAATTCTGATGACCATTCATTGTCTTTTTTTCAATGACTTGTATCACTCTATAATTATTTATGCATTTATTTCATTTATATATATTAATAAGAAAATTATTTTATCCAATATAAAATTATAGTTATGTGTCATTCCATATCAAAATTGTAGAAACCTTTATATCATATTATGAATTTATTTTAGAAACTGTTTTTTAAATTTTTTTTAATTAATTTAATTTTCAAATATCATACACTTGATTTATCATTGAAAGATCAAATTATGAGGATGTAATTTATATATTGAGGGGATAATGTATCCCCCATAACTTCAAAAAATAATAAAATTTCATTTAAATGGGTTTTTTAATACAAAACACAATTAGTATACAACCCACAAAATATATTTCTTTAAATATAATCTCATGATAGATTGCGGAACACAAAAACCTAAGTTTAAATGAAAATTAATATAGTATGTCGTTATAACATAACAGTTAAATTGGTGTGTATGAAGAGTTTCAATTAAATTATGAAAATTAAATATTTCTCACGTGTAAAAAAACTCATTGGTTATGAGAATATTATAAAAAAAATACGAATAATTCCAAAGAAAAAATGTTTTGGGGAAAACTATATTTTTTTAAAATACAGTTTAGTCACGTCTGCACAAATAATTTAAAATCAATTATTAGCACTTTATGAGAATTTATTTTTAAAAAACTTAACTTCATTTTGGAAACCATCATATAAAAATTATCTTAGGATTAATTTTTTGGTTTTTTATGAAATTATTCATTTTTTGATGAATAATGAATATATTATTTTTTATTTAAAACATCTTATTCATTTAAAATATTTCATATGTGAAATTATATTCTAAAATGGTTTTTATGTATTGTTTTTAATAATAAAATATTTTAATTTATTTATTTTATTATAATCATTTATATGTTTAATTTTATATAAAAATATTATAATCAATCGAACATTTTCTCATTGAATACTTATTTTCTCATCGTGCCTGATGGGTTAATTTTAAATTAACTATTACCAAATTTGATAAATTAATTTCTAAATATGGATGAAATATTTGGAATAAATATAATATACAATATCCAATATGTTCAACATAAATTTCAACCAATTTAATTTTAAAAACATTATAAATTAATTATCACGGTTAATGTAAAAATGAGTTTTCTATGGGGTTAAACTATGAAAATAATGATATAAATGACCTAAAAAAAGGTAAAAATATTTTTTGGCCATATTTTCGCATTTTACATTCAAGATTTTAAATTTTTGTCATTTGGAAAATTTTTATTCCTAATGACTATACATTCTGGATTCCATTGGGAAATTTCCAATTAATTTCCTTAAAGGCCCCCTTTCCCCAAGATAAAAAAGGACGATCCATACTCACACTTATTAATACCTCAAAATCCCTATGTATTGAAAATTCACATCCAAATTATCTCCCAAAAAATCATTAGACACATTGTATAGTATTTGTTCCTCAAAACATACCATCCTTAGAGTCTTTATGAACAGATCCAAAGGACGTTTCTCTTAAAGAATGTAATAATATCAATAAATATCATTCATTTTAAGTATCATTTTTCTACATTTATTTATTAATTAAAATATAAAATATAATAACACAAGTTTATACCATATAGTTATATAATATTATATTAATATACCAATATTTATCCATCTCCACATCCATCAAATGCAAAATGAAATCATCCATCATGTGTATTACAGACTACCACTTCTCGAACTGATTAAAAAAATTTCCATAACCACCTATCAAGTATTGATATAATGTTCGAATTTATGTTAATATATAATATATTCCATATAAATATGTTTTAGTAACTATAATATCACATATAACCCATTACATTCCATGTTGTTTGAAATATGAATGTGTCGCTCATGTGTACAGTAGACTACTGCCTAACCAAGCGATGTGAATAATTATTTTTCATTATTATTTATATGTAATGTTAAGATGGATATCATATATGAATATATGTTATATAATTGGGATAAAATTGATTTCTAAATATAATATATCACCCGCTTATTTAACCTTTTACTTTTAAGGGAATGATATCATCGCTGGTGTCTACAAACCAGAAACCGTCTCCACGAAGTGATGTGATGTATTCGACATTCTCAAAAATTTATAATTATTATAATAATTTATATACATGGTAAATTTTTTATGTCTAAAATGATCATCATTTTTTATTTTATATATTTATATCCAATATACATGAACTAGAAATTTCAACACAAAACAGACAAGACAAGATAGTACAATTAACCCATTAAAGAATGAAAATAATGACATATTATTAACAAAAATGAGGTAATAATTTATATGATGATGATATATGATATTAAAATTAATATTATATTTCAATAATTAACTAATAACATACATAAAAATATTATACAGGTGGTTAAATCATGTTCAAGTAGATTAAATCTTAAGGTAAGGGACTTCTTCTCAATTTTCATTCCTTGATTCATATTGTAATCTTATACACCCAATTTCATTTATATTGTGTATAAACAACCCCTTGACATGTAATATCATTATCACTTACTAATTAATTATATTTTACATTTCAGTTTTAGTTATCTCATCCAATTTTATATTACTTGAAAATAACCATGTGGTAAATGTATTTGTAAAATGTCACATCATTCTTTGATTGTAATATTTCACTTGAAATAATAACTTTATAATTATTAATTTTAATTGGAAATTATATTTATATAAAATATAAATATTATTACATTATGAATAAAATTAATTCCTCAACACCATAAAATATTTTCATAATGTTATTATATTGATTTTTATTTGATTAATCATAGAAATTTTAATAAATTGGTATCCTTTAGTCAATATGAATATTTGTTGATAAGGAATATTGATTCATTAATTAAATTGATCATTTGAAATGTTAGAAATACATTTTACCTATAGTGATTGGTGTTGAGTATAATTATATATCCCCTTGATGGATTAATAGGTTACATAAGAAAAAACTGTTGGCCAATTTAAATAGGTTCATACCTATAATTTTATCCCGTCTTGTGAAAGATCATGATATTAGTGGTATCATATTCCTAAAAAAATGATGTAATATAATTTGGAATTCCCATTACTAAGAATTAAATTATTATAATCCATGTTTTTTTCACAATTATATTATCTCTATATTCATTTCATTTACAGTCTATTGATTAAATTGAATTTGTATTCAATTATTTACAATTGCAGATCAATTTTTCCTTGTCTAAAAATCCATTATATTTTTACAATGATATCATTATTGGATTATTTTCATTACCATTTAATAAATTAAGTGGATTTCTTTTCCGATATTTTCCATTTCTATATTTATCATTCATTATCTTATTATGATAGTGAATTTATTTAAATGGAATGTGTGATCAATTATTTAACTTTCAATATTGATTATTCATATTAATTCATTAGATACTCTATTGTACATAACCCTTATTGATAATTCTAACTCATAGTTATGTTGTTTCATTTTCCTAGGATATAAATAATATTATTTGGAATGCGTTTGAGGATACCAAATATTTTCCATTTATATTATTTATATTTTATATCCCCACATAACATGTGTATCTTGTATGTATTTGGTTCCTAAAAATTTCTAAACAAATTGTTCCTTAATGTTTTGGAACATTTTAATTATTCTAATGTAATAATCTAGGAACGAGATTCAATTTACCTCATTCGTCGTTGTCACATGATTACACAATGAGCTTTTTTGAAAACATAAATTTGAGAGAAGTAGACTATTAATAAGATCATGCAGCCCTAATATTTTTCCTTAATGCATGACATAAAAACAAAAATAATTGATTAAGGATATATACCATCAAACATATAATAAGGAATTAATATGATATATCATGGAATACAAATGTTAAAACATGGGACAACAATCAGGACAATGAGGAATGACATATGAAATTTTCATAGACCTAAGTGTTCAAATAATAACAATTTTTAATACCAACCCCCAAGATAATTATGACATAATTGACTGATAATCACTCATTATGTACCTTATAATAGTGAATCAAGTGTAACTAAAAACATCCCATAGTTGATCGAGCTTTAATAAATGCATCCCATAATAATCTTAGGATATATAAAACATTTATTAGTGAATTGGATAGATATATGTAACCCAACTTTTATATAATGTTAAAGATTATATATTTGTTCCATATTAAATCAATCATATATCCTTTCACTAATAATTAATGGAAAAAATGGGTTGTGTAATATTTTCAAATGGCATCTCTTAAGGTGAAATAATCAATTATATCCATTGATTCAAAAAAAAATATCACATAATAGATGTATATTGTTGGAACATGAAAATTGTGATTCATGAATCATTACCCTATATAATATATAACTTTTATGATATAGAGTAATATTTATGACAAATCAAAGTTAATTTTTTAATGCTTCAAACATTTTTATAATAATAAAGTCATATGTCCCATTCATAGTCCTTCCAATGGGTGATAAAAAATATATTAAAACCCCTTTCTCAAAAAATAATCCCCAATAATGATTACATGAAATAAAAATAATATAATGTTATATGAATATAGAATAGAAAATTAAAAAACTATGGAAATTAAAATAAATAACATTATGAACATTTTTTCATGTTTTATAGAACCACACTTCTATGAATGGATTATTAAATATACATATTAATAGAGATAAAAATGAAATATAAACACTATAATATATATTTCTATTTAAAAATTTGAAAATAAAACATTTATATCATGAAATTACATTATAACGGAGGATAATGTTTCTATAGAGTGGATAAAAATTTTCCTTGACAGTAAAATTTTTTTGAAGAAAGAAAACAATAAAATAAAAAAAATATCCTTAAAAATTTTATTTCCATAGGGTAAAAGAAAAAATATAATTTTAGAAATATGGTTTCAGAATATACCCATCAAATAAGAACATAGTTAAGGATGTGATATTATGATTCAAAGAATAATTTCTGAGTGAAGAAAAACCTATACAACTTTATTATTATATGAATCCAAATTCAATATAATATATATCATTATAAAAAATAAAATGTCTTGGATAAAAATTATATTATGATAAAATATTCTAAAAATGAAAAATACGTGCATAATATATATGTAAACTATTTTTTATTTTAAAATATTATTTAACGAAGAAATACTTATATGAAAACCCATTGAGAGACATAATTTTTTTATAAATTAAAATTAGAATGGGGATTATGAGAAGGATATTCAAAAAACTATAAAATAAAGAGGAAATAAATTATAATACAATCATATAGTATAATAAATAAATCATTGAGTATTATAATTATGGAATAATGTATAAAATACAATGAAATAATATTAATTCAATAAAAACAATACCATTGATACCAACTTACACCGAAGGGTTCCAAATTATATGATTGTAAAATAAAACACAGTAATAATCAATCTTACTATAATATTTTTATTAATTAAATTTTACCTTAATATTTAAATTCATTTATTTTATATGATATACTTTTTTATATTTATCATTAGTTGATACTTCCTTAAAATATTACTTGTTTATTTCGTTATGACAATAATTATTTTCATTCATTGTTAATGTGTTAAGAAAATATATTATTGTAATGATAATCAAATATTAGTTAATTAATAGGTTAACAATACCAAATAACATTCCATAGATATTCCTTGTATGATTTTTAATGATAAAACTAATAGTGGTCTTCTTTTATTATATTCTTAAAAAAATATGATGATATATTATCGATGAGTTTAATATTTTTTTAAAAAAAATTAGAACCATAAAGAAAAATTAATTAATTAATTAATATCATATATTATTATTAATTTTGTTTTCATAGTAATGCATGTCAAATATTAATAAAACCATTCATATAGGTTGTTGAACTAACCTAAAAAAACAAGATGCAGTCAATGAATGAGTGTGACTATTACCTGATTTTGTTGTAATATAATTACAATATAAGAATAACGATATAAATCCTAATTTAATAATTTTATATATAATAATTATTAAGAGTTAATATAATAAAATAAATGAATATGTTAGATAATATGTCATTGCATTCAATAAAAATATTGTATATTCTTTTGGAAGGCTTATTAATATTAAATGAATTAGGAAATATTCTTTTGATAACATGCTACCCAATTTGGGAGGGGGTTATATTAGAGGGAATTTTATTTGGTATTTAATTGTAAATGTAATTTATGTTTTCAGTTTTTATGGGTAGGTAATGGGTCATTTTATTGGTGAACATGAGGAAGTTTTCATAAAAGATAATTCATTTAAAAAAGGAATATAATTTCTAATAAAATATTGATCAAATGTTCTCAACTATAGGAAACAAGAAAATATAAGAATTATAATTCCCTCATAAAGAAATTTAGTGATAATGGGTTGTAATATGTTAAGGATTTATCACATTATTTATTAATTTTACAATATTTTACTCTAATTAAGGAATGTAGGGTTTAAATTAATAAAATATCTTTACTTTTAAAAATTAAATTGTCCAAATTACTTAATATCAACATGCTTATTATAAAAAAATATATATATATTATTTAATTTCATAAATTTAGAAAAACTAATTATATTATAACAATGCATTACCCATAAAAATAGTTTTTTTATAAAATATAATTTTAAGAATAAAAATTGTTTTATTCATATTCCACAACAAGTTATAATCATTATATGTTATATGATTTTAATGAATACATGTATACAATATTAATATAATTTAAAAAAAAATTAATACATGTTTGTTTTGTTTTTTATGTTAAAATATTCAATGAATAGAATAAATATTTATTTTAAAAAATATTCCTTTTAAAATAATATGATTCCACATTTATTACTAACCAATAAATAATAAATGAAATAATGTTTATTAATTTATATATATATATATATAATGTATTTTATTTAATTTTATGCTCAATATATGAGTAATTAAACATTTAAATTAAATTATTTAACATCTTATAAAACTAACTAATTTTAATAAGAACTTATTGGTTAACCATTAATATTTAAGTTATATTTCCTTATAGTTCCTTAATTTTTTAATGTATAGTATTAATTTAGTTTACTAACCATTTAATTATTTATATAAAATATATGGTTTTTATATGGCTCATTAAAAGTGATAAAAAAAAATTTATTAAACTAAATTTCATTACAATCAATAAAAATCCTATTGATAATTAGTTTATTTTATTTAAGTAAATTAATTTTAATGAAAATTTATTTTTTTAACCTAAAAATAAACTGTAATTAGAATAACATCATAGAAATAACTCCAACCATGTAACATTTTTCTAATATTAAATTCAATAACTATATACTATTTTATAATGACAAAATAACTAATAGGATCCCCCCATTAAACTATATAAATTGATAAAATTATAACAACTCATAAAAATATTCTTATTCCAATAATTTTCTATTTGGGTTTTATAAAAATATATTTTCATTAATAGTGTTTTTTCTCAATATAGATTTAGTTCCAGTAATAGTTGTTATCATTGGTGATGAAGGTCTGATGGATATCCTATTTTTGTATTATTTTCTATTATATTAATTTTCCTATTTAAATGTTATCTTTTTAAAGGTTTGTAACAATCCTTGGTATGTAACATTCTATTATTTGTAAATGTTTTTTTGAATTCTTGTTTTAAATTTTTTTCTTTTGATCCAAAACGATAGAGATTTGTAAAAAAATTATGGGTTTTTATTTCTACTAATATATTATATGACTTATTTTCCAATAAACACTGAACTGACTACCAAAATTCCAAAATTTTATCTAATTAATATAAAATAATAATTAAATCTAGGTAATTACATCCCCAATAAACTAATTCCATCCGTATTATTTTAATTATCTCTCACTATTTAAAATTTATAATCCTATCCATAAAAAACTAGCTTCAGATATAAATTTTTTAATCAAATATAAGCCTCACTATATTTTGTAATTATTGGAAGTAAAAAATTTACCACATAATTTATATATGTTTATATTTTAATTTATCACAGCCCTTTGGTAAAAATATTCACCATTAATTTTCTATAAAATATATAATTTTCTAAATGAATTGAATTCAATGACTCATTTTCATCATAATGTGATCAAATAAATAAAAAATGGTAATGATAATATATAATAGAATCAGCATAAATAAAAATTTGAATATAATAAATGAATTCAAATATTTCTTAATTTATTACTCTGTTACTTCATCAAAGGGTAATTTTTCATTACCTATGGGTTCTTTGACATTATTCATCTTCTAATTCACAACATATCACTTAAAAATAAATAATCCCAAATTAGTTTCAAACTAATACAACATGATCAAACTACATGATTAAATTTATTTATTTTATATAACTTAATTGTTACATCTCACAAATAAACACACTTCCACAAACCAAAGGATTAGTTACCGTGGAGATTATCTACAAGAATATCTTATAACACAATATTTATTCAAAATATTCTAAAATATATCCATTTATGACTTTATCCTAGAGATATTACTACATTTATTTTCCTATGGATATTTGAAAATATAATATGGTGGAGCTAAAATAATGTGTAAGGGTAAAATATATTAATGATCCATAGAATATAACACTGTGTGTTTGTGAAAAACCAAAATAATGGATAAATACCTAATGATGAAAATATGAGGCATATGATTTTTATGTAATGAAAATTAATAAAAATATTTCACAAAATAAGGTTGTATAAAATGAAATATATCTTTATAAAATAATAACATATATCACTAAATAAGAAATTAGAAACACTGATAAATTTTCAAGAGCCATGGATCATAACATTGGATTATAGAACATGTATCATTATAGAAATTATAGCACATGTCATAGAAGAACACCAAGACAATCATACAATGGTTCATCGATCATAACATCATATGAATGTTAACATCATTGATCAGACATCACTATATACACTCCACATTTGATCAAGCATCACTACTCATGTCCCATAACAATATCATGAGTTATAAAACAATAAACAATGCATTTGAGAGTTATATCAAACCAAACCATAAAATATTAATATACCATTCCTATGTGTGACACATGAAATAAATTATTGATCCAATAATTAAACAACATTTAAATAAGATGAGATATATAACAGTTACAAATGGAATAACCTTAGATGATATCATTAAATATATTAGTTGATAACAAAAACAAAATCATCCACAAGTAGTATATTGAAATAAAATTTTGAGGGTGATTTATGAGGCACATATCCGAATGATATGGATCTTTTTGGGATATATATGAAAATAAAAACAAAATCATAAGATCGGATTCATAATACTTTTGAAACATTATCTTATAATTGATGATTACTATCACTTTGACAATCCATCCAAAAGGAAATAAATAATAATTAATTATTATTTTTACTAAAATAATGTCCCAAAATTTCTCTTGGAAATGAAAGGATGTAATCTAAAAGGAAAATTCAATGAATGATACTATAGATGGAATATTTTAAAAAATATAACATTTTATTATTATTAAGTTGTGGTAATGAATAAAACATATATGAAATAGTTATAAAATTATAAATCAATTAAACATAAATGGGAAAGATAAAGAATATAATATATATTAATAATTCAACAAAAAAATTATTATGAAATCATATAACACCCCAATTTTTTTTTTAAAATAATGATATTCTCGATAGCGTACAAGATACACAACACCGTTCTTAAACAAACCAGGAAATATTATTTTTAAATACGACCATTATAAAAATGTTATTAAAATGGAATTCATTAATATTATTAAATAATCTATGTAATATATATATATATATATATATTTACTATACAATATAAATTTTTTTAAATAATTGTTTAATTAATATCTAATAACATTTTAGTAATGTAATTTTATTCATCAAAATTATGTTATAATAGAAAAATTATATTTTTTATGAGTAGATAATATAATTAATTTATAAAAAATCGTGAAATTGTTTTAAAAAAAATAAATTCATATTTTAAATCACCACATCATAATTATATTATGGTTAAATATTTGGATTTTTTGGAAAAATTAGATTTTTCATTTAATAGTGTAAATTCAATTTTTTAAATTATAATTTATTTTTAGAAAATTTGGGCCTATTTCTAATTGAATTAGATTAAATTTTTAAAAATTGAACTGTAGATATATTTTATTGGACTAATTTCATTGGAATCTTATTTATACATTATTTTAGTATATGATTTTTTTATTTTGAAAACAGTTTTTTATGAATACATTTTTAATGTTCATAATGATTTCCGATGTTAATTTATTAATACAGTCCATTATCAGTGATAATTTAAGTGATATATATAATATATATATTAATATTATATTGAATTCATATAATATTTATTAAATATAATATATTTAATATAAAATATTTAAAACTTGAAAAGTATATCTCTTGAAAAAAATGATTTTTCATCACGGCTGAGAAATTGAATTTTAAATTGAATTATTCCACTAATGTGCATTAAATTTTTTAAAATGGATTAAATATTTTGAATAATAATAATTCATATTATTTAAAATTCCCTCTTAAATTTGGACTTAATTTTTAAAAAACTGATAAAAATATTTTACATCGGTTGAATTCAAAAAGGATTAACCTAGGGTTAAACTATAAATATAACTATTAAAATGAAGTAAATACTTATATAAATTAAATTTCACAATAAATTTAGACCATATGTAATATATGAATATACAATGGTCTCTTTTGGATCAATCTGGAATGTCACAAATCTAGGAATCACTTTTTCTTTTAAAAAATACTATGTCTGTGCACTTCCATCTTATAAAAGGCTACCAACTCTCCTCTCTTCATCAGACATCAAAATCACTTTCAACTTTCCAAAACATACCAAAATTAATTTTTTAAATCTATAAACAGGTATTATATTCTTGTTTTATGAGGATAAAAATCTATTATAGATTTTTCTATTAGTCGAAATAGGTTGTCTAAATATGAGGTTTCACTATTAACCGAGCATTTTGTATTTCATCTTCCACCAAATTCAAATTTTCTTCATATATTTTTAAATAATATAACAAATATATCAAATGTAAATATATTTTTCCTGGTTAATTTAATAATCTAAATCCATATCCACTTCCATAAAATGGAAAATGAAACCATCAATTTTGTCTGTTGATGACTATCTCCTCGTGTAAAGATATAATTCCTTTTTCATCATGGTCTCTCATGGAAAATTATAATGATTGATATAAATTATATATATATATATATGATAATTTTAATATAATTATACATATATAATTATAATATCACATATACCATCTTACTTTCCATCCTATTAGGTCTACGATAACATCCATAGTGTTTAGAATTGATTACCGCCTCACAAAGCAATGTGATATATTTTTTCACAAGTGATTTATATGGAATGTAACAATGATAATTTTAAGGTATATATGTTACATAAACTTAATAATACTTTAATTACTAACATATTTATCATTTTAAAATTAAATATATAGCATTTTATTTTTTAAACTAAATAATTATAATTTTGTTTGTGTATATGTGTGTATTACTACCTCCACGAAGCTATGTGAGCTTGTTTTAATAAAAAAATCACATGGATGATATATATATATATATTCATAAATAATACGTTATTTCGTTTATAATTATTATTATTTAGTGATATAAATTTATTTTCCATCTTTCCATATTGATAATTTAAAAATGGAAATGTTACTTATTGTATGTATGACCTACCATCACCATTATTGTACCATAGTTTGAATTTCATAACCATAGTTCATGTTTTTATTTAATATTATATTTTAGGAATAAAAATTATAATTATTGAATCATTAATAATTTAGAGATGTTTAAATAATGAATATATTGGCCAAAATTAACCTACTAAATTCATTTTCGATAAATTAGACAAATTTTTACCTACCATCCAATGTAAAATTATTTCACTAAGTAATATTCTATAAAAAGGTAACATATTAGTAGAAAAGAAATAATAAACTGTAAAATGTTTCTTAATCATGTAAATAATTAACATAATTTATGTTTTCGTTATGATAATGAATATATGTGATTAATCATACATGAGGTAAGAGACCCTTTTTTATAAAACCAATTTTTAAATAGTTTTAGTGATATAATATATAAATGAGTTCATATATGTTCTTCTAAATGTTTCAAGAAAATTATAATTTATTATTCAATGGATGATGAAGGTCATTTTTTATGATATTTAACAATCATTAAAATGTTATATGAATAGAATGGGAATTTCTACGGTTTTATATAAGGAAAAAATTACATTAAAACAATTATTTTAAAGTGTTTTAATTATTTAATTAATATGTGTTTTTTCATCTATATCAAAATTCTTGGAAATATTTTATATGTTTTTTATATGGATATAAAATAATTATAAATGAGTTTTTTCATCTTTTTAATTCTATATTTTAAAAGGAATCATTTTACATGTTTTACATGTAATATTTTGACAAAAAATATATAATAATATTATATTTTTACAAATAAAATGACAAGAACTTTTACCACTGATGAAATAATTAATCTCTTTCTATATTCCATTAAAATATTTCATATTTTCATTAAAACCCACTTACCATATAATTATTTTTTTATTGAAAATTTGTTTTTAAAATGCATGGATATTTTAATCATCTAGAAATGTATTGTTAAGATTAAAAAGAATATTTAATGTGTTTAATATATAAAATTACCATCCTTATTGTTTTATAATGGTCACACCAAAACTTTTAAAATAATATTATTTTATTATTTAATCTGACTTTGATACTTTCTATAGAGGTACGGGACAAACCTGATTGAATTTTTTTCATTTTTGTGATAAATTAATTATTTTCCCTTAGACAACATCTAGAGCATGCGCAGGTTGTATTCAATGATGGGCATCATCACCTGGGTCACTGTGCATCCTTCCTCATGATAAAGAAAAATAAATAATATGATTTTTAACAAGTTATATTTGTACAAATAATGGTTATTATTATTATTATTATTATTATTTTGTTCACAATGGTAATTAATATAGGGTTATTATTGTTAAGTTATTATTTAAAAAATTCTATTAATTTTGTTATTTATATTATGTATGTTAATATCATATTATTTTTATTATAAATTTTAATATAATTTTTATGAATAATATTAATAATGTGCTTAATAATTTATTAAGAATTATTATTACCTTTTTTGTTTTTATTTTGATAGCTCCTCCTCCAGCCCGTCGTGACCCCCATCCCCCTAACATGTGCTTTTCCTCCCCTTAAATCCATATAGATCACACCTCCCCTGTTAGCTGAGTCCAGTCCTCCCTCACGGTTCACAACCCTCTTTCCAGTTCATCTCATGCCTCTGGACACGTGGTTCATCTCACACGAATTCCTTGCAACCCACCACCCTCCCTAGCCAGACGCCAGACCAGCCACCTCCCATCCGACCTACCTTCTATCGCTCACGTCATCCCCCCCAAAACCCCCTCTAGTCATCACATTCATTCCCCTATCATGTTTCTGGCCGTGTTGCCCACCCATTTGAACACCCTCTTTGTCGGCTCCAGTGACAGCCTGGCTCCGCACCTTCCTATCATGATCGCTGCTCTCCACTGATCCCCTACTCTTCATGAAAGTCCTGGCCAACCCCTCTCGTATAATGCTGACATTCTCTATGCCTCGTCTTTTCGAATCCCACATGAATCTCTATGACTCTTCTATATTAATTTCCCCTAATTTCCATTCCCCGCATCTAATGTGGTCCTATTCGGAGTTGTCTCCATTTCTATTCCATCTGGCCTTCGTCCCCTCAGAAGTATTCTGCCCCTAGTTCTTATAAGATAATGGGAGTGGGGCGAGGATGGGCAATGTGATGAGTGGGGTTTTACATTGATGACTTGAAGATGGCCCTTATATGGTTGATTGATCTATCTATTTCTCCATCCACAGTGCTGGATAGACATTTTAGCAAACCAACAGGTAGGTATGACAGATCATGTTGTCTCTTATATTAATTTGTCATGCATGACTAATTTTGTTTTCGTGCGATGTGTGTAGTTTTTTGCGGAAGTCTGCAGATTGTTCCGTGAAGTACCTACACACCTTTATGTGTTTCCACTTATAATTCTTGTTTTATAAATTAATTTGTGTCTTTAATTAATTTATTGTATCATTTTATTAGTTTTCATGGTGCAGAATTGTGTTTTTATTGACATCTCAAATGCATTTATTTATTACAAACGTGTTAATGTGATATATGTGTGATTTTCTATTTAAACCCATGTAGAGATGGTTATTACTATTTTATAAATAATTTACATTTCATATTAGATCATGAAATTGGATGTAGATTGTATTTTAGTACTGAATTAGTGTGCATTTGATTCAAAAAAATTGGTTTGGGTGTTTTTTTATGTAAGGCCATGTAGTTCTTTTTGGTTTGTTTTTTTTATTTTAACATGTTTAATTAAATGATATTGGTTGTTCAAATATTGTTTTGATAAGACTGCACTATTCTTTTTGTTCTTAAGTTGTGTTTTAAATGAATTCTGATGTAGCTTTATTGTAAAAATTATTGTGTCCTTTATTTTAAACTACTCAAACAGTTTCATTAATTGTTCTAAGTGGTGTAGATTGACATCTTGATGTGGCTTTGTGTGTGTCTGTTGATGAATGTGGTTTGGGTTGGTTTTGTGTGTAAAGTCATGTTCTACTCATCAAAATTTGTTTATGAAAATATTAAATGTGTTATTAAATAGTTATTAAGGATGAAAAGTTTTTTAAATTGAGTTGTTTAATTTTTCTTGGTGATAATTTTTATGTTAGTTTATGTGTGAAAATGGTGGTTTTTTCTTGTGTATTGTCTTTTTTGGTTTCATTTTATGATTATGAAAGATTACAAGAACTATAAACCACTTGATCACAGATGGTAAGCTTGGGTACTTGGTGGGAAGACTGAAACTAGCGCGCTAGTGACACAGAAGTGGCATCAACTCGGTTTCACTTACCTGGATTGAGGACTATAACACTAACTAAATTTTTGGTTGATGTGTGGATACAACATGGTTATGGATGTGTTGCACTACTAGTGGCTTGTGCATGAGAATGTATATTGTTTTGTTCCTATAGCATTGTTCACCGAGACACGATGTACTAGTGTCCCACTTCTCACTAGTATTTTTAGGGCCTCTCCCATGTATTTTAATCCACTGTCTCTATTCACTCACTCTCGGAACATGGTTTAACATTGGGGTTATCATGAAGGTGACTATGTGTGTTTTAATTTAAGTTCTTTACTTTAATGTTGTTTCCACTGAAACAATTTTTTTTTAAAAAATTACTCTATTTATAAATGCTTTCATTAAAATTGTTTGAGTATTTATATTTTTTTTTTCTTATATTAAATTTAAAAAGTATTTTCCATTTAAAAATTATGAAAGAATATTTTTTTTATCAGTGGCATCATACAAGGGTCTTGACATACACCCTACAAACACATGTGTTTGTATGTAGATTCTATTTCTTTTGTATTCCAGGTCAACGCATGGGGTATAGAGATGATGGTCGAAGTCTTATTTGTTATCTCATGCAAGTTTGTGGTGGTGGCTTGGGAATGTGACTCCTCATGTCCCACTGAGTGTTGATTTGGAGTTTTGGTTTTCCTCTATTGTATTATCTTTTGGATTATTAGTTTATGTTTTAAAATGTAAATATAAATTTTTTTAAGGGCTGATTTGGTTTTCTGATTTTAGTTTTAAATTTTTTTATCTTGTTTGTTTTTTTCTGTTTAATTATACAGTTAAATCATTCCCATGTTCTATTTTTGACACACAAGCATTTATTCTAGCCCATGGGGATTGGGAATGCCCTTTCGGGCCTTTCCGTGGACCGGGTCGGGCACCGGGTTGGATGGAGACCTGGCTTGGTTCATAAAAATAATTATGTACTTTTTCGTAGATATTATTTATGATGAATGGGAACTGATATAAAATAGTGATAGGTAGTTACATTATGAACCATTTAAGGGATGTTAAATTATGAACCATGGACATGTGGTTAAGTTTTAACCAATGGTCGGGTGGTTCTATGATATCCTTCCAATTAATGGGGTGTCTAATTGGAAGGTATATATATTTCAATTGATAGAGTGACATAGAAAATGAGTTAGAACGATAAATATATGTTTTATCTACACTTTCTATAACATTCTATTATATTCCTACGATAGCTAATATGGAATGTATTGAGATTATTTTGAAAAGAAAGTATTTACTATTTCTTATGGGGGAAATGAATAAATTTTTGAAAAAAATTTCATGAGTTTTTCATATTTTATAAAAAATTATTTTTTTTATTTAATTTTTATATGATTTTTCTTTTTGAAACTTTTTATGCAGATAATGTGTTTTTTTCCAAGAATTTTTTTTATCTGAAATCATACATTCAGGATGTACATATATATACGTTTTCGTTATGTAAGGTGTATCATTTTTATTTATATTATGTCCCATACTATTATTTTTCTCCTCATCCATGGTTTTTAAAATGTTTTCATGGTTTTAAAGGAATTATATTTGAGTGTATGAAGTCATGATTGAAGTCATGAATATTTTTCATTAAAATAAAACATGTTTTATTTTACAAATTTTATAATATAATAAAAATTGATACATTTTTAATGTCTCTACTTTTTAATATATGGTTTTGTTATGTATGAGTTATAGTCTAATTCTATAATATTACTAAACATAAAATATTTTGTGGGAATTAATGAAAGTGAACTATAGTCTAATTCCACTATAATATGTAATTTTTAAGTTCATTTACTTATCAATGATATTATATTAAGGGTTTATAAAACATTATTAGTTAAGATGTTATTTGATATTATTTTGAAAAACATATATATACAAAACAGATAATAAAATGCCTGTAATTATGTTAATTTGGATAAATAGAATTAATTGAATATAGGATGTAATGGTCATGTAAATGTTAGTATCTATCATTCATATATTATTTGATTTTATTGTTTACTTAATTTACTCAAACTATATTTTTTAATGTTTTGGTACATGTATTAATCCATTTGGAATAATATCAATAATGGATGTAAAGGAAAATGAATTGGTTGTATGAATAGGTAAATGAATTAAAATGGAACTATAGTGAAAAATCATGTTTCCATTCTTAATGATATATCATGAATTATAATTAAAAATGTGAACCTTAGGGAGTTCCCAAATGAATCAGAAAAGAGTGAAATTATTCTCTATGGAATTTCTGGTGATAATCACAAATGTAAATATACTTAATGACCTATGTGTCAAGAGTCTATGATGAATCACAGAAGAAAATGTCTTAAAATTATATGAAAATATTTTGTATCTTGTAAAGGATGGATTGAATAAATAATCTACCAAGGAAAAAATGTTGAATATGCTTAATCCCATAAAAAGGAATATAAAAACATCCCACGGTATAAATTGAATTTTTTAAATATTGGGAATATGGAATACAATAAATCAATGTACATTTGGTAAATCTCATGAATGGGACAAATACGACTATATAGATTAAATTCTTATCCCTAAGTAATGACATTAATGTTATAGATAAGGAAACATACAATGAAATTTGAATGGTATAGATTATATCATGGATTATATATTTAAATTTTTGAATATTAGGACGTGATTACAATTTTTTTACTATGTATAAATTAATAAGATGGAAAATTATAGATACTATATTTTAAATAATTTTTAGTTATTAAAGAGATTCAAATATGGATTTAGTATTATGATATAGAGGCTTACTTAAAAATTATAGTATGATTAAGTGAATTAATATTCATTTGATTTTTATGGTATGGGTGTACATTTGGAGAAAATTATAGAGATCTTATTGATGTTTATGGTACATGTAACCCTTATTTTTAACATGTGAAAAATTTAGTTCTGGAAAATGATCCATTAAATTTGTGGATATATATTTAAAGGTATTGATAACTTTTAAGGATTATATTATCTTTGATTATTAATATTATTCGTTACAATATCCATTAAATTTCACAGATCAAGTAAAAAAGTCGTCACATTCGTCCATGATAAGGTACATGAACCCACAATAGAAGGGAGACAGTGGGGTAGCGCCTACAACTACAAAATGTTATTTATAAGTTTATATGTCATTGTTTTCCAGAAAAAACAATTTGATATATAATGATTATGTTGGTTTTGTGGGTATATGTTTATTGGTTTAGATAACCAGGTGATTGAAAAGTGATTTTGTGGTAATGAGATTAATCATTTTAGAATAATTTAATTATTTTAGAAAACATATATTACTGAGGAGTACAAAAAATATGGGATTTTATTTTATCAAGAAAAGATGAATTATCTTATAGAAGAATTTATTATTTGAATGATGATTTATTGTGATATAATTTATTTATGTAAATGATTTGACAAATTTTTGAGATTATATGATTATGGAAAATAAATTTTTTTCTATTAAAATATCAGTAACTAATGTGATTGGATAAAATTGTTAAACAGATATTAGTATATTTTCTTATCAAATCCTTCTAATTTTTTCATAATAATTTTTTGAAGAACATAGGGAATCATTATTTATGAAATAAAAAATTATTATATTTGGGTGTTTAATGATTAATAATGAATGGAGGTTTATTAATTTTCCGAATTAACTATTAATGTGATATCCAATTTTCTTCTAGATAATTTCTAAAGATAAAAATATTACCGTTTCTTCCTATTGTGGATTATATGAGTCTTTATATGTTTTTTAGTACTTTATAAAAAAAATCATTTTGAGCATTCATCAACTGAATAAAATTATGATATTTTGGTGTAAATTGATTAAAGGATGAAATTATAAATCTAATGTAGTTATATTTCTTCATATTCATTTTCAAGATGGTAAGGTGATTCCTTATGAGTAGAAAAATAATCATGAAATTAAAATATTGTTCATAAAATTGATGGTCCCATATATCCACGAAAAATAATGTTTTCACATAAATGTATCATTATTAAAAATATAGGTTTCCATCTCGACAAAATGATCTAATTAGGTGAAATCCATATTTTTTTATTTCATATAACCTTCTTACACCGGTTTCCCTCTTTTGTAGGGAATGTTATACTTACAATTTTTATTTTGTGGGTGTTCCATGAGGGGATATACAAATTTCAAACCATTGATTACCTAGTTCAAATTTTGTTTAAAAAATAATTTAAATAGGGGATAATGTGTCACCTAGAATTAAAAAATGAATTTATGATCGATATAATATATTAAATGCAACACCACTCTTAAACAAAGAAAAAATTGACATTATTTTAAATGTGGATGTTATAACCAAGCTTTGGAATTGGTGGGTATGAATAGTATCAAACTATATTATGATATATATATATATAATAGAATTAAAATTTATTGATTAATTAATAATAAATTATTAATCAATTTTTAGTAATATAACATTATTAATAAAAAATATGTTTTCCTCAAAAATAGTTTTTATATTTAAAAAAAATTAATATTAAATATTTTAGATAATTTATTCATAAAATGACCATAATTGTTATGATAAAATTATCAAAATTAATATAGGGTGAAATTTTCTGTTTTATTATAAAATAATGATTTTTAACTGAATAGTGAGAAATATTGATTATTGTAAAACAAACATTTCATTAAAAAATCAAAATCAAATTATTATTTGATTTTTTTCAAAAATAAATTTATTATTTTCTTAATTATTATCCAAATAATTACATTTGAATAATTTTTCTCATATATATTTGTTTAATATTATTTTTTACTTAAAATTTTGTTTTTCCTGAATTCTAATTTAATGTGGACAATGGTTTTATCATTAAATTAATGAAAAATTAAATAATGATGAATAATTTTAATGAAATTTCTATATAATAAGTATCACTAAATATTATTTGAAATAAATATAATAATTATTAATAATCATAGAGTTACTATAAAATTATCTAATTGTTGAAAAACACAACAATTGAAAAATAACACTTCCATCGCATATGTGAGTTTTAATTTTAATTTACATTATAATAATTATGTGAATTTAATTATGTTAAATTAGATTTCATATTTTAATTCAATATAATTTATATTATATAATAAGGTAAATTTCTTTTTTTTATTATTGAATAGTGAACATTTAAATAATAGTTTACCATCGTTAACTTGAAATGGATTTACTGTTGGGATGAACTATATTGATAATGGTAAAAATGATCTAAAACTCAACTAATATTTTTTTTTGGATATAGTTATTAATTACCTCATTTAATTCTTGAGAATGGCCTATTTTTAATACTTTTTATTTTGAAAATTTTGGGTATCAATTTTTATTTATAAAAAAATCTTCTTTTCCTCATCCAGGCTTATTAAAGTCCACCCACTATCCTCTCTGATTTAAAAATTAAAACCATTATTTATTCCAATTCCTATGAAAATAAAATAATTGAATCCCACATACATCTTAGAGGACTTTTTAATTATTAAATTAGTTTAGTAATTAATTTTTTTTAAACATTAAGTGCTCATCGAAGAATAGATATCATTATTAACTGAAACTTTTTGTTTATTTCTTATTCCATCAAATTATAATTTAATTCAAATATGATTATATAATAAAGAAATTAATTACCATATAACGATATTTTAATATGTGAATTTAATAACATAAATTAATATTCACTTTCATCAAATTTTAATCGTAACAATCATTCTTCTATAAAGTGATATACCACCTCATGAACATATGTAATTTTCTTTCATCGTCATCGACAATAAATTTTTATAAAAATTTATTTTAAATATATATATATATATATATATGATATTTTAAACATAATTATACTTCTTTAATTATGATATAAAATATATCTTCTTAAATTCTATTTTCTTGGGGACATGATAGTGTTGCACATGTGTGTGTCAATCTACCACCTCGGGAAGCCATGTGATACATTTTTCACTAACACTTTACATGGAAGTTAATAAGGTTATAGGTAATAAATATAAGTTATATACATGGAATAATTATGATATTAAAAACATATTAACCATTACTAAATTATATTATGTGATTTCATTTCTTAGACTAAAAAATGATGACGTCATTTGTGTATAAATGTGTACTACTACCTCTAAGAAGCGATGTGATACTTTATATCAACCAAATATCAAGGATGAAATACATTAGTATATTTATATTAATAATATGTAATTTATTATATTATGATTATTATAGAAACAAAATATAGTACATAAATTATTTATGTAATGACCGTTTAAAAATAGAAATTCTACTCAAGCATACTAATGAATTACCATCTCGAAAATAATAACATCGTTTACATTTCATAACAATATATCATGATTGGTTTTAATAGTATTATTGTATATAAGAATAATAAAAAAATTTCATTATTATTATTTTTATTATTACATAATTACCATTATGATATTCAACCTACCGAAGTCATTTTAGATATATATATATATATATAATGACGTAAACGTATTATATTATGTTATTGATAGTAAAATGGAAATAATGGAAATAATATAAAAAATAATAATGAAAAATATTCCTAATTATATAAATAATTAAAATAATTGTATTATTTAGGAATTTAAATAATTTATTTGATGAATTAGACTTAAGGTAAGGGACCCTATTTCTAATAACCTCATTTAAAAAATAATAAATATGTAATTACAAAATAATTTTATTCTTTTTATTATAAATGCTTTATTAAAATTATTATTTATGTACAAATTGATGATAATGTTCATTTCTGACCACTTTTACTTTTTATAAAAAATTAAAATAACGATTCTTTTAAAGGTCACACATGCCAGTCACATTACATTAAAATACTTATTTTAAAATATTTTAAATATTTTTTTAAATGTATTTTTATTAGATATCAATATTCATGAAATTATTATTTAGGTTTTTATAAATCATAAAAAATAATTTTAAATAATTTTTTACCTTTATTTTGACATCATTTTTTAGGATTTTAAAATGAATCTTTTTAATGTAATTTATAAGAAATATATTTAAAATATAAAAAAGAAATGTTTTATTTTATATATATATGGTGATAAATATTTTCCCTTTTATTTTAACAATTATTTTATTTTTTGATTTAATTACATGGTTTCATGTTTTCTTTAATGAAAAACCATATTACCAATTTTTTGTATTTTTTGGTATTGAAAATGAGATACTAAGAGTAATGGATATTTTAGTATTTTTTTTATTTATTATGGGTAAAATAAAATTTTATAAGTGAGATATTGTAAACTGCATGATATAATTGTTTTGATTGCCTTATGGTTCTTGTACATCATTTATGATAATGACATGTTCAATTAAAAAACATTGATGGGTTGTTATGATATGAAACAAGGATGGGTGGTTGCATTTGGAACTAAGTATGGGTGGTCACAATATGATCAAAGGACATGTGGGACAATGATATTCATGTATTGCATTTGGTATGGAATTCTACCTTATAGTTATCTCATTTTTAAGAGTGATATAGAAAATGATATCCCTATGATCCTATATGTTTTACCTATTCATTGATTCTAGTTTTTAAGGTAATTTTATGTAATGACCCCCTCCTAACATGGTACCCCTCTTAGGTCAGTAAGGGGAGTAGAGAAAAAGTTACACCTGGGTCCCACCTCTAGTAGGCCCTAAGTTAGAAACATGCACTGAGTGTATTGTAAACATGTAGATTAGAGGTTGTAACCTCTAAGAGAACACATGGAAAATGGAGATAAAATATAAACACCAACCAAATCCTTTTCCGACTCCAATATTAATAATAAGAGAAACTAAAAATATAAAATTTCATGTATGAAATACTACAATTGAAGAAAAATAACAAGTACGAATGTAAATGTAAAGACGGTAGTGACCATGAATCCCAAACAGCTATTACATATGACAAGATAGTAGTGACTAGCCTAATCTCCAACCTAGTCCAACTGAACTAAAAAAAAGATTATATATACATACGGTTATTATAACATTATACTCACTAATATCCTCACTGAGTCCACTCTTGTAAAGGTAATGAAATCATGTAAAAGAACAACGAATAGTAAGTCAAACCAACTCATCGCATAAACAGTTATGCTAAGTTCCCAACCTCACAATCGCTAATCTCACCAAGTATTTCATAAAATGTCTTATAAAATAACAAGTGATATCATGTGTACCCCACTAAAACATCCCTATTTGTCTTCATATTTTCCTCTACGTCGTATGTTCTACGTATCTCTCACAAATAATGATATCCCACAAAGACATGTGTTAAGAAACACAACATGTACCTCGTGTAACACACTACCACATCTAGATTAAAAAAAGAAGCCAGGTAGTTTTTGGGATCCACCAAATCCCATATAACTTCTATCATACATATGGTATTATTCCTCAAGAAATGACATACAATACATCTAGTATGGATCTATTAGCAATCACATCCTATAAATGTTATACCTATAGTATCCCTTAGGAAACAATATCAAGAATATAAGAGAGTGAAATATCCAAAATCCATTAAATCCATCTTTGCACATATATGTTAAAATTAAACTCCATTAATACCAGCAATTGTAACTACCAAGATAGGAGAGTGGGGCAAAAAGGGGTAGACAGCCAAACAACATCTAATTCGGATGTTGGGTAAAACACCCCTAGGGCACAAAATCTCTAGTGATTCAATTTCCCAAACTGACATGGTGGATTATTATGTAAAAACACAAAATATTACATGATACAATATAGCTCACAAATTCACTAGGTGCATAACCTTCTCCCAAACTCAATTTCAGCTAATGTCTCTCAAAATACAAGCTGCCAGAGGTAAGACTAGATATCCATTAAGTACACATCAATTTAAAGAGGTAAAATTTTTTATTTAATTTATTTTCTGTAATTTATATTTATTTTAATTAATTCATTAACAATTAATTAACCATTTTGACTTTCAAAATACATTACACTATGATTACAACAAAGTTCCATTCCCTCTATGTATAATCAAATGAAGTTCATGGCTACTAAAGGTTATAAAATTGTCACTTAATACAAGTAAGATCCAACCTCCATGGTTTAATTAATTATTTATTTATTATCTTCGTTAATTTTAATAATACTAGGTACCCATGGAAAAAATAGAATCTACCAAACAAGTCATACAACAAAGATCATCTATCTCCCTCAAGTAGTGGGGAATGGAATGAAGATAAAGAAACAACGGACAATTATCTAAACAACAAATTCAACCAAGAATACAGATTTCATATCAATAGGTAAGCACTTCATCAGCCCATTCTATCTTCTCTAATGACCTCCCTGAAACCAACATGCATATATCAAAGCATCTCACCACAGCTTGAGTAAATTAATACAAAAGCTACTCGCACACCCTATACAAAATATCACAATTTCCCTCTAGGCTCATCCATCTTATGATCATGTCACATCAATAACTCCTCGACCAATATACCAAACAACCACCCTATGTTCACATTATAAGAAGAAGGAAACAAACATATCAACCATAAAATTGGCCACAAAACAAGGCTTCCAACCTTTACACTCAATAAGATATCACAACTCTAAATCACAAGGCACATGGAATTTATATGAAGGTGGGAAAATCAGACACTATAATGGCCTTATATTTCATAAAAAAAATATTCATATTCCATAATGAATTAACTGATTAATTATCACATGATCCACCAACACGAAACCTAAAAAACAAGCTATCACAAAATAATTTATCATTCCTATAATAATATTATCAGCATTCATTAATATGCCTCATGTTATTTAACCAACTCAACAAGATATGCATATGTCCGTCAATTTTATTATCATAAAATCACAACTACAGAAAGATTCAATAAACATGTATATTTAATTTTTTATCCAATTAATCATCTATTAATTTAATCTTTTTGTTGTCTACCAATTACACGTGATAAACCAAGAACAACAAAAGAATCATATATATCACACTATCTATAAAATCAAGATTCCAACTGTGACCATGGAACAAAAAATAAAATCATTATGTGTTTGATACAAATTATTTATACTACTAAATGTAATTATGAGCTTAAATTCATTCCAAGGGATAAATCTTGTTTACACTATAATTTCATGTAATTAAATAGATAAGAAATTGATACCTACCTCAAAAGGTTTTCAACATTCATAGCATGAGAACAAACATATTGTATGTATCTCAATCACCTCTCCTACAATAACTACATAAATTAAAGGATTACACAACATAACTATTCCAAAAAACCCAAATAATATCCTTTATAATCCCTAATATCATGAAATCCCACTTTGAAATGTGTAATGGGATGTAATAGAAAATAACCCAAAAGAATGTAGGTAGAAAAAACCTCAGATTAAAGACAAATCATAAGAAGGAAGATAGAGACTGATCCTTGAAAAAGGAATCCCAAAAATGATGATTAGGGGGGCTGCTAGGTATTCTAGAATTAGAGGGAGAGATGATGGAGCCACATGTTTTTGAATAAACCAAGCGAATGAAAACTCTTAAAACATCACAATTTCATTGAATTACATGATGTGTAATCCAAAATTACATTGTGAAGTTTTCATGGTTTGGTATCCTATGAAAATGTGTTTTCTTTTAATTTTAATTATTTTAAAACTCTGATCTATTATATGTCATGAAACCTGATTTCACATCATTTAAAAGTTTTACATGACATGAAATCTACATGATTTATGATTGTAGCAATTGAACTCCTCCATACAATCTTTTTTCCTTTTGTGAGCACCTAGGTCTTCCAAAACATTAAAAGGGTCCATCAATGTGGATATAGGGCCCTTAAATTAGATACCTCTCAAAACATTCTAATCCATGATAATCTAAATCAAACCTAGAGGGGAAACCAAAACGGGTCTTCCGAACAACCAGCACGTGATATACCTTTCATGGATCTCATCACCACAAGAGCTGAACCACCACACCCATGAATAAGGGGCTCGACAAGGTGAGTAGATGGACTACTCGTTGATCATTCACCACTTATAGAAGGAGACTATAATCATCCAGCAAAAATAAGTGACACATGGAAATCATATGGAATAACCCACACATTTTGCTTCTTAAGGGAAGAGAATAAGCCACAATAGGAAATATGAAAAATCCACCTCACAAACCAAAAGGTATACAACCAAAAAAAAAATAGTGATATAAGAGATGTGCTAAAAATAGAAATCCATGGGTACAAAGTAGATATCTATGGGTGGAATTCATATGTACTCTCCTGCACACAAATATACCAACAAAATACATGAAAAAATGTCACCATGGCTTCTTAACAACTTCTCCTAGTGTTTCCCGATCTTTAAAGGCTACTCTTCTAAGGTCACATCATCGTCAACACTGATCTAACCCCAATCGATGACAACAAGATCATAATAAAGATATATATAGTGATGTGACATGGTAGATGCATAATGTCTTTATATCATTCATAGGGAAATCAATATCTAATACGACACGACTCTAACACGACCCAAAACCTGAGAAATCCTAACAAAACATGTAACAACACTTACTCCCAAGACCAAGTATTCACTACCCAAGAAGGTGAGTCACCTTTAAAATTACATGACCTCAAAATTTGAACTATTGATGTATACTCATATGAATTACATTGACATTTTGATGATCATGTCTTTCCTTAATCCTATCTCGAATCACATTTACCATCTCTATTATATTTTGTACCAACTCTTGTATGTGAATTGAGTACTCTTTGTCCCTTGTCCATCACAGGGGAGAAAGAATTGGTTAGCCATACAATTCTTCAAACTATTCTATATCGATGATGGAGTTAAAAATATTTTTGAATGTTTACACTACCATGGGAAGGTGCCTCATCCAAGAAAATCCAAAATCAAGGAAATAAGAGTGAAACATGTCTTCAAGAGTTTGGATGGTCCACTATGACTTATTGTCTATCTATGTATGAAATATAGTGATAAGGAATAGTTGAGAAACATAATCAATATGGAGACCTATCCACACTGACTAGGTAGTATGAGGATCGTGATAATAAATGACCACCCATATGACCCCAGGGAGTCTCACCACCTCCTCCAAATACTGCCTCAACAAAAACTCCAGTGATCTTGACACCATGATCAATATAATCTGGGTCAATTTCATATAAAAACCCACTACAACACATGTAGTGTCATATCCTCCATGAGTTAAAGGTAAAAAATTAACAAAGATCAATGATATGTTCTCCAACTTCCACATAGAAAAATTAAATGGGAATAGAACACCCTCAGGAACATGCTATATAGAATTCACTTTCTAGAAAACTAAATATCGAGACATAAACTCTGTCAAACATTGCTTTATCCTAGGAAACCAAAATTGAACTATCATTGCTCGGGAATTGTTTTTATGCTAGGTTGTACTACCAAATGTAATCTATGTAACTCTCTGAGAACATCACAAGGATCACCACAGTAATGAAAATCCTTCCATAAAACAAATCAAGGTGTTGTTCATCCTTTGACATGCCATCTAGGGCCTCAATTCGAATAACCTGATCTCTCCAAACCTCCACCTCAAGATCCCCCAATTGGTACTCTTCCACCTAATTAACGAGATATGACTTCATTGTCATCTAAAAATGATAACATATCCCCCTAAATTCTCCCATATCTAGGTGTAATGATGATATTTCATTCAAGAATCTCCAAGAATCACCTAATTCACACACAACATTACAATGTTAATTCATGCTTAGTGCATTAGCTACAACATTACCCATTTTAGGTGTATACAAAATCATGATGTTATAATCCTGTATGAATTCTATCCACTAATGATGATGAATGTTCAAGTAATGTTGGGAGAAAACATACCTATGTTTTATTGATCTTTTTTAATGACTTGATGTCTTTTAAGACTTGGTTTCCCCCCAATACCCTTTAAAGGGGGCTTATCCAAAAATCAATAAAAAATTTGGCATTCGGGACATTCAGTCGGTCACTAAAGACGAAAAAATTCTCACCTATGAGGTAATGTCCCAAAAACATTAGGGAAAACACCAATGATTCCAAATCGATATTGTGGGTCGAATAATTACTCTCATGGGTCTGTAAATTTCAGGAGACAAATGAAATGAACAATCTCTACTTCATCTGAAAACATTCTAACCCATGTTGTGGAGCATCAAAGAATACATCAAACTGAACTCCTTATAAAGGAAGAAAATGAACTGAATCACTAACCAACATGTCTCTTAGATACTCAAAAGCCTTCTAACACTGATCATGCCAACAGGAACACTAGATCCATTCTGCTCAATGTTTTTAGAGGATCCACAACTTGAGAGACACTGTCTACAAACAACTTATAATATCCTATATGTACAATGAATATTTTCACCTTTATCACCATTTTAGTTGATTCCCAAGACTAAATATCTTTTATCTTTTATATATATACAACTAGTCCATGTTGGGATACATAATTCGTTTTTAAATTGACTTTTTGTGCCAAAAACTAAGACTTTGATAACTTCACAGATATCTTCTCATGTTGAATAACTCCCGGAGTTGCTCACAGATCATTTGTAGAAACCTCCACATATTTAGAGTACAAAATTGTGTCGTCAATGAAAACCCCCTTGAACATATCCAAGAACACAAAAAACACAATTTCATTAACCCCATTAGAATATCTAGAGAATTATTCACACTGAACAACATTAAAGAAAAATTATAATCCCAATGACAACAATAGATAACTTTCTTCATGATATCCTCATCCTTCATATTAATCAAATTATATCCTGACCATAAGTCGATCTTTGAGAACCAACATTCACCATTCAGTTGGTCAAATAGGTCATCAATCTGTGGAAGATGATAGTGGTTCTTCTCTATCACTTGTTTTTAGTGATGATAACTAATACACAAACATGAAATTCCTTGAGCCTTCCTTAATATAAAAATTAGAGCACCCCAATATAGACCACTTTGCCGAAAAACCACATTGTAGTAGACCATCGAGCTATATATGCAGTTCTCACCACTCATAATGTGTCATCCAATTTTGATACATTGATATAGGAGACACGCATGGACATATTTTAATCACATACATGATCTCTCATTGAGGGGGTAAAATTATATCCTCATCTAGAATGACACCAGGGTACACTTCTACAACCCTGGGAAAATATAAATGCTAAACCACTTAAGAAATCATCATCAAGTCATCCATCAAGGATTTTATGGATAGATCACGTCTCTGACCCATATGATGGTCTCACTCCCCAAAACAACTTTTGGATCACTATTACCTTTGAAGAACCCAGCCTGCCTCCTGAATAAATTCAAAATTGATTGCACAGAAAACAGAAAATCCATCCCAGGGATGATGTCGTATGGTTTTATCCATAAACATTGGAAATATTACAATGAGAGGTTATTACCAAGTAATATCCCATAGTTTCCACATACATCAAATAGGTCAGCTCAAACTCCAACTTGCACTGTCAACATAAAGGGTAATGAATGTCTCTCTACCTCAAGTCCCAAATCATGCACCAAGGTAGGTGATATGAAAGAGTTTTTCACACCCTGATAACACATGGAATTAACCAAAGTAGAAAACAATGAAACTATATGTAGAATGATGCTTGGCTCACCCAGGTTAGAAATGGTAATAAACAATGCTATCTATGTCCTGGTCTAGAGTCCATATGACACTGTTGATGAGAAACACCATAGTCTTGTAATTCTCTCTAGGGTAGGGGAGTGTCATAGAGCTATCCTCCTCCTACAAAAACTATGACATCCTAGATGTTTAAAAATAATATATATATTTATTTTATATCATGGTATCTTTTCATCGGGTTTTAGGTGATCCCATTTCAAGAATAATAGCATTTTTTAGAAAACCATGTGATTTGGGTTCTACGGCACTGGGCACAAGGACATGGCACAGTTCAGAGACTGTGCAGACAACATGGTTTTTAGAAAATTTTTAAAAAATAAAAGATTTATTAAATTACGATATACTAAAATAGAATGAATAATAAAATAGAATGAAAGTAAATATAAGAAGTGTAATAATATTTATGGAATTATTTTAATGATAATATTATAATTTTTTTTTGAGAATAATGTAATTATTATTAATAGAATTAAGAATATAAATTTCATTATGTTGATATTAAAATTATAATAATAATTCTTATTTTTAATATTTTATTAATTTAATATCAATTTTATTATTATATTTAAGGTTATGAATTTTTATTTTTTTATTAACATTATTAATCTAATTATTGATATTAAGAATAAAATTATAGTTATTTTCATTTATTTGATATTATTGTTAAAAAAAACTGGCAGGTTATTAGTAGTATTATTATATTATTTTTAATATCATTGTTATTTATTTTATTATTATTATTATTCTAATTAGGATTTATAAAATGGTATGCCACCCCGTTATCCACCCTACCTATGAGATTCCCCACAAGAACCCCTTTGTGTCGTGCCCCTTCTCCCCATGGATAGCCTCTATCACTCATTCTTGCCACTCCCACACTGTGCCACCCCTTCTCCTAGTCCTCTGGTCTCCATCTGGAAAACACTAACCTCTCCCCTACCGCAATCACATGACTCATGTCTAGAACCTTCACCCCATCTCACGCACTACCTGGTCCACTATCACCTTCCCCCTCATGGGCCAACGCCACTCTGGCTCCCCGACTGGTTCCCCTATTTCCCCTCGCATGCACAATGTCACTATATTCAATGCTTCTTCCTCATCATTGGGGTTTTGGTCCTTGTTTTTGTGGGATTTTGGTTTCATGTTGGTTAAGTTGAGTATTATGGTTTAATCCTAGATCTTTTTTATTTTAACCTCCTGTTTAGGGTCCAATTTGGTTTACTTGCGAAGAAATTGGTATGTGAATTATTATTTCACACCTATTTTGGGGGTTTTGATGTTGAGGTAGGTGGTTCCATGCCCCAAAAAATTTATATTATTTAATTTGTTTCTTTAGTTTATTTTGGCACACTTATGGATTTATTTTGGTGGTGCCAACTTGTTTTGAAATTATTTCTCATCCATGTGTGTAGAATATAAGTTAGTGAATGGAAAATTTCCATTTTTATATAGATCATGTTGTTGTTCAATTAATGGATTGTGTAGGGAGAATTTTGTTTTTGGGAAAATGTGATGATCATTTTTTTCAAAATTGGTACCTTTATATGATTTTGTTTATGTAATCCTTTCTATGGTTTTGAGGTGTTTTTTGAGTCATGAAATTACTTATTTAAATATTTTTCATGCTACAAAACACATTTTAATATGGTGAGGACATGTAGTCAATTTTTAAAGGGTGTTTCGGGTGAACATTGTGTTGTAAAACCATTTGGGGTGTTTACTAAAATTTTATTTATCAACTGTTATATAGGTTTATTAAGATATATTAGAGGCACTATGTCTTGGAACTGATATTTCTAATAAAAAGTGTGTTCCCTTGGCATGTTAAACTTTTTTTGCATCATTTAATTTGATTTTCAAACTATTTGGGTTGCAATAAATATTTTTTAGTATGGTTATGTTTTTCATTCGGTTTTAATTTGACGTTCCTATATAGAACCATGTGTGTTTTCGGTGTAAAATATCATGTGATAATTTTAAGTGTTTTATAAACTACATAATTGGATTTATTTATTTAAATGTGATTTGAGCAAGTGGTGTTTGATATGGATGAACATGTGTTAAATTTTTAAGTTACTTTTTTATGTAAAATCCCTTTATGTGCTATTTAGAATTTTCCTTTAAATTGTTTAAATATTTTATCAAGTTTCTAATCTGATGTGATATATGGTGTGAATTAGTTTTTAGTTTTCCTTTAGTCCAAAAAGGGTATTTTTTATGTCTTCGAGTGTAAATCCTTGCAATGACTTTTTTAATTACATATGGAAATTTTTTATGAATTGTTATATTACATAAGAGGTGTGAGACATTTTGGTGAAATGATTTAGTGCTCATGTGTTTTTAAAATGGGATTTGGGTATGTAAGTGGGGGATTTATGTATATAATTTCTTATTTATTTTGTGATATGTGAAAGTGATACACTATGTGAATTTGGAACATGATTCAATACAAAAGAGATCCTCTGATACCTTAGTGGGCGAATTAGGACTAGTAATCTAGATGATGCATATGTGGTTCCTCCTAGTTTCATCTATCAATATTGACATTATAACACTAACTAAACATTTTTGATGTCTAGAAACCACAATGTTATGGATGTATTTCCCTAGTAGTGGCTCATGCATGAGAATTTAGGTCGTTATGGTACCTATTCCACATTTACACTGAGGTATGACGTCTATAGTGTCCCACATGTGCTATCTACCATCGGTTATTTACCCATAGTTATCTAGTATTCATGAATTGGTTCCCTCTATTGGAATATGAAGGAACACTTTGGTTTGTATGTGTTCTTTATGAATTTTTCTCTTCAACTCTAAAATTTTGTTTAGGAAATCTATTTTCATCATGTGATTATTTTTATTAACATATAGCGTGTAAATTATTTTACATAAAAGTGTTTTAAAATAAAGAGTTTAAATAATAATATTTTATTATCTCTTTGAGTTGTGGTATTGAACCTTTTTATTTGGTGGTATCCTACTGGGCTCTTAGCTCACACCCTACATGCACCCTTAGGTGTATGTAGACCTTTTTCTTTGTGTATCCAAGGTTGACACATCGTGCATAGTTGTGGTGGTTATGGTAGTTAATGTCTTATCATGCATGTTTAGGTTGGTAGCATGAGGATGTTTCACCTCTCTTTTATTGGTGGATTGTGATTGAGTTTTAGATATCATTATTTATTGTAGTTCCCTTTGGTTTTGAGTTGAGTTCTAAACCTTAAATTTGACCTATGTTTAAGGGAATGTATAGGTATCAATTTTTAGTTTGAGTTTGTTTATATTATTTGTTGTTTGTTTTTATTATTTTGGGTAAATTGTTCCCTAATATCATTTTTGATACCAAGGAACTTGTGCCATCCCATGTGGATCGGGAATGCCCCTCAATAATTTCCACTAACTAGGTCGGGTGCTTGGTTGGATGGATACCTGACTTATTACATTAAAAAACTAGATTAGAGGAGTTTTCTCCTTTAGTAAAAGTTAATTGGGAATGTTTTTTGGTGGAATAGAGTTAATGGTGTCAGAACTCGATGTTCGGGCTATGAGTAAGGTGCATGGCTAGCACTCTCGTGGCAAGACTTGAGTTACCCGGGATAGTTGATGTTTTTTGGATTCATCGGTTCTTATGGTTAATTTTATTGGGCGGAAAATGAAAATTAAGTAGGATCATTGGTCTAATCAAGCTCGCAGGGCCAAGAAAGCCATATGGTCCCATATACATTTCCCTAGTATGCTATATGGGATGGTGGAGTGACCGTAATATGGCCTCTTACATTATGTCAATGTATCGCATTGTAACTAATTTCCCCTAGCATTGTACTGTGTCTCTTTGGGTTTTGGAAATCATTATGATAACTTCTATTGTAAAATTTATGAAAATAATGATTTTTAGTGGAAATGACTTTGTTTTCAAAGTGGTGGTACATGGGATTTCACAATATTTTTGAGTTAAGTCCTAGAAATGTGGATTTTTATAAAATAGTACTTCTGAACAATGAGATTGGATTTTTTTTATAGAAATTTATGGATTTATAAACATGATGGTTAAGAAAACATGGATGATTCTAAAGTGATTTGAGAATATTGTTCTGGGGTGTTTTATGACACGAAAAATTCTCTTATTTTGAAATTGTTCGGGGTTTGTGTTTTATTGATGGGTCACTTCAATGATGTGGTTAGTAGTATCTTTGAGATGTTTTTTTGGGAAACATTTGTTGGTTTCCCTTGCGTGTTTGGTATATTTCTATGTCATGTATTGGCTAAGGGGCCAATTTGATAGGGTGTGTGGTCTTCCTTCTTAGCTAGTGTACACCGACATACCAATTTAGTGTCTAATTAAGATGTATTCACAGATAGTTCACTTTTTTCCAGGCCTCTAGTTGATCAAATTAATCCTTTCTCATTTTGAGTGCTAGTTCAATGTATATTCCATTCCCCCATTGGTTAAGAAAATCCTTTCACAGCGGAAGAGTGGTTTCGATTTGGTGATTAATCTTATGGTTCCTTGATGCATTTTATGGTCAAATGTAATGTTTTAAATTGTTATGTTTGATGTATTATTTTTAAATTTCCACCAATTTTTGGTGTGGGATACTATTTTAAATAAACATTGGTTCTTTCGATGGATTCATTTAAAGGGCCATGTTAGGATACTAGTTTGGAAAATGTATTTATAAGAGTCTATAATGCTAGCTGGAAGAAATATCATTCTATTGGGGGTTAGTTTATGGTCCCTCACCTTGTGATTTTTCTATCATTGTGATTGTCATGTTCGTTGACACTTTAAAGTGTCATGTTCTCACTCAACTACGAATGTGATTATTTCATAATATTTTGAGATCTGTTATTCCAACATGAAGGGTGTTTCTCTATGAGAACTTCCAAATTTCATTGTTTTGAGTGCGGGTAAATTACATGTGTTTTCTTCCTTGGAGTAACAAGGGGCGATACACTTGCCCCATTTAGCTCTTATATTGGTTAATGCTTTATGAGAGAGTAAGTGGAAGTTGGGGTGAGTTGTGTCTAATGGTGTTATCTCAGTTGAAGTATTGTTGCTTGATACACAAGGATAGAAGGATCTCTGTTCAAGAGTCTTCTGTGATGACATGGACACAGATGCCACTAGCCAGGTGCCCTAAGCTTGGTGGCCACATGGCCTCAAGGGAATATTCCCAAACGTCAGAGGATTCCAACAAGAAGAGATGGCATAGGGTGTGTCCATGTGAAGACTATTCCCCCATTAGCAGAGTATATCACAACAGAAAGAGTGTAATGGTATTGTAAACAATAGAATAAATATAATAAATAGAAGAATAAAATTGATTCTAAAGATAAACAAGAATAAAAATAACTGTATCAACTGAAACAATGATGATGTAATGTCATGTTACTATAAAACCGGAAATCATGGATACAAGATAATAGGAATAACATTCTCCACAAGGTAAATGAAAACAATTCTACTGCAAGAATCCCATGATCCTACTCTGTCATCTGTTAACAATCTCCA
The DNA here is from genome assembly GCA_963277665.1 of Viscum album. NCBI lineage: Eukaryota > Viridiplantae > Streptophyta > Magnoliopsida > Santalales > Viscaceae > Viscum > Viscum album. The sequence continues at coordinate 1,270,903,697 of OY728160.1, forward strand.
TTCTATCGTCACACAATAAAGAATTAGAAGCTTCATGCATCCCTCTGTCAATACCTACAACCATGAAATCTACTCCGATTAGCAAACGAATCCTAGAGATAATTTGAGATAAATCATAGTGGGACACCACCAATAGTTTCTATAAAACTTGGCCCGTATAATAAAATATAACAGTTTGGAGTCATTCATATATAAATTAATGCAAGAAGTACAATATAACTAAATAACCAAGTATGTTCTCTCAGCCTCTAATGGTGTCTAATCCTGTAACCAGTTCATTAATTATTCAATTACATATAATTATAAAAGGTCATGTGAGGAATATTCAACACTAGCATTACATCATTATAGTATATTTAGTGAAGGTCCCAAGACGTAACACGGCAACAAGACCATGATATCCAGTGAGGGAGTTCTAGCGTAAAAACAAAGGTAACGTAAACTCAAGAAAGATGACCCAATAGTATCTAAGTCTAGATAAGGGGTAATAATGTAATTCAATGAGAGAAATCCATGGCATTCCACAATAAGGCGCCTTCCAAGTCCAAGGTGATCGACCAGGGTAAAATGGGCCTATGGAAGGACTGGTCCCTCTGGTATTTCTCCATGGAACCTACTAGTCAATGATGGATCCAATCAGTGTATCTGAGGTATCCTGTAATAGAGAAATGGAACCTACGGTAGTATATCAGCCATCGAAGGAATAGATAAGAACTAGAGTCTAGGGGGGTGTTAAACTAAGTAAACCATATCCGTGAATCAGAATAGGTTACCCAAGACACACGGTATTATCCTCTCAAAATCCAAGGGGAGCTCGAGTCAGTCCATTCGTATTTTATATTTTAATCATGTTGGACTTCATTTGGTTCATGTATTTCCTTCCATTAGTGTTGAAATGTTATTTACAGTTGAAACCAATTATTCATTTGTCCAAGACTTATCTTCCATTTTTGTAGATAGGTCAAGTAGCGTTGCAACCATTTAATAAAGTCTTAGTTAAACATTATGGAATATTCAATTATTTAGGTTAACTTTGATACATTCCATCAACATGAAAAGGGGTGATACATACATGTAATTTTTATTCAATTTCATTAAATAAGTCCAAGTTATATACATAGTTGACATTCCATTTTACATTTTCACTTTTCACTTTTAATAACCATTTTAAGGCACTTACCATAGGCGGGTAATGTGGTGAGTAGAAATGGTACATTCCATTATGAAATTCTCAATGATAACAAGAAATTTATGCTAAGAAGACTCTCCTTTAGAATGGTCAAGAAAATGAACACCTGAAGGGTGGATCAAATCTGATGGAACAATTAAAACCCAATTATGGTATAACCATCGATAGGAGGCACATTTAGTTGTGGGTGTAACAACTAAAAACTAATCACATACATGGAAATAGAATAACCATACTATTATTACAAGTATAACCATGGATTGTAAATTTAAGAAATGGTTCCCAATGAAATCAGTGGGGCCCACCGGAACTTTCAACAAACAACCAACATTACGGATAAGTTACAGAAAACCCACATTTGGGTTGTATGATCCTTCTCCTGTAGTATTTCCCCTTGATCTGTCTCTGATCTGATTAGATCTATGAAAAGGTGAAAATACAATCATATGGTGATATATTGGTATAAATTGATAGAGAAGATGAACGACTAAAGGGAACTCAATTACATACCTTTTTGGATCCAACGTGACGAACAGAAGCTCAATCGAATGTCAAAAAAAGATATCTCTTGATCCATATATTTTTCCGTAAAAAATATCCAAAATGAGATAGAATTAGGCCAGTCCGACAAAAAATATTATTAGGGATGAAGGGGGTTGATTAATAGATCATTAAGGTCGTTTTGGACTTTTTACATAGGTTTTTAGCATGTTCATGGTTTGTCAACCCATCCAAAATCCCTACGAGACGGTTCTACACAAATAGTCTTCCGTTGCAAGGATTGATCAAACTGTGCACCAACAAGCATGGTTATCTCTAAAAAATGAGAATTTGCACAGTTTGACTGCATGGTCGTGCGCCAACAAGGTGAGGGGCCACTGTCTGAAAAAACATATTTCGTATAGTTTGGTAAACATTGTATGAATCCCGCACATTTTACTCTAAACTATCTGTAGAGTCTGTTTCCTCCAAAAATATGGGTTCCAGGATAAAACATTCCCTAGAAACCCTCATAACCTTTATTAACTCATTAGGCATCCATATTAGGTCCAAATTATATATTTATTCCATAATTTTAAAGGATCCATACCAGATTGAAAAACCAGGATCTTACAGGCTTACCCCTTTGAAGAACTCACCACCCGAGTTCTCCTTCCAAGGGCAAGGAAACACTATTTGAGAATAACTCTAGCCATTAGGAACGTATGTCAGCATAGCTCTCCCAAGTCTCATATTGTACTCGGCTATGCTATCATAGCCCCAATAAAAGAGGGACAGACTTTCCTCAGAGATCCTTTTTTCTTTGGTCAATGATGTCTACTAGAATGTCCTTCAAGGTAGCATCAAATTCTAACTCAACATCCATAGGATAAAAGTAATAAGGAAATTCATCATGATATTGGTGAAGTTGGGGGAAATGAATGACATCATGCATGGCATGATACCTCTGAGGTAGTATCAACAGATAAGCTACTGGCCTAACTCTCTATAGAATTTCAAACGGCCCAACTTAATAATGTGACAACATTCCCTGCTTATTTAACCGTCTATTCCCAAGCCTGGGTGATACCTGATTAAAACCACGATCCCCAACCTCGAACACAATAGGTAGTTAAGGATAATCGACATATGATTTCAGTCTAGACTGAGCAGTATTAATATGCTTTCTGATCTGCTGGACAAGTTCTGATGTCTCCTAAATGAGATGAGGACCTTGAGGGGTTGTCCCACCCACCTCTTGCAATCAAAATGGGGAACGCCATGGTCTACCATATAAGGTATAAAAAAGTGCCATCTTAATCATCACCCAAAAAATTAGTATTATAAGAGAACTCAATGAGATAAATATGATTCTCCCAAGAACTGATGAAATCAAGGATGCTTTCTCAGAGCATATCATCCAAAACCTATATTGTCCATTCCAATTGTCCATTAGTCGGAGGGTGAAAGGATGAGCATAGATGAACCTGAGTTCCCATAGCATTCTGCAATACCTTCCAGTACCATGATGTGAAACGAGCATCCCTCTACGAAATGATTATTTGTGGAACTCCTTGCATTCGTATGACATAATGGACATACAATCTTTCCATTCAATCAGCTGATAAATTCTCTCAAATAGGAATAATGTGGGATGATTTACTTAGTTGGTCAATGACTACCTAGATATCATTGCTACCCATGGAGACATAGGTATGCCAACTATGAAATTCACAGCAACAACTTCCCATTTTCCATTCCGGGACTGGGAGTGGCCATAACATGACTACATATCTATAGTGCTCTGCCATCACCTACTGACAGGTGGAACACCTAGATATGAGGCCTGAAATATGTTGTTTTATCCCAGGCCACCAATACTGGAATCGGATATCACAATACATCATTGAGATTCCTATTTGAAATGCCAACATGGAATCATGGGACTTTTTCATCAACTCCTCTCTCACATATGCAGGAACCCAGATACGTCCACATAGATGCAGGACACCATCTCTATCCATAGACCAATCCAGATGTGGGTTATCTCCTGAAATAATCTCACGAAGAACCAAACTATTAGGTTCTTAAAAAATCCTAATGACCACCTTCTCAAGGATATAAGAGGTAACTATTATGGTTGAGATGAAGGACTGCTCAGGATTATCATGGAACTCTAGATGGAGTTTAGAAAAGTGGGCCATTAACTTCCTTTCATCATTGCCTTCCATTATGTCTTGCATTTGAGTTTTGGGACTCAGTGCATCTATAACCACATTTCCTTTTCTAGGTATATATATAAGTTCAAAAAAAAGGATTGTAGATATTCGACCCATCTTCATTGTCGGAGGTTCAAGTCACAATGATGAAATATATAATTCAGGCTCTTGTGATATTTATACACCACAAAGTTCTAACCCAATAGATAATGTTTCAAGTAACGTAATGTATGGACAACTGCTACTAGCTTGAGGACATTTGTTGGGTAATTTCTCTCATGAGGCCTCAATTTCCAAGATCCGTATGCAACAACATTGACTTCCTTCATCAACACTTCTCCTAGGACATTGATTGATGCATGATAGAAGATGATATAACCTTTACCATGTTTCAAAATAATTGGAATAGGTGATGTGGAAAACCTCCATTTTTGCTCATGAAAGGCTTTATTTCATGCTTCGAACCACATGAACAAAAAACACTTCATTGTATGTCCAGTAAGAGGTGAAGAAAGATGTGAGAAGTCCTGTATGAAATTACTTCACTCAAAAGCCCCAGCAGCAAGTCATGCTCACTCCTACCAAATATTATTACAAAATGAAAAGACCTCCAGCATTACAAGGTAGTTTTACAAAGCCTACTAAAAAACGTTCCACTCGCATCTGCCTTATCAAACTGTGTGCAACATTATGGGATAATAAAAGACCATTCCAAAGAAGATTCCACAATAGCCTTCTTTGACAAGGCATCAACAAACATATTATCCTCCCTATATACAAGTGTCACATCAAGTGTGAGACCACCAAGAAGTTGAAAACAATCAATCTAAGAAGGTAACATCACCCATGGGACATCCCTGGACCAGCGTCTAAGAAGATCAATAGCCACTGTGGAGTCTGATTCTATCCAAAGAAGACACCAACCATGATAAACTGCACATGTTATTGCCTTGATCATCTCCCATATCTTCACTTCAATGGAATTTCCCTATCCAATATAATAATAAAAACATCCCTTAATAAAATTCTGATAGGTATGGAATACACCACAATAGCCTGAAGGCCTGGGTGTGCTAGAGGCAGACCCGTCAACATTGAATTTCACCCAAGACAGAAGGGGAGGAATCCATCTCCCGGACTTCAAAACTAATGGATTTTTAATTCAGCTAGAAACTCCAAAACTCCTTAAGAAAACAAGATCATAAAAGTTATTTTTCATGAATTCAGCCTACACTTTGGATGCATTAAACATAGCCCTATGTATAGACCTCACACCGGACTAATAGGTATGTTTAATATCTTGAAACACAAGAGCATTCTGAGCCTTCCAGATAAATCCACAAGTGGACGCTGCTGTAACTAGCTGGATGATTCCAACCTGCTCATTGTACTGTGTAGCAGCAACAGATGCCAGAAAGCCCTCCAAACTCTACATCTCCCACTAAAACCCTATGATATCCTAGATTTAGTTCCAGAACCTGCATGAAAAAATACAGGAAAGGAAGATGTGACCAACTAATTCCTAAGCTGCACGATAGAGGGGGCAAGCTGAAGCAAGTTGAATTCCAGCCTTCTTGATAAGATTTTCCATTGGGACCCCACCTTTCCAAATTCTCCATAACAGTAGAAAATCAGAAGTTGGGATGAAATAGGTCTGGAAAGAAAAAATCCATCAGTGGTAGTGATCTGCTCTGGTAAGAAAATCAATTATAGACACTACCTCTCTCTTAGGAGGTAATCCCGATAATTCATCAGGAAGTAAATCCATAAAATGATCAACTGCTGGAGGAAAATAAGTTTGATGAAAAACCTGATCCTTCATGTAAATATTTTCAATCTATGCAGTCACTACAACTATCCCATGATACTTCGGCCTAGCTCTCCCATCCTCGACATCCCACACATCTTTGAAAAGATAATTGTTTCCTTCAAGTGATGTAAGAGAAACCCTTCAGCAATAACAATATACAATGGTATGATAGTGGACTAACTAGTCCATTCCAATAATGACATCGATGTCCTTCATATTGATAACAATGATATTCCACAAGAAATGTTAACTTCCCACCTCAAGGGGACATTATCTATTCTGGCATCTACCCTCTGTCCATATTCCCAATGGTGTATCGAGAGTCATTACACCATAGTCATATTATATCTCTAGTCCGAGAGTTTCCATGATAGATATAGAAATAAAAGAGGTTTAAGCGCATGTATCAAACAATTATGAGACAATAGTAGTGTCTACAAGAGTGTTACCTCTTACTATAGATTATCATGTAGCATGATCCTTAGGTATTAGCTGGAACGAATTAAACAGACCTAATCCATGACCCGGTGAAACAGTTGGACTACCACAATCATGAAAGCTATGCTGGCACTGTTGTTGATCAGGGATCGGACTACCATGTCCAAGACCTCCAACCAATCTAGACCTACTAGTGATACTCCAACTCCCCACCTTATGTGGTTAAAAATAACTCACTCGTAAAGGTGGAGAAGAAGTTGATCCTTTTTCACATGAAGTTGGTGTAAAGGTCCTGTAAAAGTGATGAATATTACCCATCAGGCCACAAGACCGACACTCCATAGGGTCTCTGGCACACTTGGTCTTATTTTGCACTCATTTTACATACTCATGAAACACTATAGAGATATCAATCTAGATACTCTGGTTTCCACTATACTGATGATGAACCTTAAGGGAACGTTTCATGTCACCAGAAGAACTGACCTAAAGTGGCACAACTCCTTTAAACCTTGTACTCTCCCCGCCACTTAGTTTGCACTCAGGGATAAGAGCCTGATTAAATATTTTAGAGATGTTGGGATGGATAAATACATCCATTATGTTTAGATGGAGTACTAGAACCCATCATCAAATCGTCTAGCACGCGAAAGCTCATCACCAGGTAGAAGCAGTGAAAAGCACTGTAAATCAGTGAAACACGATGAATATTCCATAACTGACATAGAAACCTACTCAAGATGCTTGAACTCTCTGGCTCAATCAGATCTTAGTGGTTTAGGACATAACTGATCATAAAATGTAGTCTGGTAGTCAACCCATAACATGCCCCGATGAATTCCGGCCAGGGTAATGACATCCCACCATCGCATGACCTATTCCAGAAGAATGTATATAGAAAGATTGTCTCTATGCTCTGGAGACATTTGAACATGTTCAATGATAGATAGCATGGCCTCTATCCAAGACATAGTAGCCTGAGATTCACCATCCCCTGAAAAAGTAGTAGTTTTCTACTACTGGAACTCATGGGTCAGATCAGCCATCATTGGTGCAACACATAGAGCACCAATCAAGGACTGTATAATACGATAGAAACAATCACAAACATGGGAATCAATGCATGGATTGGGTAAAATAGGTGGTCCCTGAAGTTCCTCTATTGGATGTAAGACTATCGTCTCAGGGTCCACCATATCTGGTGCATGGTCGTTACCACCCTCTTGGAGAAGGACACAAAGATGCCATGGCAGCATCAGTCTACAAATTCCAAGAAGACACCTTATAACAATTCTATATGCAAGGAGATACCATCAATAGAATAAAAATATCATAATAAAACTCGCTACCCATGGAATACTACCCAAACTACCCGCATAGATGGCTACGTATCAGTAAGTGCTCAAGTATATGTTTTATTTCATTTCATAGTTAATTCTTATTTTCACTCCTTTACATTTCATAAACATGAAAATGGGGGATAAGGATGTGAAATAAATTCAATTTAGGTTTCAGGATTCACATTATATTGGATAGTCATTTCTGATGAACCAGTGCCCATACACCTATCACCAGAAATGCCACCCAATTATTCATAGTATAATGGATTGACTCAGTAAATTACTCATCCCAACCGAAGAGGGCCCATACATCTTATGAATTGAGATAGGGAATCACTTAATTGAAGCCAAAGAAATACAAGTACATGAAACTATCACAATGTCACTCAACAACCACATGCATATCAAGTATTGATAAGTAGTGAAATTCACCTATATGATATGAAAATATGCATGAAATTTTATTTCTTGGTTCCTATGATGATTCTTGTAACAATACTTATTTCCCTCATATCGTCATGCCAAGGATGAAATAAATTTACAAACAGTAATAATCAACAACACCACAAAACATGTGAGTCACCCAACGAGGAACTAATATCAACTATAATAGGGAAAATAGAACAAAAATTACATAATGGGTATGTTGGATTTTACAAAGAACATGGATTTGTGACACCAAAGAATGACTTATGACCGCGTCCCAAACATTCCTATTCTCCAATATCTTGTCTCTAAATAGTCAAGAAAAAAAGAAAACCACTTTGGATACAACTTTTTTATTCCATATAACCAGATGCCACTTGAAGGGAACCCCTTGGCCGGTGGCCACAAGGACTCAAGTGCATCTTCCCGAATACCTGATTCTTCCAACTAGTAGTGAGGGCTAAGGGTGTGTCCGTCGGAAGACTATTCCCTCATTATAAGAGTGTAGCTCAGCAGAAGTAATATAATGGAGTAGTAAACACTGGATGAAATGTAATAAATAGCGAAATCAAACTGATGGCATATAGAAACTAGAATAACAATAACTATATCAACTGAAATAGTGACGATGTAATGCCATGTCACTAGAAAACTGGAAAGCATAGATACAAGACAATAGGAATAACATGTTCCACAAGGTAAAATAAAACATGTATACTACAAGCATCCTAATATCCTACTCAATCGTCTACTATCAAAACTCATCCTATTAGCACACAAGCATATATTGGAAGATGCATGATTCCCTCTATCAATACCTGCAACCATGCAATCTACTCCAGGTACCAAACAACGCCCAGTGAGGGTGCGAGATAATTCTCATTAGGCCACCACCAACGGTGTCTATAACATATGTACCATGTAATGGAATATATTAGTGTGCAGGTATTCAAATATAAATTAAAGAAAGCAACAAAATATAACTAAATAACCAAGTACCCACATCATCCCTCGGCAGGTGTCTTAAAATATAAATAGTTCATTAATTAATATACTGCTTATAATTTTAATGGTTCACTTGAGGCATATCCAACACTAAGAATAACTCATGATATTATAAGTAGTGAAGGTCCAACGAAATAACATGGAAACAAGACAATGATATCCTGTGAAGGAGTTCCAGGGTAATAACCTAGGTAACGTAAACTCACGGAATGCTGACTCAGTAGTATCTAAGTCTAGGTGAGGAGTAAGACTGTAATAAAATTAGAGTAATCCATTTAATTCCACAATATGGAGCGTACTAATTCTAGGGTGATTGACTAAGGTAAAACAGGGCTACGAAAAGATAGTTCACTATGGGATTTGACCATGTCACCTTCTAGTCAATATTGTATCCAATCTCTGTATCTGAGGTATCTGGTAACAAAGAAAGGGACCCTACGTTAGTATAAAGTGCATCAAAATAATAGACAAGAACTGGAGTCTAGGTGATTAAAAACCTTATAAAACTATATCCTTGAATCATAATGGGGTTCCTGAGACCCAAGGTATTCTCCTTTCAGAAACCAAGGCGAGCTTGAGTCAGTCCATTCCAGTAACGACCAATAATTTTATCAATGAAAATTACTTTTGGACTTATTAAATTTATTAATATGAATAAATAGTTATATGAAATATGAAATTCCTTGGTTTTATGATTTTTGATTTCAAAATACTATTATGAATTGTTACAATTTCTGATATAGCTGTTGAAAAGTTATCAAATAGTTAGCATAAATATAGGGATTTAACAAATCCAATTTACTCAGAAAAATGAAGTGATGTCCTCATCTAGTAGGCTTTCTCTGTACGAAGACCATTTTTCGGAGCTCAGAAAGGATTTGGTGTCATTGGGCTTCACTCTTGACCAAGCCCAATCTGAGCTTCAACGTGTTATGCTCAAGCGGAACTGCCTATAGGAGAAGTGGATATTAATAGAGATTAGCACCTAAGATATGATATCCAATCCACCCAATGATTCTGGCATCATCCCACACACCTTACCCTTCGGTCCAATGAGGTTGTTATAATGGGTTATGTATCAAGACCTTAACAATATGATTATGTGAATTATTTTCTATAAAAATTAATATACATTCATTTTCTTATAGTTACATTGTAAATATTTTTTAAATAAAAAATTGTATTTTTAGTAAATATTCAATTATAAAATATATATTGATCAATTAATGGATTTTTGAAGTAAATATTATTTTAATAAAATATTATTATTAAATTAATTTTTTATGTATAAATCATCGTATATGTTTTATTAATAAATTTGTAATTTTTAATAAGGTTTGAAAGCTGTTTTTCTTAAAACCCATGATTTTTCAATAAATGTCCTTTTTTATTTTAAAAGGGGAAATTTACTTATTTAGAGAATTATAGGGATAAAATTAATGTTATTTTTGGAATTAGGATATCGAAATTATCCAATGGTGAATTTTTCATAATTTTCTAAGATAGTTGAATTTTTGGCAAAAAATTAAATATCATTTAAATATATAATGTATTGTATGACATCATAATGACCTAATATTGATGTAATAAAATACTATAAACATTATTTTCAGGAAATATATGTTTTACCATTAAAATAATGTGATTTTAGGTTTTTTTATTTAGTTTACAAATCCTTAGTGGACCCTCCTAGATATATAAAAACTTTTAGGTTTCTAAATTGATTTCTTTGAGAGTGCGACTCACATCCACATACGCATCCCTATTATTTTAATATGCTCGACCATTGGAAATATAAATTTTTTTTCTTTCACTCCCCTTTGGAAAAAACTATGTGCATACACCATGGAATAGTTTGTGGTTGTGATTAGTCTAATGTTTGTTTTCTCAAAAATAAATAATAAATAATTCCCTCTCCCTTACTATAAATACCCACCCAAGATCCCAATTACTCTTCAATCAAAGCCTTTAATGTTCATCCAACATCTTCCCTACTATATCTAGAATCCTGCCAATGAGCACGAGGCTCCATAGAATCCTCTATCAAGTCTCTCCTAAGCCTTTGGGATCACACATCCAAGTAGGGGATTCTTTCTTTTCTATTTTTTATCCAAATTTCATAATATTGTTATGCAATTTTATTTTCACTTATAGGTGTCGTGGTATGATTTTTCACCTCCCCCATACTTCCCAATTTATGTTTGAATAATTAGATACCCCTTTTCTCTCTCATTAATTCCTCCCATATACACCTGTTACCATGTCGAAATTCTGTAAATAATTTCTCTCTCCATATTTATATTCAAGTAATTATTTAGTATTATGAATCTAAATTCCATTACATATGTTGGGATATGTATTTATATGAACCCTTTACTGTGAACTTCATGTACTAATGATGAGACATCATTTTATCTCAAATCATCTATTTTTATTAATTTATATGCCACGTTGTTATGTTGCCGAAATGGCACCGCGATGTTCCAATCCAAATTCATTGAATAGTTAATAACATACCCATTTATCTATCATGGTTATTCACCTTTATTCACATTTAATTGTTGTTTAAGTTGTTTCATGTATGTATTCTACATTCTTTTTTTGTGTAATTAATGATGATGTTGAATGATTCCATGTTGTATGACCCTTGTGGAACACTTATGAATGAAATAAAATGTTTAAGAAGGGTGCACCATGATAGAGCTCCAATGAATTTGGTAACAATTAATATAATGATATATTAAGTGAAATGAGGGTTTAATCATAATAATTCAAGTGCAATGAGGGTTTACTCCTGCTCTATGTTCAATAAACCATGGCTCATGCAAATACCATGTTAAGTGTCGTTGTCACATTTTAATGTTATGATAATCATGCTATATCATGCCTTTATGTGCTTGTTTCTATTATGCTCCATTGATATTCCTATTTCCTAACAAGTATTTTATTCTTCATGTTATACCTTTTTACTCTTTTATTGGTATTTATATCTCTCCTTTTTCTTATGCGTGTCCACATGTTAACCCATGCTATTAAAAGTACGAGGGAATATAGTGGTATTGTAAAAGATTTTTCGAATAAATATGTCATGTATAATGTTTCATGTAGTTATGTAATATTCCTAAGCCCCAAATACATTATACCTCTCGATATTCTATATTGCATCAAGTATATATTTTATTTAATAAATCTTGTTAAAATGTGTTATAAAAAAAAGGTAGTTATAGTCGGTATAAGAGGATTGTATTATATACAATTTGGGTAAGGATTAGAAACCCCTAGTTAAACCTTAAAGACAAGACTAAGTATAATAAAAATATCCCTAATGTTTGGTGAGTATTGAGTAAGTGGTTTATCGAGAAAATACATCCCTATATGGATACGAGCAGGAAGAGGCGGCTCTAGCACAGATGTACGTAGCAGTGAAAACTCTGACAAGGAGTTTCAGGTTTGACTCGGGGATATGATTTTGTAAATTCACAAGCATAGTATGATCCATTGTTAAGGGATTAAAAAATCCCCCTATGAATATATTTTAGAAAGTAGATCATGGATAACATATATTGAAGCATATGGATTCATATGTTAAGGAAATACAAGTAATTAATATGTAATCAATTTTTGTCTTTGGATTACCCTTTAGGTGTTGCCCCTATATTTTCTTTTATTCAAGCCAATGGATGGTAATAGAAAGACTCGACCTAACAACAGATGCGAAGACCAATGTGATGACTATTATAATGAGATGCCCAATCCGATGTGGCCAGGAATTGAAAACATTTTAACAATACTCTCTTTGTTAACTAAATATTTTAATAGAAAAATGGGTTAAGAGGAACATTCACCCCCACCCAATAATGGACAAGTCACTATCAAGAGCTTCACGAGACAAAGGCCACCTACTTTTAATTTATAATATGATCACTCAATGGTAAAACAATGGATCAAATCCATTGAAATGATATTCTCCATACTTCAATGTTCCAAACATGAGAAGGTTCTTCTGGCATCTTATCATATGGAGGGTGTAGGGAATCAATGGTGGACATTGATGAAACATATGAAGTATGAGGAAGAGATCGAGGCATTGGAATGGAAGGATTTCCAGAAAATGTTTTTTGATAAATATTTTACCCACACCCTCTGGTTTAGGATGGAAAGGGACGTCCATACCCTCATGAAAAAAGATGACAAATCCATCATTGCGTATGTGAAAAATATCACATGACTTTCATGATACGCCTCTGGTTTCATTGTTACCCTCGAATGAAATGTTGACTGCTACTTTGGTGGGCTGAATCCTAGCCTCTGGAAATCCCTGGGGATCCGTGACTTCGGAAACTTTGAGGAAATTTTTTGATGTTCCCCCAAGGTCGAAATGGAGATAGGAGAATCTTAGGGGTATCATGGGGATAATTAGCAGAAGGTGGAATTCAATTCTGGTTGTCCGATGGATAAATCCAACTGTGGTAAGAAAATCTAACACCCCACTTGCCAATGTATTAGAAAGAAGCGCCCAGAAAATTTCCTGAAGGGGACAAGGAAATTCTTTAGGTGTGGAAGAGAAGGGAACCTAGCCATTAACTGTTGACAAAAAAACCCATGGATGAGACAATGTAGAGTAATGCTCCATTAGACTCTCAACGAATTGTCCATTTCTTCAACTCAAATGAACCAGTGCACCTTGAGACAGTGGATATGAACAAACTTTTTTTATGGTTCTACAGATTCATTTATAGCCTGAATGTTTAGTAGAACAATCCCAACACCACCACATATCCTGGAAGTAATATTTCAGTGATTATGGAAAATGGGGAAATCATTTCATCCCATGAATATAACACCTCAATTGTCATAATATGTGGATTGAACATCCCGTCGAACAATTTCAAACTCCCTCTAGTGGAATTTCATTCAATTCTCATCTTGGATTGTCTTTATTTATATAAACCCAACAAAAATTGTTGTGAGAGGTTAATCACTCTCCATATGGAGAATTGACCCCCCTGGATCCAATACATGTTCAATGACGAAGATGAATCTTATTTATAACCATCATCTCAAGCATGGATATTACATCCCTATGAGAATGCGTATCTAACTCAGGTGATTGATTCTAAGGAGGCAACCATCCTTGAAGACATGCCTATTGTTAGAGAATTTGTTGAAGTGTTTCCAAAGAAATTGTCTGGTATTCCTCCCAGAAGAGTTGTTGAATTCCCAATTTATATTACAACTATGGTGTTTCCAATATCGATGACTCCATATTTAATGGATGTTGTGGAGCTTGAGGAGTTGAAAAAAAAAATACAGGAGAATCTTTTTAGAGGGTTTATACGCACAGGTGCTTCACCATGGGGTGAACCAGTCCTCTTCATCAAGAAGAAGGATGGGTAAATGGTCTTTTTCATTGATTATCATGATATTTAGAAAATCACATTAATGAAAAATTATCATATGCCTCAAATTTATTACTTGTTCGATCATCTACGTGGAGAACAATACTTCTCTAAGATGGTTCTGTGGTCGGGATATTACCATGTAAGGGTGAAGATGGAAGATATCACCAAGACTACTTTTTGTATAAGATATTGGCACTATGAATTCATTGTAATTCCTTTTTTACTCCCTAATTACCCAAAATTAATCATGAAAATGATAAATATAGTTTTTATATATTACCTTGACAAATTTTTGGTTGTATTTATAGATGATATTCGAATATAAAATAAAACAATGGAGGATCATGTGGATCATCTAAAAACTATAATTAAGACCTTGTAGAAGGAGAAGCTATATGAAAAGTATTGTAAGTGTGCGTTTTGGTTGAAGGATTTCTCATTCTTGGGTCATATAATCATAATAAATGGGATATATTTGGATCCCTCCAACACAACTACAATTTAAGGATGGTCGAGGCCGGCATTGTAGATGGATATCCGTAGCTTCTTGGGGATAGTTGAATATTATTGCTGATTTGTGAGAAATTTCTCAAGATTTTCCATCTCACATACCAAGATAACTCAGATGGGAGTAATTGTTTCTTAAAGTGATGAATCTGAAGAGAGATTCATGTAGTTGTAAAGGAATCTTATCACTGCGGTCATGCTAAAATTACCCACGAGTGAAAACAATGTTGTGGTATTTAGTTATTCCTCAAAGAAGTGAATGGGTTCTTTGTTGATGGAGAATGACAAATTGATAGCTTAAACCACAAGGTAGATGAAAATTCATGAGAAAAACTATCCCATGCATGATCTGGAGTTGGAGGATATGACCATTTCATTGAAATTCTAGTAGCATTATCTCTATGGGGAGTAGTGTGAGATATATATTGACCACAAAAGCCCCATGTATATATTAACTCAAAAAGATCTTAATATGCATCAAATAAGATGGATAGAACTCATCAAGGATTATGACTTCTCGATCCACTACCATCTCGATAAGGAAAAAAAGGGAGAATATGCTTTAAGTATAAAGGATCATGCATCATTATCAAGGATGATAATTTAAAAGGATCCAATATTATTAGATGTCTACAGGATGGACCTGGGAATCATTAAGGGTGGACCATCATTGTAACACCCCAAGATTTTATAAGATATATTCTTTTTAATTTCTTTCATATCTTCTGTTATACGCTACACCAAGAATTATCTTGCGCTATATGCAACACCATATTAGCTTTCAGTATACGCAACACTATTCTTGGATCGCGTGACACACAATTTCAAGTTCTTTTGATAGAATTTATTCTACGCAACATTGAGTGTGTGTGTATATATATATATATATATTCAATGTATAAATGAAATATATTTAGATTCTATTATACAAAACAAAAAAGGAGTCTTGCACTACACGCAACCCTGACTTGGATTGCATTATACGCAATCGCGACCTTCCTCGAAAGCGTGTACTGTACGCAATATCGGGTTTCACTAAACAACGACATATGGTTATAATATTATTATGAACTAGCCATTATGAATATTATTAACTATATTTTGAAATTTATAACATTATTATTCATCTTACACACTTTCTAGAACATGGTGTGAGAACAAGAAAAAATTTTCAGGTAAAATAAGCATTTTTCAAGAAATGTAGTTTTGCCACCTTTTGATGGCACACCCACATTAAATCTAGTTTTTTACATTTTTATAAGATTAATTTGACAAAATAAAATTTGTCTTTGGAATTAGGATATAAAAATTTACTTTGGATAATTTTTTTCATATTATTCCGATAACTTTAATATTTTAATGAATAGTAAAAACACGCTGTATTTTAATTTAAAAAAAAATTTCATCATAATAATTTATATGGTTAAATTATAATATTTAATGGGTTTAAATTATAAATAGAATATATTTTTACCATTTAATTTAACTTATTTCATTAGGATTGATTTTACATTTAATTCATAAGTAAAATCATTTCAATCTTTTGCAATGTTTTAACTTTTAAAACTCATTTTCATAATAATGAGATTAATATTAAATTAATTTCTTCAACTTCTGTGATTTGAATTAGGAGAAATGGATTCTATATTTTTAATCATTAGGTTCAAATTATGTTAATTGGCTACTTTTTTTGGGCACTATGAATAGTAACTACAGTAAATTTTATTTACCATAGTGAAAGGTAAATCGGGAAATTAAGGGTATATATAATATTATAAAATTACCATAACACTTTTCTTAATATAATTGGATGATTATATTTTTTTTCCTATGTCATATTTTGGTCGAAATAGAATCCATTGGAACCCACTTGGATGTGATTAAGACTTTTAATTGTTTTTTAATTAAAAGAAAGTGAAATATGTCTCACTCAAACTTTAATAATTAAACAATTTTTAATATATGGTTATACAAAATATAAATTCGGTTATAAATACTCATTTTAAATCTAAAATGTTTTTCTTTATCATGGTTATTTATTTGTAATTTTAAGCGTTATTTAATTACCTTATTATCTTAAACATTAATGACGCAGAAATTATTTATTTAGTGAAAAATCAATAATATAGTTTTTATTGAAATAGTAATACATATCAAAAGGCCAAAAAATCTGAAAAAATATTATAGATCGTGTATATATAATCCCAATAATCCAAAGGACAAATTTTTGACCATATGGATCCTTATAAATGAGATTATGAAACTTATATTATTTTAATTTAAATGATTCCAAAGTTGTCACCTTCATAAATTAATAAATATAACAATTTATATCTTTTGATTTTAAGATGATAAATTCTAGTAAATGTTTTAATATGAAATATATGAGATTTATCTTCATCATAGTTTTTTAGTTTTAATTTTTATTCAAAATATAAGTATATTAAATAATAATACAGAAACAATGTAGTAATTATTTTATTAACAGAAATATCAAATAAATGGTTTTAAAAATATTAAAATAAATATTATATGAACTATTTAATGTGATACTATAATTTTCTAGATAAATATGACATGTTATTAATATTTTAATGCTTTTAGTTCGAACATATATTCTGTGAGGATTTTATTTAAATTCAAATAAATTAATAGTGTTAAAATTGACACTATTGTTATTTTATAAAAATAACATAATATGGAATTGTTTAAAAATTAAATAATTTTTAAAAATTATGAATTTAAAATTATATTTTCCACAATGTCATAATTTATCCAATTATGGACAATTCACAACACATAAGAAATTTTCTTTAACAATTTAAAATTTAGAATCTTATTACCACAAATAAAATTAAATAGAATAAATAAGGATAAATCCAGTTGATAATGTTTAAAATAATTTCAAAACATGTCTAAATTTTATTGGTTTATGATATCACAACCCTATCTCATCCAATATTAGTATTTGAGGAATTTTTTGTGTTTTTTATGTGGGGTTTGAATTAATTATTAATTAATATTTCTTATCATTCCAAAGGTGCCCCTCTCCTCCTTTATAAAAGGGAACCTCACCCCTCTCCTCATTACACAGTTTATAGCATTCATGATAGGCCAAAAACTACCCATTTATGTTATCCACTTCCCTAGAAACATCCTAGAGGTCCTCCTCTTCTTCAAATACCAATATTAGTGCCCTAAGAGGAGGTTTTACAGAGGCGTGTCGAAGAAGAGGTAATATCTGTTACTGATTCTTTCAAATTTATTTCTTATTATACATAATCTTCTTTAGTTGTTTCATTATGAAGTAATAACATCAGTATCACTCATATACTGATATGTTATTATAAATATGAAACAAACCTAATTCACCTTCTATTCATCCTACAGAAAATGGAATCGCGGCGCGTGCTTACATACGAAATACCGTCTCCACGCCATGGTGTAATCTGTTCACTACCACCTTACGTGGATGTGTATAATGTTTTAATGAATAACTATATGAGATTGTTTTCAATTGATATTGATTCTCAAATAGTATACATACACATCAATACAATTCCACGATCATGAGAACGATATCATCGCTCGTGCGTACGTACGGCCTACCATCTCCACGATGTGATGCGACCTATTCTACATGATCTTCATTGAATAATGATTATATAAATGAATTGAATAAATAAATATGATATATATTACATTAATAACATTCTATAAATGTGGTATCTATAACCTAAAAAGATTAATAAGAATTTATTCGACAAAACATGTATAAGAACATAAAGCAATAAACACCCGAATAACAAGTAGCAATGAAATATTAATAATAAAAAGATAATAATATGATCATATATGATATCATAATAATGAATATTATTCTGTAATAATTCAATGACATTATTTAAATAATTATACACTAGGTTCGTAAATGTACAAATCATATTGGACCTAAGGTAATGGATAACTTTTCTAATATCATTTTTATCCGAGACTGTTTATTTGTAAGTATTTACTAGGGTTATATTTATCATCCATGCCCATGTTTTCTAAAAATGGTTTCATGTATGTTTAACGTCCTTTTTAGACATTTTTTTACTTTTACTACATGGTATTTAATTAATCTTTCTTTTATTTACATTACGAGGTACTATTTTGACTTTTCCGGCAAAAGTACCAGAAGAATGTTTTTTTAACTTATACGACATGAATGGATTTTTACAGTTTCATAACACCTTATTTTCATGAAGCTTACTCTACAATATTTAATGAATATTTTAAACAAAATCCTTTTCTTTTAAAATTTCATGGCATTTGGTGAAAAGAAAATTACTTTGAAGATGAAAGGATATTTTCCTCATGAATTCATTTCAAGTGTTTTGTCAATACTATTTTCCATCTAAGATGAAATTATTTAGTATGATTATGTTTCAAGTATAATGAATCGATTATTTACATGGTTCAACTTTTCTTATGATGAAATTATATCCAATTGTTTTATATGTATTATGTTATGATGGGATGATGATTATGAAAACCATTTTATTCTTTGGGTTATGATGAATGATTTATGTTTATATTGTGGCACACGTAAAAATGATTTCATTATGAGATGGGTGGGATATATATATCTCCCTCCAATTAATTGGGTAATGATTTATATCTCATGAGATATACATGGATGGAATGGTAAGTTAATGTTGTTCAGTGTTACAGGACTGGAACGTGGAGTGAACTCGATCCAGAAGGGGACTTTGTCCACATAGATGGTCTTGGTAGCAGTGCCTTGGCTACTATGGAAATCATATCATGTGCTTAATTATTTTCCACAATTAAATGTTTTATTTCCAATATATTTTATCATGATTGATGTTCCATTATGATCTAGGCCTAACGTACTTCCATGTTTTATGTTATTGTTCAAGATTTTGATGTTTAAACATTATGTTCATGTTTTTATGTTAAAATGTATATGGTTTGTTTTATTTTCTCCATGATTACCCTTACAGAGCATTTGATATCACCCTATATATGTTTTCTTTTCCCCAGGATATAAAGAAAGGTTTTAGATAAAATAACAAAAGGGGAAGATCCTTATGGGAGATGTTGAAGATCTTTCACCAGGATTAGAAGATTATGTTCTGAGTTTCCAAAGACACTAAACTATTACAGTCCTTTGGTGTCTGTTTTTGTTATGTATTAAGTATTCCAAAAAGGTAATTTAATGTCTATGTATGTCAATATTTGTGTCTCTACAGTTAGTATCAGAGGAAAGGTTTAGTCAACCTTTGGAAACTAGGATGCGATAAATTTAGTGAAATCCATAGAGATATTTATAAGGTATGTCTAGGGATGTCTCTAAAGTTAATTATAAGTATAGGTTATAGTCCTAGAATTACAGTAACAATATTATAATTAACTCTAAGATGTTATATATTGAAGATAATCCCCCATTATTATGTTGTTTTCCCTAGCATGATTTTTTTCCTCTCACACTATTCTTTTTGGGTTTTATACGATGGTTGGAACCCAAAGGAACCATGTTGATCAATGTAATGGACAATGCAATGATTGTCCTCTTGAACAAACCAATGTTATGGGAGGTGGAGTGTAGAATCTTATTTCTATACTTACACAAGATATTAATCATTCTGGACTTCTGAATGAGCAGAGAAGGGAACAATATTATATTGAGTCCTTCATGAGGCAACGCCCACCTTCTTTTAGTGGGTCTTCTGATCTAATTGTTGCTGAACAATGGATCAGTACCTCTGAAAATATATTTTCCATACTTCGATGTTCAGAATAATAAAAATTCATTCTAGTTGTTTATAGTTTATAAGGTTAATCAGAACATTGGTGGACTCTATTTAGGAATACAAGGCCCCAAAATGAAATTGAATCTATGGAATGGGATGAGTTCAAGAACATATTTTTCAATATGTAATTCCCTCATATTTTTCGAAAAAAGATGGAAAAGGAGTTCATTAAGCTTATGCAAAAGGATGAGGAATCTATTGGTATATATGAAGAAAATTTTTCAAGGATTGAAAGGTATGCATCTGGCTTTATCATTCATCCTGAAAGTAAATTTGACCGATTTTTTAGTGGATTAAAGCCAAGTCTTCAAAGGGAATTAGCTATAAGAGAATTCAGTAGCTATGAAGAAATTCTATGTTGTGCTATCAAGGTAGAAATATAAGTTGGTGTAACATATCTATCTCATGGTTTTGACAAGAAAAGAAAGATGGAGTTCAAAGAAAAATCTCAGAACAATGATGAAAAGAAGGAGAATGGTTCTTTATGCTCAATGTGTTGAAAGAAGCACGGTGGATATTGTCTAAAAGGTACTAGAAAATGTTTCAAGTGTGGAAAAGAAGGTTATCAAGCATTTGAGTTCCTAAGTAATGGGAAAAATATTTCTAATTATGTGAATAGAGAAAAGCCTACAGGGAACGCACCACCAACACTTCAATGCTTCATGTACAAGGAAATGGGGCATTATGATAATCAATTCCCTAATCCATGGGTTAATGATGATCAACGTGAGAAACCTCTTAAGAAAATGATAAAGGGAAGTAACATGCGATCACTATTAGTGATGTTGAGTATGAAAATGATGTTGTGTAATGATTAAGTGTTTATGTAATGGGATTTCAAAATAGTATCATGGAATCTCATTTATGGTATCATGGAATTTTGGAACATCTATGTATTAGTTTTCAATAATTATATGGTACTGGAAACCATGAAATGTGATTAAAATATTTTTGGAAAGCATATGATATGCGCATAATGAAGGGATGAGGAGAAAATAATATGTATGATAGTATTCATGAGCTCATGACTGATATAAGGACAAAGTGATATCATGGATTGAGTTTAACAAAATTTTGGGATTATGGTATGTGGAAAGAGTTGACTTTTGATAGATTTCATTTTTTCACTAACGTTCTATGGTAATTCATGTTTCAAGAGAATACATGATTAAGGTATTCACATGTTTGGAATGAGATCAACAAGATATATCTTATGAAATATAAATAATGGTATTCACATGCTTGTTATGTGCCCTTTACAGTAATTGTTTTCTTAATACTATGATATTGGACATATGGATAAGTCTAATGATTGGAATGGATTATGTAAGACATCAGATAGTATTGTTTACAGCTAGAAATTTTTTTTCGATATTATTTATGTAATTCTATAATGGTATAGTTTTTGAAAATGACAACATGTAGGATGGGAAACAACCCATCGTGTCAGACAAGGTTTTGGGAATCGAACCCACAACCGAAGTGAGACATGCCTTTATCACCTACCACTAACCTACATGAAGTCCCTGGTTAGTAGAAACTAGTTTTATTTTATTAAATGTTATGATAGATGAAGTATAATTACATTTTTGGAACCATATATGATTAATATGACCATAAGATGGACTTATGTATATATCTTTTTCTAACCTTATGTTTGAGATAGATGGAATGACTTATCGTTCTGTTGCTTGATCTAATAAAACTTCACAAATGAAAAATTCAACATCATTTCTTTAAGAGATGACGTGGAAATTGTTCAAGGCACGAACAACGGTGAGATTGTACCAAAATCAAGTAAGTATTTATTTTAATTAATCAACATTAGGGAAATGATCCTGAAAACAAAAAATGTTGTCCTAGTACACTCATATCAGATGAATCAGATGGTACCTTAGATCATCACAAATTTATGGATTTGTGATTGTTGTCTTTTTCATAGCCATGTTCTCTACCACTCTCCATCAGAATATGATGGTTATATTTTTCTTCTATATCCATATTTTCACCTATTTTATCTTATATGGAAACCCAGTGATGAGTTACTTTGGGTAATAGTTATGTTTCATACTTTAGTTTTTTAAATTATGTTTTTGTATTCCTTTTTACGATGTGGGTTTCTATGAATAGTAAATTATTTATAACCCCGATGAATTTTGAGGGAGAAATTCATTTTAAGGGGGGTAGAATGTAACACCCCGAGATTTTATAAGATATATTCTTTTTAATTTATTTCATATCTTATGTTATACGATACACCAAGAATTATCTTGCACAATATTAAACATCGTATTAGCTTGCAGTATATGCAACACTATTCTTGGATCATGTGACACACAATTTCATGTTCGTTTGATAGATATTATTCTACGCAACATTGAGTGTGTATGTATATATATATATTCAATGTATAAATGAAATATGGTTTTATTCTATTATTCAAAACAACAATGGAGTCTTTCACTACACGCAACCCTGACTTGCCTTGCATTACATGCAATCACGACCTTCCTCGATAGTGTATGTTGTACGCAATATCTGGTTTAACTAAACAATGATATATGGTTATAATATTATTATGAACTAGCCGTTATGAATAGTATTAACTATATTTTTAATTTTATAAAATTATTATTCATCTTACACACTTTCTAGAACATGGTATGAGAACAAGATAAATTTTTTAGGTAAAATAAGTATTTTTCAAAAAATGTAGTTTTGCCACCTTTTGATGGCACACCCACTTTAAATCTAGTTTTTTATATTTTTATAATTTAAATATGACAAAATAAAATTCTTATTTGGAATTAGGATATAAAATTTTACTTTGGATAATTTTTTTCATATTATTCTGATAACTTTCATATTTTAATGAAGAGTAAAAACACACAATATTTTAATAAAAACAACTTTTCTCATCATAATAATTTATATGGTTAAAATATAATATTTCATGGTTTTAAAGTATAAATAGAATATATTTTTACCATTTAATATAACTAATTTCATTAGCATTGATTTTACATTGAATTCATAGGTAAAATCATTTCAATATTTTCCAATGTTTTAACATTTAAAACTCATTTTCTTAACAATGAGATTAATTTTAAATTAATTTATGCACCTTCTGTTATTTGAATTAGGAAAATTAAAAGAGAGTGAAATATGTCTCACCGAAACATTAATAATTAAACTATTTTTAATATAAGAATATATAGAATATAAATTCGGTTATAAATACTCATTTGAAAGATAAAATATTTTTCTTTTTTATGGTAATTTATTTGTATTTTTTAAGAGCTTTTTAATTACCTTATTATCTTATAAATTAATGATGTAGAAATTATTTATTTAGAGAAAAAACAATAATATAGTTTTTATTGAAATAGTAATACATAACAAAAGGCCAAAAAATATGAACAAAACTTCTTTTTTGTGTATATATAAACCCTAATAATCTACTGGCCAAATTGTTGACCATTTGGATCCATATAAAGGCGATTATGACACTTATATTATTTTATTTTAAATGATTACAAAGTTGTCACCTTGATAAATTAGAAAATATAACAATTTATATCTTTTTATTTTAAGATGATAAATTCGATTAAAAGTATTAATATGAAATCTATGAGATTTACCTTCATCAAAGTATTTTATTTTCAATTTTTATGCAACAAATAAGTATATTAAAGAATTATTCAAAAATGATGTAGTAATTATTTTATTAAGACAAATATCAAATAAATGGTTTTAAAAATATTAAAATAAATAATATTTGAACTATTTAATGTTCTCCACTAATTTTCTAGATATATATTACATGTTATGAATCTATTAAAGATTTTAGTTCGAACATATCTTTTATGAGGATTCTATTTAAATTCAAATAAATGAATAGTGTCAAAATTGATACTATTGTTATTTTATAAAAATAACATAATATGAAATTGTTTAAAAATTACAAAAATATTTAAAAATTATAAATTAAAATTTATATGGTCCAAAATTTTATAAATTATCCAATTATGGACAATTCACAAAACATGAGTAATTTTTTATAACAATTTAAAATTTAGAGTCTTATTACCAAAAATAAAATTAAATAGATTAAATAAGGATAAATCATGTTGATAATTTTTAAAAGAAATTTAAAACATGTCTAAATTTTTTTGTATGATGATATTACAACACTATATCATCAAATATTTGGATTTGATTCATTTTTGGTGGTTTTTATGTGGGGATGGAATTTATTATTAATTAATATTTCTTATAATTTCAAAGGTGCCCCTCTCCTCCCTTATAAATGGGCACTTCCTACATCTCCTATTTACACAATTTAGAGCCTTAATGCTTGGAAAAAACCTGCCCATTTCTCCTCTACACTTCCCTAGAAACATCCTATAGGTCCTAGTCATCATCAAAGACCAATCTTAGTGCTCTAAGAGGAGGTTTCAAAGAGGCATGTGAAAGAAGGGGTAATATCCGGTAACAATTCTTTCAAATTTATTTCTTCTTCTACTTATTCTTCTTTATTTGTTTCATTATGAATTAATGACATAATTATCACTCATATACTGATATGTTATTATAAATATGAAACAACCCTAATTCACCTTCTATCCATCCTACGGAAAATGAAATCACCGTGCATGCGTACGTACGGAATATCGTCTCCACACCGTGGTGTAATCTATTTTCCACCACCACCTTAATTAGATGTGTATAATTGTGTAAAGAATAACTATATATGATTATTTAAATTGATTTTGATTTTGAAATAGTATACATATACATCAATACAAATCCAAGATCATGAGAACGATATCATCACTCGTGTGTATGTACGGCCTAACGTCTCCACGGTGTGATGTGACTCGTTCTACATGATCTTCATTGAATAATGATTATATAAATGAATTGAATAAATAAATATGATATATATTACATTAATACCATTCTTTAAATGATGTATCTATAACCTAAAAAGATAAATAATAATTTATTCGACAAAACATGCATAAGAACTAAAAGCAATAAACACCTGAATAACAAGTAGGAATGAAATATTACTAATAAAAATATAAGAATATGATCATATATGATATCATAACAATGGATATTTTTCTGAAATAAGTCAGTGAAATTATTTAAATCATTATACAGGAGGTTCGGAAACATACAAAGCATATCGAACCTATGGTAAGGGATAACTTTTCCAATCTTGTTTTTATCTGAGATTGTTTATTCGTATGTATTTACTGGGGTTATATTTATCATCCAAGTAACTGTTTTCTAAAAATTGTTTTTTGTATGTTTAAAGTCATTTTTACCCATTTTTTTACTTTTACTACATGCTATGTAAGGAATATTTCTTTTATTTACGTTACGAGATACTTTTTTGACTTTTCCGGCAAATGTATGAGAAGAATGTTGTTTTTAACTTATATGTAATGAACAAATTTTTACATTTTCATAACGCCTTATTTTCATGAAGCTTACTCTACAAGATTTACTGAATATTTTCAACAAAATCCTTTTCTTTTAAAATTACATGGAATTTGGTGAATAGAAAATGATTTTGAAGAAGAAAGCTTATTTTCCCCATTAATTCATTTCAAGTGTTTTTTCAAAACTATTTTCCATCTAGGATGACATTATTTAGTATGATTATGTTTCAAGTATAATGTCTCTATGATTTACTTGGTTCCACTTTTCTTATTATGAAATGGTATCAATTTTTTTATATGGATTATGTTATGATGGGATGATGTTTATGAAACCCATTTTATTCATTGGGTTACGATGAATGATTTATGTTTATATTGTGGCACACGTAAGAATGATTTCATTATGAGAAGGGTGAGAGATATATCTCCCTAAAATTCATTGGGTAAAGATTTATATCTCATGAGATAGACATGGCTGGAATGGTAAGTTAATACGGTTCAGTGTTACCGGACTGGAATGAGGAGTGAACTCGGTTCAGAAAGGGACTTTGTCCACTAAGATGGTCTTGGTAGTAATTCCTTGGCTACTATAGAAATCATATCATGTGATTAATGATTTTACACAATTACATGTTTTATTTCCAATATATTTTATGATGATTGATGTTCCATTATGATCTATTCCTTACGTACTGCCATGTTTTATGTTATTGTTCAAGATTTTGACGTTTAATCATTATGTTCATGTTTTTATGTTCAAATGTATTTGGTTTTTTTAATTTTCTCCATGCTTACCCTTACTGATCATTTGAGCTCACCCGTTATATGGTTTCTTTTCGCTAGGATATAAATAAAGGTTTTAGGTAAGAAAACAATAGGGGATGATCTTTATGGGAGATGTTGAAGATCTTTCGCGAGGATTATAAGATTATGTTTCGAGTTTCTAAAGACACTAAACTATTGCATTCCTTTGGTGTCTGTTTTTGTTATGTATTAAGTATTTTAAAAAATTAATGAAATTTCTATGTACGTCATGTTTCAGGCCTCTACAATCATAAATCTTATCTCAAATGATTTATCAACCGTCCCTCATAGGAAAAATAAAGGTTTCTCAAATAAAGGATGTAGAAATTCTTAAAGGGGTACAAGCTATCAAAAATGGGAAATAATTAGAGTTCATGGTTGACAAGGATGTAATTGTGATATTTTGGTCATGATTATGTGTACCATATGATCCCTAGATAAATAATGAGCTTATGAAAGACACATATAGCTCAACATTCTCATTTCACCTGGGGAGCACAAATGTGTATCAAGATCTCCAAAAAAACATTTGGTGAGACAATATGAAAAGGGAGATTCTTGAATATACATCAATGTCCCTAGTATGAAATCCATTGAATTATGAGAAGAAAAAGTATAAGCATATGATGCAACCACTACCCACACTAACATGGAAGTGGGACAACATTTCCATGGACTTTTTCCCTGCAGTTTCAAGGAAATCTAGAGGATATAAGACAAATCACTTTATCATGAATCGAGATGACTTCTTAATGGATAAACTTGGATGGATTTATATCAAAGAAATGGTAAGTATTCATGGAGAACCACTATCTATTGTATCTGATCATGATCTGAGATTCATCTTAATGTTCAGGAAAAGTCTCCAACATGCCCTTAGAACTAAACTAAACTCCAGTATGGCCTATCATCCTCAAACCTATGGTTAATCTGAGAGAAATATTTAGACACTTGAAGTTATTTAAATATCATGTTCTATGGACTTTAAAAGAAGATGGGTCCAATATCTTCCAATGGTTGAATTTTCCTACAATAATAGTTTCCACTCAAGAATATGAATGGCTCCATATGATGCCCTTTATGGGAAAAGGTGTAGAACACCGACATGTATGGATTATTTCAGTGAGTGTAAGTTGCTAGGACCTTAAATGGTCGAAGAAATAGTGGAGAAAGTGAACACCATTCATCGCCATATCAAGGTTTCCTAATGTTGATAGAAGAGTTATATAGATAACTGTCAATGATACCTTTAGTTCAATGTTGGGGAAATGATAGATCTACTCATATCACTGTGGAATATGGTAATTAGGTTTGGAATGAAAGGGAAGTTATGTCCAAGGTACATCGGACCCTTCTAGTTTCTTGACAGTGTAAGGGTCGTGGCCTATCGATGAGCACTTCCACCCACCACAGCCAAGGTAAAAGATGCCTTTATAGAATCTATCTTAAAAATTACATATCATACCATTCACATGTACTCTGTTTCAGAGGTTGTACAGTTTGAGTATGATCTTTCTTTCAAGTAGAAACCAGTGAAGATCATAAATCATAGAGAAAAAGTTCTACTAAATAAGACAATTCACCTCGTCAAGGTGTTGTTTCACAAGAACAACTTTGAAGAGGCAACATGGGAATAATAGGAATTGATGAAGCAGAGATACACTCAAAATATTTGTGTGGGAATAGGAAATTTCAAGGGAGGAATTTCTAAATGGGGGAAGATTGTAACGAACCAACTTCTATCAATGAAAATTTTCTTTTGGTATAACTATATGTCTTATTATGAAAAATGGTTTTATAAAATACAAACTTCTTTTTTTATGATTTGGGATTGAAAAATACTCTAATAATAGTTACAATTGATAATATATCCATTGAACAGTGATCAAATGATTAGTATAAATATATGGTTTTAACAAATCAATTTACTCAGAAAAAGGAAACGATGGCCTCATCTAGAAGAAATTCCCCATATGAATCCCATTTTTCAATGCTCGAAAAGGATGTTTCATCATTGGTCTTCTCTATTGACAAAGCACAAGTTAAGATTTAGCATGTTAAGCTCTCTTGGAACTACCTACGAGAGAAGTGCATGTTAATAGCGATTACCACCTGAGAAATGTTATTTGAGCCACCCTATGAGTCCATGACCATCATAGACCTTACCCTTCAATCATATGAGGGTGTTATAAGGGGTTATGTAACAATACCAAAGCACTATTATTATGTTCATTTGTTTATAACAAATAAGGTACATTTATTTTATTATTTTTATGTTGTGAATAGTTTTTAAAAGCACTAATTGTAATTTTTGTTAGTATTCAATTATGAAATCTATTTTGACGAATTAATGGATTTTTTAATTAAATAATATTTAATAAATTATTATTATGAAATTACATTTTATTAATTATAAAAGTTGTTATAATTTTTGTGAATAAAATTGTAGTTTTCGTTAAGGTTTGAAAGCTGTTTTTTCAAAACCCATTAATTTTATATAAATGTTGGTTTTTATTTTAAATGGGAAAATTCAGATATTTAGAAAATTATTTTGATAAAATTAATATTATTTTTGGAATCAGGATATTGAATTTATTCAATGGATAATTTTTCATAATTTTTTGATACATTTGATTTTTTGGGTAAAAATTAAATATCGTTTAAATATATAATATGTTTAATGACATCATAATGACCCAATAGTGATGTAATAAAATTTTATAAACACTTTTTTCATCCAATATATATTTTAACATCAAAATAATGTTATTTGAGGTTTTATTTGTTTTACATAGCCTTAGTGGACCCCCCATGACTTATAAAACATTTTAGCTCTTTAAATTCATTTCCTTGAGAGTATGACTCACCTCAAGATAATCAACCCTATTATTTTAATTTGTTAATACATTTTCCTTATAAAATATTTTTTCCAATCCCCTTGGGTAAAACCATGGGAAAAATCCATGGTCTGGTTTGAGGTTTTGATTAGTTTAATGTGTGGTGTCCCAACCCTAAATAATAATGAATACCCTCTACTTTCCTATATAAACCCGCCAAAGTACCGACTTTATATTCACTCAATGACTTTGGAGTTAATAAAAACACTTCACTCCACTCTATATAATTATATAATGGTGCCCCAGGATCCCAATATTCCTCTCTCAAGTCTCTCCCATGCCTTTTAGATCACACTTCCAAGTAAGGGATTCATTCATTTCTCATTTTATCCAAATTTCTTAATATTGTTATTCCCTTTTATATTAAATTATAAATTTTGGGGTTTTATTTAGAACCTCCCTCATACTACCCTATTTATTTTTGAATGTTGAGAGACCACTTTTCTCTCTCATTAATGCTCACATGTACAACCATTAATATGGTGAAAATCCGTAAATAATTTATCACTCCTCATTTACATTTAATAAATTATTTTGTATTATGAGTCTAAATTCCATTAAATATGTGGGTACATATATCTATATGGCACTCATACTTTCCAACTCATGTAAATATTATTAGACATTCCTTTATCTCTCATCCACCGTTTTTATGAATTCTTTTGTAACGTCGTTATGATGTCGAAATTGCACCACGATGTTCCAATCCAAATTCATTGTGTAGTGAATACCATGACATTTTATCTATCATGGGTATTTACCTTGATTCATATTTAAATGTTATTTAAATAGTTTCATATATTTATTCAACATTCCTTTATCATGGAATAAATTATGATGTTGAATGATTCCTGGTTGTATGATCCTTATGGCACACATATGCATGAGATTAAATGTTTAAGAAGGGTGCGCCTTGATAGCACTCCAATGCATTGAGTTACGATTAGTATCATGATACGTCAAGTGAAATGAGGGTTTAATAATGATAATTCATGAGAAATGAGGATTACTCATGCTCTATGTGCAATGATCCTTGGCTCATTCTAATACCATGTTATGTGTTGTTTCCACATTTCCATTTTATGATAATCATGATATATCATGGCTTTATGTTCTTGTTTCTTTTATTCTGCATTTAAATTCCTATTTCATAAAAAGTATTTTATTTTTCTTGTTATTCCATGTATACTCCCTTACTTGGTTTTATAGCTGACATTTTTCTTATGCATGTCCTCAGGTTGCCCCATATAATGCAATGTGCGAGGGAATGTAGTGGTCAGGTAGACACAGTTTTCAATAAAGAAGCCTTGTTTCTTGTTTTAAGTCATTATTTAATGTTCTTAATCACCAAATACACTAGACCTCTCAATATTCTATGTTGTATCATGTAAATATTTTATGTAATAAATTTCGTTTAAGATTGTAAAAAAAGAAGAGTTGTTATAATTCCTATTTGATATTGTAATCATGTAGGAATTAATTTCGATCAAGTATTCCCTTAAATTAGGGTGTAAAGGTCATGTAGAGTTGAAACCATTTAATCATTGGTATGATCCTTTCCTTCCATTAGTGTGGAAAGGCCATGTAGCATTGGAAGCAATTGAGCAAGTATTAAATAGACATTATGGAATATTCAATTATTGAGGTTCACTCTGGTACCTTCCATCAAAATAGAAAGGGGTGATATAGTAAAGTAACCTTTATTAAATTTCTTTAAATAGGTCCATGTTATATACATAGTATACTTTCCATTTTACATTTCCCATTTCAATTTTGATAACCAATAGTAAGAACGTAACATAGTCATGTGATGTGGTAAGGATACATGGTACATGACATTATGAAATTCTCAGTAATAACATTCTGTTTTTGATAAGAAGACTGTCCTTTAGAATGGTCAAGCAAAGGCGCACCTGAACAGTGGCTCAAACCTTCCAGAACACTAAAAATCCAATTATGGCATAACCTTCGACATGACACAGATTTATTTGTGAGAGTAACAACTAACAAATAATCACACTTTTGGAAAGACAATTACCATAATATTCTAAAATGTATAATCATGTAATGTAAATTTAAGAAATAGTTCCAAAAAAACTTGTGGGACCCACATGAACATTCTAAAAACAATGAAATTTAGAGATGAGTTATAGACCACCAACCATAGGGTTGTACTAACCTTCTCCTCTAGTATTGGCCCATGATTTTCCTCGTATAAGAGTAAATCTATGAAAAGGTGAAATAAGCTCACATTGAGATACCTGGGTAGAGAGTGAATGGGAAGAATAATGGATAAAGGGAACTCAAGTACTTATTGTTGTTCATCCAATGCGATGAATGGACACTCGATCATATACCGGACAAAGTAGATCTCTTGATCCCTATATTTGACCTTCAAAAGGAACAAAAGTGAGAGAGAAGTAGGTCAATCCTACATAAACTCTGATTAAGGAGGAAGGGGTTGTTTTAGTAGATCATAAAGGGCGTCTTGTACATTTTTCATAGGTTTTTAGCATGCACACCATTTTTCTACATGGTTTGTCAAACCATGCACAAACAGTGCGAGATGGTTTAGCTAGAAAAGTCTTCCTCCACAGGGTTTGATCAAACTGTGCGCCACCCATTCACAATTACCTCAGATAAAGGGACGTTCGCACTATTTGGTTGCATAGCCATTCACCAATAATGAGAGTCTCCATTGTCTAAAAAAACCCCTTCCGTATAGTTTGGAAAACCATTCGGAAGTACTTCACAGTTCACTCTAAACCACGTGCAATGTGTTTTTCCTCCAAAAAGATGGATTCTGGGCTCCAAACAAGTCCAGAAACCCTCAAAACCTTTACTAACCCATTAGGCATCCTCATTACGTCCAAGGTAAAGATTTAGACCATAATTTTAATGGATCTATACATGAGTGAAAAAACAGGTTCTTACATCTTCAATGCCTGACTGTAAGGTATGGGATGCATCCAACATCCGGGATCTAGCCATAACCCTCAGAGTGAAGCATCCATATGGTCTGGAACTCCACGACTGTATGGTACATCAAACATATTTCTGTCGTCGGTATTTAAGGTGACTGTAGTTTATATTGTTTCCTATAGTTTTTTCACCCCAAATGTCTCGTTTGGGTGCCTGAGGTATCCTGTGTCTATGAGGAGGTGTGTTCGTCTTATTATCTCAATATCCTTATTGTTTGGTACCACCAGATGTAATCTCTTTTAGTGGAATTTATGGGTTCTTTTTTGTTAAATCAGTCTCGATTTTGTTTTTGTGGTCATCTGAGTATGTGATGTGATTAGTGGTCTTCGATCGTGGTTTTTGATTCCTTGGTTGTTTGACGCTCCCCTCCCCATACATTATAGTGGTGGTAATTGGTATTTTCAATGATGTTTTAGTTTTTTTGTATATTCCATCAGTTCTATGGTGGGGTGACCTATGGTGGGTCTTTCTCAAATATCTCTATAATGAATTGATGTTGGCATTTTTGGTAATGGTAGAGAGTCCCTTTAGGGATCTCTTTGTCATTCAGTTGGTTCTTGTGTTGGGTATTGGTTGGTTTTAAATGGTGGGGAGTCCATTCATGTATCCCCATGTAGATCCTTTTTTATTCCAGGAAATGGTTTTATTCTACTAGTCTACCATGGAAGAGTGGTGCAATTTTCATTTAGTAGTGCTTGAAATTTTTCAGTTTGAAGGATTGTATTATGTTTGTGTAAAAATTTCAAACCTTCTCTGATCAATTGGAAGTATTCTTGATCATTGGGGTGGGTGGCACTTAGTAAAAACAATTAGTATGAGTTTCATGAGGTTTTCATTGATTTCACTTTCTCTAAGAACGGTGTGTTTTCCTATTTTTACTTGTTTTTTGTAGGGATCCTCTTTTAACCATTATGGGGGTCCCATTTTCTACTTTGTTGTTACCCTTATTTGTGGCATTCTAGGGAAAGAATGTGCTACGGTAGAGAGAATTTTGAAACCATAACTTTTTCAAATTAATTTATTTTATTATTTTCTAAACTGCTAGTTTTTCATCTGGTTTTTAGTGAGCCCATGTTTAGAAGTTAAGTATTTTTTTGGGAAAAATGTATTTTTTGGGATTAGCGACACCAGGCACACGGGCAGGGCATGGTTTGGAGATCGTGTAGCCTTCTCGATTTTCAAAATAGATTAAAAAAATAAATGAATAAAGAAATAAAGATTATGTAAAAAGGAATTAATAATAAAATGGATATAAAATTTATAAATTATGTTTAATAAAATTTATGGAATTATTTTATTGAATATAATAATATCATTGCCTGATAATATTGTTATTGTTATTAATTGCGTTAAGAATATTAATTTTATTAAAATGATATCATTATTACTATTATAATTATTGTTATCAATATTTTATTTAGTTATTATCACTTTTATTATTATCTTCATGGTTATGAATGTTCATATTTCTATTGACATTATTAATCCTATTATTGATATTAGGAATATAATTATTATATTCTTTTATTTTATATTATTTTTAAAAAAAATTATGTTAATTATATTATTATTATGTTATTATTATTATCTCCATGAATAGATCACATTTTACTCTGTCATGCGCATCATCCATTCGATAGAACCTTCTTCCTCATCATTGGTTTTTTGGACCTTCTTTATTTAGGGGTTTGGATTCCAGTAGTTTGAGTTGCATATTAGGGTTTAATCGTTTATTATTTTGGGTTTGGTCTCTTATTTAGGGTCCAATTTAGTTCAATTTTTGTAAAATATGCATGAAATAGAATATTTCACCCCTATTTGGGGATTTTGACATTGAGGTTTGTGGTTCTATTCCCCAATAATTTTAGCTAATTTAATTTGTCATTCTAGTTTATTTTTAGAATATCTATGGTTTATTTTGGTGGTGGGGAAATGTTTTTGAAAATCATTGACATTCATGTGTGTTGATAATATATTTTTTAAAGGAATATTTTATTATTTTTATATAGAGGTTGTTGTTGTTCATTAAATTGTTTCTTTACTGAGAATGTGGATTTAAGAAAAATGTTATGTGCATTTGATTTGAAATTGCTTCCATTTTTTGAATTTGTTTATGATAATTTGTTAATGGTATTAATGTGTTTTCTGAGTCATGAAATGACGTATTTAATTCTTTATTATTGTATAAAACACATTTTAATATGGTTAGGGTGTGTGGTAATTATTTTTCAGGTGTACTTTTTGGTGTAAAATCGTTCTGGGTGTTTATTTAAATTCTTTATATTATTTATTATAATGATTTCATATAATATATTATTGTCATGAATGTGTTTGAAATTATAATTCAAATAAAAATGTTCTCTTTTCATGTTAAACATATTATGCATCTTTGAATTCGATTTTCCAACTATTTCTCCTGTAAGAAACATGTTTGGGTGTGGTTATGTTGTTAATTCTTTTTGAATGTGGCGTTTCTATATTGAACCAAGTATTTTTTTTTGGTGAGATCTCTTGGGTGATAATTTGAAGTGTTTTCTAAACTATTTAATTGGATTTAATTAATAAAAAGTCATGTACAAATGTGGTGTTTCATATGGTTAATTATTTGATAAATTTTAAAGTTACATTCTTATGTGAAAAACATTGATGTGCTATTTATATAATTCCATTAAATTAGTTAAATAATTTATCATGTCAATCAAGTGATGAAAACTATGGTGTGAAATTTTTTTTGGTGTGCGTTTTCTCTTAAAAGTGGATTTTGAGTATGTCTTTGGGTGTAATTCATTTTGGTACTTTTGGAAATTTTTTTGGAATTTTTTTTATGAACTCTTGAATGGAATAAGTGGTGAGAGGCATGTTTGTGAAATTATTGATTGTGCATATGTTATTAAAATGGTGTTTGGGTATGAAAGTGTTGGCTTTGTGTGTGTAATGTCTTGTATGATTTGTGATATGTGAAAGGTATACACTCATTGAAATTGGTAGTTGATAGAGCACCAAAGGTAACCCCTGGTACTATGGTGGGAAGATTATGGATATTATGCTAGATGATTCATAAGTGGTCTGTCCCAGTTTCGTCAAGCAGGACTGACATTAAAACACTAACTAAACATTTTTTATGATTATAGACCACTAGTTTATGGTTGGGTTTACATTTAATGGCTCTTTCATGATAATGTAGTCCATTGTGGTACCAATGACAAGTTTACACTAAGGTAGGATGTCTCTAGCAACCCATACATGCTAGATACCTTAGGGGATATAGCCACAGTTGTCTATTATTCATTACATTGTTCCCTCCTACGACATATCGAGGACCACTTGGGTGAATGTGTGTTCTTTATTAATTTTTTTATTCCACTCTAAAATAGAGATTATAAAAAAAATTATACATGTGTCTAATTTTTTATCTTTTATCTTGTAAATGTTTTCTTTAAAATACTTTTAAAAGAAAGATTTTAAATAAACATACTAAATTATCTCTTGGATGTTGTGGAATGTTATCTTTTTACTAGGTGGTATCCTACTGGGATCTTGGATCATACTCTATATACACCACTAGGTGTATGTAGACCTTTTTCTTGGTGTATCCCAGGTTGAGGTATCATGCTTAGTGATGGTGGTTCTGGTTGTTGGTGGTCTTATCATATAGGATAGTGTTGGTAGCTTGACGTTGTCACACCTCATGTATAATGGATGTATTTGATGGATTTTTTTATTCTTTATTGTAGTTCCATTTTGTTTTGCGTTGATTTGTAAACGATAAAGTCAATATTAGTTAATGATCGTTTTTGGCTATCTGTTTTCTTTTTGTAGTTAATTTTTCATGTTGGTTATTTGTGTTTATTATTTCAGGTAAATATTTCACTAATATTATTTTTGATACCTGGGAACTTGTGCAAGTATGTGGGGATCGAGAAATCCCATAGAGCCTTTTTGCAGACTGGGTGGGGCTTTGGGTTGGATAGCAACCCATCTTGGTTCTTGACACAAACCACTCTCTACTAATTCCATAATAGATAATCCTACTATTTTTCCTCAGTTGGAACTGTCTTAGTAGAGGGACCTGAAGAAAAACTACAGGTACACAATAACTATTAAAAAAATTAAGGGACTCTTGCCACTGATGATCTCATCCTCCAAAATAACAACATGCTTTTGATCCCATGGCATATGCATGAGAGTTTTTAACCCTATATAAATGAGACAGTGAGTGATGGGACCTACCCCTGACTGATTGAGAGATCTTTTGTCCTAAAAAAATGGAACCCTT
This sequence comes from Viscum album, assembly GCA_963277665.1. Classification (NCBI taxonomy): domain Eukaryota; kingdom Viridiplantae; phylum Streptophyta; class Magnoliopsida; order Santalales; family Viscaceae; genus Viscum; species Viscum album. The sequence continues at coordinate 1,270,940,744 of OY728160.1, forward strand.
TACCACATATCTAGTTTGTGAGGAGTCCTGATGAATCCCCTCTCACGATGATCTGATTCTAGGTAATGTTTTCTTGATGACCTCTGCACTCTCTATCACCTTGAGATAAATATTCAGCATAAATGGGGTGACCATGAACCAGATCTAAGTATGAAAAGTCTCCTCGAAATTCCTCAACTTACTACCTCATATGGAAATTGGTACGATGAATATTTATAAATGTTCCTAAAATAGATCTTGAAAACTTTACCACTAGATATCCCATGCCGATGTGTAAGAAGCTACTAGAAATTAGACTCATTTCGGGTATAATAAAGTAACACGACTGAAAACTATTCTAAAAAATCCTCCAACAATAATTTCGAATCTCACGATAATCTAGGAATAAGAACTACCACTGCCTCACTACCCATGTTGCATCATCACGTCCAATGCTACATAGTACTCTTTCTATGCACAGATCTAACTGAATGGTATATACTCCTCCCCCAAATTTTCTTCGTTGAAAACATCTAAAACTTATCTCTAGAAAATCTACATATTATAGCACTAAAACACTCAGATATTCCACCTCCAAGTGTCTTTGTCATCAAACTATATTCTGTGAAGATATTCTTGCGTGACTTTCTGAACATCTTCTACACAAACCTGATGAGGATTTCAACATGGATCCACAAGTACAAAATAAAAAACGTTTTATAGTTATTAAACCTAGTTTATGTAATATGCTAACACTGATTACTTATTTTAGTTTAATCATATTAGGTCAAACTATATGAAGGTATACCCATTCAAAAATAGGTGAAAAAAATAAGTATACATGATCCTTTCCTAGTTCTCTTCCACGTAACTAGTATCACCTAGTTTAGTAGCTATTGTAAGATTAATGTTATAGATATTCGGTCATAGTAGTCCCTAAATATATTTTTCAATGTCAGTATCCCATGTTTACAATGCTTTCTAATCATATCTGACACCATTTCCTTACAATCCCATGAAACATCACATGTCCAGGACTCCAAACACCATCCTTTTTCTCAACCAGACCTCTGATACCACTCTATCATGGCCCCCTCCCCACATGGTGTACCCCTTCTATTTATCTAAAGGGAGAAGATAGATGTTGACACTTGAGTCTAGCTCTTGTAGGCCCTATTTTGGCTACTATCACTGAGGATATAGTAAACACAAAGATGAGAGGCATTACCCTCTATGAGAACACATGTGAAAGATATAGATAAGAAACGAACGAACCATCTCTTTCTAATACTCCAATATTAAATAATATAAAAAGTACATATATGTAATTACATGCAAGAAATAATATAAATGAACGAAAAAAAGTAATGTACTAAAGGAAAGTATATATGACAGTGACCAAGACACCCAAACACCTCCTAAAAACAACACGCGAGAAGTAACTATCCTGATCTCCCACCTTGTGAAACTAAATTAAAAATAGTTTATGTATATTTTGGCTTAGTATAATATTATAACCTATATGATTCTTTCCAAATTGTATTGTGAAATGGTAATGAAATAATGCTAAAACATGGGGAGCATCATGTGAAATTAACTGATCACTATAAAGACCCAGAAATCCCGTGGAATTTTTTTTAATACGTGGTATTTTTACGAGTCCTCGAAAATTTATGACGCCTGATTCCGAGGCTCGGTGTGCCGAGAATAAATTTTTGAAGTTTTTTTGAGATTCTACAGTAAATGTACGGGCAAGATTTTATGGCTTTTGAACAAGTGCTTGGAATTGAAATCTGAGGGCACTGTTGAACTCGCAGCGCCAGTATTCGCTTGAGAAGACTTTCACTTCGACGTTCGTGGGTCGAGTTTGAAAGATATTTCATGGGTTTTCATAAAAAAATAATAATAAAATAAAGTGTAGCTACACTTTATTTTATTTAAGCTTCCATGTGAGTTGTTGTTGGTTAAAACCTCTACATGGGAGTGGGAGGTGGGACAGCCACATCCTAACCATCAAATAGGCGTTATGGTGGTGGGGCCCACCCGAACATAACCTCCCATGAGAGGTTACGATGTGGGGACCACACGAGAATAAACGCCAAATTAATGGGAGGGTGGAAAATCTCCCAACTCCCCTAATTAATGTGGGGGGAGTCCCATGACCTCCTCTACCATTAATTGGTTCCACCTTCCCCTTTTAATTAATTGTACCAACTCTCGTGGTTTAATTAAGGGAAGCCTACGTAACATAATTCTCCATTTGAATTATGTTCCAACATTAGAATAAATGAAAATCTATTATTATTATTTGGGATTTTCATTCTCTTTTGATGGAATTATGGATAAGGGAGAAAAGATCCCAACGAAGAATGAAAAATGAAGAACGTGTTCTTCCAATGAAGAACGCCGACGATGATTCTTCTTTGACTTCTTCCTCAGTCTTCTACCCCGGACACCTATCGACCGACCCTCCACAACATCAACAATGAAATGATGCATGGGTAGTTTAGAGACGTGCGGCAGACGTGTTGAACGACGGTCTTCAACTTCTTCATTCCACGACTTCTTCAATGAATGACAAACAACAAACAAGTGGTAGGGGTTATTTTTGTTGTAATCCTTTTCTTCCTCACATTCGGTGGGAATCTAAGCGTTGTGGATATTGAAAACAAACAATTGAAGATCATATTTTTACTTCGTGATGAACTGATTGATACCACCCTAAATGCGGAGTGTGCAGGACAAACCAACATGGCCCGACCCCCTCTGCTGATCATGTTTATGATTGAACATCATCATGACGACGAAGCAAGAGGAAAAAGAGGTGGCAACGACAAATGCCGCAGTCCGTGAACCGCGCCGCCCCCACATTGTTTTGCACCGCCTTTGGGCGAACCTGCGACGGCCCGGTCTCCCAGCTGTTCGGCCACACACGCCAACCATGCGCTTCTACGAAACCCCACGCCGACACGCACCTAGCCTAACCCATGTCCAGCCAGGCCACGTCCTACCGAACCTGTGGCCCGCCTAGCCGTGTGCCTCCCCAAACCAGATGGTGCCTGGCTACCCGCATGGCCGCCCGCCTGGCTGCACCCGGCCGCATGTGGCCCACCTGGCCGCACCGCTGCCCGACCTCACCCGAGTCGGCTTCCACGCAACCCCTTATCCCACATTCCATCCCCCTCACAACAACTCGGTCAAGCCGGTGTCCTGCCTCCCTCACGGTCACTTGGCCTGCAGGCCTACCCGGCCCCCCTTATGGCCGCCCAACCGAACTGGCATCCCGACCCCCCTCCCGGCCCCTGGGCGGACCCAGCCCGGCCAAGACCTCTGGTCCACGCTGCGCTGGGCCCTGCCCTCACGACACTTCGGGCCAGACTGTCCCCGAGCATGGGTTGAATCACCCTCGCAGTTTGCTGGGTCGGGCCTAATGGACCAGGAAAAACATAACGGGATGACCCGCCAAACAGGTCGGGTCAGACCGAGCAAGTCTGAATGGGCGAACCGGTTCCGGGTTAGCCCAGACTGGGTTGGGCCGAGTCAGTCCAACTAGGTCAGACCAGACTCGAGACCATTACTGACCCATTACTTACATTGGCCAAAACATTGGCACCGGGAGATCATTTGACGAACCGTCAGCTGTGCAGGTATTCTTTGAGCGCGATGGTCCCATTGAGTATACTAATTTGGATTTTTGGTTATATTTGACATATTCTCAGGTTGGATCGTACATGAATCTAACCATGCCCCCAAGACTAAAAGGCTAATAACTAATAGACCAAGCATTCGATTGGCATGTCGTCTGTTAAGTTGATGCCATTATGACATGGAGACCGTTGAGATACTTATTCTTTGGAATTTGTGGCAGTTGATGAATCGACACTTGGTGTGAGGAGTAGACCCTCCCAAAATCAATAAAACATTGTGAAAAATCTATGGCTGGCTATGCACAATTGATTGTTCCTGGGTCACGTGTTGGTCTGACAGTTCGTATGACTGTTCCTGGATAATATGATGGTTCGATAGTTCTAACTTCAGTTAATGGTTCATGTGTTGGTCTAATATAATGGATGGACCTGGATCATTTGTTGGTCTGACAGCTCTGACGATTTCTCCTAGATCATGTGTTGGTCCAACAGCTTTATCATTTGTTCCTAGATCTTGTGTTGGTCCGACAGAATAGCTGGACCTGGATCATGTATTGGCTGACAGCTCTAACTACTGTTCCTGGATCATATGGTTGTTCGACCATTATGACATCTGTTCCTGGATCAAGTGTTGGTCTGACGGGAATAGTTGGTCCTGGATCATGTGTTGGTCCGACAACTTTGATGATTCAGTCTCTATATCTGATCATTTCTATCTCTCTACATATGTTATATACCTGTGTGTGTCGAGTCAGTGACATATGTGTTTTCCTCATGATTGAGATGGGTTAATTGATAACTTAGGAATATGTAGGGTCATATACCTAAGTAAGGTCTATCTGTTGATTTCTTACTTTGTGGTTTATCCTTTTTGGATTTTGTGAGACCACGAGGGTCTTGGGGTCCCAACAATGTATCGTTATACTCACCCCTAGACGGGCTATTCCCGTATCTCATTGTGTTGGTTGTAGACGATGGACAATGTTGACTGAGGATCAGAGTAGCAGGACATGATGGTACCCTGAGGTGGGCCTTATGATGAGTCGGTACACAGAGGATACTGACAGACTTGGAGTGCTGAGGAGCCTATTAGTATATACACATTAGGTTGGAATTCCCAATGGAAGACCCAATAGCTGCTTTACCTTTTCTTCAGTTGTACTTGTTATTCAATTTTACTTGTACTTTCCTATTGAGATTGAATATCCGGACCCTTTTACTTTTAAGCACTCCTTTGTATAAAATTTTACTTCCAACTCGTACTTTTTTGTGTGTGTTTAAACATTACAAATGAAATGAATTCCCACATTTAGTGATTTGGGATTTTGGTGCTAGTCTCCAGCCCCTGGTTTAAAGAAGGCAGGCTTGGGGTAGTCACGGCACGGGCCCGGGGTATGGGTTGTGACAAATTGGTATCAGAGGAGTTAGTTCTACCATAGAACATAAGACTCTGATTATTCTTGATGTGAAGAAATAGTGTTAAGAGTACTGAGTGTGGGGTTTAGTCCAAGGAGTCTAGTGTTGGTGCGGTGGCCGACATATCCATACACCAGGACCCTGACTTCCTATTTCCGACTCAGTGTAGGAAAACACTGACTGCGTGTGTGTTTCAAGAGTTTTCATTGTAATATCTTTTGAGTCAGCTCACCAGGAATAACTTATTGACCGTGGCACACCTATTTCTTTTCAGGATGCCTCCACCCAGATAGCCAGCCAGGGTTTCGAGAGATGTACGAGATGGCAGGCCGCCGAGTGATGAGGCTTGGGTGCATGGCCCTATTATAGTGGAGGCACCAGTGCTACCACTACATGTTGGGAAACATATACCACCAAAACTAGCAGCAGAGAGTGCATGCCTTCTGAGAACGGTTCATGAGTTCTAGTGCTAGAGTTCGCCCAGGTTCAGGGGAGAGACGGACCCACAGGCATCTGAGGATTGGCTGAAGGCTATAGTGAGAGTCTTCAGACTAATAGGGACACCAGTATACCTTATAGTGATCCTTGTGGTGAGTCTCTTTCAGGAAACAGTAGGCAAATGGTGGAGCATAATGCTCCAGGTACATGAAGAGGTGAAAATACACTAGGTAGACTTCAAGATCCTATTTCAAGTGGAGTTTTTCCAAGCCACCCTGGGTGAGGTATAGATTCTGGTGCTACTACATCTACAGTAGGGAAGCATGAAGGTGGAGCAGTACATAGAAACATTCACCGACATCTCACGTTACTTCATAGATATGGTACAAGACCCATTCTTCAGGGCCCAGACCTTTGAGTAAGGACTCAGGTGGGAGATCAGAGTATTGATGATCTCACTCAGCATCCAGATGCAAGAGGGGGTGTCACAAAAAGCCCTCCCAGTGGAGCTTTTTCTTACTGAGTAGTCACCAGCAATGAGACCCACCACCGGGCATCACGTAGCGGAGTCTTCTGCAGCTGGCAGAAAACATATTTCATAGACGTCCAAGCGGACCAGACCATCTGGTGGATGCCCTCAGGATACATGTTCGATTGTGCGGGGCACACGAGATAGATCCTGTCATGCTAGGAGTGGGAATGTTACACTTGCGGTGGACAAGGTCACATGGATCGTGACTGTCCGACCCATCATACTGATGATCAGAAGACATTTGAGGGACTTCCCAGGAAGATTCAGAGGTTCGATCGAGGTGGACCACAGGGAGCAGGCTGACATGGTAGAGGATCAGGTCGTCCAGCTGGTGGTGGACGACGATTCAAGGTGTTACCACCACCAAAACCAGGAGGTCCTCCCTGAACACAAGGAGTAGGTGGACAAGGGAGAGCTCATCTATAGGCAGTTGAGGCATACGACCATGGCACCCCATAGATTATTCAAGTTACAATCTATGTATACTCCAACTTATCTTCAGTTCTTATAGACACGGGTTCCAGTAACTCTTTCATTGCCACTTCCCTCATTTGGATCTCATATATTCTGACAGAGTCGTTGGCTCGATGCATATGGCTATAGAATCTTATGGGAGCATACTTTTTTATTACACACTAGTGTCGACAGTGTGAGAATACTCTATGAGGTGAGTGCTTCAATTGGGATCTCTTCGTAGCTGCGTTGTGGACTTACGATGTCATCTTGGGTATGGACTATTAATCTACAGTCCATGCTCAGATCGACTGTATTATGTGAAAATTGTAGTGTGTTCGCACATGTGGGACCTGGTTCACCTTCACTGGCGAGAAGGGAGCTATTGCAGTACAGGAAAAACTTACTTTGAGGAGGGTACAACTGATCAGTCATCAATTGCCATGCCATACCCTCAGAGCAGTTGATGTGGAGAGTCTGAGCTATCCTTTAGTGGTGGACCAGTACGTGGATGTTTTCCCTGACGATGTTCCAGGACTTCCTCCTCACAGAGAGGAGGACTTTAGCATTGATTTGTACCCCTGAAGTGGACTATTATCTACAATAGCATATCATATGGATCCCACTGAGATTCTTGAGCTGAGGGTACAGCTAGAGGACCTATAGGGGAAGGGATTCATCTGGCCAAGTGTTTCTCCCTGGGCAGCCCCAATTCTATTCGTTATGAAAGAGGATGGGATCTTGAGGCTCTGTGTTGACTACGGTCACCTGAATCAGGTGACCGTAAAGAACAAGTACCCACTCCAGAAAATTGATGACCTCTTTGATCAACTGAAGGGAGCACTGTGGTTCTCGATGATAGAACTCATATCAGGCTATCACCATCTTAGAGTTCGAAATGAGGATGTGCAGAATACGGCCATTAGATATTTGTATAGCCACTACGAGTTATTGGTTATGAATTTTGGTGTAACCAATGCTCCAGCAGTGATCATGGGACTCATGAATAGGATCTTCCAGCCTTACCTCGACTGCTTTGTCGTAGTCTGCATCGAAGACATTCTAATCTACATGACTGCTGAGGAGGAGCATGCCTACTATTTATAGGTAGTAATGGAAACATTCCGAGAGCACCAGCTTTATGGTATGCTATCAAAGTGCCAATTTTGGATTTGGGAGGTTCATTTCATGGGTCATGTCATCTCAAAGGCTGTATTTTCTGTGGATACATTAATGATTGAAGTGGTCCTTTCTTGGGAGACACCCAAGAGTGTGACAGAGGTATGTGTTTCCTGGGTTTGGCTAGTTATTACCAGAGATTTCTTCCAGACTAATCTAGAGTTGCAATAACACTATCAGCTATGATGAAGAAGGGGCAACCCTTCGTGTGTTTTGAGAGATGCTAGTAGAGCATCCGTCAGTTGACGGAGAGGTCGACTAGTGCCCCCATCATGAGGATTCTAGAAGAAGGCGTCGAGTATGTAGTCCACTGTGACACATCCAGTACCAGACTAGAGTGTGTCCTGATGCAGGAGAGAGAAGTGATCGCATTTGGTTCTCGGCAGTTGAGACAACATGAGTAGAACTACACTACCCATGACTTGGAGTTAGCAGAAGTGGTATTCTCCTTGAAGATGTGGTGATACTATCAGATGAGCTAATGTTTTACCATGTACTCTGATCACAAGAGTCTTTGGTATATCTTCTCTCATAAGGGCTGAAATCTGAGACAGTGCCTATGGCTTGAGTTCCTCTAGGACTATGACTTAATGATAGTCTACACTCTTGGGAAGGGGAACGTTGTTGCAGATTCACTCAACAGGAGGTCTGGTATACAACTACTAGGAGAGGCGACAGAGAAGCTAGCCGCTTTTCAGATATCCTTTGTGGATAGAGATAGAGTAGCCTTTCTACAGTCTCTTACAGTCACTCCCCCACTTCTTTAGCGAGTCAAAGAGAAACATCATGGGGACACTGACTGCAAGACACGACATGTTCATATTTCCCCAGGGTAGGCACTTGTGAGATTTTTTGAAGGTGGGGAGAAGTTTATCCTCTTTATAGGATGTACCTTTGTACCAGTAGAACATCAGGAGGAAGTGTTGAGGGAGTTCCATAGTTCCCCTATTGCGGTACATCTTGGTGTGGCGCAGATGTTTGATCACCTCAGACGATAGCACTGGTGGCCCGGTATGAAGAATGTAGTAGCAGAGTTTGTCTCTCAATGCCTCACTTGTCAGCAAGTGATAGCAGTGCACCAGGTACCAGCAGGATGGGTACAACCTTTAATGGTCCCAGAGTGTAATTGGAATGTGATATCAATGGACTTTGTGACGGTTCTTCCACGTACATATAGGGGTCATGACTCGATTTGGGTGATCATCGACCGACTCACCAAGTCGGCCAACTTCCTACCGATTAGAGAGTGGGGTCCAATAGAGATCTTGGGATGCCTCAAAATGAAAGATATTGTGTGGATACATGGATTTCCTTCTTCTATTGACTCTAATCATGATGCATGATTTATTTCCCAGTTATGGAAGTGGTTGTAGGAGACTTTCGGGACGCGACTTTGTCTGAGCACCGCCTTCCATCCTCAGACGGATGGTCAGACTAAGTGGACCATTCAGACTCTTGAGGACATGCTCCATGCATGGGTCCTCAACTTCAGTCATAGCTGGGAGGATCAATTTTCATTGGTTGAGTTTGTGTAAAACAACAGGTATCACTCCACCATCAGGATGTCAGCTTTTGAGGCCTTTTACGGATGACTTTCCAGATCACCCTTGTGTTGGACAAACCCTGGGGAGTCATAATTGGTGGTACCAAAGATGGTACGAGCTACCACAGAGAAGGTGCAGATCATCCAGGAGCATATGAAGACTGTAAAGTGTAGACAGAAGTCTTATTTTAATAGGAGAAATAGACCTCTATAGTTCGAGTATGGAGACCACGTGTCTCTATTGGTCTCACCTCGGCAAGGTCTATGGAGATTTGGACGAGGCATCAATTTATCTCTTAGATTAATCATACCTTTCCAGGTCCTCAGCAGAGTAGGAGAGGTGGCTTAGTGATTGGCTCTTCCAACTCTGTTGCACTAGGTGCACGACTTTTTCCACGTATCTCAGATGAGGAGATAGGTGCACAACCATTCCCAGATTATCGACCAAGGAGAGTTGGACATCAATGATGGGGCGAATTTCACCGAGGTTCTAATGGATATTGAGTATTGACAGGAGTAGGTCCTACGTGGATGGTCCATACCTCTTGTGCAAGTTTACTGGAAGCACATGAACCTCCAGGAGAGCACATGGGAGTGGGAGGCTCAAATGAGTGCTTAGTACCCCCATTTGTTCCCTTAGTTCGAGTTGTAGCTTATAGGGATGTAAAACCCTGAGGTGGGGAAAATGTAAATACCTGGAAATCCCGTGGAAATTTTTTATATACATGGTATTTTTACGAGTTCGCAAAAAATTATGGCACTTGATTCTGAGGCCTAAGGTGCCCAGAATCATTTTTTTATGTTTTTATCGGGTACGATCAGTAAAAGTACGAGAAAAATTTTATAACTTTTGAACCGGTGCATGAAATTGAATTCTGAGGGCACCGTTGAACTCGCAGCACCGGTATTCGGTTTACAAGACTTTCACTACGACGGAAGTTGGTCGATTTTTAAAGAATTTTTTTGGGTTTTTTTAAAAAATAAAAAAAAATGTCTAGCTACAGTTTATTTTTTTAAGCTTCCATGTGAGTGGTTGTTGGTAAAAACCTCCACGTGGGAGTTAAAGGTGGGACAACCAAACTTTAACCTCCAATGAGAGGTTATGGTGGTGGGTCCCACCCGAACATAACCTCTCATGAGAGGTTACGATGTAAGGACCACACGAGACTAAAACCCCCCAATTAATGGGAGGGTGGAAAATCTCCCAACTCCCTTCATTAATGAGGGGGGAGTCCCTTGAACACCTATACCATTAATTGGTGAGACCATCCCCTTTTTATTAATTGTGCCAACTCTCATGGTTTAATTAAAAGGAGCCTACGTAATTTAATTCTCCATTTGAATTATGTGACAACATTAAAATAATAGACAATCTATTATTATTTTTTTGGCTTGGCATTCTGTTTTGATGGAATTTGGGAGAATGGAGAAATGATCCCAACAAAGAACTAGGAACGAAGAATGCATTCTTCTAATGAAGAATGCTGATGATGATTCTTCTTCGACACCTTCATCGGTCTTCTACCACGGACACCTATCGACCTACCCACTGCAACGTCATCAGGGAACCGATGCATCTCGGGTTTAGAGATGTATGGAGGATGCAATGAACTGTGATATTAATCATATTCATTCCATGACATTGTCAATGAATGACGAACGACGAACAGGAGGTAGGGGTTATTTGGGTAGTAATCCTTTTCATACTCACCTTTGGTTGGAATTGAAACGTTTTGGAGATTGAAAATTTACAATTAAAGATCATCTTCTTACATCATGATAAACTCATTGTTACCACCCTAAACGCGGAGGGTGCGGGCCAAGCCAACATAGCCTCACCCCTCCACCGATCTTGTTTATGATTGAACTTCGGCTTGATGATTAATCAAAAGGAAATAGAGGTAGAAATGAAAAAGGCCACGCTACCCACGACCTCTATGAACGGCTCCGCCCCGCGACGTTTCGCACGACCTCCGGACGAACCCGTGCTGGCCCGACCTCTCAGTTGGCCGGTCACCCATGCCACATGTGCGCTCCGGCGGAACCATGTGCTGACCCATGCCCTGCCGCACCCGCAGCCCGCCTGGCCATGCCCTACAGAACCCTCAGCCTTCCTGGACACACGCCCCCCCAAACCGGTCACCGCCTAGCTACCTGCCTATCCTTTCACATGGCCACCCTCCGGGTTTCCAGCCTAGTCACACCCGACCGCCTGGGGCCATCCTGGATGAGCCGCTGCCCAGCTTCCCCCGAGTCCGCCTCTGCATGCGTCCCCGAGCTAGGGTACCGGCCTCCTCCAGGCCAACCAGCCAATATTGTGTCTCGGCTCCCTAACGGTCACCTGGCCTACCGGCCTGTCCGGGCCCCCTTGCGGCCTCCCAGTCAACTGGTGTCTCGCCCCCCCCCCCACAGGGCCCTGGCCGAACTAGTCCGAACAGGCCCTCCAGGTCGAGCCGTGCCGGTCCCCTCCCTCTCGATGCTTCGGGCCGAACATTCTCCGATCTCAGGCCAAGCCACCCTCGTAGTGCGCTAGGCCGGCCCCAGTGGACCAGGTTGAACATAACGGGCTGGCCCGCCAAATGTGTTGGGTCCGACCCAGTGAGTCTGACCGGGTCGACCCAGATCGGGTTGGTCTTGACGGGGTTGGGTTGAGTCTGTCCAACTGGGTCGGACTGGACAGATGCACACTACTGAACCATTACTTACCTAGGTAATGTCTATCTATTGATTTCATTCTTCTTTATACTTGTTGGATTTTGTGAGACCATGAGGGTCTTGGGGTCCCTACTTAGTATCATTATACTCACCCCTGAATGGCCTACGCACGCATCTCATTTTGTTGGATGCAGACGATGGACAGTGCTAACTGAGGATCATAGTAGTAGGACTGGATAATACCTGGAGTGGACCTTACGATGAGTCTGTACACAGAGGAGACTGACGGACGTGGAGTGTTGAGGAGGCTATATGTACAAACCCTTCAAGTAGGAATTCCTAGAGGAAGACCCAGTAGTTTCTTTACTTTTTCATTAGTTGTACATTACTTTCCTGTTGGGCTTGTATTTCCGGTCCCTTTTACTTTTCAGCACTCATTTTTATATAGTTTTACTTCCAACTCGTACTCTGTTGTGTGTGTTTACACTTTACAAAGACAAATATCTTCCCACTTTTAGGGATGTTTGCTTTTGGTTCTAGTCGCCAGATCTTGACCTATGGTAGGCGGCCTTGGGGTTGTCACAACACGGGCCCTGGGGGACGGGTCGTGACAATCACCTAAATAGGTATACTGAGTTATCATCCTCACCATGGATACACTCTCCAAGTATCCCATAGAATAGAATATATTATAATAAATAATACCAAGGTCCCCGCTAAATGTTTCCCACTAGTTTGCATCTTTCCCCCAATATCGTATGTCCTGGGTATCTCTATCCCAAAAGGCTAGCCCCCCAACACCTGGGCGATGAACCACAACATAGACCTCATCAAACACACCACTACATCCACATAACCAAATGTAACTATGTAGTTCCCATAATCCACCACGTCCCATATAACATGTATCATATGTCGGGTATTATGCCTCAATCCATCATAACCAATACATCGAGTAAAGATCCACAAGACATCACATATTATACAAATTATACTTATAGTAGTCATTATGAAACTATTTTTATAATACATGTGTGTGAAATAACAATAGTGCATTACATCCCTCTACACATATATATGGGTAAAACTAAATAACGTGTTCATTGGAAAAAGTATTTACCAATAGAAGGGAGTGGGGCCAAAGGGGGAGGCTATCCATCCATCTTCCCATTGGGATATTGGGGAAAACACCCATGTGGGCTCAGAATTCCCATTGTATATGATTCATTAACTAATCAGGTGGAGTATCATATAAAAACACAATAAGTACATGATATAATATTTATATCTACCACATTTTGGTCATATACTAGTCTTAGAAACAACTATATCTAATATATCTCATAATCCAAAATACCACTTCTAAGGCCAAATATCATATAATTAGATAACCATTTAAAGAGATGCATTTAGTTATTTAATTCATTTTCACCAGTTCTAATTTATGGTAATTAACTGATTAACCGTAAATTAATCATTTTTTACTTCCACATTACATTACATTAGTATTAAAAAATAGTACCATTCCTTCTAGGAATAAGAATAATGAGTCCACAATTTATAATAATTATAATCTTAGCATTTCATCCCAGCAAGCCCAAACCCCCACAGGTTAAATGTCTATTCCTTTATTAATATAATTTTATTCCATATTACCATGTACTCTAGGAAACCATCCTATGATACAAAACAGGGCATAAAACCAAGAACATACTTTTTCATCAAGAAGTGGGGAATGGAATGAAGATAAAAAAACCATCTTTTCCATCATCCAAACATTAGATTTCAACCAGAATAAATCCTTAATATCAGTTGGTAAGACCATCGTTGACACATTTTGCAATCTCTGATGTCCTCTCTGACACGAACAAGAATATATCGAGGATTCATTCCACTCCATGCATTAAATATCTCAAAAACTATTTGGCCCCTCTATCCCATATACCACAATATCCCTCCAGGATCAACCATCCAATGTTCAAGTGACATCCAGGACCCCCACCCAATATACCACAATAGTCCTCCAGACTCATCCATCCCAATGATCACATCACAATCAATAGGAAACAATCATAGAAACTGGGATCCTAGCCCTAAAATAAGATATACATCCATTAAAAACAAAGAGACCTCACATCTTCAAATAACAAGGCACTTTTCCTTGTCACGAAATAGGGGAACTCATGCCCAAAAATAGAATTATCTTTTATAACACATTTGGTTATTATTCAATATCTAATTAAAAAATTCATTATTATGTGTTCCAACTCATGGTTTGAATTCCTCTTAAAAAACATCACTGTTTCATTTTATGTATTTTTCATTCCCTAATCTATTACACATCATGAACCCTTATTTATAATCATTTAAATGTTTTATACTGTGTGAAATCTCCTTGATTCCTTCTTTTAGCAACTAAACTCCTCAAGAATTCCTCCGAGCATCCATCGAGCACCTCAATCATTCAAAACATGAAATAGGTTGATCCAAACATTTTTGGGTCCGTATATTATATGATTTCTAAAATGGTTAAAAATTATTTAATTTTGAGATAAATGTATCTAATACTTCATAGGGGTAAAATTTATAAATTTGTGAAAAAATAAGTTGGAGTAATAATGTTTTAAAATAAACAATTATAAGTTTTATTTTCATATATATTTTATTATGATATGTTTTATAAAATTATTGGGGAAAAGAAGATGATTTATTCTAAACATAAATTTAATTTTGAGATGTAATCTTACATTAAAAAATAATATCATTATATATTTTCATTGAGTAATGGATTTTTAATTTCTTCTTTCTTTGCCCCTAACTGATCTTTTTTCTCTCATCTAAAATTTTTAAAATGATTTTTTAGGTTTTATAGAGCGATAAATTGTTTTAATTAAACAACATGAATGGAAAGTATAACATTTAGTAACATAAAAAGTATTGTTTTTAAAGATTTATATATTTTAAAATTACATACTAAATTGATGTTTCCACTGTGTGATATATGGATTTTTATGTATGATTTATGATGTAATTATCTAAATATAAAAAACAAAAAGTTCTTAATTAATGATATAAATAGTATTATGGATTAAATTAACTTTTATATTTATTTTGAATTTTTGTTCCTAAAAAATAATGCAGACATAGGGGAGAAATAACTAACAAAGAGTATGATAAATGTTCATAACAATGTCATATTTTTACTATGAAATAAACCAACAAAATAAGAATTGGATATCATGAAATATTTTCCCAAAAATTATGAGGAATAAATATAAATTTATAAATTAATTGTTATATTCTACTATTTATATAGGAACATGGCCAAAGAATATATATTTTGACCCATAGTACAAAAAATGAGTCATAAAAATCCTTATTTCTTCAGTGGAACGAGAATCAAAATAAATTGTAAGAGATTTCATGAACTAGAATATTTGATCCCATAAGTAAAATTGAAATTATAGAATAAATATGATATTGGTGTAGTCGATACCTAAATAAAATAAAATTCGTGAATAATCTGAATCAAGGCTCAATGAAGACAAATCGAGATAAAATACCATATAATGTCTTTGTTAATGATTTAAGAATAAATAATAATTGTGATTATGAGAATGTAATTGAAATTCCTAATATATAAAAGTGGCAATGAAATATAATAAAATTATATGGTACAAAAAAATCAATGTCATAAGCACATGCTAATCGATGATTTTGAATGACTTAATAAAATGAGATTGTGTTAATGAATACCCCTACCATAGATTCATGATTACATTGATTGGATATAAATTACAATAAGCTAAACTAATATCCATTTTTTATCTACTCTATACTATTTTTCATATTCATGATCATTTATTTTAATAATTTATACTCATTTACTATGTAGTTAATACTTATTTTTTGTTTCTATTGGTCATATATTGGTAGAACTTGCAATATTTCATTATAAGTTTTGGTAAAAAGGTCATACTAATCATTTCATAGTAAGGTAGAAAGCATCTCTATAATATAAATAGTACTTAAATAACTATTTCTAAATGGTTTAGGTTGTTCTTGGTAAATTCAAGCGGGTTTTCATGCATGATATGACAATATGAAATCCACAATTACTTTGTTTAAATATTTTTTTGATAATTATAAGTTACTATAATAATGATTAGATAATTATTTATATTACCACTAACAGAAAATAAATTTAAAATTATTTACTTATTATTCCTATTTCATTTCTGTTAGTTTTATTAAACATTCATCCATCATAAAATTTATATAATTTTCCTAATGGTGGTTAAACCAAATAAAACATGAAAAAAAAATTATTCAATATTTGTGTATTTTCCATAAGTTTTATTTTTATAATGTCACTGTAAAAAATAATATTCATATTATATATATGTTATAAATGTGATAAATTAGAAATATAAATAAATAGAGGAAGAATATAAATGTTTAAATAAGTATAATATGTAATCACATACATAAATAAGTCGAATCTTCTCTTTGAATCCTTAGTTTTGTATGATTTAGAAAATTATATTGTGAAAAAGAAAATACAAAAAATGGGAGGGGATTATTAGAGAGATAATATTTTTATATATTAAATATTATAAATAATTGTAGGTGTAGGGTGATGTTGGTCAGGGAGGGTTCCTTTTATAGACATGAATTGGTGTCATTTTCAAAGATAAGAATTCCTATATGAATAAAAAATGTAGTTTTTAAGGGATTAATGAATAAAATTAGCCAATATTGGATAATGAGTAATTTAAACAATATAAATCAATCTAAAATACATTTAGAAGAAATTTTTTAGTATACCTTTTGACCTTATCACTTATTTCATACCATTAACCTCATTTTACCATTTTCATGATAACTAAAGTCTACCCTGGTAACATATTTTTCCCCTAAAAATGAAAATTATCTTTTTAAATAATTTATAAATTATATCATAAAATTAAAAACTATTTTTTTCATATTTTAATATATAAGAATAAAAATAATTTTTTTTATAAGGGTCAAAATGAAATATAAATAATGTTTATAAAAAAACAGTACTTCTGTTTAAAAAAATTAATTTATTATTATTACTTATCAGGTAACAATCATTATATGATTACTATTTTTTATGAATATGTATATATATATATATAATAATTTATTTAAATAAAATTATTATATATTCATGATCATAGTAATTAATTAGGATAAGAATATAGAATATATAGAAAAATGGAATTCCTTAAAAAACGAGACTTCTTAACATTAAATAATTGATTCATTTATTCAATAATAATTAATAAACAAATTTTAATGAATTTTTATATAAAAACAAAAAATCATTAATTATATAAGTCCAAATATGGGGAATTGAACATTTAAAAATAATAATAAAAAATATTAGGAATACAACATTTTTATATAAAACATATTTTTTATACCATGAATAGTTACATTTGTATTTCATATATTATCTTAATTATGTATTTTATGTCATTAATTTATCTTTTAAATGATTTATTTTATTTTATGAATATTTTTATTGAAATAAATCCTTAAAAATAATGAGTTTAATAAATTAATAAAATTCAAAAAAAAAATCATTTGAATCAATGGTGCTTTTGAATGTTAATTAGTATCTTTAAATTTTTTTTAATTATAGATTTTTTTTTCAAATAATATATTTAAATTTAAAAAAAATAGTTTCAACATCTAAAAAAATTTACATATTGATTACAATATGATAATTAAAATCAAATACCATGTTCAATGGAATTATACCCAATGGTTATGTATCCATTAATTAGGGAGAAATAATGGGTATATTACCCCCATTAGACTCTATAAATAGGTCCAATTATATCTTCTCTTGTTTTTCATCTCATTCTTATTAATTTTCAATTAGGGTATTGAAAAATTCAATCATTATTCATGATTTTTATCGTTCATGGTTATTCCTATTGACATTGATTCTCATAAGTGAATATGATACATGAGACTTTCTAGTGGTAAAAATACTATTCATTTTATTTAGTTTGGTATTTTAATTTATGAAAATATAAGGAATTCCATGGTTCATGGCATTTAATAATCTATGTTGTGTAGAAGTCGATTAATGTAATTTTTTTGTAGTGTACTATTATTAATGAAATATATATAGAAAAATTTACTCATATCATGTATAACATATTTTTGACCAATAATTATATTTACTAAAAAGAATAAAACATGTAACCAAATGATAGAAAATGAGTACACAAGTTTGTGATATTATAATTGATGATCATTATATTGTATTTTTTTTCTAATGAATTGATTACTAAGGATATTAATTATGATTTTCAATATTTTAATGGATATCATATGATATATGTATTCTTAGGTATTGCGATTCTCATTTCTAATGATGAATCCATAAATTTTTAATTCTATTATAGAATGTACTAAGAGATTTTTTCACATTTGGATAGTGATATTCTATATGTGGTGAATATAAATTTTTTTCAATTTTTGTTTATATGAAATTATACTTTAATTTTTTCGATCAAATTTTGTGACAGTCGAGACAGGGATAAGTCTTATACAATTTTATCAATTTATCATTTGATAAGTATACGAAATTTTGATACATTATTAATGAATATCTTATATGAAGGAATGTGTTGATTGGATTCCTATGCACTATTTTTTAGGACTAAAAGTTTTATTATGGTATGAATGATATAGTAATGTATCTACTGTAAGAATAATGTTAACTATTCTTTTACATGCGCATTAATGTAAGTTTCACTAAAATTATTATAAATAGTTTTCATTAAATGAGATGTTTTATGAGTTTTGTAAAAAAAATGTTTATAAAGGAAAAATAATTTTTTTAAAGGTGTAAAATAGTAAAAAAAAATTCGTATTCCTTTCAATAATATACATTAATTTTTATTTTGGAATGGGTTTATTCATTTTGAATTAATTTTTTTTATTTTTATATAGATGATTAAAATTTATGTTGCTAGTAGAAAAGGAATTAATGTTATTAAATTCATTAAAAAATAGTTTTTTTAACGACAGAGTCAAAATATATTCATAAATTAGATCATAGGTGATGGAAAATAAGGCCAATCTATAACAACAACCATTTTTTATAGATTAAAATTAGATAATTTTTTTATGAATACTTCATTTAGAAAAACTAACACCCAAATACCATGTTATTTTAGTGCCATTTGAAACATAGAACAAAAATTGTCTAACTCAGTGAAATATCTTCAATATTTCCCAAAAATATCTCCCCCATTATTAATTATACAAATAACTTTCCCCATAACCAAGGGAAAGGAAAACATATGAAAAGGGTTGGACATATTGCTCAATAAGGGTAACTAATGGAAACATATAAGTCTAAGATGAATATAATGGTACGAGAACATGAGCATAAGATTCTAAAATCATACCCTACATATCAATGTTTATAAACATGAATCATGGAACATGTTTAGGAAGTTCATAATATATAAATCAAAATGGGATTAATAAAATAATCAATATAATCATATCATAGGAATAATGCATGTAATTTTTTGGAATCACATAAACATTTAAAATATAATGTTAAGGAAACTACCAATACCTTCTTAACAAGTTATGATTTTTCTAATAAACCATTAACCTATTTGGGGATTTGGGAAAAAACTTGTTTACCCACTTATTTTAGGGCTTGAAATACAACTTATATAACCTATTACTTTCAAGCTTCGTCTACAACCTATATACCATCTTGTTTTCCTCTTTAGGATACAACCTATGTACCTTTTTATTTTATAACTTGGTCTACAACCTATTTAAATTATTATTTTGGGGCTTGGGATACAAACCATATAACCTTATATTTTCTATACCATCTACAGTTATCCAATGTATTATAGGAAGATATAGTTCCCACACATCTTATAATAAAATAATGAAAACATGTGATATAATATAATAAATAATTCATCATGTCATGAACCATAAAAAATATATGGGAATTGTAAACACCAAATGATAACCCATGAAAATAAATGGGTATCATAAAAATTTAATCAGATAATAGCATATTAAAAATATAAATTTTTTATTATCTTTTATTCCTAGAATAACCAGTAAAAGGAAGTGGGTTTAAAAAGAATTTATCCTTGTATAATCTATTTAATTGAAAGGGGTTCATATTCGTTTATCATGGTATAACCTATTGAAGAGAAATGAGTTTCAAAATCATCAAGCCATATAAACCTAAACAAATCAATATATAATATGAATTTTATGGGTGTATAATCCCACTAATAAATCTTGAACTATATCTCATGACTCTATATTAGATGTAGAAGGATTTTGAAAGATCACATGGATTCAATATTTAATAAAATATAATTTATTTGAAAATCCATTTATTTATACAATTTGAAAAATAATTTTATTTTTTATTGAATGGTTTAATATTAAATTTATATAATTTCTTAAGGAAAATATATTTTCCCATTTGAAAAAATCTTTTTATCATTTTACCCATTTTGAAACCCTTTATCTTTGTAAATATATTGAAAAATTAAAAAGAATGCCTGAAAAATATTTGAAAAACTTTTTGATTGAATAAATTTTAAATAATCATGAAAAATTATTAAATACATCTTCTTGGAATAATTATAAAAAAATATTGAATTTTTTTTTGAAAACATTAATTCATTAAAACTTATAAAAGTTGTTTTAAAACCGTTAAAACCCGTTTTAAATATAAAACATTTTCGATAACATTTTTATTTTAAAACTACATTATATTCGATAAATTTTCCATAATATTAAGAAGAAAGTTCATTAAAAATATTCATTTAAAATATCAAATTATTTTTCGTGTAAATGACGATCAAGAGAGTGGGTAAGTCTATACATGCTAAACATTATTTTTTCACCTTAAATGTTTAGAAAAGTGACTTTATTTGAAAGTGAAAAGAATATTAATCTTTAAAAACATTATAATAATTGTAAAATATGGGATATATGTCCCTAAGAAAATAATAGGATAATAATAAAACGTTTTGAAAAATATTTTTGGAAATAATGGTTTCAAAATAACATGGATTTTCGACCAAAGGATATATATTATATGATTTTAAATAAAAAGAATCTTAAACATTTTATGTCACATAGATTGGGAAATTGTTAATATAACATGGATACATCATGAATATCAAATGGTAATGAAAATTAATTAGTTTTCATTAAATATGATTCATAATATTTAATCAATGGAAGCATAATTAGAAGAATCTCGATAAACGATGAGATTGTTTCAAGAAACTCTTACCACTTGGTAACATTGACTTATACTCCATATGTAAAAATATGAAATTAAATGAAGCATAAAATATAATTAAAATAATTAGAATCATTATATATCAATTAATATCGTAGTATGTACACCTATTAAAACAATATAGGTTAATAACTTTGCATGTATCTCAAAGAAAGATGTTGAGAAAAGAATTATTTTACCGATTTGGTAAATTTTGAAACATATAATCCATAA
Source organism: Viscum album (assembly GCA_963277665.1). NCBI lineage: Eukaryota > Viridiplantae > Streptophyta > Magnoliopsida > Santalales > Viscaceae > Viscum > Viscum album. The sequence continues at coordinate 1,270,962,151 of OY728160.1, forward strand.
AATAATTAAAATAAAATGGATATGTAAATACCCATAAATTTATATATATGAATCATATAATTTATACATGGGAATTAAATATTCTACATAAGAAATAGTTGGTAAACATGGCTTCTGTCTCGTGAAAAATAAAAGTAAGACAAGAAAACCATTACAACATGAGTAACTTTAGAATCATGATTCCCATTAAATAATAAATACGATTAATATTTATATATAAATAAATTAATTAAATTAATGATATTAAATTTTATATGGTAGTATGTACACATCAAAAAATAAGTGAGTGGGGATTATGATATGTAACTCATTGAAATAAAAAGTGAGAAGAGATTCCATTATCATAAATTTTAACATTATTCATACATGTTACAACCTCATGTATAATATATATAACTTTATTATATAAATAATTAATAACCATATAAATATATATAATACCATATATTATTTTTTAGACAATATATTACTTTTTTTATTAACAAATCCTTGTTAGTTCTATGTTTCGGGCAATATCTACTTTATTGATCGTATATGTTTCAACATGTTATGGATGATCATATTACTGAGAACATGATTTACTTAGTTAATAAACTCGTAACATGATATATATAACATATATATTCTGTATGCATTTATTTATAGTAATATAAGTAATATGTTAGTATGAAATGGAATACACCATTCATGAAGAAGGGATGCCTTACGTGTGGATGAATAATGGGCAATTTTATTATCATATGTAAATAAATAAATTAAATGACATATATATCTGTATATGTATATAATAATTATAGTACCATTATTAGTCCATATATATCATATAATTTCCCTGTGCTCATCTGTTGGACTCCTCATGTGTTAATCATGTTTTAATGATCACAAATCTTATTACTGTTAATTATTTTCAATCTTCATTGCACATCTTGTTAATGATCTTCAATATCAATAATAACTACACATCATGTTTTAATGATAAAAAATATTATAATGTTAATTACTCTCTTTATTATTTACAAGTCTCATGCATGATCACAAATCTCACATATATTATCATGACTTTATATTTATGATTCAAGCTCTTTTACTCTCTAATGGTTAAACTTAATCCATATTCTGCATATTACTGTCTAAGTCCAAATAGAGATATTTTTCTATGTATGCAGACACCCTGAAGGACTCACCGTGACCAGACATCGTGAAGGACTCACGGTGACTAGACACTATGAAGGACTCACCGTGACCAGACACTGTGAAGGACTCACCCTGGCCAGACACCGTGACTCAGACACCATGATCTAGACACCGTGAGCTACATACCGTGGAGCTACATACTGTAAAGAACATACCGTGAAGCTCATACTGTGAAGCTCATACCATGAACCACATACCATTAACCACATACCGTTAAGAAGACATCATTTACTTAATCATTATGACATTGTTTCTTAACCTTTTGTCAATATTATTTAAATAATTCTAACGGTCATATTTTATGTTTTTAATGCAATTAATGTTATTTAATGATAGTTGTTGTAATGTCAGGAAATTGTATCTCGTACCTATGAAAAGGGAATCATTTCTATTGCCATAACGTGTGGAATATAAGGAAGATTAAAATGCAGTACACGTGCAACAATAAGTGAAAGCGGTGAACAAAAGAAAAGTGTAAATATACAACGAGAAGAACTTATATACACCTGAGAGCACTGTTCTGAACAAGAAGATAAATCCTGACCAAGATAGAGATTTCCAGAATTTCAAAGAACTCTCATGAATGCAATCCAACACCTCTGAAGAACACACGAAGAATCAAGATATCATTCTCACACCAGTAGAAGTCAATCTGAACTACGACACTCTCTTTTTCAATAGAAAAACCAGAGAAGGACTCAGAAGCACTTATGCTGAATCTAATGAGTCCAGAGATGCATTTATAATCACTAGAGCTTTCTAAACTCTTATATATATTCTCTACATGATTTATCTATTAACATTTGAGTAGTGTGGTGTAATCTTTATTTCTTATACACACACTATCTCCTGCACTGAGCTCGAGGATATCAAAATCCTCACTCCAAATCTCTTATCTCTTGTTTACCAACATCAACTGTGGAAGAGGTCCTTCTGTGGCCTGGTCATTACTTTGTTTCCCACGAAGAACAGTGGTAGAGATACCTGTGTGGCATGGAATGTTTTGTAAACTGTTGTTAACCCCGATCCAGGGTGTGGATCAAATTCATATAAATTTGAGAGGACTAAGTCTCAGCTAGAGACTGAACCTCTTTTTATATTTGTTTTTCATTTTTAATTTATGTTCAAAATTTAATACATATATCTTATTTATTCCGCTACTATTACTTTTAAATACAAAACTATTTTAAAGATACTTTGATAGTTAAATTAGCAATTGTTTACACTTATTGTAAATAAATATATTAGTTTCAAAAGTTAGTTTGATCTTGTGGTTAAAATAACTGAGACCTAATCAATCTTTGAGAAGCTATGTGAAAATTTGCAATTTGTATAAATTCACTACAGTTTAACTTGTTTTATAAATTGGGGGATTTTAAATATACAATATTTTAACCGAAATTTTAATTGGAACTCAATTGACCCCCCCTCTTGAGTATCCACTCCGACCAACATTTGGTATCAGAGGTTTTGTTTTTGTTTAATGATTTTTGAAATACTCTGTTTTTCAACTGTGATTTTAGTTTCATATTTAAAGATCTTAAATTTCTGTTAGTTCTAAATTCTAGATCTTTAAATTATCATTCTAAAATCTAGTTATGGACAATAGACTAGAGGTTGATGCTACTAATAGGCCACCATTCATCAATGGTACAAACTATGCTCAGTGGAAACTTAAAATGAAAATTAATTTAGAAAGTATGGGTTTTGATATCTGGACTGATATAGAGTCTTAATATAAAATTCTAGAAACGGAAAGAATAACTTGGGATGAACTTACAAAGACTTCTTAAAATAATAATTGTAAAGCTATGATTGACATGTACTGTGCTCTAGGAGATGAGGAGTTTAACAAAATTTCTGCTTGCCAAACTGGTTTTAAAATTTGGGATACTTTGGGTGTTTCTCATGAAGGAACAACCAATGTTAAAGAAATGATATTAAACACTTATACTATTATATATGATAATTTTAAAATGAAAACTGATGAACCTATTTCTGATATGTATCTCAGGTTTAATGAGATATTCAATACAATGAATTCACTCGGAAAGGTTGTTCCAACAATGGAACAAATTATGAGAATCTTGAGATGTTTACCAGACCGATGGAGAGGCACATCTGTTTCAATCAGAGAGTCATGTGACATTGCTGCCCTACCTGTCAAAGAACTCATTGGTAAGCTCATGATGTATGAGGAAGAACTCAAGGTAAATAAAGAGGAAGATGAGGAACCTAAGAGACAATCTGTGGATTTCAAGACTACTACTTCAAATAGAAAAGACAAAGATAAAGATAAAATACCTACTGACAGTTCAACCAGTGAAAATTCAGACTCTGATAGTGATTCTGAAATGGCTCAGATATCCAAAAGGTTTATGAAATTTTATAGGAAGAAGGATTTTTTTAGAAAATCAAATTACAAAGGAAAGTACGACAATAAGGGACACTAGAAAAAGGATTGGAAGAAATCTGAAAAATCTGATGAAGTTGTCTGCTATGAATGCAAAAGAAAAGGACACATTAAAGCAGACTACCCAAAGATAAATTTCAAGAAGAAATATGATTATAAGGACAATAAGTACAAAAAATCTATGAAGGCTACCTGGAGTGCTTCTGAGGACATCACAAGTGAATCTGAAATGTCGGATTCTGAAAAAAATAATAATTCCAACATGTGTTTCATGACAAACACATCTGTGGTAGCCTTAGATACTCTCGTTTTAAATTCAGATTATTCTAGAGATGATTCTGATTCTAAAAATATTTCAAAATCTGAATTGTTTGAATACTGTGATATGTTGGAAGAAATCTGTAATGAACTAAATGAAAAATAAAAAGGTTTAAAGAAACAGTATTCTTTAACTGTTAAACATAAATCTGATCATGACATAGAAATGGAAAATAATGCTCAGTTGTTTAAAGAAAACACTGAACTGAAATTTTCAAATGAGAAACTTATGAAGGATTTAGAGATGTTCACAAATAGAAAAGACACTCTTACTCAAATTCTAGGTAAGTAGATTGAACCAAGATATACTAATGGTATAGGATATCAACCTGGACAATGGAAAATTACCAAAACAAGATTTATTTCTAAATCTAGATAGAATGTAGATAGTTCTAGTTCTGGAAGTCCATATGTTTCAACTAGTTATATTCATAGTTACGGATCTAATAAAGTTTATATTTCAAAATCTATAGATTCTACAAATTTTATGAGACCTTTAAGAAAAATTTGGGTTCCTAATTTTTTATTAGCTAACCTGTCTGGACCCAAGAAGATATGGGTACCAAAATCATTTTCTATCTAAATCTGTTTTGTAGGAAACCTTCTTGAAGAGTTCCCACAAGAAGACATGGTATTTGGACAGTGGATGTTCAAGACATATGTCTGGGGATTACTCATGATTCAAGAGTTTAATAAAGGTTGATGGAGGTCACGTCACCTTTGGTGATAATTCTAAAGGGAAAATCATTGGCCTAGGCCAAATTGGTAACACTAACTCAGTTTTAATTTCTAACGTTTTATTTGTTGATGGACTTAAATATAATATGTTAAGTATTTCTCAATTATGTGATGATGGATTTAATGTGAAGTATGAAAATGATTCTTTCAATGTGTTTAATTCTAAAAATGTTTTAGTCCTTTCTTATCTAAGAAATGAAAATGTTTATGCAGTTGATTTAAATTCGTTAGGCCAAGTGAAATGTTACCTATTTAAATACTTTTCATAAAGATTCCTGGTTATGGCATAGAATATTAGGACACTGCAATATACCCTCACTTAGAAAACTTACTAGGAAGAACATAGTTAGAGACCTACCAAAACTTGAGTTTCCAAATGACAAAGATTTTAATACCTGTCAAAAGGGAAAGAAACATAAAGATTATTTTAAATCAAAGAAAGAAGTTTCAACTTCTCAACCTCTCCAGTTGGTTCACATGGATTTGTTTGGACCATATAGAGTTTCTAGCTTAAATGGGAAGCACTATTTCTATGTTCTCGTAGATTAATTTTCTAGATATACTTGGGTATACTTTTTATCTCACAAAAGTGAATTTTGTTCTTACTTTGTTAAATACTCCAAATCTATAGAAAATCTTAGTGGACATAAGATTAAAACTCTAAGAAGTGATCATGGACGTGAGTTTGAAAATCATGATTTTGAATCCTATTCCTCACACAATGGATATAGTCACAATTTCTCTTCTCCTAGGACACCTCAGCAGAATGGTGTAGTAGAAAGGAGGAATAGAACCTTGCCAGAAATTTCTAGAACTATGATAAATGAATATGACCTGCCTATTTATTTTTGGGCTGATGTTGTCAATACAGCTTGTTATATTATTAATATATTCTTAATTAGACCTGTTCTTAAGATGAACCCTTATGAGTTGTGGAACCATAGGAAACCTAAGTTTAACTACTTTAGTGTTTTTGGTTGCAAAGTCTTTATTCTTAATAAAAAAGATAATCTTGATAAGTTTGCATCCAAGAGTGATGAAGGAATTTTCCTAGGTTACTCTATTACCAGCAAAGCCTATAGAGTCTTTAATAAGAGAACCAAGTGTGTGGAAGAATCTGTTCACATCAAGTTTGATGAAACTGATCCACATGAGCCTAAAACCTCTCTTGGAAATCTTGAAGAATATTTATCTGTTCTGGACCATAATGACAAATCTAATGAACCTTCTATAAAGACAAACAGTTCTGGACTTATTCCAGAATATGCTCCTAATGAACTTGAACCTAGAGAAGAACCGGAAATTTCTAGTCCTACCTTTACTAGATCAACTAGAATTCTAATGAATCTTCCTTTAGATGTTTTTTTAAGAAATCTTGATAGAGGGATACAGACTAGAGCTTATCTTAGAAATCAGGTAGAACATCAGGCCTTCTTGTCACAGCTTGAACCTAAAAACATTGATGATGCTATTAATGATGAATTTTGGTTAATTTCTATGCAAGAAGAACTCAATCAGTTTGAAAGAAATAAAGTTTGGAATCCTGTTGAAAGACCTAAGGACACTTTCACAATAGGCACAAAATGGGTTTTTAGAAATAAAGTAGATGAATCTGGAAACATAGTTAAAAATAAATCTAGGCTAGTTGCACAAGTCTATAGTCAAGAAGAAGGTATTAACTATGAGGAGACTTTTTCTCCAGTAGCCAAATTAGAAGCCATTAAGATTTTACTTTCTTATGCTGCACATCTAAATTTCAAACTATATCAAATAGATGTCAAGAGTGAATTCATGAATGGATATATTGTTGAGGATGTTTTTGTTGAACAACCACCTGGTTTTTAAAACCCTCATATTCCAAATCATATATTCAAATTATGAAAAGATTTATATGGTTTAAAGCAATCTCCAAGAGCTTGCTATGATAGATTATGTACTTTTCTAATTTCCTAAGGTTTTACAAAAGGAATAGCTGATCCTACTATGTTTATAAAACGAATTTATATAGATGTTTTAGTTGTACAAATTTATGTAGATGATATTATTTTTGGATCTTCAAACACAACATTATGTACTGATTTTTCTAAAATGATGCAAAATGAATTTGAAATGAGTTTAATGGGTGAACTTAAATTCTTTCTTGGATTTCAAATCGTTCAAAATGATGATGGAATTATTTTAACTCAATGTAAATATACAAGAGATATTTTAAAACGTTTTGTATTGGATAGCATAAAAATTAGTGATACTCCCAAGAGTACCACTTGTAAGATGGATCTTGATGAAATTGGTAAATCTGTTGATCAAACCACTTATAGTGGAATGATTGGAAGTCTACTCTACATAACTACTAGTCATCCTGATATTATGTTTAGTGTGTGTATGTTTGCTTGTTTTCAAGAAAACCCTGAAGAGTCACATTTAAATGTTGTAAAAAGAATTTTCAAATACCTCAAACATACTCCCAATTTAGGACTATTCTATCCCAAAGGACAATCATTTGGATTAGTTAGTTATTCTGATGCTGATTTTTCTGGATGTAAGCTAAATAGAAAATGCACCTCTGGAACATGTCACCTTTTAGGAAAGTCACTAGTATCATGGTGTAGTGAAAAACAAAATCCGGTTTCATTATCTACTGCTGAAGCTGAATACAGAGCTGCTGGCAGCTGTTGTGCACACATTTTGTGGATGAAACACACATTACTAGACTATGGATATCAATTCAGATATGTCTCAAAAAATTGTGATAGCACAAGTGCTATTAACAATTCTAAGAATCCTATTTCTCATTCTAGGACAAAACATATTGATTTAAGACATCAATTTTTGAGGGATCATTATCAAAAAGGTGATATCACTTTGAAATTCATTGGTACTGAATATCAACTTGCTGATATATTCACCAAACAATTAAATTCTCTAAGATTGAACTACATCATACATGATCATGGTATTATTAATCATAATTGAATATCTTACTGATCTTAATGTTTAATACTTTACTATATTTTAATTTACGGTTTCTGGTCACTATTTCTATGTTACTGTTTTATGATCACGGTCTCACTGTCAAGACGTTATGCTCACGGTCTGTCAACTCACTGTCTCACTGTGACTATACAGAATGCTCATTGTCTCACCGTGATGACTACCAACTGTCTTATAGTGATGACTAGTTTTCATCACACCGTAATTCCTACTCACAGTCTCACCGTGAAGATTATTTATATTTTTATTTTAACCCATATCACCGTAATTTTTATTTCACCGCTATTTGTTCTCCCACTTTTTTGTTTTTATGTAATTTGACATTCCCAAATGATAAAACTTAAGGGTTTATTTCGATTCTTTACCCAAAATCTCTCCTGAACCCCTTCTTCCCTCTCACCCGAACCTTTAGTCGATGCCAAGGATGAAGCGTCCATCTTCATCTTCATCTGAGAAGCGTCACACTAAGATACAGAAGAGGATACCGAGGATAGCTCCCGAAGGACCTCTAAACCCAAACCTGGTAAGTCGTACAGTTGTACCTGAAAAAGAGGTTTGCCGATATTGGTTGCTATCTTGCAGATCATTAGTTTTGAAAGTTTTAAGAGAAAAAGGATAGCTTGAATGGTTCACTGGACAGAATAGACCGATTTACCCAAGACTAGAATCTCAATTTTATCAGTATGTGAAGTTTTCTTTTGAGATTGGAAAAAGATTTATGTTGAAAAGATGGATAAATGGTCAGAAGTTCCCTTTCTCTTCAAGGTTGTGGGTTGCATGCCTAATAATTCCCCCTGAAGGAGTTTGTGAAGATTACCAGAGAGACCCTCCTCCAACAACCGAAATCTTTGTCCTGGAGACTGCTTTGGAAAACCTGACTGGAAATGGCACCAAGCGAAGGGTCGTAGCTGCTGAATATGATGGGGAGACTAGACTTCTGTTCAAGTTTGTTTAGAATTTGATTATCCCGTGAAACAGATATTTTGCTGCGATGAAGTATCAGGATGTGTTCCTGATCCATCTATTGAAGAATTGCCACAAAATAAATCTGTGAAAGTATGTTATCAACCGTATTAGTGAGCTGATCAAAGTCAAATCCAAACCCACCTCCTCGTTTTACTCAATAATGATTTCAGCTATATTAGTTTCCAAAGGGATGGTTGGACCGAATGAAGAAAAATTAGAGGACCTTGATTACTGCCTATCCATGCCTATCATCAGAAGGATGATGATTAGTTGTAACCCATGGAAGAAGCAGTGGGTTGAGGATAATGATCAAGTTTATAAAAAGTTTAATCCTGTTGACTATCCAAGAAGGCCTAAAAATATATCTGATCCTGGTTTGGAACCAGATGAAGTGGCTGAGTATTTAGAAGAAGAAGAAGAAGTTGAAGTAATAGTTAAAGTATCTCCTAGAGAAGAGGATAAAATACCACAAATGGAAACAACACCTATTGAAAAAGAAAGGACTGTTGTCCCTACTATTATTACTGCTAAAACACCTCAAGAAGAGGAAGTTGGTGTTAGTTTGAGAGAAGAGGAAGATCATGTTCCTAGTGTGGATGTAAATCCAGAAGCTCATCCTAATGCTGCAAGGAAATTGGTTTTTCCTCACTCAGAACAGCAAGAAACCATAGAGGAAAGTCCTGTTGAAGAGGATCTTTCTGTTGAGAAAGAAGAATGTCTGGAAGTTCTACCAGTGGAACAGTCGGTTCCTGAGATTATTCCCTATACTGAAGAGAGGATGCAAATTTACTTTCAGCTGGCAAGGCAAGAGTTTGCTGAAGAGATTAGGGATGACCCTGCGGATCTTGTCCATGTTCTTGAGCATCATGAATCTGGAAAGGAAGCATAAGTTGAGGTGGAGGAACCTCAAATCCTTGATATTGTGGAAGCTAGATCTACTAAAGCTTCTCAACCTTCGTTCACATATTTTGTGTACACTCAGTATGAATTCCCAAGCATTTATGATGTGATTGAGTCAGAGAAAGTGTCTACAACTGGAATGGATCTTTCTTCTCTGTTTCAATAGAAGTATTTAGCTCATCTAGAACCAGAACCAGAGCCCCAACCTCAATCCGAATCAGAATCTGAGTCTGAAGATGACTTTGATCCTCAACCAGAATCTAAATCTCTACCTTTACATACACCCTTACCTGAGCATCACCCCTTTTTTACCAAAGATGATCTGAAAGTTTTTGGAGAAACATTGTTAGTTGGAGTTGAGAAAATTGTCTCCACTCAACCTCGTCCAGTGAATCAGTTAAGTCAAGAAGATGCATCAATTCTCTTGGAAAATATTATCTTGCATATTAAACCAAGGATGATTCTTGAAATTCATGAAGTCAGAGTTGAGAATAAGCTGCTGAGTGCTGATATTGCAAATATGAAAAGTATGGCAGCAAGTTTGCAGAATGAGTTATCTTTGAGATCAGAGCCTGCTCCTGTTTCTGCACCTACACCTGTTGATGCTTCTCCTGATCCATCTGATTACCTCCTTTCTAGGGAAATTTTGTCTCAAGTTCATCCATACCTACTTTATTTTGATGAGAATATTGGAAGAAGACACACCAAGATGCTGGAATGCATGAGAGAGCATGTGGAAAATCTGAATAACCTTACAGATGAATACACTGGATGCCTTCCAAAAGTGTTGAAACAGCCCAAAGTTCTAACCGAAGCTATCAAGGCCTCACCTACTTCTGTTCAGATCTCTACACCATCTCTGGATGATTCTATGCTGAGATCCATAATCAAGGAAGAACTTAAGAGTGCCTTCAGTGGATTGGATCTATCTTTTTTGTCAGAAGTGGTTAAGAACAGTGATAGAGCGTTGGACTTGGTTAGAATTCGCTCTAAGATAGCCAATGATTCTCAACAAGAGATCACCAAGAAAATTGATTTGTATCTCTCCAGAATTTTCTCTAAAAGTGATATGACAGATAACTTTAGATATCTTGTTGAAAATTTGAGAATTCCTCTGGTGACTCAAGCTTTTAAAACTCAAGTTCAGAAACTTACAGAGTTCACCATATTGTTGGACAGATTTCTGGAGAATAAGGATGATTTTGAAAAGGCTATTCAATATGGTGGTGAAATCATTACTAATTTCATCAATCATTTGAAGTCGTATCTTCATGTGCAGAGCACTGATATAGTTTATCCAGCTACTGCACCCCTTAGACCTGGTCTACATACCTTAGCCTCAACTGCCATGACAGTTAACCAAGCTCTTTCTCAGATCCGGCCAGTCATTCTTGACCAACAACAGCCTAGATCTTCTACTGCTCCCACTTTGGCTCCATCTGTTTTTGAAGGTCTACCCTTACCCTCTTTATCTACCACATCAATGCCTTCTTCTACTTCAGAACCATCTCATTCTGCTAATAAAGGAAAAGAAAAGACGAATCCCTGAAGAGTTTAGCGGTTGTTTTCTTTTTGATGGGATGTCAGTTCTTGTTTACTGTTTGTACTTCTCCTGTATGTTGTATTCTGAACCCTTTGTTTAATGAAAACTACCGAGATTCATTTCATTTTCTCTACTTTTTGTTAATCCCAAATAGGGGGAGAAAAACTAAAAGTGTCAGTTCTATAATAGTATAAATGGGGGAGAAAAACTACAAGTGTCAGTTCTATAATGTTTTTTCTATGCTAGTATGTTTAATATTACATGTCATTTATATTCTGCCTATATCTAATTTGTGATCATCAAAAAGGGGGAGATTGTTGGACTCCTTATGTGTTAATCATGTTTTAATGATCACAAATATTATTACTGTTAATTAATCTCAATCTTCATTGCACATCTTGCTAATTCTCTCCAATCATAATAATAACTACACGTCATGTTTTAATGATAAGAAATCTTATGATGTTAATTACTCTCTTTATTATTTACAAGTATCATGCATGATCACAAATCTCACATATATTATCAAGCCTTTATATTTATGATTCATGCTCTTTTACTCTCTAATGGTTAAACTTAATCCATATTCTTCATATTACTATCTAAGTCCAAATAAAGATATTTTTCTAAGTATGCAGACACCGTGAAGCACTCACCGTGACCATACACCGTGAAGGACTCATCGTGACCAGACACCGTGAAGGACTCACCGTGACCAGACACCATGAAGGACTCAACGTGACCAGACACCGTGAAGGACTCCCCGTGACCAGACACCGTGAAGGACTCACCGGGACCCAGACATCGTGACCCAGACACCATGATCCAGACACAGTGAGCTACATACTGTGGAGCTACATACCGTAAAGCTCATACCGTGAAGCTCATACCGTGAAGCTCATACTGTGAACCACATACCCTGAACCACATACCGTGAAGAAGGCATCATTTACTTAATCACTGTGACACTATTTCTTTACCATTTGTCAATATTATTTATATAATGTTAACGGTCATATTTGATGTTTTTAAGGCAATTAATGTTATTTAATGATAGTTTTTGGCATGTCAGAAAACCATATCATGTACCTATGAAAAGGGAATCATTCATACAACCAGAACATGTGGAATATAGGGAAGATTAAAATGCAGTACATGTGAAACAGTAAGTGAAAGCGGTGAACAAAAAGAAAAGTGTGAATATAGAATGAGAAGAACTTATATACACCCGAGAGAACTGTGTTGAACAAGAATATAAATCCTGATCAAGAAAGAGATTTCCATACATTCAAAGAACTCTCATGAATGAAATCCAACACCTCTGAAGAGCACACGACGAATCAAGAGATCATTCTCACTCTTGTAGAAGACAAGCTGAACTACGACACTCTATTTTTCAACAGAAAAACCAGAGAAGGACTCAGAAGCACTCCTGCTGAATCCAATGAGTCCAGAGCTGCATTGATAATCACTAGATCTCTCTAAACTCTTGTCTATATTATCTACATGATTTATTTATTAACATTATATCAGTGTGGTGTACTCTGTATTTCTTATACACACACTGTCTCCTGCACTGAGTTGGAGGATATAAAAATCCTCACTCCAAATCTCTTATCTCTTGTTTACCCACATCAACTGTGGAAGAGGTCCTCGTGTGGCATGGCCTTTTCTTTGTTTCCCACATAGAACAGTGGTAGAGGTCCCTGTGTGGCCTGGACAGTTTTGTAAACTGTTGTTAACCACGATCCAGGGTGTGGATCAAATTCCTATAAATTTGAGAGGACTAAGTCTCAGCTTGAGACTGAACCTCTTGTTATATTTGCTATGCATTTTTAATATATGTTCAATGTTTACTACATATATCTTACTTATTCCGCTACTATTACTTTGAAATAAAAACCTATTTTAAAGCAACTTGATAGTTAAATTAGCAGGTGTTTACACTAATTGTAAATCATTAGATTAGTTTCAAAAGTTAGTTTTATCTTGTGGTTAAACTAACTGAGACCTAATCAATCTTTGAGAAGCTAAGTGAACATTTATAATCTGTATAAATTCACTACAGTTTAACCTGTTTTATAAATTGGGGGATTCTAAATAGAAAATATTTTAACAAAAATTTTAATTGGAACTCAATTCACCCCCCCCCCCCTCATGAGTATCCACTCTGACCAACATCATCATTAATACATTCCATGTGCGGTTTGAATGAATGATATCGATTTAACGAGGCAATAGTGTACATTTCCAATAAAAAAAATTTAGTGCAAACAAAAATGGATATGGTGAAGGTATGTGTTACATATGTATTCAAAAGAATAAATTAATAATATATATAATATATAACATATAAAAATATAGTTTCTATCATAATATTTAATAGAGATAGGTCGTAATGGAAAAATGAACAACATCGTTTCGTGAGGTGGTAGTTCATCGTAAACAAGAACGGTATGTTTGTTTCCCATTAGATGGATGTGTGTGTATGTAATAGATGAGTAATTAGAATATAAAAATATCAGTATATTAATGTTATCTATTTTATTATATAATAGTTGATAAGAATAATTAATGTGGTGGGTAAAGAAAATAAAATAATGGAGTTTGAGGAATGATGTTACTACTTATTTAGGTAGCGACTTTTTCTTCTACCAAAGTGATTATTTGGATGGATTTGTGCCTAAGGTGAGAAAAAATGTTTTAGGGTATATATGTTTATGAGATATGTTTTTTATATTCGTTGATACACAGTGTATTGATAGGTTTGAAGAAGGGGGATTGTAGGTGGCCATTTATAAGGTAGTGGAGGGGACATGCTTGGTATTTTTTCAAACAAGTTAGGTTAACCCACGGTTTACCTAAAAGTTTTATAAAAAATATAACTCAGTATTATTTGTTTTATGGAAAAATATTGTAAATACAATGGATGTATGAAATTTTCATAGGACATTTTTCCTTTTATTATTATGGTTTAGTCCATTATTACCATAAATTTTACCTTAATCAGAGTAATTAATTTTAGTCACGTTAAATAATATTTTTTGTTAAAATATATATTGATATTATTAGAATATAAATTATATAATTATTACTAAAATTTATGAAATATTTTTAAAAATAAATTCACAGTATAGGAATAATTATATTTAATCCTAAATTTGATGACATGGCGTGAAATAGAATTTTTAATGTGAAACGTTAAAAAGATCATTAAAATTTTATATCTAAATTTAACATAAAAATAATTCAAATGAACTAAATTGTATTAATATATGTATAATTTTAAAATTCTTCAGGAAAAAATATAATTTAACTATATAAATAAAATAGATGATAAACGAGTTTTGAATTAAAATTCTGATTTTTAATATTCCTCAAAACATGTTGTTTCTCCGAAAAATAAAAATAATTAACCCTAAAATAATTTTCATAATATATATTAAAAATAAATTTTATTTTATAAAATTAAATTTATAAGTGTGTATAAAATTCAATTGTATTATTTTTCAAAGACTGAGACAAAAACCAGTTCCATTGAGAAAATATTATTTTTAAACATATAAAGACATTACAAAAGAATATATATTTCATTACCAATATGTATAATTTATATGAGACCATTATTAAAAAAATTAATAATTTTTATTACTAATCATATTTCCATTTTTATGGATAGGGTATAATTACCTTGTTTAAATAATTATATTAATAAATTGTTGTTTTGCAGAAACTCAATATTGGGTATACCGGAAGAAAATTCGGAATTGCGTGTATCACAAGATTACCTTGGTGTAGAATGTAAAAAAACATTCACAAAGTTATTTAATATAAAAAATGTATTTATTGTTTTGTGAAATGATAAATATATATATGATTAAATTAATTTGAAAAGGTAATTCACAAAATCTCAAGGTTTGACATTTTACCACCCTTAACATAAATTTACCACATTAAATTAATTTGGGTTATCAATGTTTTAATAATTAAATGTTCCATTAATAGAAATCCACATTGTTAGGAAATAATAAAAATTCAATAAAAAGGGAATTTTGGAACTGTATTGGTTATATATAGTGTTACATTACTAGTTGTCCAAAAAAGAGAATATAGTTAGGAAGAGAAGATTAAACATGGATGAAAATCATAAATAACCATTTATATTGATAAAGAGCACTGGTCAAAAGAATTTCATTAATCAAATGAATGTAAAAAATAAATAAACCATAATGTTAATAAGCATGAAATAAGTCATTTATTTCATTAAAAATGATGAAAATATGACAACATTATAGTTCCAGACCCTTTCTTAATGTTTATGTATTTTCATGATAATATATAAGTACCTGGTTTAGTACAATATAAGATTTTTCTATTTCTTGATCAAATTCTACATCACTTATTTCTACAAAAAGGATGGTGAATTTTTCAATCCAGAATAACTCAAACATCATGAGATCCATGATAATCAATATCATCCTCTGTCAGATTCAATGAAAACAGAGTTATTAGAATAGTTTATCAAATTGTACAAATACCCATGTGGTGAGATAAAGCTTTAATATCCCAAAATTCATTATAATTTTAACATAAATTTTTTGAAAATGGTTAACCTTATACCCCTTCTTAATGATTAAAATCCATAACAATTGAATGAAGGTCATGAAATCATCATAAAATAGATCACCTATATATGAAAAAGAAAATTTAGGTTGTAACATTTAAAATATGTGAATAATATCATAAAATATTCTCATGAAACATTGTAATAATCTGAAATTATATAAATCCATTTGGAAAAAATTCATTCATACTTATTCCAAATATTACTATATTTATTCCTTATTCCCATGAATTTTTAAAGTTCATAAGTGATAATATAAACCACTCTTTCAAATAATAATTTATCCGTTTCATTGGAACTGATACAATATTATTTACATTATCCAAAACAATCATCTCTTTATCCATGCTAAACATATTTTTATCAACCTATTTAATTCATTAAGGGTAACCCTCCCCTAATAAAAATATCATTTCTATAAGTTTATGTCACCATGTATCGTATTCTTTTCAATCCTTGATAAATAATTTATTGTAAAAATACTTATATATTTCATTATTTTTTTAACCCAATCATTGAATTCGAAAATAGAAATAATGCAATCATACAACATTATCCTGAAACCATTTTTATGGATTCATCATCTAATCCATTAATACCCATTTCATATGATATGAAAAATGAATCATGTCTTATGGTTTCTAAAACTCAATCCAGTCACAATTTATACATTTAATGTAAATAATAATAGAAGTACATCCCAAAATTTTCACATATTATTTGAGACCTCTTTATAATCAGTAGTATAACCAATACTCATTGACCTTACACATTCTCTTCATGATATTTCCACTTAGGTAATTAATTTTCATCATCCCCATACATTCTACAGCTAAATCATTCATTGTTAACCTAGATCATTCAGGTTCCTTGTATTCAATAAAACCAAAATGGATAGTGTAAGAATTAATTATCATAGTATAAAACAGCATTATCAATAAAAATTACCTATAGGATGTAAAAATAATGAAACATAAATATTTAATATAGAACACCTTATAAATATAATATATTATTCACAATCATGTTTTATTTAAATGAATCATGATGTTCTATAAAGATTTTTTGAATTCCCAAATCATATCACTCGGGAGTGTCAAACCAGGTGTCCAGAACGGAATGTTTTCATTTACCGGGTTATGATTTAGTTAGGATTAATGCATATATTCAGTGTGGTTACCTCTATTAATATTTGTTACCAATACATATAATCTTATAATATACAGATATATATATAATTATATGAATATACTTACTCAATTCTTTACCAAAATTCAAATACATTCTCTTAAACATTAACCCATCCTTAAATTTATCCTTAGAGACACCCCTAGGCACATTCGTAGAAATATCTCTAGGGTTATCTCCAATGTTTTTCCATACTAGTTTGAAAAAGTTGAATAATCATTCATCCATATGATAACTATAACAACCCCCATTTTTCAAACATTAACATTACATCATTTGTGTGGAATACTTAACACATTAAAAAAGCAGACACAAAAGAACATATTAGATTAGTTACATTGGAATATTAGAGACATTTATATTAAATCAGTGAAATATCATCAATTTTTCCCAAAAAACCTTATCCCTTAATAATTATACGTAAAACCCATTATTCATAACCTAAGGAAAGAAAAAATAAGAAATAAATGAGATATAATTATTAATAATGGTAAATATAATAAATTCAAAGGCATATTATTAATATAAGGGTATGAAAACATGATAATTACATTAGAAAATTAGACCCTGCATATCGATGATATTAATCATAAATCATTGAATAATGATTGGAAGTTTCTAAGACATGATTCATAAGGGTTTCAGATCATAATCTATTAATGCATAACATTGGAGTAATACATTGGAATTTTTGGAATAAAAAATCATATAATCTTTTATTTCCCTTCTACTTACCAATACACTTATAATATGCTTGTCTTGGGATAATCACTCGTGTACCTTCTTTGGGGTAGGGAAAACTACCAATACACCCTTTTATTGTTGGTATTGGGTTACATCCCATGTACCCTTTTCTACTTTTGGACATGGGAAACAATCCCTATATCATCATTTTTCCAATATTTGTCTATAACCCATGTAAAGAAATTATTTTTAGGCTTGGGATACAAATGATGTACATTTTTATTTTTGTTCTTCTGTTACAACCCGTCTACCATCTTATTTTCATGATTGGGCTATAACCAGTGTGCCTTCTTGTTTTTCTGATTGGGCTAAAACTTATGTACCATTTATATAGTATAACATTTATCATTATCCAATTCATTATTGGGAGATATAGGTTCCACCCATCTCATAATAAACTCATATATACAAGATCCACAAGATAATAAAACTCACATGATATCATAACCCATCCAAAGAGATGGAAATCATAAACATCATATCAAAACATATGAAATGAAATGGGAATCATAAACATTTTATCATATCATAGCATCTGGGAAATATAAATGGTTCATAATCATTTCATCCTAGAATAACCTATTAATGGAACTGGGTTTCCGAATAATTTATCATGGTATAACCCTAAGAAGAGAGACATTTATCATAATCATTTATCATGGTATAACCTATTCAAGAGAAATTGGTTTCCAAAGCATTATTTAATTAAAACATATTCCACTAATGAAAAATATTATTTTTATTCATTTATCATGTCCCCAATAAACCTTAAAATATATCAAAGGACTCCATCAGATATGGATAATGATTTTTAAAGTTTACATAAATTGTAAATTAAATAAAATAACTATTCTTTGACAAGAAATTTAATAAAAACTTCTCAAACAAATTATTATTATGATAATTAATATAGATTTTATTTAAAACAACTCTTTATAAAAACACTTTTCCCACTTTCAAAAACACTTTCTAAAATAATAAGATATTTCAAAACATTTTACATTGAAATTATTTGAAAATTTATTAAGAAATCCTGAAATTTTCAAATAAACATTTTCCCTTAAAACATATAAAATAATATTTAAAAAAATAAAAAAAATAATTGTGAAAAATTATAATATAATATTGAAAACATTATGAAAACATTTTTTCTTAAAAACTTATGAAAGATGATTTACAACATTTAAAACAATTTTTAAATGTAAAAAAATTTTGAAAACCTTATTCATAGAAAATGAAATTAAATTCAATAAATTTACCAAAAAAATAGGGAACATTTTATTTAAAAATACCCTTGTAATCCTTAAAATTATGCATCAATGAAATTGTGGTCAGGACAGTTGGTAAGTCTTTACATGTAGAACACTAATTTTCCACATTAAAAGTTTAAAAATGTTCCTTAATAAAAAATGACTGGAATATTCCTTTTAATCCTTTTATTAAAAAAACATAAAACATAGGAAAAAATTTCCATTAAACATCATCAGATAATAATAAATTATTTTGGAAAATTTTTTAAATACATGATTTTTAAATAACACATATTTCTGACTGAAAGGAGAAATAGAGTCTAGTTTTTGGAAACGTAATTTATTAATTATAATAAGTACAAAAGAGTGTGAAACGGGTACTAATACATCAATTCATATCAAATATACATAAGGGATGAAAATGCATGATTTCTTTGAGATATGGATCATAGTATTTATTCAAGTAAAGTATAATTACAAACAATATTGATAAACATTGTGATTGTTTCAGAAAACACTTAACAATGGGTCATTTTTAATTATACTCTCTATGTATAAAAATGAAATTAAATGAAGAACAAAATATCATTATAAGATTTATATTAATTAAATAACATTGAAAATTGTATTATATACTATTTTAATATAATAAAGGCGAATAACAAGGAATATGTCTCAAAGAAAAAAATTGAGAAACATTACATTACCAATTTCGTAATTTTTTAAACATAATCCCCATTAAATAAATATCATAAGAATGATATTTAAATTCCCATTATTTTATTTATATTAATCATATAATAAATCCAGGGGAAATAATCCCACAAAATTTAAGAAATAGGTGGTGAACATGGATTGTGTCTCCCAAAAAAAAGTAAGAAAATAAAACCATTACTACTTGAGTAATGATATAATCATGATCCCAATTAATAAATAAAATCAATTAAATAAAATAATATCATTAAATAGGATAAATTAATTATATATCATTAAATAAGGTTGTATATACACTACATGAATGAATTACATGGTTAATAGGGCGTGTATCTCATGGAAATAAAAACTGTACGAAATCACCTTACCTTACTTCTTGAAATTCTATGCACATGTTAAAAACTAAATTTTAATAAATATAATCATATTATATATACATACTATATAACCATATTATTATATCCCATTTCATTTTTTATTTTGTTCTTATATTATATTACCCATTTATTAACAATTCCATGTTAATGTCGCGTTTCAGGTAATATCCGCTTTATATTCCATATATGTTTGAAATTTTTTTATTGATCCTATTAATTATATAATGATATAATTATTTTTATATATTAAAAAATGTCTTAAATATCATATATATATTTATTATATATATATATATATAATCTATATAATATAATATTATGAAATTGAATGCACTATTCAAGGAAACGATAGGTCATAAATACACATGAAATTTATTTCTATTTTATTGTCATACTGAAAGAGTGAAATTAAACTAAATATATGTGTTTTTAAATTTATAATTAAATTAGATTTATTATTTAATAAATATCATATTCATTTATTGAATTCATCCTTAATATAAGCCATGTTAGGCGTGATAAAATCACATCACTCTGATGAGGAGGTAGTTTAGCCTTTCCCAAATGAAATTACTCTACTTACACAAAATAGAAAGAAGGATGGTATATTTTATATAATTATTAATCAAGAATAAATAAATAATAAATATAATATATAATATAAAAAAATATATTTTTCATATTAGTTCCCATCAATGATAAGTTATAATTGAATAATGAATAACACTATTCGTGAGGCGGTGGTTTATCATACCCAAGTCTATTATATTCATTACCCATTAGATACAAGTATGTTTATGTGTAGGTATAAAACATAGAATATAAAAATGTCAAATAATTATATGGTTGTGATTATATAATAATGGAATAAATATAATTTATGTGGTGGTGAAGAAATTTAAATAATGTATCTTATGGAATGATGTTACGTCTACTTTTTGTAACTCATTTTTCATTACAGAAAAAGGGAATACATAAGTAGAATTATTCCCAAGGATAAGATTCCATTTTAATAATTTGTAATTTTAGTAAATATTTTTTTATATCAATGTCAATTAATACTATCTTGATGTTTTTACTGAAAGGGAGAGGTCATGGTCTTTAATAATGGAGGTATGGGATACAGTTATGATTTTTGATAACAAGTTAGGTGTACCCCTTTTTTAATAAAAAAAGTCATAAAAACATAAATAACTCAATAATAGAAGTTTATTGTCCACATATTTCCATCCAATGGGTTTTGGTCAAGTTTTTAAGTTATAATGTCCCGTAGGATTAAAGTTTAGTCTATGTAAAGCTTAATTTCACCATAAACATTGAAATTTAATTTAATCACTTTCACTAATATTTATAGTAAACATAGACTTGATATTATTATAATATAAATATTATCATTATTAAAAGATATATTTAACTTTTTGAAAACTAAAGCCCTATAAGTGAAAAAACATTAAATTATTTCCAATCCTAAAGACGTGGTGAGAAAGTGGGTCGTTAGTGTAAGAGTAGTCGAATGTTCATTGAGATATTATATAAACATTACTATAAAAAAGAGTCCAATGACCTAAATTATAGTTATATATGTTAATATTTTCTATTATTACATTAAAAAACCTAAAATATAATTTTAATATAAAAATAAATTAGATGAAAATCATTTATGAATTAAAATTTTGTTTTTCCATATTCATCTATAAATGACGTTTCTCATAAAAATTCAAAAAATTAACAAAATATTATTTGTAAAATTATGAATTAAAAAATAAATTATAGTTTAATATATTAAATTTCAATGATATTATAAATTAATTACATTATAATTCATATAAGGACATAAAATAAATACCACGGAGAAAATAATTTTTATAAAACATATAATGTCTTTAACAAAAAATTATATATTTAATTATTAATATGTTTTATTTATATGAAAAAAATTTAAATAAAATTTTAAAATTAGATATTAGTATTCATATTACATTTTTTAATACCAAGGATATAACTATTGATTTTAAATAATTATATTAATAAAGTGTTGTTTCATAGAAAAACATAGTGTTGTGTGTATTGGATTCTAAGTCGGCGTTGTGTGTAGAATAATATTTCCTTAGTATAGCATAAGAATAATGTATACTATAGTTATTTAATATAAAAAAATATAATGTTTTGTGAAATTAATAATATAAAATAGATTAACTTAATTCAAAAAAATAATTCAAAAAATCGAGGTGTGTTACACATTGAATATTTTTTGAACATATAAGCCACTAATAATGCTAGAGAGCTCAGAAATGAATGTAGAATTCCCAATTTAATGGAATTTAACATTGATATAGATTCACTTATTTAAAATTTATGGACCTTGTAAAATACCTTTTTATTATCTTATAATTATTAAACCGTGTCAATAAATTATATAATATACTCATATTATTCAAAATAAAAATGGATTAAATTGATTAGTCAAAATAAGATAAATGGATTTTTATTAAAGAGAAAATTTTAACAAATCATATATTCTGTATATGTTTTGAATGATTTTATGTTCAATTATAAAATCATGACTTGTATATATTAATACTTGCTTTAGTATAGTCCAAAATTATTATGATTCATGAATATAATATTCATAGATAATAAGATATTGTAGTTATAATTTCATGTTATAAAAATTTCAATATTATATTTGAAATATTTAATTATTGAATTGGCTTGTATTATTTTAAGTATTTATTATAACTGTTGAACAAAAATATAATTCATTTTATATTTTTTTTTAAAAATGATTCAAGGATTTTTGAAAGGCATATAGATAATTTTTATATATTTTTATGAAAAATATATGAAAAAAATATTCACCTAGATGAACAACAATGCAATCCAATTATTTCAAGAAATGTCATAAGGCTATGATTCTATGGTAATTCTAATAACATAAATTATATTTAAAAAATTATATATAATAATGTGATATATTTTAGTTGATTTTAATTTATCACCTTGATTTATGAAACAAATAATTATTTTTTTGAAAAATAAGTCTATATCTTCTTATTTGTACTAAGAAGATGCTTCAAGTCAAATTTTGATACCACAAAAAAATGGTTAACAATTATTCAATTATTATTTACCCAAAAAATTGATTATGAAATAAGGTTATAATATATGATAGTGAAAAATGAATTGCAAATTTCTGATCCTAGATTTGATGGCCTAGAGGAGGACATGTAAACGAATCCATGACTTATGTTGTGGCTTCACACTATAGGATAGAGGCATCACCCGACTATCAAACATATAGATCAGACCAATGATTAATTACCAAGAAAATTTTTAGACATGGTGTAAACCATGGTTAATTTATTATTCCAATTGGATCAAAACCCTCATCTCTATATACCTACACATGGTAAAAACTCTACATAATCCATGACACGAATATTCAGGACATTTAAACAATGATTGTAGGAGGTGACTTTCATAGTGGTGTGATATAGATGGTCTAAAAGGTATGTCTGTGTGTGTTAGGGGATCCATATGTTACACCATGGTAGGTACGTAGATAAAGTAACATGGGGTATATCTGGGATTAATATTTGATGAAACAAAACTCATTAGATTTTCCTTGATGTCCCAATGAACAAGAAATCTGATTTAGGTTATTTTCATATGCTTGGTGAATTAATTTATCTGTTGTTGTAAAATAATGTTCCGAATTCATATTATTAGAACAATAAAAAAAATTTGTCACCATATTTACGTCTTTATGTAAACTAACCACAACCAATCCTTAAGAATAAAAAATGCAAAAAATTAAATTTTTGTGTTGTGATATAAAAAATTGATATTAAAAAATGAATTTTTGAAAAATATCTATGATATTATTATTAATTTATAAAAATATTAAATAATCATATGTTGTGAAAATATAAATGAGAATATTTGGATATTTTTTTAAATGAATTATTTTTTGAAGGAATAATGATAACTAACTCATTGATATTATTTAAATATATTGATAATATGACTAAATACTGTTGATTTTAATATAATGACATTGGTATAAATATATATGAATTACAATCATGATATTTTAACTATAATATAGGGGGGTTTATAAAAATCATTATGACTAAATGTATTTTAGATTATTGATTTATCGATTTTGAAATTGTTTCAATATTGAATTGAAATTATGAATTTTTTTATTATTAGTTATATGAAAATGGATTATCATAGGTTTTATAACATTGAAAAATAAAATGAAATATAATATTTAATAATATGTTTGCAAATTACTTATTAATGATTTTTCTATCCAAATTAAACTATATTTTAAATATAAAAGACATAGAGGATTTAACTTCATTATAGATTTAATTTCATGAAACAAATAGATGTGAATTAATATAATGAATTATTTAACCGAATACGTATTTTTAATATTTTTATCCAATAAATTAAAATAAATAATTATTTTAATAATAAAAATGGAATATAATAATAATTCCAAAGTATATTCCTGATTGAAATATGGCTATATATTAACAATATTTTAATTTATTAAATTTAATCAATAATATTAACATGAACCATGTTAAATTGATTTGTTTTTTATTTATAGAGTCATCCAGATTAGGTATAAAATAATTTCTAAATAGAGTGAAATTTTACCTAGGATGAAGTAGATGATGATAATGTAAATTATAATATGGAAATTCGGATCAATAATTGTATGATTTTCTATCTATTTAACTGAAATAATTTTATTTTATTTATCATTATTATTATTATCTATCAGTATAATTGGACTATGTTTTCCTTTGAGGAATATATGATATATATAATTATTAAGGGGAAATTATTATTTTATTTATAGGTGAATCCTTAATTTATTGGAATTATTTATATAACTAGTTGTGGTGGGATCTATTAGGTGTATGATTTCAATGGAGGTAATGAACAATTTTTTTAAATTTACACAAATACATCACCTCTTATTAGACTTAGTTAACATCCTTCTTCCATTCACACCCACTACACTAGATAAGTAATAATAATGATAAAAACTTGTATTTATTTCTGTTAAACCTTATTATTGGTGTTGGGGATTATTTAATATGGATTAATGTTGATGAGGATTAATCAATGTCCTTATACTAATTCCCTCCCATATTTCTAAGACTGAGTTAGATGAAAATGATCTATATGTTTAATCAATTTATCATATTTTCTATGTTAATATAGATCGTAAATTAATTATGGGAACAATAGATATATTTATTCTTATCGAGTCATTGACTTGAGATTAATATATAAGGGCATTCCTCTAGTTTCTTGATATCATTTATCAGGGCTGAGACATTCAGGTGAAAAATGATATTGGGATATGGTATAATTTTTTATTTCTAAGATTCAATTATTTTTTGTGGATTCTATAGATTTTTTGGTTTATGATATTCATCATTTTTGGATTCAATTTTATTTTATATATAAAGATATATTCAGGTTCTCCTCCCTATTTAAAGATATAAAATATTGACTTATGATGACAAAACAATGCTCAAGGAGGGAATAATTATACAACATTATATCAAATATAGATAGAATACTTATCAATAGTATAGGTTACAATAAATTATAATATAAATTTGGGGATATTATTTAATTTTGATTATATATATAAGCGAAAATATAATTATAGATTACGAGAGAGCTTATTTTATGTCACATAGAAAAATTTTATTTTCACTAAGAGAAAAAATTCACTCATGAACATTACATTATCTAGTAGTCTAGTTATAGGACTCATCTAATATGATAGAATAAATTATTTAGAGAATTATGATATGATCCAGGTGAATTTGGAAATATTTGAACATTGTTGCCAATAAATTTCAAAGAGGAGATAGATGATCCGTTTGGAATAGTTTAAGTGTTTAATTTTTTGTTATAATTATGTGAGTTTCGTTTAAGGATGTATAGATATTCATGTGTCATTGAATAATTATATTTGATAGTTATCAAAAAGTAAAATGGTTATTAAAATATATTCTATAAACATTATAAGTGGATCTATAATTCATTAATTATGATTTATAATTTATATGTTCCTATGTTACCATGTGTTGTGTATACAAGAATTTTGACCTATTAAATGATTAATGTACTCCACTTAAGGATCATCACAATCTTGTGTATGAATGATTTTGGTGACTATATAAACATCATGATCCTTCAGGTGTTATAAAATATCGAAGTGTTATGTTTATTAATATAAGAATACATATGAATAATAGTTATCCCTATTCATATGAAAGGATACCACAAGTTCATATCGATACATTTTATGTCTACAACGATTATTATGTAATGTTGAAAAGGGATTTGTTTTTGAATCGTGTTAGTAAGGGTGATCAACTGAAATTCATAAGGATGATTCTCATTATAGTATGGATAAAAATATTATAGAATTTCGTGAATTTGGATAAATTTGATGTATGAGTAATTGATATATTTATCAATTAATTATTTTAGAGGAATTAAATGAGATGATATTCAAGATATTATTAATTGATGAAAACCTCAAAAAATTAGTAATGATGTAAGATTAAAAAATGTATTATGATCCAAACACAATGCATATCAATGACACTAATTATAATAGTATAATGATGAAGAATTAACGTGAATATGATGATATATTTTATGATTATCCATATAATATTTCCATAATGAATATCTTATGATTCTCTATTTTTCTTAATATATTAATTCAAATGAATTTTTTGGAGAGATTCAAGCGGATATTTTGGACTATTTTTTTTATTAATGATTTTTTTTTCAATAAAATATTTGATGGATTCATGTTAATATTGAATAGGATTGTGACAAAAAATACAGTATATAATATTCCACATATGGGTATAAATGGAATTTTAATATAATATTTTGAATTAATTTTTCTATTTAATGTTACTCTAGTGTAATTATACGATTTTATCATCTTGAATCAAAATAGGTGCATTAATATAAATTTATTAGTGATATAAATTCACTGTATAAGTGAGTTTTCTTTGTTCAAGGAAGCATAGAAACATTTAATTTTACTTAGGAATTGAGTTTATTAACTTATCAAACATTTTCAATAACAAGAATTTATTAGAATGTGTGGGTGGAAATGGATATCAGAACTAAATTAATTCTGAATTTTGATTTTTCCAATTTATATTGTGTGATTAAGGGAGAGATATAATATTATCACATGTTTCTTTGACTATTGATATATTAATAGAATATAAATCAAATGTGCAAATATTTATGAATAAAAGAAAACGATCATGTTCTCAATCATTCAGAATATGGAGTCTAAAAAGATGTGTAATAACTTAGACCCTATTATAGTAGGTAAACACTATATCCTAAATATGCATATAGAAAACAATATAATGAGACTTTTTTATATGTAAATTTTAATTTATAATTTTACAATAATTTAATAATATTTTAAAAAAATTTCATTTTTTAATTCAATTTAAACATTTAAATTTAGAGTAATGTTTGGGATTTTTTTTAAAAAATGTTATTCTTATGCTCAAATGTTTAAATTTCTTTCTCCAAAAACAATTTATAAAATCAATATTATATTTTAAATTAGTAGGTGGATATTATGTAACTCTGATAAATTTATATTTATTCATTGAAAACTAATTATATATTAAATTAATTAATTATATCTATATAATTAAAGGTATAGTTTTCAAAGAAATAATGTTTTAAGAGTTATATAAAATTTATCTGAATAAATGTGATTATTCTCATGTGAAATTTTAATATAATCGGGCGTTTAATAAAATAAAAATTCATATAAACTCTCATTAAATTAATAATTAATATGTATTTTAAATAAAAAAATTATTAATGAAAATATATATTCCAAGAACAATAGTTCTTCATATATCTTGTCTTATAAATTAAAAATAATTTCTTGCATATTTATAAATTTCTCTAGGTTGAATAGATTGAATCATTATATTTAGAATTAACAAAATTGTAATGAATAGTCATCCAATATTTTTAGTATATAAATAATTACCATGATTAATTTTTAATCAAGAATAACCATTGTTATATGTGTAAATGTGGTATCTATAAATTTAAAAAATAAATAGTCACATTAGTATTATATAAAACCATTTTGTGTAAGAAAGATAAACACACATGTATAACTTTCCATTTCTCTACCTAATTCACATAACCCATCTAACACCCTTATGATTACATTCCAACCCCATTCTTATGTTTAGTTTCCATGAAAGGACCCATTTTTTCAACTGAATAAGGGTTATCTCACTAAATCATTAGCACCACTATACAAATCTAGTTTCCCTATACCACATTTCATTCCCTTAGAATCCCCTTTAATTTTTTTAATCTTTGTGTCGAAATATATTATCCAAGGACAAACTTATCTAATTAATCTTCTATTAGAAACCTGATGAACTCATTGCAAGTATAATTTTTGCACTGAAGTATTTTCCTTTTATCCTTCTATTAAAATTTTAATTTTCCCAATATTATTTAATTACTATTTATTTATATAATACATAAATTTTTTATATTTTTAATTAAAAACTAACCAAATTTCACCAACTTTAAAAAAATGAATTTTTTATTTTTTTATTTTTTAGACTAGCACATCCACGACTAATTGTGTTTCATTTTCCATTACTGGATTTTAGGACTGGATATGAGCATGGTATTTAGTGATAATTATGATTTTTATGATATAGTAAATGTTATGATGTGAAAATTTATTAAATATATTAATTATATGATCATTAATTTATCATCATTAAATTAGTCACTTCAATTAACTGTACTATGACGTTATCTATTATTCAAAATGTATAATATTTTTTTATCCATTAATTATTCATATAAATAATTTTATTTATTATATATCACACTAATAAAAAACAAAATATTATAATTATTATTGTTTTATAATGATATTACAACAATACCACCTCATCAACATTCTTTAAAATAGGGTGTGTTCATGTTTGGGTCATTTTAGCAAAAAACTTGTATAATGTAATGAATTTATGTCATTAATGAATATGGAGAAATAATTAAAAAAAATATATAATATAAATTACTAAATAATGTGTTTTCTATTATAGGTACATTATATCAAAGTTTAATTAATAAATTAAATCAGTCAAGGGAGGGTGAATAAACAAAAGAAAACCTGCCTAATTGCATATGGGGAGGCTCGAAACTGCATCCTCCCAAACAGTGACACAAGTCACAACCACTAGGTTTCACCCATGGGTTTTATCAATATTTAATTTATTTATTTAGAAATGTCCCTTTGATTTTAAATAATCACTTATACATGTTTTTTTATAATTTCATATTCAAAGATAAAGACACAAGAACCCATGAATGCAATTTTAAACATCATAAATAATTATAATTAATTTTTAATGGTTTCCATGTTGAACTTGATATATTTAACCATTTAATGATAATTAAAAAAATTATTTCATTCAGAAACTCATACAAATAAACAATTTTTAATCAACTAATGTAAAATATAATTATAATTCATATTGGGAATGACTATTAACTAAATTTATAAAATAAAATGGGTATGATTAAGGTTATATATAAATTTACTATGATATATAGGATTATGATATGAATGTTTAAATTACTTTAAGGTATTTTAGTACAATAGGTGATAGGTTTCTAACTAAAAATCCTATTTTAGGACATATTTGGTATTATACACCCTATTTCCTTTATGTGGTGCATAAAATTTCTTTTTTAGATTTTATGTAATGAAATTGATTTATTCATGGAATTAAAAGTTCAATTTTAATACATATAATTAAATTTTATTTGAATTATTCTATACACAATAATTAAGTGGGGTTTTCTATTAGAAATTTGAATTCGTTAGGGTTCAATATATTTTCACATGCAATACTGTTTTTTCCATAAATTTCCGTGGAATAAATTTTTTAATTTCATAGTGATTTTAAGGGAATAAAAATTAGATTTTATTATCCTTTAATTAATATCTTTTTTATGAGTTACCAATACTTTTTCAAAACTCAATATTCTTCATGTTGGAAAACAATCCTTGTTTTGGTAAACTAAATGTGTGTGTAATTTATTAAAAAAATTCATCTCTGTTAGGATACAACAACTTTGATTTAGTTGGGGAAAATATGTACATATATGTAATAACCACAATTATGGTTGGTTTATAACTGATTCAGTAATCACATGGATGTCTAATTCATGGTTCTAATATTAGACACCAAAAGAGAAACACCCATGAAATATGCTTTAGAATATTCAAATTCTCATAATTAACCTTGATAATTGATGTTTCCTACAATTTATTTAGTCTCATACTAATTAATTATATGGATCCCAATTAATATATTCCATGTATAACACATAAAATTAGATGAAACTTTTCCCCTATATTTCACTAAATAGGTAACTTCATAATAAATTTAATATATCCTCATATCTTATTAGTTAATTAATGAATATTCTCCAAGAGATCAAATATATTATATTGAATATGGATGTAACTGATTTAAATATTCCTCATAATATAGATATCTATGTTTTATTCAATTTGAGGATACTTAGGGAATGGTTTTGAAGTTATTTTATACTCTAAGGATAAATGCATTGGAACTAATTATGTGATGGTTGGGTAAAAAAAATATATTTCCCCTTGAAAATTAGATAGGTATTATGGGACAAAAAAGTTTCATTTTGTTGTATACCTCTTCCCATGATAGTATAGTGTCATGGAAAAAGGTATTAAAAAAAAATTTTATGTCTGAAATTATGCATTACATCAATATGAGGTCAATGATGATTCTTGCCCATTTTTTATTGACATTTCATTTCCTTAATTTCAGTTTATTAAATGTTTTTATCATTCACATATTCTCTACAACATTAGTTTATTTAGGCTTATGTTATGTTATATTCCACTTTCCACAACCCAAAATCAGACACCTATTTATTTTATTTTATATTTACTATTTACTAGGTCCCACGTATTTTGGACGAGGTTTAGTTGGGTCCTGGTTTGAAATTTTTGATGTTTGATGTTTTTGGTGGGCCTTGGGACGGTGTACGGTCACTACACCCTTAGAGGAGACCCTATGTTTGGTCCTAGTGAATGCATGGTGGTGCAACACATCAAATAAATAATAAATTAAATGAATAAATTAAGTTAATTGAAAAATGATGCTGAATGAAATTTTATATCAATAAATTGAATTTAATGTTTAAATAATAATAATGAGAATATGATTTCCCAAATGGTAATACAATTATTATTTAATTTGGTAAAAATGTTGTTATTATTAAATTGTTGTAAATATTATTATTATTTTTAAATGAAACATAATAAAAGTATCATATTAATTATCATTACGTTTGTTATTAACATATTTTTTTGTTGTTAATATTATTATTAACATCGTGCTATTAATATTATTACTTTAATTATTATTGTAAAATTGATAATAATATTATTTTTTTATTATTTAAAATAAAATTGATAATAAATAATTATTATAATTGATTTTATTAATATTTATTGGTTTTATTATTATTATTATTATTATTTTTAAGATATAAAAGTGGAGAAAAATATAAATGAAAAAATGAAAAAAATTGGAACCCTAAGGGGTGGAGGTGTAGCCCCACCATTTTCCTCCTCCTCCATGAGGTACTACAGGCGCAACGCTCCCCTATATTGGGTGCAGACCAAGGAACTACCCCCTCCTTCATCCGGTATAAGACACCCCTCTCTTTCCCAACAACATGGCGAGCCCCTCCCCTTCATCCTCTAGCGCGCACTGACCCCTGCCACTCCGGCCTCCTCGAGAAACGAGAGTAGTGGACCCAGCCAGCTCTGCTTCGCCCTGTGAGTTCCCACTAGCCAACCACCTAGTCTAGTGTAACCCCCCTTCCGGTTCGGTGCAACTCCCCCTCCTAGACCGGTGCATCCACCCCCCCCCCCACCTTGTCTGTCACAACCCCTCCTGGTCTGGCGCAGCTCCCCCTCCCCATCCGGTGCCACCCCCTATTCAGAGTGACCCCTCTCAGTCCGGCATGGACTCCCCTATATGAAATGACCTCCCCCTTCTGTTCGGATTCCAACCACAACCCTCCCCTCACTGTGTCATGCTCCAACCAACCTCTTCCAGCCTCCTGAATGACCGACCAGTATGCCAGCGAAAATTTCCTTCAATATTTTTTACCTATTTTTGGTTTTTTTATCAAATCAATCAACTCTCTAATTTCACAGTCCATTTTTGCACATTTTTCTTGGAATCTACAGTATGGGTTTTGTCCAATGAGTTTTTTCTTCCATCTGTAAATGTGTCATTGTGTTCACATGGGTTGAGGTAGGTGTTCCATTCCCTTCGCTTCAATTTTAATCCATTTTATTCTTGAATTTTTATTAATTAGTATTTAAAATATGTTTTCACAACTATTATAAGTATATTTCATTCTTGGAACCATTTATTTGTTAGTATATTAAAAAAATTATGTTTAATATTGTTTCTTTTCTTATGCTCATAACCATTTTTACGTAAATTGGTTGGAATTTGTGTCCTTACCTTGAAATGGTTATGTTGGATGTTTTGAGTGATGTTTCCTTAGGAAAATATTTTATAGAAATTATTTCCTTTTAACTTCTTGGTTTATAGAACTTGAGGATTTTGTGAAATGGTTGGATTTCTCCTCTCTTTCTCTAAAAAGTGGTACCATGGTTTACTATGTGACATTGGGTGGTTTCAAAATTATGTTAAACGTTTTATAATATGTGGTGTGTTTAATGAATAATTAAATTGGTGCAAATTCTCTTTTTATATGTGAAAGGTGTGTATTTTCAAAAATGAGGGTTCTGGATGTGTTTTGTGTGATTAAAGCCTTTGATTCCTCTTTAAAATTGATTTATAAAATTTTTAAAAAAGGTTTTTAACTAATAATAGTAGTGTGAATCGTGTTTTGAAAATGTTTAAAGGTGTGTGTGATTCTAAATAAGTATTTTTAATATGTGGTTGATTTTTGTTCTGTTGTGCACACCAAGATTCTTCTCTAAATGGTCTGATTGGCTCTTTTAAATGACCGGTGATTTATAATAGCATGATTTGTTTTATAAACATGTTTTTGAAGTTAAAAGAGGTATTTTACATCTTTAAATGGGTTTTTCACAATAGGTGCTTAGTGGTATATTTCTCATTGGCTATTTTAAGTGTCTTCTTATTTTAAATGGTGCGCGGGATTGATGAATTGAGTTTTTAAGTGTATTCCTAGTTTCAAAGGTGGGTTGTGTGCCATTTTTTATAATGTGATCTGTTTTTATGAAAATGTTATAGGGACTGTTTAGCCACATTAGTGAAAATTTGATGTTTGGTAATGTTTTTGGAAAATGGTTTCTAATTTTTTCTTGAAAATCATAAAATGTTGTGATATTAAGGGCTCGTTTGGAATTTTAAAGTGACTATTTGGAAAACACCTCATAGGTTGAGTCTCCTGCCTAGCTGGTTGATTGTGGGTTGGGAGATTCCTCAGTATGGGACCTCCTGTGAGTAATTATTTTTTAATTCATGAGACTAACATTATGGTACTCGGTGTGGTTCTAGTATTTGTAGTATGTGTGCATGGTTATATATGTATATATATATATATATATGTGAGTCATGTTGATTAAGTTTTATGTAAAACCCCCTTTGTGAAATATAAATGGTAATTTAGCATAGCAAAGAGGTTTACCTAGAATTATTGATGCACTAGTTTAAATTACGCACTGGCCAGTGGCCCATAGTAGTGGGATGTTTTGTTATAATTACTATGGGATTGAGCCCCACAACCAGGCCAGGTAGGAAGTTGTTGTGCATTAAGCCATTATGGCATCATCGAGAGTAGTAATTCCTTTATTATGATTCTCATGTATAGTACGTTCTGGTCTTCCTCTGAGTTCCTAGGATTTCTCATGTTTTCCCATTATGAGTATGACTAGTGTAATTTCCCTCTCTATTTAGAATTCAATTTATTTTTACTAGGATTGGGTTTTTATTCGGAGAACTGAGAAGGTTCTGTTGGATTAAAATATTTTCTATGTGGTGGTTTGACAAAGAAAGAACAATACCTCGTTTTATTTTTTTGTGCCATGTTTTATAATATGTGGGTAATGGACCATGTTGATTTTTGGTATTTAAAATGAAAGGTACATATAGAAATATATTTTTTATAAATTTATTTCAAACATGTATCAATGGAAATGTTTTTGGAAATAAGGGCATGGAATTTGTGTTGTTTCCAACTGAGCATTCTTGTGGTCACCTCAACATTATTTTTCCAGTTGTAGGTTTAATATCTCAGGCAGTTTCCTATTTCATCTACTCAATGTTAGAGCAGGATTAGTTCTGAGTTGGGTGGTGACCTATGAGGTCACTTGCCTCTGATTTACAGTATGCCTTGATTGGTAATTTCTCTCAGCAGCGACCTTGGCTTCTGTTCCTAAGAAATACCCTGGAAAAGATAGGCTTTACCGACTTCAAAATAGGTTTCTTAAACTCTTGGAATGTTCTTTTTAGATTTTCATCATATTCAGACTATTATAGATTCTGGATGTGTAGTTCTTGGAATTTTTGGAGATCCTCCATGAATGTTCTTAAATGGTCACCGGACTACGTTAATGGATTTGAATCTCCCATCGCCCCGATCTGGCTTGCCTTTCCAGACTTACCGATTCACTTGTTTAAAAGAGAAGCCTTATTTGCTATTGCTAAGCTGTTTGGTACTCCAATTAAATTGTATTTTGCCACCTCAAATTTGACAAGGCCC
Organism: Viscum album; assembly: GCA_963277665.1. NCBI lineage: Eukaryota > Viridiplantae > Streptophyta > Magnoliopsida > Santalales > Viscaceae > Viscum > Viscum album. The sequence continues at coordinate 1,270,997,018 of OY728160.1, forward strand.
TCGGTTTCAAGGGTATGCACCGAGATTGATCTCTCTAAGGACCTTCCAAGTTGTTTTTGGATTCAAAATGGGGACAGTGGTTTTGTTCAGAATGTATTTTTTGAAAACCTTCCTGAATTTTGTAGCATTTGTTTTAAATCTGGTCATGTTCGCAAGAATTGTGGGAAACAAGAAGCTCCCTCTACTAAGCAGTTAAAGACATGTTGGGTGGAAAAAGTTTCCAAGACAGCAGCTCCAAAAATACCTAACAACTCTAATCTGCCAAGTACCTCTAAGGTGTCTAATGAACAGATTGGAGAATATAATTTGGAGGTTAAGGAGGATAAGGAAGACTCTCATATTTCTGTGTTCCAAACTGCAGATTTTGTCACGGAAGTCAATGCTACAAATTCAATCTCTGTGGATAATAGGGTTCATCAACAAAATGCGGTGTATAGTAATGATTCTGTTCAGCTCAACATAGAAAATCACAATCTTGGTGATTGTTCATTGTATAAGAAATACATGGGCTGTACTGCTCGATCTGTTAACACAAGTCAAGAGGTTGCTGAAAAGGTTCAAAAAGATGGATCCGTTTGCAGTGGATCATCATCTGAAGAGGCGGATAAGCCTGGACAATTAGAAGAAGAATATCTGAAAACCATGGCTAGGAAAGGAAAAAAATCAGTGGTAGATGCAGATGGTTTCATCACCCCGAACCCAAAAAAGACTAGAAGACGTAAGGATTACTCTCAATTGGAAAGAACCATCACCACTAGGTTGACTGAGGCTAATAAAATGGTTTACCCCGGAAAAGAGAAAAGAGAACTAATTTGCGAGAAATCCAGCGTTGTTTTATATTACTTCTCATTTCAATTCACGGAAGGGGAAATGCAAGGGTGGCTTTCTCATATGAGAAATCAACAAGATTTGTTGAAACAGGAGAGACAAAAAGGGATTATCAATGAGGATCAATTCGAGAATGCTATGAAATTCATTTACTTTGAGAAATTGAAGTTGAAAGCACCACTTTCTTGATGTTGTTGTTTGTAGAAATTATGTGTGGTCTTTGTTTCTGGTTTACTGGTCACAACTTATTGCTGTTCTAGCTGATCTGTGTTCCTATAAAGCTGATTATCTATCCTTGATGTGGTTGGAGTTCTCTGATAAGTCTTACTAGTGGTCTTCTGCCGATCTTGGATGTTTGGCATTTAAATGCTGTTTTTTATTTCCTTGAAGATCTCCTGGTCGGTACAATTAGTGGATTTATTTTGATGTTCTGAGGAGCCTTATCTAAGGGTTTGATTGAATCTGGCTAGTTTCATCTCTGTTCTTCTGTTTTTCTGGAGACTTGTTCACTTTAATGAACTGCAGGCATGCTGTCTTTGTTTGAAGCTTCAGTCTTGTTATTCTGCAATTCTGTTGTGAAGGAATGCCCTATATTTTTGCATCGGCAAATGTCTGAGCATCTATGTCTGGACGTTCATCTATTTCTCATGCGCTATATAGAGAATCTGTTTAATCATTTCATAGTTTGACATGTTTTGTGAGCGTGATTTGGAGCAGGTTTTCTCTTCTAGAATGAATTGTTGGGGATCATGATGCTAGTGCTGGAGTTCCTGTTCTTTTTTAAAGCTTATTGACAGATTTTGGCCCACCTGGATTGCATAGCTCAGACGGTTTGGGACTGGTTTTCTGGAATGCTGGGTGGGATATTCTTGTTGGAGTGTGTTTGGTTGGTTCTTGTCAGCCTAGGTTGTTTAATTATTCATTCTTGTGGGTTGTACTTTGGTTTTTGCTGGTGTAGGCTTACTACACCTCGTGTGTACTTTGACCCTTTTTTGTTTTAATAAAATTCTCTTAGCATGTTTTGGGAAACCAATCCATGTCACCTTTTTTAAAAAAAATTATCTTTTCTTTCATGGCCATATAGTTCACAGTGGTTAAGTGTTGATGTCTGACACTAGTTTCCAGCCCGTGGGGATCGGGAACACCCATTGGGACATTCCACAGACTGGCTTGAGTGATAGGTTCATGGTTGACTGGGGTTTCCTTGTGATAATATTTTATTATATGTTTTTCTTGTTATTTGGGTATTTGGTAGAAGGATATTTGTACTGTCAGGGCTCAATTGGTAGTTTATGGGATGGATCTTAATCACCACCACTCGCAACAACACCTCATTTACTAGGGGTAGTCTAGGATTTGAGACCTTTTCCTTTGATTATTTTGGACTGAGTGATGAAAATGGGGATGAATCAATTCATGTTGCGGCCTTAGTTGGGGTGGTGACCCATGTGGAGTCCAAGTGCCCAGTTTAATGTCATCTAAGTGTTATGACTTACTTGGGGCATGGCACACCACCATGTCATCGGGTTAGGCATGGACACTTGTTCCTCATCTCCATAGGTTATAGTTGGATGTGTATCATTTTGAAATCATTTGATGTGATTGTGTGTTAAAAATGAAAGAGATTTCAAAAATTAAAAAATGGGTTTCTTAAAAAAAAATTTGAAATTAGTAAAGTGGTTTTTTAAATAGCATGTGTTTTGATTTGGAAATTATTGTTTTGTATTTGGGTTTGATTTTGGAAAGTGATTTTTGAACCATGGCATTCTTCAAGGATGATAACATGTGCATTGGTATGTGCAGAGAGTGTGTGGGAGAACTTCTGCATAGATGATGTAGGCGAGATGTAATGAACGCACATGCGACGGTTCATAAGCATCCATAGGTGAGTTTTAAAATTTTAAAGAAATAAAGGCTTTGGAAAATATATTTATGCTTGTGTTTGTATATGTTTGACTTATGAGCCTCTTTACCTTGGCTTGTGTTGTTTATTTTATTGATTTTTGACTATATGACCAGTTTCGATGGTGTTTTTCATGTTGTTATGGGTATGATGCCTAAAAAGCCTCTAAAATTTATTTATGAGTTATGTTCAGTTCCAAGCTCTTTTGGTGTGTTGCCTGCATATTGATGTAAACGAAGTCTATTAGAGGTAGGTTTATAGTTCAAAAAGATAGTGTTCCTTTGGGTTGTTGAAACATCCCAGGTTTGTTAAGGTTTGTACCATCCAAGAGTTATTTGAGGGTTAAATTCTGGACTATTAATTGTGGATGTCTCTTCGTCATTAGAGTTTGCGGTGTAGTTGGTGGAGGTTGGCTCTTATGAAGGTTCCCTATCTGGAAAGGTATCCGTACAAGAGGAACCTATCTCCAAGAAGCTATCTTCTTCTATACCGACTCCCAAGTTGTTGGACAGTACTCACGCATGCCACTAGTGTGGCCGGTTCAGGAATTCTAAGTTGCCTTGTCTCATCCCTCTTAAGTATTTCTAGTGTGTGACTATTTGTGCCACTGGGGAGTGTTCTATAAGAATTTCCATTCGGGAGGAAGGAGTTAGGGATCTGAGGACACAATGTATTGACTTTGAGGCAGGAGAAGCTTCATCAATTAAGGCCCCATCCACAAGTCTCAGTGTGAAGCTCGTGAATCCTCAGAAGTTTCTGAGGGTGTGTGGAACCTTGGTCCAGATAATGTTTTTTACATTTGGGATGGGAATATCCATTTTTTTCTTGTTCGATTCATTTGGCCTTCGTAAACCCATCCTCATTGTGGTAGTGTGATGAGATCATTCAACCTCAATCCAAGAGGCCTTATTTTCTCTTAATGTGGTTTTTTAATCATTCATATTCCTTGAAGGATGTTGGGTCTAGTGATAAATGGGAATATTCTGATTTTTTGTTGGTCTCAAATGTGTTCATTTGGGGGATTCTTTGTTTCATGAATATGAGGGTAAGTGTTGAGTTCATTCCTAATCCTTAGGTTTCTGGGTTTTTTTCATATAAATATTTGGTCTATATTTTTTGAGTGTTTTTCGGTCCACATGGATAGATTGAATGAGTTATGTTGGGGAGTTCCCATATTTTCTCCCCATGGTGTGGTTTGTTCGGTTTTCTTGGGTTTCTGTATTAGTTATTTCTCATGGTAGGGTGAACCCTCCTTTGTTCTCCCCTAAAAATAGTGTTGTGGTCCTCCATGAATTGGCTGGGTGTGACATTTGCTGGTAATAGTAACTCTGAGGCTCTTGTTTTCCTTTTGTTTTGTTTGGGAATTGACTCTAATTGTGTCAACTATTGTCTTGATGTCTTTCTAGGGGAAGAAAGTGTCTGTGGTGGGGAGAATTTTCACACCCCGACCTCAGACTCCTATTTATTTTAGTTTATTTTTACTATTTACCCAGTCCCACGTCTTTTGTATGAGGTTTAGTTGGGTCCCAGTTTGAACTTTTCGAAGTTTAATGTTTTTTGTGGGCCTTGGGCCAGTGTGCGGTCACTGCACCATTAGCGGAGACTGTGAATTTTTTCTTGGTGAATGCATGGTGGCGCGACACTTCAAATAAATATTAAATTAAATAAATAAATAAAATTAATTGAAAAAGGAGGAAAAATAAAATTTTATATCGATAAAACGAGGTTAATATTTAAATTATAAGAGAGAGAATAAGATTGCGTAAATGATAATATTATTATTATTTGATTTGGTAATAATGAGGTTTTTATTAAATTGTTATAAATATCATTATTATTTTAAAATGAAACAAACTAAAATTATCATTTTAATTATCCTTATGTTTGTTATTAACTTATTTTTTGTTATTAATATTCTTATTATAACCTTGTTATTAATATTGTTACTATTATTAATATTGTAATATTGATAATATTATTATTATTATTATTTAAAATATAATTAATAATAAAAACTTATTATTATTGGTTTTATTTATATTTCTTGGTTTTATTATTATAGTTATTATTATTAAGATATGAAAGTGGATAAAAATATAAATAAATAAATGAAAAAAAATCGTAACCCTAAGGGGTGGGGGAAAAGCCCCCCCTGTTTATCCTCCTACTACGTGAGGTACTGTAAACACAACCCTCCTCGCCATCGGGCGTAGAACAAGGCTCCTCCCCCTCCTTCATCTGGTGGAGGCACCCCTCTTCTTCGCAGTAGTGCGGCGAGACCATCCCCTTTGTCCACCGGTGCACACTGACCCCCGCCACTCAAGCCTCCTCGGCGCACCAGACCAACTGACCTAGCCGACTCTGCCATGCCCTACGGGTTCCTAATGCCTAGCCTCTCAGTCTAGAGTGGTGCCCTCCAGGTTTGGTGCAACTCCCCCTCCTGGTTTGGTGCAGCCCCCCCCCCCATCCAGGAAAACCCTTATCGGTCCAGCACAGCTCCCCCTCCCAGTCCATCATGACCCCCTATCCCGCCCGGACCATCTCGGTTTGGTAGGACCCCTCCCATTCTGATGCGGCCTCCCTAGTCTGGTGCGACCTCCCACATCCAGTCAGCTTCCGACTACCGCCCTCCCCTCACCGTCGAATGCTCCGGCCAACCTCCTGTGTCCTCTCACTTGACAAAACAGCAAGGAAAAAACAATTTCCTTTATCGTTTCTTTCTCTATTTTTGGTTTTTTTTCTCAAATCAATCAACACTCTAAAATCTCAGGTCATTTTGGTGCATTTTTCTTGGTACCTAGGGTATTCTTTTGGGCGCGGAGTTTTTTTATTCCTTCCATTAATGTGTCATTGTGTTCGCATGGGTTGAGGTTGGTGTCCTCTTCTCTTCGCTTCAATTTCAATCCATTTGATGCTTGAATTTTTTTTAATTAATATTTAAAATATTTTCATCAACACTGTTATGAGTATGGTTCATTCGTGCAACCATTTTTATTGGTAGATTTGATTAAGAATATGCTTAAAATTGTTTCTTTGGTTTTGTTCATAAACATTTTGTTCTCTCTTGGTTGGAATTAGTGTCCTTAACTTGAAATAGTTGTGTTGTATGTTATGAGTGTTGACACCATGTGCAAATATTTTATAGAAATTATTTCCTTTGAATTGGTTGGTTTGTGGAACTTGTGGTTTTAGTGAAATGGTTTGTTTTCTCCTCTCTCTCTCTCTCTCTCTGAAAAGTGGATCCATGGTTTACTAAGTGACATTTGGTGGTTTCAAATTTATCTAAATGGTTTTATTATATGTGGAATGTTTAATTATTAATTAGATTGGTTCACATTATTTTTTTATACATGGCGGGTGTGCATTTTCAAAAAGAGGGATCTGGATGGGTTTTGTGTGTATAAAGCCTTGGATTCCTCTTTAAAATTGTTTCTTAAAATTTATAAAAAGTGTTTTTTACTAATGCATGTGGTGATAATCTTATTGCGAAAATGTATAGAGGTGTGTGTGATATTAAAAGTGAATTTCTAAAATGTGGTGCATTTTTGTAAAGTAGTGCACACCAGGGTTATTCTTTAAATGCACTAATTGGATCTTTTAAATGAATGGTGATTTATCCTAGCATTATTTAGTTTTTATAAACAAGTTTTCAATGTTTAAAGTAGTGTTTTAAATCTTTAAATAACCTTGGGTGCTCAGTGGTATATGCCTCATTTACTATTAAATGTGTCTTCCTATTTTGAATGGTGCGTGAGATTGAAGAATTGAGTTTTCAAATGTATTCCTTTATGTGAAGGTGGGTTGTGTGTCATTATTTATTATGTTAACTATTTTTATGAAAAGGTTGTATGGCCCATTTGGACACTTTAATGAGAAAATGATGTTTGGAAATGTTTTTTGGAAAATAGTTTCTATTTTTTCCATAAAATGGTTAAATGTTGTGATTTTAAGGGCCCATTTGGCATTTTTAAATAACAATTTGGTAAAATCCTCTTATATTGAGTATCCTACCTTGTCGATGGATTGTGAGTTGGGAGGTTCTTTAGTATGGGACCTCCTGTGAGTAATTATTTTTTAAGGAATGTGACAAACTTTGAGGTGGTCTGGGTGGTGTCGGTATGTGCAGTTTTTGTGTGTGTGTGGATATATGTATATATATGTTTCATGTTGTTTATGTTTCATGGAATATACCCTTTGTGAAATATACATGGGAATCTAGTATAGAAAAGAGGTTTACCGAGAAATATTGTTTCACTTGATTATATTATGCAATGGATAGTGGCCCGTATCAAAGTGATGTTTTGTTATTATTGCTATGTAATTGGGCCCCTCAACCAAGACATGTAGGGCAACGGTCAGGCGATAGGGCGTTATGACATCATCGATAGTAGGCATTCCTTCCGGATGAGTCACATGTATAGTACATTCAGGTCTTCCTCTTAGTTCATAGGATTTCCCGTGTTTCCCCAATACGAGTATGACTAGTGTCGTTTCCCTCGCCATTTAGAATACATTTTCTCTATACCTGGTTTTGGTTTTTATGTGGTGAAATGTGAACGTCTTTTATGGTTTTAAAAGTTTTTCTAAGTGGAGGTTTGACCAAGAAAGAACAATTCCCCATTTTCATTTTTGTGCCTTGTTGTAAAATATGAGGGCAATGGACCATGTTGTTTGTTTGTATTTAAAATGGAATATATATATAGAAATATATTTTTTTATAAATGTATTTCAAACTGGTATAAATGGAATTTTTTTTGATAGAATGGAATGAAAATTTTGGGGTTTCCTACTTGAATTCTGGTGCTCACCCCTACTTTATCTTTCCCATTGAAGGTTTAGTTTCTTGTGCATGATCATGGTTCAGCTGCTCAATGTTCGAGCAGGCTTGGTTCTATGTTGGGTTGTGACATAGGAGGTCACGACCGGGGTTGGATCGTGACCCCACTATATGATACTCCTTACTATGAATATGTTCTCCCACTTGTTTTTTTTCCATTCCCTAGAAAACCTAGAGGGGGGTTTTCCATAATTTCCAAGGATATTACGTATAGTATAATAACATTTTCATAATGTGTCCATATTGTATATTATGTGTTAAAATTAATATTATCTATGTATTTGGTCTTTAAATACTTTTGTGATATTAAATCTTGTGGGAACTCTTTTATTCGGACTGATAATTTTATTAACTACAGGTTTTAGAGTGTTATAGGTTGTGGTGTCATATATGGTAATTGATCCTTTTTGTTAGAATCCTAGGAAATTAAATTTAGAGGAACATTCCAGATAAAACAAGTATAATGATAACCCTCAAAATATATAGGTAACACTCTAGATAACCTAATTTGAATTATATTTTTAAACAAAATGTCATGGTAGAATTATTTATATACATTTTTATAGATATGGATATTTGTATGAGGTATGAAAACAATATTAACAACCATAGTAAATGTAGAGAGTCCCCCCATAATAATTTTAATAAATATGGAGTTTAGGACAATTTGTGTATAACTATATTGGGATAGTTGACTAATGTAATGAAAATACAACTTTCCACATGGATAGATTCTATAATACACAGAACGATGTTACATTTTTAGATCAATTAATATATCATCAAACATTAACATTTAGTGGAACTACTAATCAATTTGTTTGTTAATGATATATGAAGACCGTGCAGGATATCCTACTACCTTTAGAAAGTACTGTAATGGAAAAATTCACAATGATGGTTTATCATATGATGGGCGATGTGTATCTGTGTTATTGGGTAATTGAAAACACTAATGTGGAAGATGACATACAGAACATGGAATGTGTTTCATTGAAAGAGGAATTATTTAAGTGTGGCTGATTTCCGTGTATCGATCGTTCATGGTTTTGGTGCTCTACTAATGTGTATATAAACACTCTGGTCGAATCATTGGCGATGAATCTTTTTAATAGTATATTTTTTTAGTTGATTCTATTTTTATTTGGGGGTTTGTTTATAGAGATTAATTGAAATGATTTATTTATTTAACCTGTTAATAAATATTTGGGTGTGTTCATTATTAGGGTGTTAAGCTTGTGATATTCTTGAGCTTTTCTTTATATTTCATTAAATTTACAACCACTTCACTAAATGACATTGAATGGAATTCCTAAGTGTTGAGTATTCAACCCAAGCCTTAACATAACATAGGGTTCTAATATCAATCAAAGGTTCTTGATGGTATTTTATTTATGGTTCCAATACTCCATGTAAACCACACATTAAACAAAACAACTCATTAATCCATGACATGTTATGTTCAACATACACAATGTTAATTAAAAGAATATTAATTGGGAAAATGATCTCAATCACTTAACATCCCCAATTATAACTGACCCCAATATAAGAATTACTAATACATTATAATGATTAGTTATCTATTTTATAATGATTATGATGATGAGTTAATAACAGAAGAAAAATAATTGGATAATAAAAGAGTTGTGTGCCGAACACACACATAGAGAGTGAAGAGAATTAAATATGGTCTTTTGATTGAATGAGAAAGAAAATAAAGGGAATGTGTTTCAACTTGATTTAAAATATTTTAAGATCATTAATTTTTATTAACATAGGGTATATGATTCAAAGATTATATGAAGAAAAAACTAGCATTAAAATTAAAATGAAATTAAAGACAACCTACGCAATTACAAATAAAAGGAACACAAAAGTAAATGAAAAAAGAGAGAGGAGGAATGCTCTATAAAGTGAAAACATGATCTTGGCTGGTCCTCCATACCATTGGGCAAGGATATGTTCATTCTAAGGAATTCTCAACTGTTCTGAAATTCCAACCCTGAGCAAGGAGAATAATGGGTTGTATTTATGGCCCAAAGAGGTTTACTGTTTGAATTAAAAATCAACCCCTCCACATGCATCACCAATTTGATAAATTAGATAGTCATATCTCAAGATATAATATTCTTACATGTTGCAGATATGTATCTCCTCTCTATACTCTTAAAATTTGGCAACTAATGGACTTAAGTATCCAATAATAGGGGGTTTGGTTAATCAATTTAGATCCACCCATTTCTATCCAGTATTTTTCAAAGGAAAAATATGAATGGGTATTTGAAAAGGAATATTCCCTCAAATACAAGAACATTATTCAATAATTTCAACCTCCTCTATCTCATATTTAACAATGAAATGTCTTATCTATAATTGATGTATCTATTAATAGAAATGTCAAAATTGTTTTGTTGATTACATTTCCCGGACAGAATGGTAGGATGAACATCATTAAATCATTTGGGACTTTTTTGTGTAGTTGGTCCTTTAATGATTTAACCAATATTAATGGTATTTTTCCCAAAATTTGGTGGGGAATAAAAAAATTTGGACTTCAATATTTATCCCAATAATTCAAACTTTTCGGATGGTTCATTTTCATTATAGATTTGGTGTGACTTCTTATATGGTCTATGTTACCCCTACAATTTCAGAATTGAACAATGATTCCTTTTAATGAATTTTTTTAAATTTAATAAGGAATTGAAGTAAAAAATAACCATGCGGCTTTGAAAAGCAGGGTGTGAGCTATTATTAAAATAGTAAATTTATATAATTGGACTACTTCAAATATTTCTATAAAATCATTCATAGAATTAAAACATGAGTACATCACACCAATTATTCAATTTTACATGAAATTTACTAAATGGGTATACAAAATCTAATTAATAAATGATTAACATCAACTCCCCCCCAATTAGCCTTGTTCATTTTCTCATGTGAAAAAAAAACATAGCTAAATCATTCTCACTTGCCAACAAATTTTTTAAAAAAAAATTGTCCCTAATTAGTGGAGGATTAGACCATTTCAATCTTCCATATTGAATTCCCCCAAAAATTGTTACAGAAATAATTTTCCAAAAAAAATTTATCTTTCATTAAAAATATTAGAAATGGAATATGTAGTCAATCAAAACTTACTCATCTCATGATGGTAAAAATTTATTTCTGTAGGTTCACTCTTTCACCAACCAAAAGTGAAAATCATAGATTTTATAAGATCTATCATCATAAATTCCCTATCCTAAAGTGAAACAGAATGAAGATTTCTTTTTAGGGGGTTTTCTTTGGCCATGGGGAGGTAGGAATTTAATTCCTAAAAGAGATAATAATAGGGGTAAAACATGAGCATGGGTAAAATAATGTACATATTTTGTGAAATGAAAATGGAAGGAAATGACGACACATATTTAAAGGGGAATGATTGTGTGAATGAAAAAAATGAGAGAGGAAGAAAACTTGAATATGGTGAGAGGATGAAATATTTACAAAACAAAAAACTTCTCCTAATTACATAAGAGTATATAATCCATGTTTTTTTCTTCTTTTTTCTGATTTTTTTAAAATTTTGAACTTGAAAAAAACATCACACTCATCTCCCAACCCATAAATGATCTCCCCATGAAACTAATTTAATGGATTTAACAAGATAACAGGTTGTGAATGATTGATTTATGACCCACTCAAGACAAAACCCAATTTTGTTTAAAAAATTTACTTAATTTTTGGTTAATTTTTTTAACACTATTCAATAACATATACAAAATTATGTAAATAAAAATAAATTCCCCATAATTCACTGAATGAAAACCATTCCCCTACACTAAAATGTATTATTTCTCTCAACTGTATGATAACATGTTTAAAATAAATAAAAGGGATCCAAAAAATTAAATCCATTCCCCCCACATGTAAATTTCAATAAATACTACAATGTAAATCATGTAGATGATTGGGGATATGTTATTGGGCATGAAATGTTCTTATCAATGAATAGGATTTCATAGGCTCAAAGGGGCACCCAGAATAAGGTAAATGTAAGGGTAATGAAAATATATTGGGATATTATGATTATCATGAGGTTCTGAAAATACATCTATCATATTAATGCACCCAAAATTATGAAATTCAGATCATAGGGCCACATACACAAGAAACACAATTGTGGGTGAAAAAAAAATAAATGAATTCCACTGGTGTCCATTGCATGAAAGCTATTTTTTCCCCCATGGTTGCAGAAAAATCATTTTCCAAAACATAGACTAAGAATTCAAAATTTTGTATTCTTGACACAAGAGTCATTATCTAAATTCATGACGAAAATAAAAAAAATTAGATGAAATCATGTCTGTTGGACTCCCCAAAATTATTGGACAAAATTTTAAAAGTGGATGTTGTGTAAGTATAACTCTTTTTTCTTCTTTTTTTCATTTTCTATTAGTTTTCTCTTAAATTTATAGTTTTTTAAAATACACACCCACAAAAAAAACAGAAGAAAAAAAGGTTTCATGAAAATAGTAGTAAAAAATGAGCAAGATTTAAAGATGTAGAAAGAGGGAGAGAGAGGAGTTTGGGGGAGAGTTAAGGGAAAAAGGATCCCCTGGTTTGGATTTGGTGCGTTTCCATCTCCATCCAGTGGATTATCAACGGATGTTGATGTGCCTCATGTGAGATGTTACCTGAAAAATAAAAATCATTATTCATAAAATAAAAAACTAAAAAGAAATTAAAATATAAATAATGTAAAAGAAAAAATGGGTTGCCTCACAAGAAGTGCTACATTTATTTGTCTACAGCAGGAGAATTGTAGTGGACTAACCATAGTGTGACGGAAGACACTCTATTTTCTCAGCTCAAGTATACTTCCAAAAACCATCTCCATTGGGTTTCATGATTATTCATTATATAATTTCTCCCCTTTCATGATGTTGTGATTGCAATTCAATGGGTGGGGGTGGTGGAAGGAGAATATTACTATCTTCCCTTTGATCTCCAACTTGAAGTATTATACTACCCATTGAGTGTTGGATTTCTATTATTTGAAGTTCAAGAAGATCTTTCAATTATAATGGAATGTTTATGCAAGATCATATTAATATGAAATCAGATTATGAGATACTAATTGTAGTTATCAAATTATCTTCATCACTCACTAAAGTATAGTAATGAGGATCAATGGAGTCATAATTCTGAATAAATTGTTCAATAAAATTTATTTCAATGTTGTTCTCAAAATAATGGTCAATTTCAACCTCACTGGTGATCAATTTAATAATTAGGTAGAAAATATCACAAAAATCACTTCCATTGGTACAATATGAAGACATTTGTTCAGGGTTCCTCTCACATATAACAGAAATTTCATAATCATGGATAGGAAATGATGAATGCCGTATAATCTGATTTCAATCAAAAAATAAACATTCTTTCTTGTTTTCCCCATTAACGTCTATAATGGAGTAGTGGTGGTTATATATGAGATGGTATTCCAAAGAGTTTCCAGAATCCTTTAGATCAATGTTGTTTGCATGTGTAAGGTCAATATCAACTTCTCTATTTATGACATGGTTTATGAGGAAACAATATTCACGAACTCCTATATTAGTAGAATAAGAAGAGCCTGACGGAATGGGGTTCAACAGACTCTCAAGTAGACTTTAAGTAACATATATAGATAATAAAAATTTATTATTTTATGAGTATCACATGGATGGAAAAATATTAAACTGGACCAGCTAGTCACCAGATTCTGTGGATAAGATGACATCATGGGCACCAATATGGGTATTATATGTCATGAGGAAATGACTTACTAATATTAGAGGAGATTGGAAAGAAGTTTTATCACCTTCTATGTCAAGAAAATAGAAGTTGACTGGAAAGATAAGATCATTAACTCAGACACGGACATCCTTAATTATTCCCTCGGGACTAGTTGTTCTTCAATTTGATAACTGGATGAAAACGCATATTGGGTTAAAGGGACCTAGCCTAACGTCGGAGAAGATGGATATTGGCATGTCATTAATTGTGGATCCTAGGTCTATGATCACATCATCATACTAAGAGCTCCCAATCTAGAATAGAATAGTAAATTTACACGGTTCATTGAACTTTATAGGTATGGATTTCATAATTGAAACATTCACAATGGTCCTAAGTTGTCTCTTATGGGTGGAAAAACTCCTTATGAAACATGGAATATATAAGAATTTGTTTGATGGAATCTAAGAGGGGGATGTTCACAACCACAAAACTAAACATTTATAGCATTTCAGCACTAATTTCAAATGACTTATTTGTCTTAGCAAGAGCATTAGGAAAAGGAATTGGGATTATTAGATGGATGGAAGGAGGTGAGGGAGTTTTTTCAAGTTCATCTTCAAGATTCTTTTCTTTTAATTTTATTGGTCGACATTCAATGGTTGATTTGAGTATCCCTCATGTGGTGTGGATATTTGTTTTCCTGGTCTATGTGAAACTTCACATACATTACCCTTGAGGTTGGGAAGAATTGGATGGTTGTTGCTGGCTTTGGTGGGATGCAAGTTGACCACTTTGAGTTTCAATTTTTTTAAGGATGGAACAGGTGATGGAGGAATGATCTTCCATGGAACATTCCCATGGTTTCATGGAAGAAGAGTCTAGTATCAGATTGGTATTTCCTTGATTTTTGGTTCTTGGGTAAGTGATTATATTAGTTTGGGAATTGTGATAGGTCAATAGTATAGTGGAACCCATGAGGAGAAAGAGGAGGATTGATCCTTTGAGGTTGAGGAACAAAAGGGTAACTTTGTTGGAAGTTACCAATCCCTTAACAATATTGGAATTGGTTTGGGTTTGGAGGAGGTAATTTAGCGGGGTGAGGAATGGGATTACTATACCTATGGCCTTGGTTTAAGGTAGAAGAGAAGGGCTCATAGTTGGGTTGGTTAAAGTTTCTAATGAATTGACCTGATTTTTGCGGATTGGTGTTCCTATGAGTATATGCTACATTGAGCTTTATTGGTCTAGATGAATCAGAATGATCCTCATGAAGTTGTGGAAATGTGTCAGTTAGATGATATGAGAAGCAGAATATTCCACAATTTAGGATAAGTCTAGTGAATAGTGATTGAGGATAAGATGAGTTTGGGTCATTGGCCCCCACAACTAGTTGTCACAAAAAGGCATGCAAGTTCACTCATCCACTCTGTAATCGTGTTTGGCTCAATCGATTGGTTGTATTGGGTTTCTTTGACTTGAGAATGTTTTCTAGTGTAGAATTTATGTGTGTTTTCTTCCACATTTCTTATGAGTTCTGTTACAGATGTGGGAGTTTTATCAACAAGAGCACTACCACTTGCGGTATTAATGAGAGTTCTATAAATCTCCAATAACCCCTTATAGAAGTATTGGATAATTAGTTGGTTTGGGATTTGGTCATGTGGATGGGTTTTCCCAAGCTTTTTTATCATCTAGAAGTATTCACAGAATGACTCATTTATAAATTGTCTGATACAACTTATTTCTTTTCTAATAGAAGCAGTAAGAGAAGAAGGAAATAATTTTGTTATGAAAAGTCTCTTCATTCATTCCATGTGGTTATGGAACTATGAGGGAGGTAGTAGAGGCATCACATGGAAATGTCGTCTTGGGAGAAATGAAATGCTTAGATTTTTATTTGTTCCTCAGAAACCACTTGATGCTTCAGGGTAGATCACACCACTTGGAATTGTTTTAGATTAATATTTAGATCCTCACCGGCTAACAATGAAAATGAGTAAGAAGATGAATCAACCCTGATTTGAGTTTGATGTCAGCCTCTATGTTTGGGTTTTTAATACCAAGGGTTTGGTAATTCATATCAGGGGAATCATGTTATTTAATTGTTTGTTCCATATATTTATCCATATATAATTCAATTGGTTGTACAAGGATATGTTATTGCATGAATTGATTATCTCTGGTGTTCCTCCTAAGTTGGGGAATACTTCACTTGATTTCAAGGTCATACAGATATGAGGTATTTTTTGGGAGGCTATGGGGCATTCAGATATATTTTGAATGAAAGAGGAAGATGGGTTTTTCTTTGTGTTTTTTATGTTTATGTTTTTATAAGAAGGAGGGTTTTTCATTGTATTATTTTACTTTTTTATTAAATTTTGGGTTTTCTTGTTTTTTCTTGTTTTTTAAAATAAACGTGAACTAATGACTACCTAAAGCACCATCCTATGCAATAGAGCCATTTAAAAGTGTTTCACATTATTTCCTATCGGCCATTCAAGGTTCTGGTGCTCTACTAAAGTGTATGGAAGCACTCGGGTCGAATTATCAGTGATGTTACTTTTTAATAGTTAATGGTTTTTAGTAGACTATATTTTTATTAGGGGGATTGTTTTCAGAGAATAATTTAAATGATTTATTTATTTAAAAATTTATTAAATATTCAAGTGAGTTCATTATTGTGGAGTTATTCCTGTGATATCCTATATATTTTCTTTATATTGCATTAAATTACCACCCACTTCATGAAAAGATGTTGATTCGAATTCCTAATTGTTATGGATTTAATCCTATCCTTAAATTAGCATAGGCTTATAATATCAATCAGATCTTATTTATGGTATTTTATTATTGGTTCCAATAATACATGGAAACCAAACGATAAAAAAAATATCATTAATACATTTCATGTTATTTCCAACATAGGCCATTTCAATTTAAATAATATTCATCGAGAAAATTATCTCAATCACATAAAAACCACAATTATAACTCACCCCAATGGATGATTTACTCGGAACATAATATCATGAGTAATCTGGTTTATTATTTGTATGGTGAATAATTAATAAGAGAAGAAATATAATGTAATAAGAAAATATTTGTGTGTCAAACACACACACAAACGGTGAAGAGAACTAAATATATAATTTTGATTGAATGAAAATGAAAAATAAGGGAAGGGGTTTCCACTTGATTTCAAATATTTTAAATTTATTATTTTTTAAGAATAAGGGGTTGATGATTAATAGATAATATGAAGAATAAACTTGAATTAAAATTGAAACAAAATTGAATACAACATACATAGTTACCAATCAACGGAACACAGAAGTAAATGAAAACAAAGAGAGGAGGTAGGTTATATCAATTGAAAACATTAGTTTCGTAGGAAATATCAGGCCTTTGGAAATGCATTGTTCATTCTAATGAATTCTGCGCTCTTCTGAAATTCCAACCCCATGCAAGGAGAAGAGGGGGTTCTATTTATATCCCAAGAGGTGGACTGTTTGCATTCATCATCTGATCTTCCACATTCATATCGAAATTGATAAATTATACAGCCAAATATTAGGATATGACCTTATTAAATGTTGTAGATATGTATCTCTTCTGCATACTCTGGAAATTTGGAATCCATTGGACAAAAGGATCCAATGTTATGGCGGTTTTATTAAACAATTATAATATATCCATTTCAATCTATAAATTTTCAATGCCAATATTTGAATGGATTTTTTAAAAGGAAGATGACCTCAAATATAAAAAATAACTTCAACAATGTCGGCCTACTATATCTCCTCTTTCACACTGAAAATATTATCTCAAATGGATGTATATAAAATGATAAATGTTGAAATTGTTGTGATAATTTCATTTATTGGACATAATGTTGGGCTGGACATCATTGAATCATTTGGGGCCCATTTTGTGTAGTTGCGCCTTGAATATTTTACCCATTATGATTGGTATTGTACCAAGAATTCTAGTGGAGAATAATAAATTTTAGACTTCTATATTAATCCTAGTAATTCAATCTTCATGGCTAGTCCATATTTTTCACAAATTATGTGGCCTTCTGGTGTGGTCCATATGACAATTCATAACACAGAATTGGACAATGATTCCTTATAATGATATCTTGAAAATTGAATTTATAATATTAAAAAGTAAGAACCATGCAATTTGGATAATTAGGGTGAGAGTTATTATTAAAATAGTAAACTGACTAAATTGGAATACATCAAATATTGCTCAAAAATTATACTTAGATTAAAACATGAGTATCTCACACCAATGATTAACATTTATAATAAATTTAGTAAAGGTAGAATATGAAAATTTAATAATAAATTAATAACAGAAACTCTCCCACAATTAGTCATTTTTCATGTCCCCATTTTCATCAAAAAACATAACTAAATCATTATCACTTGCAAATAAATATTAAAATTTTGTTGTCCCCAATCAGGGGAGTGTTAAACCATTTCACTCGTCAATATTGAATTCCAACAAAAATTGTTACAGAAATAATATTCCAAAAAAATTCATTTTTCATGCTCAGATTTAGAAATAGATAAATTAGGCAATTAAAACTCACTCTTCTCAAGATGATAAATATTTATTTTCGTAGGTTCACTCATTCACCAAACAAAATTGAAAATCATAGAGTTTAAAAGAGCTGAAATCTTCTATTCCCTATAAATATGTGCACAAGAATCAGGAAGTATTTTTTGGGGTTTTCTTTGGCAACGGGGTCATATGAATTCTATGTTCAAGAGATAGAATAGGATAGGTAAAACATCATCATGGGTAAACCAATACATAAGTTTCTTGAAATGAATGATAGAAGGAAATGGAAAACCATTTTTACAAGGGAATGACTATGTTAAGTATGAAACAAGATAGGAATAAAATTTGAAGTGATTGAAAACATTAAATATTTATAAAAAACAAAACTTCTCCCAATGACATAAGAATATATAATGAAAGTGTTATTTTTTCTTTTTTCTTCTTAATTTTTTTTATTTTTTTCGAAAGTTGAACTTAAAAAAAATCTCACACTCATCTCCCAATCAATGTTTGATATCCTCACAACTCTAATTGTAATAGTTATAATAAGATAAAAGGTTGATAATGTGTTATTTTTGACCCTCTCATAAAACAACCTATTTTTATGTTTTTTTATTTTTTTTTCAATTTTTTTACACTGTTCAATAACATTTAAAAAATTAAATAAATAAAAATACATTCCCCAATTATCGCTGAATGAAAACCTTTCCCCCACACTAAAGTGGATGTTTGACCTCATCCATATGATAATACGCTGATAATCTATAAAAGGGAACCTAAAAATGAAATCCATTCCCCCCTCCCCCCCCCACACTTAATTTTCAATAAATAATGCAATGTAAATTCATGTAGATGTTGGAGGGATAAGGTATTCGGCATGTAATGTGGCTATCAAAGAAATGGTTTTCATAGGCTCGATGAGGATTTCAAAAGAAGGATTGCTATAAGGGTATTTGGAGGCTATTTGTCTATTTTGATTCTCAGGAGGTTCAGAAAGAGCCTTTATCATATTAATGGACCCAAAATTTGGAAATTTATCAAAAAAACAACAAACTAAAGACTCACAATAGGGGTTGAAAACACAAATTTTCAAAAAATTTCTATTTGTATCCTTGGAATGAAAGATAATTTAGTTCCTCACAGTTGGAAAAGAATCATTTTTAAAATCTAAAATAGAGCATTCCAAATTAGTTGGTTTGGAAAAAAGACACTTTATAAAAATAAATGATTGAAATACTAATTTTTTGAGATTCAATTATGTAACACCCATAGATTTTATAAGATATATTCTTTTTAATTTCTTTAATATCTTCTGCTTTACATTACCCCAAGATTATCTTGTGCTATACGCAACACTAATCTTGGATCGCGTTAAAAACAATTTCATGTTTGTTTGATAGTAATTATTCATTGAAACATTGAGTGTATATATACATATATATTCAATTTATATATTAAATATGGTTGGATTTTTTTATATTCAACAATAAAGGAGTCTTCCACTACACGCAACCCTGACCTGGCTTGGGTTACACGCAATCACGACCTTCCTCGATAGCGTGTGTTGTACGCAATAACAAGTTTCACTAAACAACGATATATTATTATAATATTATTATGAACTAGCCATTATGAATAGTATTAACTAAATACTTAATTTTATAACATTATTATTCATTTTACACATTTTCTAGAACATGGTATAAGAACAAAATAAATTTTTCAGGTAAAATAAGTATTTTTCAAAAAATGTTGTTTTGTCCCCTTTTGATGGCGCACCCACTTTAAATATAGTATTTTACATATTTTTAATTTCAATTTGAAAAAATAAAATTCTTCTTTGGAATCAGGATATTAAAATTTACTTTGGATAATTTTTTCATATTATTCTGATAATTATCATATTTTAATGAATAGTAAAAACACGCTATATTTTAATTAAAAACAACTTTTTTCATCGTAATAATTTATATGGTTAAATTATAATATTTAATGGTTTTAAAGTATAAATAGAATATATTTTTACCATTTAATATAATGTATGTCATTAGCATTTATTTTACATTGAATTCATGGGTAAAATCATTTCAATCTTTTGCAATGTTTTAACTTTTAACCTTTGTTTTCTTAATAGCGGGATTAATTATAAATTAATAACTGCAACTTCTGTGTTTTGAATTAGGAAAAATGGATTCCATATTTGGAATCATTAGGTCCAAATTATATTAATAGACTACTTTTTATTTTTGTGCACTATGAATAGTGACTACAGTAAAATTTATTTACCATAGTTAAAGGTAAATCGGGTAATTAAGAGTAAATATAAGATAATAAAATTATCCTAACACTTGTATTAATATAATTGGATGATAATATTTCGTCCTATGACATATTTTGGTCGAAATATAGTACATTAGAACCCACTTGTATTTGATTATGACCGTTAGTTTATTTTATTTAAAGGAAAGTGAAATATGTCTCACTCAAAATTTAAAAATTAAAGTATTTTTAATATAAGGATATACAGAATATAAATTCTGTTCTAAATACTCATTTTAAAGCTAAATTTTTTTTCTTTATCATGTTAATTTATTTGTAATTTTTAAGTGTTATTTAATTACCTTATTATCTTATACATTAATGATGGAGAAATAATTTATTTAGTGAAAAATCAATAATATAGTTTTTATTGAAATAGTAATGCATATCAAAAGGCCCAAAAATATGAAAAAAAACTTATTGGTAGCGTATATATAAACCCTAATCATCTAGTGGCCGAATTTTTGACCATTTGTATCCTTATAAAGGCAATTACGACTCTTATATTATTTTATTTTAAATGATTTCAAAGTTGTCACCACATAATTTAATAAATATAACATTTTACATTTTGTGATTTTAAGATGATAAATTTGCGTAAAATTATTATTATTAAATATATAAGATTTATCGTCATCATAGGATATTATTTTTAATTTTTATGCAATAAAATAAATATATTAAATATTTATACAAAAATGATGTACTAATGATTTTATTAAGAGATACACCAAATAAATGGTTTTAAAAATATTAAAATAAATATTTTATGAACTATTTAATGTGTTCCACGAATTTTTTAGACAAATTTCACATGTTATTAATCTATTAAATATTTTGGGTATAATATATCCTCTGTTTGGATTGTACTAAAATTAAAATA
The DNA here is from genome assembly GCA_963277665.1 of Viscum album. Taxonomy (NCBI): domain Eukaryota; kingdom Viridiplantae; phylum Streptophyta; class Magnoliopsida; order Santalales; family Viscaceae; genus Viscum; species Viscum album. The sequence continues at coordinate 1,271,018,132 of OY728160.1, forward strand.
AATGAATAGTGTCAAAATTGACACAATTGTTATTTAATAAATATAACATATTATAAAATTGTTTAAATATCATAAAAATATTTAAAAATTATAAATTAAAATTTATATGGTCGAAACTATCATAAATTATCCAATTATGGACAATTCACAACACATAAGTAATTATCTATAACAATTTAAAATTTAGAATCTTATTACCACAGATAAAATTAAATAGATCAAATAAGGATATATCATGTTGATAATGTTTAATATAAATTCCCAACTAGTATAAATTTTATTAGTTGTTGATATTACAACACTATCTCATATAGGCTTCATATTTGAGTCATTTTGGAGGTTTTTATGTGAGTTATGAATTTATTATAAATTAATATTTCTTATAATTCCAAAGGTGCCCCTCTCCTCCATTATAAAATGGCACTTCCTCCCTCTCATATTTACAAAACATTGAGGCTTCAATCTTGGTCAAACCCATACCCATTTCCCTTATCAACTTCCCTAGAAATATTCTAGAGGTCCTTTTATTCTTCAAAAACCAATCTTAGTTCCCTAAGAGGAGGTTTCAAAGAGGCGTGTCGAAGAAGAGGTAATACCCGTTACCGATTCTTTCAAATTTATTTCTTCTTCTTCATCTTCTTCTTTAGTTGTTTCATTATGAAGTAATAACATCAGTATCAATCATATACTGATATGTTATCATATATATGAAACAACCCTATTTCACCTTTTATCCATCCTACGGAAAACGAAATCACCGCGTGTGCGTACTTACAGAATACCATCTCCACGCCGTGGTTTAATCTGTTTTCCACCACCACCTTACTTGGATGGGTATAATGGTGTAAATAAATAACTATATATCATTATTGTAAAGTGTTAATGATTATTAAATATTATACAAACACTTAAATACAATTCCATAATCATGGGAATGATATCATCATTCGTGCATATGTACGGACTACCGTCTCCACAAACGCGATGAGATTCATTTCCCATGATTAATCATTCAAGTATGATTATAAAGTATATATAATAAAAAATAATAAAAGATATTACATAATAATTATACTGTATTTATTAACATATATGTTTCATTTACTTAATTCCATTTAATTCAATAATGAAACAAAAACAACGTTCATGCGTACGTACGGCCTACCGTCTCCATAAACGGTGTATTTCTTTCCCTTTATCGATATATTATGTATATTCTGAATATATATTATATATAGATCATTTTTTATATTCTTGTATTATTTAATCATGATCTATGTAATCATATTATTAATTACAAGTCAAAACACGGATGTTAAATGAAAATATTTTACCCAAAACGCTACTTTAACATGAATTTACAAAAGAACGGGTAATATAAAGTCATAAGTGAACCATATATGATATTATAACAATGAATATGATTTCTAAATAATTCAATGACATTATTTAAATCAATATACAAGAGGTTTGGATACATACGAAGCATATCGGACCTAGGGTAGGGGATAATTATTCCAATCTCATTCTTATCCGAGATTATTTATACGTAAGTATTTACTGGGGTTATGTTTTTTATTCAGGTCCATATGTTCTCAAAATGTTTTCATAAAATGTTTACATTTCTTCCATGTATGTTTAATATAATTTTTACTCCTTTTTACTTTTACCACATCATATGGAAGGAATCTTTCATTTGTTTACCATACGAGGAACTTATTGACTTTTCCGGCAAAAGTACGAGAAGAATGTTTTTTTAACTTATACGGCATGAACAGATTTTTACAGTTTCATAACGCCATATTTTCATGAATACTAATCTACAAGATTTAATGAATATTTTAAAAAAAATCCTTTTATTTTAAAATTTCATGGCATTTCGAGAAAATAAAATTGATTTGATGAAGAAATTATATTTTCCTCAAGAATTAATTTCAAGTGTTTTATCAAAACCATTTTCCATATAAGATGGAATTATTCCATATGTGAATGTTTCAAGTATAAATTATCTATGATTTACATGGTTTCACTTTTCTTATGATAAAATTATATCCATTTTTTGTATAGATTATGTTATTATGGGATGATGTTTATGAAACCCATTTTATACATTGGGTAATGATGAATGATTTATGATCATGTTGTGGCACAAGTAAGAATGATTTCATTATGAGATAGGTGGGACCTATATCTCCCCCCCAATGAATTGGGTAAAGATATATACCTCATGAGATAGACATGGTTGTAATGTTATGTTAATCCGGTTTAGTGATACAGGACTGGAACGAGGAGTGAACTCGATTCAGAAAGGGACTTTGTCCACTAAGATGGTTTTGGTAGAAATGCCTTGGCTAATATGTAAATCATAACATGTTCATAATGGTTTCAACAATTACATATTTTATTCCCATTCTATTCTATCATTATTGATGTTCCTTTATGATATATTCCTTACGTACTTCAAGGATTTATCTCTTTGGTCATGATTTTGATGTTTATATTTTATGTTCATGTTTTTTGCATTCAAATGTTTGTGGATTGTTTTATGTTCTCTATGTTTACCCTTACTAACAATTTGAGCTCACACTTTTTATGTTTTCTTTTCCCTAGGATATAAAGAATGCTTTTAGGTAATAAAACCAAATGGGGAAGATCTTTATGGGATATTTTGAAGATCTTTCACCATGATTAGAATATTACGTTATGAGTTTCCTAAGAAACTAAAATAATATGGTATTTGGGCGTCTGTTTTTTTTCATGTATTAAGTATTTCTCATAAGTAATGTAATGTCCATGTATGTCAAGATTTGGGTCTCTATAGTTGGTATCAGAGCAATGGTTTAGTTAACCTTTGGAAACTAGGATGCAAAAACTTTAGTGAAATCCTTAGATATTTTTCTAAGGTATGTATAGGGATGTCTCTAAGGATAAGAATATGTATAGGTTATAGTCCTAGAATTATGGTAAAAATATTATAATTTAACCTAAGATATTAGATATTGATGGTACTCCCCCTTGATTATGATTTTTTCCTCTCACACTATTCTTTTTGTGTTTTAGAAAATGGCTTGAAACAGGAAGATTCACGATAATGGAGGATATGATGGACAATGGAATGATATTTTTCATGAGAAACCAAATGAAACGGGATTAGGAAGTCCAAACATTGTTATTTTTCCTAATCAGAAATCTCATAATATGATCAATAATCTCAAATTTGGTATGTTTCCCGACTCAGTTGATAAGAGAAAGATGGAGTTTCATGATGATCATAGAGGAAAGAAAGTTCAATTTCTATCGTGTAAATAATGTAAGAAGAGGCATCAAGGAGAATGTTTCAAAGGAATTGGAAGATGCTTTCAGTGTAGAAAAGAAGGACAGAAATCCAGTAAGTTCAATGGAAAAGGTTCAGTTAACACCATGGAGAAGGATAATGGTATTTCTACGACATCAACAATGATTAGATGTTTTAAATGTGGAATGTATGGGAATTATGCAATCCAATGCCGTAAGGGAAAATCTCATGAAGGGAATCAGCATGGTCATAAGGGTAGTATTTATGTGGATGATGATGAGGAGACAACAAATGATATATGAGATAAAATAAGCATTGTAGATTGGTCAATGGATTAAGAAGGTAGTGGAATGATTGTATTTTTATCAAGAGTTATGTTTTATAGGTAATATAATGGTACTATGGAATGAAGAAACATCTAAGGATTGTTACACTATTGTTTTTTTCTAAAGTATTTGAAAGAATATGTTTAATGGTACTGGTAACCATGAAAGGTTATTCAGATATTTTTGGAAATAATATGATATGCGCATAATGAAAGGATAAATAGAAAATTAAATTTTTATATTATTCACGAGCTCATCACTGATATAAGGACAAAGTTATATCATGGTTTGAGTATTTAGAAATTTTGGGATTTTGGTATGTTGAATGAGTTAACTTTAAACAGAATTCATGTTTTTTCTAAGGTTCTATGGTAATTCATGTTTCACAAGAATACATGATTAAGGTATTCATGTGTTTGTAATATGACCAAAAAGATATATCTTATGATATATGGGAGATAAATGATGGTATTCACATGTTTTGTATATGACCTCTCTATTAATAATTTTATTTATACTATGAGATTGGATAGATGTATTTTGGATAAGACTAAATATTGTAATGGATTATGTTGGGCATAAGATAGTATTATTTAAGGATAGAACTTGTTTTTCGATATTATTTCTGTAATGTTATAGTTTTAGAAAAAGGAAAACCCATAGGATGAACGACATCCCATCACGTCGGACAAGTCTGTGGGAATCGAACCCACAACCAAAGTGTGACAGGCCTTTATCGCCTACCACTAGCCAACATGAAGTCTCTGGTCATTAAAAACTAGTTTTATTTTATTATGCGTTGTGATAGATGAATTATAAGTCCTTTTTTGGAATGATATACAATTAATCTCACCATAGATGGACTTATGTATATAACAATTGCTAACCTTTTGTTTGAGACATATGGAATGACCCATCATTCTATCACATGATCTACTAACACTTCACTAATGACAGATTCAACTTCATTTCATTAAGAGATGAAGTGTAAATTGTTCAAGGAATGAAAAACGGTGAGATTATATCAAAATAAAGTAAGTATTTATTCTAATTCAAATTCTTCAACTTTAGGGGAATGATCTTGAAAACCAAAAATTTTGTCCTAGTGCCCTTATATCTGATGAATCAGATTCTACCTTAGATAATCACATATTCATGGATTTGTGATTGTTTCCTTTTTCATAGCCATGTTCTCAACCACTCTCCATCAGAATTGATGGTCATATTTCTCTTACATATCCATATTTTCACCTATGTTGTCCTACGTGGAAACCCAGTGCTGAGTTACTTTGGGTGACCGTTATGATTCTAACTTCCCATTTTAAAATGAATTTTTAGTATTCCTTTTTATGATGTGGGTTTCAATTAAAACTTTCAAGTAGTAAACCATTTGTAACTCCGACGAATTTCGAGGGAGAAATTCATTTTAAGGGGGATAGAATGTAACACCCTGAGATTTTATAATATGTATTCTTTTTATTTTCTTTCATATCTTCTGTTGTACGCTACACCGAGATTATCTTGCGCTATACTCAACACCGTATTAGCTTTCAGTATACGCAACACTAATCTTGGACCGTGTTAAAAACAATTTCAAGTTGGTTTGATAGTAATTATTCGACGCATCATTGAGTGTATATATACATATATATTCAATGTATAAATGAAATAAGTTTGGATTTTGTTATACGCAACAACAAAGGAGTCTTTCATTACACACAACCCTGACTTGGATTGCGTTACATGCAATTGTGACCTTCCTTGATAGCGTGTGTTGTACGCAATACCAAGTTTCACTAAACAACGATATATTATTATAATATTATTTTGAACTAGCTGTTATGAATAGTATTAACTAAATTCTGAATTTTATATCATTGTTAATAATCTTACACATTTTCTAGAACATGGTATATGAACAAAATAATTTTTTCGTGTAAAATATGTATTTTAAAAAAATGCAGTTTTGTCACCTTTTGATAGCGCAACCACTTTAAATATATCTTTTTACATGTTTATAAGTTCAATTTGACAAAATAAAATTCTTCTTTGGAATTAGGATATTAAAATTTACTGTGGATATTTTTTTCATATTATTCTGATAACATTAATATTTTAATGAATAGTAAAATATGCTATATTTTAATTAAAAACAACTTTTTTAATCGTAATAATTTATGTGGATAAATTGTAATATTGAATGGTTTTAAAGTATAAATAGAATATATTTTTACCATTTAATATAATGTATGTCATTATAATTTATTTTACATTTAATTCATAGGTAAAATCATTTCAAACTTTTGTAATGTTTTAACTTTTAAAACTCAGTTTCTTAATAGCGGGATTAATTTAAAATTAATTACTGCAACTTATGTGTTTTGAATTAGGAAAAATTGATTCCATATTTGAAATTAGTAGGTCCAAATTATGGTAATATACTAATTTTTATTTTTTGGCACTATGAATAGTACTACGGTAAATTTTATTTACCATAGTTAAAGATAAATCGGGTAATTAAGGGTAAATATAATATTATAAAATTACTGTAATAGTTGTCTTAATATAATTGGATGATTATATTTCATCCTATGAAATATTTTGGTCAAAATGGAAACTATTGGAACCCACTTGTATTTGATTATGACCTTCAGTTTATTTTATTTAAAGGAAAGTGAAATATGTCTCACTCAAACTTTAATAATTAAAGTATTTTTAATATAAGATTATACAGAATATAAATTCGGTTATAAGTACACATTTTAAATATAAAATAATTTTATTTTTCATCGTAATTTATTTGTAATTTTTAAGTGTTATTTAGTTACGTTATTATCTTATACATTAATGATGCAGAAATTATTTATTTAGTGAAAAATGAATAATGTATTTTTTATTAAAATAGTAATGCATATCAAAAGGCCCAAAAATCTGAAAAAAAAAACATAATGGTAGTGTGTATATAAACACTAATAATCCACTAGAAGAATTGGTGACCATTTGAATTCTTATAAATGTGATTATAACACTTATATTATTTTATTTTAAATGATTCCGAAGTTCTCACCTTCATAATTTAATAAATATATCAATTTAAATGTTCTTATTTTAAGATGATAAATTCGATTAAAAGTATTATTATGAATGATATAAGATTTATCTTCATCATAGGATTTTATTTTTAATTTTTAGGCAACAAATAAGTATATCAAGTATTTATACAAAAATGATGTACTAATGATTTTATTAAGAGATATACAAAATAAATGGTTTTAAAATTATTAAAATAAATATTATATGAACTATTTAATGTACTCTAAGAATTTTCTAGGAACATTTGACATGTCAAGAATCTATTAATATTTTTTTAGAATATATCCTCAGTTTTTATTTTACTAAAAATAAAATATCTGAATAGTGTCAAAATTGACACTATTGTTATTTTATAAAAATAATATATTATAAAATTGTTTAAAAATCACAAAAATATTTAAAAATTATAAATTGAAATTTATATGATCTAAAATGTCATAAATTATTCATTTATGGACAATTCACAACACATAAGTAATTATTTATTACAATTTAAAAATTAGAATTTTATTACCACAAATAAAATTAAATATATTAAATAAGGATAAATCATGTTGATAATGTTTAAAATAAATTCCTAAATTGACTAAATTTTATTGGTTGTTTCGATTACAACACTATATCATCTATTCTTCTTATTTGAGTTATTTTGGTGGTTTTTAGGTGGGTTTGGAATTTATTATAAATTAATATTTCTTATAATTCCAAAGGTGCCACTCTCCTCCCTTATAAAAGGGAACCTCCTCCCTCTCATATTTACACATCTTTGAGCCTTAAAGCTCCCCAACCCCTGACCTATTCACTTCTCAACTTCCCTAGAAATATTCTATAGGTCTTGGTCCTCTTCAAATACCAATTTTAGTGCCCTAAGAGGAGGTTTCAATGAGGAGTGTCGAAGGAGAGGTAATACCCGTTACCGATTCTTTCAATTTTATTTCTTCTCCTTCTTCTTCTTCATTAGTTTTTTCATTATGAAGTAATAACATAAGTATAACTAATATACTGATATGTTATTATATATATGAAACAACCCTATTTCACATTCTATTCATCCTACAAAAAACAAAATCACCGTGTGTGCATACGTACGGAATACCGTCTCCACAGCGTGGTGTAATCTATTTTACACCACCACCTTAATTAGATGTGTATAATGGCGTAAATAAATAACTATATATGATTATTTTAAAGTTATAATGATTCTGAAATATTATACAAACACTTCAATTAAATTCCATGATCATGGGAATGATATCATCGTTTGTGTGTACGTACAGACTACCGTCTCCACGAACGCGATGAGATTCATTTTCAATGATTAACCATTCAAGTATGATTATAAAGTATATATAATAAATAAAAATGAAATATATTACTCAATAATTATAGTGGATTTATGAAAATATATGTTTCATTTACTTAATTCCATTTAATTCAACAAGGAAATGAAAACAGCGTTAATGTGTACGTACGACCTACCGTCTCCATGAACGGTGTATTTCTTTCCCTTTATCGATATATTTTGTAAATTATGAATATATATTATATATAAATCATGTTTTATATTCTGGAATTTTATAATCATGATCTAAGTAATCATATTAATAATTACAAGTCAAAGCACGGACGATAAATGAAATGATTTTACCCAAAACGCTACTTGAACATGAATTTACAAAAGAACAGGTAATATAAAGTCATAAGTGAACCATATATGATATCATAACAATGAATATAATTATTTAATAATTAAATTACATTATTTAAATCATTAAACAGGAGGTTTGGATACATACGAAGCATATCAGACCTAAGGTGAGGGATAATTATTCCAATCTCATTCTTACCCGTGATTGTATATTCATTAGTATTTACTGGGTTTATGTTTATTATCCTTGTCCATATGTTCTCAAAATGTTTTCATAAAATATTTACATTTATTCCTTGTATTTTTAAAGTCATTTTTACCCCTTTTTAATTTTACCGCATCTTATGGAAGGAATCATTCTTTTTTTACCATACGAGGCACTTTTTGACTTTCTCGTCAAAAGTATGAGAAGAATGTTTTTTTAACTTATACAGCATGAATAGATTTTTACGGTTTCATAATTTTGTATTTTCATGAATTTTACTATACACGATTTAATGACTATTTTCAACAAAATCCCTTTCATTTTAAATTGCATGGCATTTCTTGAAAAAAAATGGTTTTGAAGAAGAAATGAAATTTTCCTCAAGAATTCATTTCAAGTGTTTTATCAAAACCATTTTCCATATAAGATAGAATTATTCCATATGTGAATGTTTCAAGTATAAATTATCTATGAATTACATGGTTTCTCTTTTCTTATGATTAAATGATATCCATTTTTTTGTATGGATTTTGTTATGATGGGATGATGATTATGAAACCCATTTTATACTTTGGGTAATGATGAATGATTTATGTTCATGTTGTGGCACAAGTAACAATGATTTCATTATGAGATGGGTGGAACCTATATCTCCCTAAAATTCATTGGGTAAAGATTTATATCTCATGATATTGACATGGCTGGAATGGTTAGTTAATCTGGTTCAGTGATACAGGACTGGAATGAGGAGTGAAATCGATTCAGAAAGGGACTTTTTCAACTAAGATGGTCTTGGCAGCAGGGGCTTGGATTCTATGGAAATCATAATATGTGCATAATGGTTGCAACAATTACATGTTTTATTCACATTCTATTCTATCATGATTGATATTCCTTTGTGATATGTGCCTTACGTACTTCCAGGATTTATGTCTTTTCTCAAGATTTTATGTTTAGATTTTATATTTAAGTTTTTGCATTCAAATGTTTATGGATTTTTTTATGTTCTCTATGTTTACCCTTACTGAGCATTTGAGCTCACCCTTTTTATGTTTTATTTTACCCAGTATATAAATAAAGGTTTTAGGTAAGAAAACCAAAAGGGTAAGATCATTATGGGAGATGTTGAAAAACATTCACCATGATTAGAAGATTACGTTCCTAGTTTCCAAAGACACTAAACTAATTCGGTCTTTGAGCGTATTTTTTTGTCATGTATTAAGTATTCTACAAAATATATGTAATTTCTATGTATGTAATTCTTTGTGTCTCAAAACATTATTTATTTTGGACTCCCCAAAATAGTTTTATAAAATTAATAAATTTAATGTTGACTATGTGGGACTACTTTTTTTCTGTTTGATTATCATTTTTATGAATTTTTTCTTAGTTTTTTATAGTTTTAAAAATACATACCCACACAAAAGTGAAATGGAAAAATAAAGGTTTTTTATGAAGAAAGTAGGAAAAAATGAAAGATATAGGAGAAATAAGAAAGAGGGAGAGATAGGAGGAGAGGGTGGGAGAGAGTGTAAATGGAAAATAGGTGCCCCTGTTTTAGATTTTGTGGGTCTTCATCTCCATCCAGTAGTGGGTCAATGGAAGTTGATGTGACTCATGTGGGATGTTACATGAAAAATAAAAATCATTATTCATTTAATGAATAACTTTAAAGAAATTAAAATTTGACAAACATAGAACAAAACATGGGTTCTCTCCCAAAAAGTGCTACATTTATTTGTCTACAGCTATACAAATGTTGTGTACAAACCATAGTCTGATGTTGGCCACTATATTTTTACAACTCTAGTATGCTTCTAGAAAAACGTCTCCTTTGGGTTTCTGGATTGTTAGTTACATAATTTCTCCCCTTCTGTTATGGTGTTCCAACAATTCAATGGTTGTGGATGGAGAATAGGACTATCCTCCCTTTGATCTCAAACTTGAGGTATTATGAAGCCCATTGAGTGTTGGTTTTCTATTTTGGGATGTTTAAGAAGATGTTTCAATTCAAATGGAATGTTTATTCATGCTCCAGGTAATATGAAATTAGTGTATGATATGCCATTTTTTGTTAACTCATTTATTTCATCACTCACTAAAGTACAGAAATGAGGATCATTGGAGTCATAAGAATGAATAAATTTCTCAATATCATTTATATAAATATTGTTCAGAAATTAATGGTAAAGATGAACCACACCAGTGACCACATTTTTATTTAGGGGGAAAATAGAAAAAAGGTCACATACATTGGGACAATATAAACACATTGGTTCTGGGTTCATCTCACATATAACATTGTTTTCATAATCATGTATAGGAAATGATAAATGTTGGATAATCTTATTTGAATCAAAATATGAATATGATTTCTGATTTTACTCATTATCATCCATGTTGGATCATTATAGGTCATAGGTGAGATATGACTACAAAGAGACTTCAAGATCCTTTAGATAAATGTTGTTTTTATTAGTAATGTCAACCACAACATCTCCATTTATGACTTGGTTAATGATGATGCAATTTTCACAAACTTCTCTTCTTGTATAATAAGAAGAACATCAACGATTAGGATTCATCACACACTTAGAGTGACTTTCATTAGCATGGATAGAGAACACAGATTGATTCAATGATGGGTATCACATGGATTGAAAAATATTGAACATGAATAGTTGGTCACCAAATTTTACGGATAAGATGCTAGCATGAACATAACTTTTGGTTTTAGATGACATTATGAAAGGTCTTTCAAAAATCAAAGGAAATTGGAAATTAGTTGTCTCACCTTCCATGTTAAGGACATAGAAGTCGACTGGGAAGATAATATCATTCACTGGGACTAGGATATCCTCAACTATTCCCTCAGAACTAGTTGTGATTTGTTTGGAAAACTATATGAAAACACTCATTGGGTGCAAGGTACCTTGACCAATGTTTGAGAAGATGTATTTTAGCCTGCAGTTATTTGATGCTCCTAGGTCTATGAGTGCATTATATAAGTTGGAACTCCTTCTTTGGAATGGAATAGAAAATTTCCATAGGTTATTTCACTTTATGGGTATATAATTCTTGTTTAAAACAATCTCAATGGTCATATGTTTTCTCCTCTAGGTGAAAAATTCCATAAGAAACATGGCATACATCGGAATTTTTTGATGGAATCTAAGAGGGTAATGTTCAATTAAACATGTCTAAACATGTAGAGAATTTTAGGATCAGGTTCAAATGACTTCATTGGATTATAGGTAGCTTTAATAAAGGGAACTCAGTTTCTTATACGGATTGAAGGAGGTGAGGTAGATGCTTCAGTTTAATCTTCTCGAATATTTTCCTTTTCATTTTCTTATTCAACATTCAACAGTTTATATGAGGATCCAACATGATGTATGGAAATTTGTTTTTAGGATCTATGTGAAATTGCACATACATTACCCTTGGGGATGGGAAATGGTTGAGCTGAGATATGGGGTGAATTTGATGGTTTTTTCTATCATATGTGGGTTGCAAGTGGACTAATTTGAGTTTAAATGATTTTAAAGATGGAAGGGGTAAATGATGTAAGATCTCCACTACACGTTCCCCTTTTTTATTGGAAGAAGTTTTTCGTTTTGGGAAGGTATTTCCTGGATTTTGATTCTTTGGAATTCAATTGTATTGTTTTGGGAATTGGGAAGGCCCATTAGGATAGTGGAACCCGGGAGGTGTAAGAAGAGGATTGTTCCGTGGAGGTTGAGGAACAGAAGGGTAACATTGTTTTATTTTTCCAACACCTTGACAATATTGGAATTGGTTTTGGTTTTGAGGGGGGGGGGAATTGAGGGTGATTAGAAATTGGATTACCATACATCGAGCCTCTGATAAAGGTAGAAGAGAAGGGCTCATAGTGGGGTTGGATAACGTTTCTAATGAACTGACTAGATTATAGAATTTTGGTGTTCCACTGGGAATATGATGCAAAGAGCTCCATTGGTCCAGATGAATCAGAGGGATCCTATTGAAGTTGTGATCATGTTTCAGTTGGATGATTTGAGGATATTAATATTCCACAATTCTTGATGGGTCAAGGGAATATAGATTGTGGAGATAATGGGGTTTGGGCATCTGCTGCCATAGCTAGTTGTCTAACAAGACCTGTATGTTCACTCATCCACTCTAACATCTTGTTCGGCTCTATCGATTTACTATCTTTGGATTCTGTGAGTTGAGAATGTTCTCAAGTGTGTAATTGTTGTATGTTTCAAGACATGATTCTTATGATATATCAGTTGTGGGAGTTTTATCAACAAGAGCACCGCCACTTACGTCATCAATGGGAGTTCCTCCATAGCCAATAATGCCTCATTGAATTATTGAATCAACATTTGGTCAAGGATTTGGTGGTTTGGTAAGGTTTACACAAGATTTTTGAACATCTCCTAGTATTCATGGAGTGACTCATTTTAGAATTTTCGGATACCAGCTATTTCTTTTTGGATAGAAGTAGTATGAGAAGGAGGGAGGAATTTTTCTATGAAATGCCACTTGATGTAATTCCATGTGGTTATGAAAACATGAATTAGGTACTAGTTCCATGGATTGTTAGTTTCAGATATAGAGAAAATGAATTCTTAGATTTCGATTTGATCCTTTTAATCCTCTTGAGGCTTCATGGTAGAGAACACAACTAGGAACTCCATAAAATGAAGATGTGGATCCGCACCAGGTAGCCTGTGGAAATGAGGAAGAATATGAATAAAATCCTATTTGAGTTCAAAATCAACATTCATGTTTGGATATTGAATTCCCAAGGTTGGTTAATTCATATCAGGGGAAGCAATATATTTTAGTGTTTGTTCACTAGGGTTACCATATATAATTCAATTGATTTTACAAGGGAAGATTATTGAATGACTAAATTATGTATTATGTTTCTCCAAATATGGTGAAGTGTTTGCTCAATTTAAGGGTCAAAAATATATGAGGGATTTGTTAGGAGGCTACGAGGCATTGGGATATTTTTTGAAATAAATAGGAAGATGGATTTTTCTTTTTTTTCTATTTAATATTTTTATGTGAAGATGAGTTTTTCTTTGTGTTTTTTTCAATCATTTTTAAAATTTTCTGGTTTTTCTAGTTTTTTTTTTTTATTAATTTTGTTTAAAATAATCAAAAACTAATGAATACTTAATGAACCATCCTCAGAAAAAATTCCATTTTAAATCATGGACAATTAGTGTCAATCGACTATTTAAGGTTCTAGTGCTCTTCTAATGTGTATAGCAACACTCGGGTCGAATCCTCTGTGATGATACTTTTTAAAAGTAGATTGTAATTAGTTGATTGTATTTTGTTTGGGTGGTTTTTTCATAAACTTTATTTGAAACGATTGATTGATATATCAATTTAATAAAGATTTGGGTGAGATCATTATTAGCGATGTATGCATGTGATATCCTTAAACATTGCTTTATATTGTATTAAATTAACACCCACTTCACAGAATGATGTTGATTGGAATTCATAATTATTATGTATTTAATCCAAGACATAACATAAATTATATTTCAAATCTCAATAAAATCTTGTGGATGGTAGTGTATTTAGGGTTCCAATAATCCATGGAAACCACACATTAAACAAAACAAGTCATTAAACTGTGACATGTTAAGTCCAACATACAAAATGTTAATTTAAAGAATATTAATCAAGAAATTTCTCTCAATCACATAACATCCCCAATAATAACTCACCTCAATGGAAGATTTAATCACACATTAAGATGATTAGTAATCTGGTTTATAATGTTTAGGATGATGAATTAATAAGAGAAGAAGAAAAAAGGGATAAGAAAATATTTGGGTGTCGAACCCAAACACAAATTGTGAAGAGAATTAAATATGAACATTTTATTGAATGAGAAGGAAAAATAAGGGAAGGGGATTCAACTTGATTTAAACTATTTTAAGAGAATTATTTTTTAAGAACAAAGGGAGTATAATTAAAATATAATATGAAGAAGAAACTTGCATTAAATTTTAAATTAAATCGAAAACAACGTACATAATTATAAATGAAAGGAACATAAATGTAAATGAAAACAATGAGAGGAGGAAGGTTCTATCATTTGAACAAAATGAGTTTGGAAAGTCCTCCCTAGACATTGGTAAGGATTTGGTCGTTCAAATGAATGCTCCAATCTTTTAAAATTCCTACCCCATGTAAGGAGAATAGGGGTAAAATTTATATCCCAAGGACGTGGACTGTTTGCATTTAAAATATGGACCTCCAATTTCATCACCATTTTGATAAAATAGATACCCAAAGATCAAGATATGATCTTCCTATATGATTTATATATGGATATCCAATGTCTACTCTAAAAATTAGTCTGCTATTGGACTTAAGGATCTAACGATAGGGTGGTTTGATTAAACATTTTTAAAAATTCCATTTGAATCTAGAAATTTCAAGGCTAAAATGTTTATGGGTTTTAGAATAGGAATATTCCCTCAAATCCAAACACTTTATTCAACAATACATGCCCTATATATCTTCACATCCAAACTGTAAAATCTCATCATGAATGGATATCTCTATCAGGATAAATGACAATATTGGTGTGTTGATTTCATCTCCCAGACAGAATGGTGGGATAGACGTCATTGAATCATTTGGGGACCTTTTATGTAAAGTTGGCCCTTGAATTTTTTTACCCAATATGAACTGCACTGTCCCCAGAACATTGGATGAGAATAAATAATTATTTCTTCTAGATTGAGCCTTGTAATTCAATCTTCATACCTAGTCCATTTTCTTCACAAATACTATGTGCCTTCTTGTGTGGTACATATTTCCCATCAAATGGAAGAATTGGACAATTACTACTTCTAATTATATCATTTAAAATGAACAAAGAATCCTAAAAACCATAACCAATCAATTTTGATTATAAAGATGGGAGTTATAATTAAAATATTAATCTTAATTAATTGAACTACATCAAATATTTCTAAAAAATTACACTTAGTGTTAAAAAATGAGTATCTCACACCAATTATGCACTTTTAAATGAAATTTACTAAAGGGAGTATAAAATACTTATTAATAAATGTATAACATCAAATACAGCACACTTAGTCTTGTGCAAGTCCTCATGTGAAACAAAAAACATAAATAAATCATTCTCCCTCGCCAACAAATATTAAAATTTTTTTGTCCCCAATTAGGGGAGGTTTAGACCATTTCCCTCATCCATATTTAATTCCACAACAAAATGTATCAAAAATTATAATCCAAAAAACATACTCTTTTCTTTCTCAAATTTATAATTGGAAAATATGGGCACTCAAAACTCTCTCCTCTGAAGATGATAAAAATTTATTTCTATAGGTTCTCTCATTCACCAACCAAAAGTGAAAATATTAGAGTTTTATGACGATATAAACTTTGATTCCATATCATAATTTTAACAAGAATCAAGAGGTCTGTTTTGGGGGGGTTTTATTGGCTATGGGGTGATTGGAATTTAATGTCCAAGAGAGAGAATAAGAGGGGTAAATCATCATAATGGGTAAAACAATGCACAAGTTATTTGTAATGAAACTTGGAAGGAAATAGAAATACATATTTACAATGTAATGATTATGTGAAGAAATACACCAGACGAAGAAAATTTTAATTTGATGAGATGTTGAAATATTTAGAAATAAAAAAAAACTTATACTAATAACATAAGAATATATAATTCATGTATTCTTGTTATCTTTTTATTGCTTTTTTTTATTTTTTTGAAAGTTGAACTTGAAACAAATCTCACACTCATCTCCCAACCCATGTTTTATCTCCTCACAATACTAATTGTAATAGTTATAACAAGAATTTTTTTTGGGAAAGAGTGATTTTTTACCCGCTCAAGACAAAACAGATTTTTTATGTCTTTTTTATTTTTTTTCAATATTTTTATAATTTGTTTGAACACTGTTCATTAGAATTTAAAAATTTACATAAATGAAAATAAATTCCCAAAACACACTAAATGACAACCTCTCCCCTACACTAAATTGGATGTTTTCCCCTGAAAAAATGATAACACGTTGAAAATCAATAAAAGGGCACCCAAAAATGAAATCCATTCCCACCACACATAAATTTACATAAATAATGCATTGTAAATCCATTTAGATGTTGGGGGGATATGGTATTGGTCTTGTAATGTGGATATCAATGAAAAGCATTTCCTAGGCTTGTAGGGGATTTCAAAATAAGGATTAATGTAAGGGTTATAGGTGGATATTGGGCTGTTTTGATTCCCATGAGGTTCCGAAAATGCCTCTATCACATTAATGAACACAAAATTAGGAAATTATGCGTGAAGGTACACATACTCATGACACATAATCGAGGGTAAATAAACTCATTTTTAAAATATGGACATAGTTGGCCTTGGCATGAATGTTAATTTCGTTCATTATAGTTAGAGAAGAATTATTTTCCAAATCTAAACCTCAGTATTCAAATTTTTTTGGTATTCAAAAAAAGACTCTGTATCCAAATTTTTGATGAAAATACAAAATTTTTGATATTAAATCATATCCTTTGGACTCCGCAAAATGGTTGTAAAAATTTTCAGAAGTTGATGGTGACTAAGTGTTAATATTTTTTCTTTTTATTGTTTTTCATATTTTATTAGATTTTTCATAGTTTTTATAGTATTTAAAATACAAACCCACACAAAAGGGAAAGAGAAAAAAAGGGTTTGATGAAAAAAAGTAGTAAAAAATTAAAGAGATGGGAAGAAGAAGAAATAGGTAATGACATAAGGAGATGGAGGGAGATAGAGATAACATAAAAGGAAAAAAGGTGCCCCTGGTTTGGATTTTTTGGGTCACCAAATCCATTTAGTGGTGGGAAGATGGATGTTGATGTTCCTAATGTGGAATGTTACCTAAAAAATAAAATCATTATTCATCTAATTAAAAACATAAATGAAATTTAAATTTAATAAAAGTAATTGAAAACATGTGTTTCCTCCCAATAAGCACTAAATTAATTTTTCTATAGCTGGAAAATTGTAGTGGACAACCCCTAGTCGGATAATGGACACTGTATTTTCTCAACTCTAGTATCTTTCAAGAAATATATCTCCTTTGGGTTCCCTAATTGTTCATTAGATAATTTCTCCCCTGCCATGATGTTGTTCATGCAATTAAATTTTGGTGGAAATATAACTAAACTATCCTCCCTTTGATCTCTAAATTGAGGTATTATATATCCCATTAAGTGTTGGTTTTCTGTACTTTGATTTCCAAGAAGATGTTTCAATTCTAATGGTATCTTTATGAAAGCTCAAGAAAATATAAAATCAGAGTATGAGATATAATTTGTTGTTAAATCATTTATTTCATTAATAACTAAAGTACAGTAATGAGGATCCGTGGAGTCATGATACTGAATAAATTTTTCAATATCTTTTATATGAATTTTGTTCACAAACTAATGGCCAATTTCATCCTTACCTATGATCACATTAATAATTAGGGAACAAATATCACAAATATCACTGCCATCGGGACAATATAAACACATTGGTTCAGGGTTCATCTCACATATAACTAAATTTTCAGAATCATGGATTGGAAATATTGATTGCTGGATAATCTGATTTGAATCAAAAAAAGAATATGCTTGCTCGTTTTCCTCATTACTATACATTTTGGAACAATGGATGTTAGCGGTGAGATAGGTTTACAATGATTTTTCAAGATCCTTTAGATCAATGTTGTTTTCCATTGTAATGTCAAAATCAACGTCTCCATTTATGACATCAATAATAAGGATAAAATATTCACAAACTCATTTATTATTAGAAAAAGAAGAGAATTATGGATTGGGATTAAACACACTCTCATAGAGACTTTCAGTATCATGGATAGGGAATAGAGATTGATTCTCTTATGCATATCGTATAGATTGAATAATATTTAACATGACCAGATTTTCACCAAATTCCATGTATAAAATGTCAGCATGGACATCAATTTTGGTATTATATTCCATTTGGAAATATATTCATAAAATTAGAGGATATTAGAAAGATGTTTTCTCACATTCCATATTATGGACATAGAAGTCTGCTGGGAAGATATGATCATTGACATAGACAGGGATATCCTCAATTATTCCCTCTGGACAAGTAGTGAATCGATTGGAAAACTAGATAACAACAAAATTTTGGTACAAGGTACATAGACAAAGTTTTAAGAATATGGATTTTGTAAGGACAATAATTGAGGCTCCTAGGTCTATGAGTGCATCATCGATGTTGAAAACCCCTATTTAGCATGGAATAGTAAATTTTTATGGGTCATTTCACTTAATGATTATGGACTTCTGGTTTAAAAAATTCTCATTGGTATTATGTTGTCTCTTATGGGTGAAAAACCCCTTAAGAAACATGGCATACATAGAAATTTGTTTGAGGGAATCTAAGAGGTTAATGTTCACATAAACATTTCTAAACATGTACAACATTTCAGGATAATGTTAAAATGACTTCTTTGGCTTATAGATAGCTTGCGGAAAAGGAATTCGGTTTCTTAGGCCGATGGAAAGATGTGAGGTAGTTTCTTAAGGTTCATTTTCTAGAATATCTTTCATTTCATTTTCTAGTTCAAAATTAAATAGTTCATTTGAGGATCCCTTATGAGTTATGGATATTTATTTTCATGATCATAGTGAAATTTCAATTACACTAACCTTGGGGTTGGGAAATGGTTGATCTGAGAGTTGTAAATAATTTAATGGATCTTTCTATCTTAGGTTGGATACATGTTGACCATTTTGAGTTACAATGTTTTTAAGGATGGAATGGGTGATTGAGGTAAGATCCTCCACCACAATTTCCCATGGATTTTTCGACGAAGAGTCTGGTCTTGGGATGAGATTTCCTTGATTTTGGTTCATGAGATTGCGATTTTATTGGTTTGGGAAATGGGAAGGATCATTAGGATAGTGGATCTGAGGATTATTAAGAAGAGGATTGATCCTTTGAGGTTTAGAAACAAAAGGGTAACATTGTTGGATGTTTCCAACACCTTTACCATATTGGAATTGGTTTTGGTTTTGAGGGTGGAATTGAGGGGGATTGTAAATGGGATTACTATACCTCAAGCCATGGATAATGGTATAAGAGATTGGGATGTAGTGGTGTTGGTTAAAGATTCAAATGAATTGACCAGATTGTTGAGAGTTGGTGTTCTTCTTGGAATATGATTTATTGAGCACCATTAGTCCGAATTAATCAGAGGGATCATCTTGACGTCGTGGTAATGTGTTGGTTAGATGAGATGCGGAGTTTCATAATCCACAATTATTGATAGGTACATAGAATATATAATATGGAGAAGATGAGGTTGTGGCTTTGTCCACCACAGCTAGTTGTCTCACGAGACCATTAAGTTCAGTAATCCACACGATGGTATAGAACACAACATGGGGAATCCATGTTTCTTATACGATCTCTTTTAGTTGTTGGAGTGTTATCAACAAGAGCACCGCCACTTGCGACATCAATGAGTGTTCTCTCCATACCAAATAACCCCTCATAGAATTATTGGATCAAGATTTTGTCAGTTATTTGGTGGTGTGGGAAGGCTTCCACAAGCTCTGTGAACCTCTCATAGTATTCATGGAGTGAATCGTTAGGTAATTATTGGATACAACTTTTTTTATTTCAGATATAAGTAGTACGAGAGGAAGGAAAAAATTTCAATGAAAATTCGCTTCCTTCATTACATGTGGTTATGGAAACAGGAGAGAGGTATTATAGCTGTGACATGGAAGTGTCAGCCAGGGATAAAGGGAATGCTCAGAGTTTGATTTCTTCCTCATAAACTGCTTGAGGTATCATGGTAGTGCACACCACTTGGAACTCTTTAAGGTGAGTATGTGGATCCTTACTGGCTTGCCCATGGAAATGAGGAAGAAACTAAATAAATCTAGAATTGAGTTTGATGTTAGCCTCTATATTTGGATTTTGAATACCAAGGGGTTGGTTATTTATATCAGGGGAAAAAAAATCTTTATGTGTTTTCTCCCTAAGATTAGCCAAATATAATTTAATTGGTTATACAAGGATAGTTTTTTGAATGATTTTATTATCTCTAATGTTACTCTTAAGTTGGTGAGGTGTTTTCTCAATTTAAAGGTCAAAGAGATCCGAGGAATTGTTTGGGAGGTTATGGGGAATTCAAATATATTTGGAAACAAATATGAAGGAGGGTTTTTTCTTTGTGTTTTTTCCATTTACAATTTTTTTGTAATGGCAAGTTTTTCTTAGTGTTTATTTTCATTATTTTAAAATAGTGTTATTTTCATTTTTTTTCTTTTTTTAAATAAAATATTAATGACTACTAAATGCACTATCTCCATCAAAGGTTCCATTTGATAGTGCAATTTATTGTCGCATATTGATCGTTCATGGTTTCCGTGCTCTACTAATGTGTATAGCGCCACTTGGGTTGAATCCTCCACGATGATACTTTTTAATAGTAGATTGTTTTTAGTTTATTGTATTTTTATTGGGTGGGTTTTTTCATATATTAATTGAAATTATTGATTGATTTAAAAATTTAATAAATATTGGGGTGATTTCATTATTAGGGAGCTAAGCATGTGATATCCTTGAGATTTTTTTTATATATCATTAAAATAACACCCAGTTCACAAAATGATATGGATTGGAATTAATAAGTGTTTAGGATTTAATCCCCATATTAATGTTACTAAGGGTTATAATCTTAATCAGATATTTTTTATGGTAGTGTATTTATTGTTCGAATAATCCACAAAGACAATATGTTAAACAAAACAAGTAATTAATGCATGAAATGTTAAGTCCAACATACACAATGTTAATTTAATGAATATTCCTCGAAAACAATATATCAATCACTTCACATACCCAATTATAACTCACCCCAATGGATGATTTACACATACAACAACAGGATTATTAATCTGGTTTGTTTTGTTTGTGAAGATGAGTTAATAAATGTAGATGAATAAAGGGATATGGAGTGAGTTGTGCGTCGAACACACACACACAAAAAAGGTAATTAAATACAAACATTAAATTGAATGAGAAATCAAAATAAGGACAGGGGTTCCGACTTGATTTCAAATATATTAAGAACAATAATTTTTAAGAACATATGTTGGATAATTAAAATATAATATTAAGATGAAACTTGTATTAAATTTGAAATGAAATTGAAAACAACTTATGTAATTATAAATGAAAGGAACACAAAAGTAAATGAAAAAAATAAGGAGGTTGGGTTTATCAAGTAAAAACACGAGTTTAGAATGTCATTCCAGACCATTGGAAAGGCTTTGTTCATGCCAATGAATGCTCTTATCTTATTAAATTCCATCCCCATGCATGGAGAATAAGGGGTTGTATTTATAACCTAAAGAGGTGGAGTATTTGCGTTCAAAATCTTCCTCTCCATTTTAATTGCCAATTTGATAAAATAGAAACCAAATATCTAGGTATGAGGTTCTTACATGTTGTAGATATGGATCTTATCTGTCTACTATGAACTTTTGGATGCCATTGGACTTAAGGAGATAATGTTAGGGCGGTTAGATTAAATAGTTTTAATATGTCCCTTTCAATGCGAAAATTTTCAAGTCCCAAATGTGGATAGGTTTTTGAATAGGATAACTACGTGAAATCTGAAAATTTCATCATCAAAGTATGACTCCTATATTCCCACATTCACAATTAAAAATCTCAGCTCAAATGGATAATTCTATCAGGAGATAGGTTAATATTATTGTGCTGATTTCATTTCCCAGAGAGAATTGTGTGATTGATTCATTGAATCATTTTGTCTAATTTTTAGTGGATTTAGTCCTTGAAAGTGTTACCCTATATGAATTGAATTTTTCCCTAAATTAGACGATGTATAAACAATCTTGGACTTCATGATTGATCCTAGTAATTTAATCATCATTTTGGTCCATTTTATTCACATAATATATGGGCGTGCATGTGTGGTCCATAGGACCCATCAAATGGTAGTATTGGACAATGATTCATTATAATGATATCGTGGAAATTGAATAAGAAATCCTAAAAAATAAAAACCATAAAATTTGGATAATAAGGGTGACTGTTATAATTAAAATAGTAAACTGACTTAACTGGACTTCTTCAAATAATTCTAAAACATTATACATTGTATTAAAACATTAGTATCTCACACCAGTTATGAAATATTACATGAAATATAATAAAGGGAGTGTAGAAAAGATTTTTAATAAATTAAAAACATACATTTTATATGAAATAATTTCATCATGACATGTGAGGATAAATATAACGGAGATTCTTCAATGTTAGAAAAAGGAGGTGGAAAATATTAACGAGTATGAGGCTATCATTATAAATAATTATAGACAGGTTACACGAAATATAAATAGATTGTAAATGAGGATTTATTGTAAAATTTATAGGTTAAATATGATCATAATATGGTTTTTGTCCACTCTAATCTATTCATCATAAGAGGATATATTCTCCAATGCAATTAATATAGAAAATTAGTTCTCAAGTATGTATGTATTCAAGGGAAATCATAGGAAGAAGTTATAAATTGTGTATCATTGTATTAATAATGTAATGAATGAGATGAAATTAATGATGTAAAATCCCATATGATATTGGTATTGGATGAAATATAATGGGAGATATATTAATGAAAACATAGTTTTTATAGTTATAGATAAAAAGGTCATCAATCTCACAAATGAATAAAGGATAAATAAGATGTTTAGGTTTTATTTTGTTAAATATACAGAGAAGTGACATTATGCAATATAATTCCAAAATCTATTTTGAATTTACCTCAAAAAAAGTAAGAGAGTCCAAAATTATGTGATTACCACAAAAAAAGTCAAAATTCAAAATGATTTGGTGGAAGTTGTAGTCATCATAGGATTAATGGTATCTAACGTAATATTTTATTTTGTATGTTACAACTATATTATATATTCCAATTTTTCAAAAAATATTACATATTTCCCTAGAACCATACAAATGGGGTTATCAAATAAGAAACCAAGTGGGAATTTTTGGATATAATGATATATTAGTAATATATAATTATGATGTATGGTCATAATATATTTGATAAAATGGTTATTTTACTTTTGGTAATATTTTATTTGAAACATGGTATTTGATATCCTTCATGGTATATCGTAGAAATATTTTTTAAGAGAATGGGATTAAAAGTATGGATTGTTTGATGGAATCTTCTACCATGAGAGGGGAAACCTTATTAGAGAATAATCTATAAATCCTTTCATAGAATAAATCCTTAATTAAATTTTTATTAAATAGAAATTTCATGTGTAACTACCCATGATTTAAAAAAACACTATGTTAAATAGGGTAAACCACACACCACCCAGAATTAGTGCCCTTATAAATTCTCATTTCAATTATTTGATTCCTATGAGGGATTAAATCTCAATTTATACATTATTTGTGTATATTTTGTATTATGAATATGTTTTATATTTGGTGTAAATAATACCAATTTGATATATTTTCATGAATATATATTTATATGTGATCCTTAATGATTAAATTCTTGTTACTCTTTCAATTGTAATTTTTAATGGAATGGTTAATCTTCATTCTCTTTTTGATTAGGTCAATTATTCATTCATATCCATATTTTCAAAATATTGTTTTAAAAATATACATGTGTTCAGTAAAATTGATTTATTAACTAAATTTTATTTCATTCTTGTATTTTTTTTAAATGATTTTAATATAATCATTATAGTGTTTTATGAAAATTTATTAATTCACATTCCTTCCAAAAAAAGAAAATTACTATTTTTTTGATGTATACAACAGTAACAGACAGTCCACCCTACATAAAAGTTATATTATCCTAGTATCCTCTAGATGTTATAAGTTATTTTAAAAATAAAACCATTTAATGAAAGTATATTTTTATTTTTATTTCATATTTTATATGTCTAAAAGTACATTATTTAATTACAAGACCTATAAATATGATGAATCAATGGGAATATCTTCATTCATATTAAACTTAGAGTCATTAAATTTCTCGTGAAACAACAACAATCATATGATCATTTGAAATTAAATTTATCTTAAATATCCATATTCATTTTATCATGGATATGATTATTTATTAAACCATATTGCATTTTTATAGATAATGTTTTCTAATGAATGTTATTTGATTTACTAGGAAAATATTTTTATTTCGTAATCCTTACTAAACATGGAAATTTATTGATAATATATATTTTTTATTAATTAAATTTATCATTAAATATGTGATGAATATATTTGAAATGAAATGATGGGTTTTCCAATAATTATATATCCCCTCAATGTATCGACACATATCATGATACAAATAAATTTTCCAAATTAAATACGTTTCTGTTGTATGAATCCCAAAAATTTAAACATTTATATTATAATATAATTATTGTGTAGATATCGTGATGTTTGAGATCATAATGTGCAAAATTAATAATTCTCTTTATTATGAATTCATCTATTATTATCCATGATATTTCTGCAAATATATTATCCATGGATGCATTATTTCATGATTTATTGATTAAATGGGATATTCTTTCAGTTTTTACTTTTCCATATTGATTAATACTTATTTCTTAATGATATATTCCACTATATATAACTTTAATAAATAATCTAATATCAACTTTCAACTTTTTTTCTTTCACCAATATGTTACGTAAGGTATATTGATAAATATCAAGCAAGTATTAATTTTTCTTATGTTATTTATTTTATATTTACAATGTAATGTGAGAAACAAGATTGAATCTTGTTTTCCATGAATACTAATTTGATTGATCCTAAATCGTGAGATCATTTATATATATTCCAATGTAACAAAGTTGACCATATCTCTTGGTTTCTAGAGTATGGTTTGATATAGTCAGTATCAGAGAATTTTTTGTAGAAACAATGTGAATTGTATTTTAAATTAAAGTGGCTAACATGATAATTATGATAATTCATTATAGTAATATCCGAAGTCTGGTTAGATTGAAATATTCTGAATGAAATTTTAATTTTAATTTCCAAATTTCTAGAATCGTTAATAACAAATCATAGGAGTTATGAGAGTTGGAGTGTCTAAAAAGAGTGTTTTTATATGATAAGTGATTTTTGATTGGTATCCTAGGTTTTGGGATAATCTTCATAGGTTTTGGGTTATGTTTTGTGACTTTTCAAGTCTTCTGGAAAGGTTGCACGACCTGGTGTGCACTTTTTAGGAGAAACCTTGTCACAATTTGATGGTCATGAGGTTTATAATTAATTTTGATCATTACACAATTAAGTTTCTCAATTATATAATGTTTATATATATAATATGTTTATTCTAAGGGGAAATTTTTCTAAGATAAGGAGTGTATGGGGCCTAGTGCAAGGGCTACACACTATTTCACGAAAATTGATCCCCCTACATTATAAGATAACGATACTGAAAGCATAGTTCATTTGTTTTTTATTAATCTATGTGTCCTTACTATGTTTGTATTAGTTGTTGAGTAGTAGGGTTATGCTAGATTGGAATATGGTTTGGAAAACTAAGTGAAGAAATTGTGGGATTTATGGATTTATACTAACCCAACTTTTAGTTGATGCATGGTTTATCAAACTGTGCTTCTATACCATGTGGTTTCTAGAATATCATTATAAATGGGTATATAAAAAAAGTTCCACTCAATACTTTCAACACTCCACCACTATTCTCCACTATTAAAGATGAATGAACTAGGTGTTTCCCAAACCCCTTCATCCATATCCTTCCTTAGCTTTTAGGAGCTTAACCATGGAGATTTTATGGAATTTTAAGTGGGATTTCATTCTAGGGTTCCTTTCTTCATCCTCTTCTAAATTCTCTCTATTTTTTTAGTTCTCTAGTAAGGGTTTCCTTGATGATTCTATTGGATCATTGTCAAATCGTCCATTTCCCCTGGGGATTTTAATCACTATAGTAGGAGACATCCCAATATGGATTCCACAATTCGTTGATTCATTTTAAATAATTTTCTTTATCATTATACTCTAAAATTAATTTTTGGTAATGGTTTTGGGGATCCATTTTAGTCGTTCCATGGTGGTTTTTTGGAGTTCCAATAAGGTTTGGGTACTGGGTGAGTTTTCACGATTTATGGTAAATTGGGTGTTTGTAACACCCCAAGATTTCATAGTACGTTATTTCTTGAAAGTAATGTAATAACTTGCACTACACGCAACACTGAGTTCAAGCGCATCATAACTTACCAAACTTGCCCTCAAAAAGCGGTTATGAATAGTATTAACTAAATTTTGAACATTATATAATACTTATAATTTTAGAATCCATATTATGAGTTTCTTAGACATAATGTAAGAAAAAATTCATTTTTTTAGATAAAAGAAATATTTTTCAAAAAATGTAATTTTACCGCCTTTTAATGGTGTACCCTTTTTAAATCCAATATTTGAAACTTTGATATTTTCAATTTGACAAAATAAACATCTTATTTAGAATTGGGACATAATAATTTATTTTTAATAATTTTTTTTATTTTTATGATAACTTTCATATTTGGGTGAATAGTAAAAAATACTATATTTTAACTAAAAACAAATTTTTTAATAAAAATAATATATTGTGTTGAATTATACATTTTAATGTTTTGGAATTATAATTAGAATATATTTTTACCTTTAATCCAATTCTGTTCATTGGAATTGATTTCACATTGAAATTATACATAAACAAATATCAATCTTTTTATAGTTATTGTTTCATAAAAACACGCTATTTGTTTTAACGATGAAAATTAATTTTAAATTAATAAATGCAACTTATATGTTTTTAATTTGGTAAAATATACTTCATTTTTTGGATTTGGAATATCGATGTTATCCTAGGGTGAATTTTGGTATTTTTCTAAAAATTTTCAATTTTTTATGAATAGTGAAAGAACACTGAATTATCGTTTAAACCAGGATTTTTATTTAAATAATTATTTATTTTTTTAAAATTTATTTTAAGTAAAACTAGATACATAATACCTTTATAAATTTAATGTAATTCATTGGAGTCTGTGTATAATAATTTTAGATATATAAAAATATTATCGAACTTTTTACCGTCTTTTATCCACCTCCTAGGAGCATTTGCAAATTTACATAAAACATATTTTTACCGCTTCTGTGAGTTGAATTTAGACAATCTGAAAGAATGGTTAATATCAAGGAGTAAAATTTTGTTCAGTTAGAAAAAAATAATTTTTGGTGAATAGTAACTTTTTACTTTTATTTACCACGGTTAAATGTAAATAGGGTAATTAAGGGTAAAAATGAAATTATTATTATCCTAACACATGTCCTAATTCTATTGGATAAGTTTAATTCGACCAAAAACAACCATAGGAATAAAATATGACCCTTTAGGTCCACTTTTATTAGATTAATACATTTATAATTATTTTATTTAAAGAAGTGTTAAAAGAATTTAAATCAATGTTTTATAACTAAAATATTTTTAATATTGGGTTATATATACGATAAATTAGACTATAAATATTCATTAGAAATATAAAAATATTTCCTACATAATGGTATTTCATTTATAATTTTTAGAGATTAAATAATAAAATTTATTAATGACACAATGATAATGTAGTAATTCCCTTATTAATGAATGAATCAAATAAATGGTATTATAAATAGAAATATAAATATAATTTCATACTTTTTATGACATGCAAGAATTTTCTAGGTGAATATGACATGTTATTATTGATTAAGTGTATTTTTTTAAGAAATCATGATGTTATTATGTTAACAAAATAAAAATATGAAATAGTGTCAAAATTGAAATAAAATATTTTTTTAAACAAATATTATATTATTAATTGATATAATGGTCCTAAAAATATAAGTATCGGCCAACAGACATATATAATAATATATATGTCATTAATTAACCAATTGGGGTTCTATTGGAAGTATATAGTATGTTTATTAACCATGTAATATAAAAATACAAAGAGACATGGTAAATGTTAACCTATTTAAATAAGATTTAAATACAAATGAAAAAGTTAATACAATGACCCAAATCTATCTAAAATCTATTGGTTAAATGGATTTCGACCCATCCCCACATTATCCTATAAATAAGTCACTTTTGAGCCATTATAAACTTAATATGAATTTATTATAAAATATTATTTTAGGTTTTTCCTAAGGTTCCCATCACCCCTCTTATAAAAGTGCACTCCCCCTTCTCTCTAATTCAAACCTTCAAAGCCTTTTGTATTGTCCAAAATCTACCCAAATACTTTCTCAACTATCCTAACTTCATCATAAAGGATCTCCTTTAGTCAAAAATCCCTCTTATGGATTCATTTTGATCAAATCAAAAGGAAAATCCTGAAGAAGAGGTAATAATTTCACCACCCTCATTCAAATTCCTTTCTTCTTCCACATCTTATTTCTTTGTTTTTTCCATTCTAAAATAATAAATCCAGTATGTTAAATATAATGTGATGTTATTCAAAATATGTCTCAACTTTATTCATTATTCTATCCGTCTTATGAATGATAATGTCACCATGTGTGTGTACGAACGACTTTCCATCTCCACGTCGTGGTGTAATTCGCTATTCAACACTATGTTATTTGGATGGATATAATGATGAGTAATATGTATATAAATAATAAAAATAACATGATAATGTGTCTGTAAAATTAATATACCATCCAATTCCACACTATTAAGAAAATTATATTGTCGCACATTCGTACGTACGGATTACCCTCTCCACGACGCGATGAGATTCATTTTCAAGTTCACCATTCATCGAAAATTATAAAAATATACATACTACTAATAAGTTTGTAATATATGACATAATAATTCAACTGGATATGTAACATCCCAGGTAAATAAAGAATAAAAAATTTCATATTTATTAATATTTTCGAATTAAATATTAATTTTACTTTAAAGGGGTTGCTATATTCGATAGCGTACCCGATATGCAACAAAGAGATTCTTTGAAATCTTACATTGCACACTATTAATAAAATAATATTATTTTAAATGGTAGTTAACAAGTAGCTGTTGTATTGGTGGTAATGAATAGAAACAACTAAAATATGATTATATATGTTTGTTAAATGGTTTTACATTTATCCAATAAAATATTAAGGCTTAAAATATGAAAAGAATTCAATTTTATGTATAGATACTCTAATATTCACTAAAAGGTCGAATTATCCCCTTTTGATGGCGAACCCTCTTTAAATATAGTTTTGGTCACTATTATACATTCTATTGGACCAAATAAAATTATTCTTTAGAATCGGGACATCAAAATATACTTTGTGTAAATTTTTGGTATTTTTCCGATAAAGTTCATTTTTTAATGAATAGTGAAAAATGTTGTATTTTAATTCAAAACCTATTTTTAATCTAATTTATTAAAATGATTAGATTATCTTTCGAATTGGTTTTAAATTTAAATTAGAATATATTTTTACCATTCAATCCAATAGTGGTCGTTGGAATTAATTTCACTATGAAATTGGACTTAAACTAGTGTCAATATTTTGAAATATATTGTTTCATAAAAACACGCTATTTTTCCTGACAGCGGGAATTAATTATTAAATTAATTAATGTAAATTATATGTTTTTTATTTTGTAAAATATACATCATTTTTGACTTTGGAATATCAAATATAGCTTAGGGTGAATTTTTGGTATTTTTCTAAAAAACTTCAATTCTTGATGGATAGTGAAACCACCAAGTGGTACTTAAAAAACTGATTTTTCATTTAAATGAAATTTTACCACCTCTATGTTTTGAATTTCAAAAATAAGACATACATGGTTGTCATTAGGAAGTAAAATGTGGTTCAATGGGATTAAAATAATTATTTTGGTGAATATTAACTTTTAAGTTTTTAATCGCGATTAGAGGTAATTAGTGTAGTTTAAGGTAAAAATAATGTTTTAATAATATGAAATGACCTTGACACATGTCCTACACTTACTGGATGTGTCATGACCGACCAAAATGATCAATGGGTCAACTTGGGGACCCCATGGAGCCACTTTGGTAGGAAAATGTCATTAATAACTTTTTATTTAATGATAAAATAAAAATGTCACAAACAAGTGTTGTTTTACTAAAACAATTATTAAATGAGGTTATAGAAGTAATATTTTTGACTATAAATATTAATTAGAAATATTAAAATATTTCCTACATCATGATATTTTTTTATAATTTTTAGACATTAAATAAATTAAATTATTTATGACACCATGATGATGCAGCGATTACCTAATTATTTAACGATTTAAATAAAATGAAAATATAATGTAAAATCTAATACCTAAACTTGTCAAAAAACCTATTGTATGGGTGTATTTCGAACTCTTACCACCTTATACTCGAAATATATAATTTTGGGACCTTTAAATTCCGAAAATAGTTATATAATAGAGTAACCTTTTATAACTTTCCAAGAGTGCCCCTCCCCTCCACTTATAAAAGGCCCCCACCTCTACCACCTTACCCAAACCTCTCAAGCCTTTGGCTCGGCCAAACCATGCCCATTTTTTCTATCCACATCCCTCTCTTACCCCTAGATCCTCAAATTTTGAATAATGTTTTCCAAGGAATCCTTTGAGCTCAAATCAAAAAGAGGTACCTGATTTAAAGGTAGTGTCTTCTCTTGTGTTATTATGTTTTATTTTTCATCTCCAATCCCCTAAACTCTTCTTATTCCGTTATTTTGTAACAAAACCAGTATCTTCACTATACTAGGATGTTTTTATGAGAAGTATTAGAGCTTCACCTGCACAAAACATCATCTGATTGATAAAGAACATACTGTTTCTGTGGTTGGCAATTTTCTGCCTCACAAAACGATGATTGTTCAATCTTCATTTAACACCTTTCATGGTGGCCATTAAGATGTAAATATATTTATATATGATATATATTATGTTTATGTTTTCCTTATGCTAATGTATTTTTCATTTATGGCATAACATTACAGTTTCCATTATGGGTAAACAAAATAATTTCATTTTTTGGAAGTGCGTACTACCGCCCCCTCAAAGTGACTTGATTCGTTAATGCCATATGTGGGATTTATAAAGGATGGAGTTAATTTTATTATATATTATGTTATACTAGAATTATAATATATGGTTATATCATTATGATTATACCTCAATAAATACGAAATATAAATGAAAGTAGCGTTAATGCGTAAGTACAGCTTACCGTCTCCAGGAACGGTGCATTTCATTTCTTACCTCTAAATGTTATGTAGTATTATAAATACATGTATATGATTTATATATATTATATATATGATAGAAAAATCATGAATATCATTCTTGATATAATGAACCTTTGACCACATAAACAACATGTAATAGTAAGAAGTCCATTTTTGAATTAAGTACCAAATATCGACAAAACAAACATTATTAACTTAAATGATTACATAATGTTTATAACATGGAAATAAGTGATATAAAAGGAATAGTAATCTTTAAAAAGGTTCTTAAGCAAGTATAAATTAACACTAGTTTATTATTCAGGAGATTAAAGAGCAATCGGGTCAGTTGGACATGAGGTAAGGGACTTCGTCTCAATATCCATTCATTGAGGCATATTTTTTTATAATAAAATAATTTCTTTTATATGGTGTATAAACCCCATTTACTTTTAATTTTATAAAAAATAACTCTTTTTCTATGAAGAATTTTACAAAATGACCAAAAGGAATGTTATTTTTAACGTACGCGGTGACAACGACATTTTCCGCTGCCGGGAGTATTATTTGGTGTTTGGCTTCTTCAACAAGCCGTAATGTTTTTAAAATGAAATAAATACCATATATTATTTTAAATATTTTGGTATTGAAAATGGTTTTTATTATTAACTTGTTATGAAAATATATTTAAGTTATATATTGTGATCCAAATGTGGAAATTTTTTCTTTCCATTATATTTGTTTTATGTCTTATGATTTTATAATGGTACTTGGACATTTGACGGGTGGTTACATGATAAACCATATGGCGGGTGGTGCCATGAATACCATAATGGGTGGTTACATTATAACCTCTAATGCATTGGGTATGGAAGTCGGCCGTATGGATATTCCATTAAGTGATATGTGTGGAAGTCGACCGTATGGTTATTCCATTTAAGTATGTTTATGTCCCAAGTTACCTTTATATGTTATGTGTTATTTATGTGGGTTTTATGGTAATATTTTGGTTAAAAAAGGGTAAGTAATTATATTTTATTCAGTGAAGAGTATTCACGACTCCATAAAGGTAAAAATTATTACTTTGATAAAGAATTCATGGTTTACTTATTGTTTTGAAGAACTAACAGTTTTCCTTCTTTGTGTATGCCTTACTGAGCTTTTTATGCTAACCCTAAGTTTTTTTGAAATGTTTTTCACAGGACATAATGTGGAATAGGGTCAAGGATGGGATCAGGGAAAATTCATGATTTCTTAATCCTGGAACTTGAAATGACTTTTTTTTAGAGTTCATGTTTTGAAAAAAAGGAAACTCTATAGAAGTGTCTACGGTGTAATCTTTTGAGATGTAATAGTTATGATCTAATTCTCTAAAACTATAAACCTGAAAATATCCTCAATGGGAATTATTCATTTAATTCAATATTATTTATTGTTTAAGGTCAGGGCCTTATAGTTGGTATCATAGGTCGGTTTAGACAACATTAGGAGTTAGAAAGTTGTTAAATTATAAATTAATTTATTGTATGATTGAAATGATATAGAATTTAAAGATTGCCATGTTACTTCGCCTAAAATATTTCTGTGTCCAAAATGTTTTTTCGTAGAGGAAACAAGGCAGCTATGTTGGGACGATATAAGGAGGAAGACAACCTTCCAAATCAGCAACCTGAGATGGTCGGAATTTGAACTGAACAGTTTGTTGCAGTGATGGCACAGCTGACACAGGCTATAAATGGTGGTGGTATCTATGCACGAGACCAGTCAGATCAACCGCAGAGGAACATGTCAGTGGTGGAACATTTCATGAGACAACATCCCCCATCATTCAGAGGATCATCTGACCATGTGCTAGCTGAAGGGTGGATTAAAGCACTAGAGAAGATTTTTTATGTCATGGGGTGTTCAGAACATCAAAAGGATAGTCTTGTTGTTTACCGTTTTGAAGGTGAAGTAGATCAGTGGTGGTCGATGATGAAAAATATCAGGGATAGTGATGATATTTATGATCTTCACTGGGAAGAAATCAAAGGTATGTTTCTTGAGAAATATTTTCCTTTGGTGGTTCATCTTAGGATAGAAAAACAATTTCTAGAATTGAGGCTGGAGGATGACTCAATGGCTGCTTATGAAGAAAAGATCACTCGACTAGAAAGGTATGCTCCAAACTTCATTAGAGATATTGATAGTAAAATAAACCATTTTTACTCAGGTTTAAAGCCAAAGTATCGAAGGGATTTTTCTTTTCATGAGTTCAAAAGTTATTAAAAACTTGTTTGATGTGCGGAGAATGTGGAAATGGAATTTGCCGATGATCAGGTGTTCTTTGACAAACAACAGAATAAGAGATCCAGTTGGTTGGAAAAGGAGAAGAATTCATCAATGAAACAAGCAGGTAAGAAAACCAAATATCCGTCCTGTGTGAAGTGTGGTAAAATATATCCTGGATAATGTTTATCCAATTATGGAAAGTGCTTTCGGTGTGGTATGTCGGGTCATATTGCTCGTAACTGTAAAAAAGATGATCAAACCGGCAATGAAAATCCAGCAGTAAGATGTTTTAAGTGTAATGAAATGGGTAATTATGCAAATGAGTGTCTAAAGAAGAACTCAACTGGGGGAAAGCATCCAGACTACAAGCAGAAAGGGGTGGTGAAATCCTTTGCAACTACTTCAGCAGATGTTGGGTCATCGAATGAAGTAGTATCAGGTACACTATTTGTTTGTTCAGATTATGCCAATGTGTTGTTTGATTCAGGGTCTACACATTCTTTCATTTCTGAGAAGTTTTATAGTAAATTGGGAATTCTATCTCAAGATATGAATCCTAAACTTATGTTAAAAACACCCAGAGGAAATGTTGAGACAAAAAGAAATTATAAGAACCTTCCTATCCTTGTGTGCGGAAAGAATCTACCTGAAAACCTTATTGTTTTTCCTCTAGTAGAGTTTGATGTTATTTTGGGCATTGATTGGATTTCTGTTTATCATGCTAGGATTGACTGCAGAGAAAAAATGGTTTATTTTCATAAAGATTTTCAGTTTCTATACAAGAGTGAACCGCTGCTTTTGATAACATATCAGGAAGTTGAGAAACTAGTAAAATATTGAAATGAATGTAATCATGCACATATTATTGAAAATAAAGGAACTGTTCATATTAATTATGTGTTATTCATAAATGAGTATGTTGATGTTTTTTCTAATGAGTTGCCTGCAATTAATCTTGATCGGGATGTTGAATTTACTGTTGACTTAGTTCCTGATTCTAAACCAATTCCAAAAACCCCTTACCAAATGGATCAAGTTGAACATTTAGAGATAAAGAATAAATTTCAGGAGTTATTAGATAATGGTTTCATTCGACCTAGCACATCACCATGGGGTGCTCTTGTCTTGTTTGTTAAAAAGAAAGATGTTTCAATGAGACATTGCATTGATCATAGATCCTTGAATAATATCACTATTATGAACAAGTATCCTTTGCCTCATATCGATGATTTGTTTGATCAGCTCCAGGGAGTTCAGTATTTTTCGAAGATTGACTTGAGGTCGGGGTACCATCAGTTGAAAGTAAATAAGCAGATGTTCCAAAGAGTGCGTTTCATACTAGATATGGCCATTATGAATTTGTAGTTATGCCTTTTGGGTTAACCAATCCACCAATTGTATTCATGGACCTTATGAATAGAATTTTCCATGAGTTCATGGATAAGTTTGTGATTGTTTTCATTGATGATATTTTGATGTTTTCTAAAATTAAATAGGATAATTAAAGTCATATAAGGGTTATCCTGCAAACCATAAAAGAAAATAAATGGTATGGAAAATTCCGAAAGTGTGAGTTTTGGTTATAACAAATTTCTTTCCTTGGACACATTGTTTCAAAAAATGGCATAACTGTTGATCCTACTAAAACAAAAGTTGTTGAAGAATGGCCAAGACCCACAAATGTAATTGAGATCTGTAGTTTTCTTGGTTTGGAGGGTTACTACCGAAGGTTTGTTGAAAATTTTTCACGGTTATCTAGTCCAATGACTAAGATTACTCGGAAGGGTGTTAAGTTTATCTGGACAAAAGAATGTGATGATTGTTTTTAATAGTTGAAAAGAAGATTGGTGAATGCTCTAGTTTTGGAACTTCCTTCCAGGAATGGTGAGTTTTTTATATACAGTGATTCTTCGTTGAAGGGACTTGGTTGTGTCCTTATGAAGAATAATCAGGTAATTGAATATGCTTCACGTCATTTGAAAACTCATGAGTTAAATTACCCTACACATGACTTGGAATTAGATGTTGTTGTTTTTGCACTAAAAATTTTGAGGCATCATTTGTATGGAGTAAAGTGTGAAATATATACTTATCACAAAAGTTTAAAGTATATATTCACTCAGAAATAATTTATCATGAGACAGAGGAGATGACTATAATTAATCAAGGATTATGATTGTACAATTCATTACCATCCGGGAAAATCAAATAATGTGGTTGATTCTTTGAGTCAAAAAAATAATGCTTCATTAACCATGCTACGTTTAGAACGAGATCCATTGGGTTTTGATTTGATGAACATTGGTATAGAAGTTTTTTTGTGTAGGAAGTTCTTCTATTTTGTTTCAGGTCTCAGTGAGATCATCCCTATCAGATAGAATTAAGAAAGAGTAGAAGAAAGACAGTGGGTTGTAGAAAATGGTAGAGCTGGTTCAGAAGGGTAAGTTGCATGAATTTAACATTGATAATGATTGTGTTTTGAGGTTTGGGAAGATATAATGTGTTTCTGGTGACTCAAATTTGAATAATGAGTTGTTATGTGAGGCCCATAGTTCCATGTTTTTAGTTCATTTTGGAAATACTAAGATGTACAGAGATATGCGGGAGTATTACTGGTGGGATGGAATGAAAAGAGATATTGCTGATTTTACTGTGAAGTGTTTGACTTGTCAGTAGGTTAAAGCAGAGCAGCAGTTACCAAAAGGGATGCTTCAGCCTTTACCAGTGCTAGAGTGGAAATGGAAAAATATATCAATGGACTTTGTTGTTGGATTACTGAAGTCATCTCGAGGTAATAATGAAATCTGGGTTATTGTTGATCGCTTGACTAAATCTACTCATTTACTTCCTATTCAAGATACTTTATCCCTAGATAAACATTCTCGATTGTATCTTAAAGAGATATTCAGGTTTCAGGGAGTTCCCCTATCCATTGTATTTGATCGTGATCCCAGGTTTACTTCTAACTTTTGGATAGGCCTTCAGAAGTCATTGGGTACTGAATTAAATTTTAGTACAGCTTTTCATCCTCAGTCAGATGGGTAGTCAGAATGAACAATTCGGAGTTTGGACGATATGTTACGTTCTTGTTCGATGGATTATCAGGGAAGTTGGGACCAACATATTTCTTTGGTTGAATTTTCTTATAATAACAGTTTTCATTCCAGTATACAAATGGCTCCATTTGAGGCATTATATGGTAAACTGTGTCGAACTACATCTTTTTGAGATGAAGTGGGTGAAAGGAAGCTGATGGGACCAGAATTGGTAGAAGAGACGGCAGAAAAAGTTTATTTGATTCAGAAACACATGAGAACAGCTCAGAGCAGACAGAATGGTTATGCAGACAACAAGATGAAGGATCTCTCTTTCGAGGTAGGTCATCATGTTTTTCTCGAAGTTTCACAATGGAAAATTGTGATGCGATTTGGTAAGAAAGGAAAGCTGAGTCCAAGGTTCATTGGACCATATGAAATTCTAGAGAAAGTTGGATCAATTTCTAACCGAGTGTCTTTACCTCCGAGTTTATCTCAGGTACAAAATGTTTTTCATGTTTCTATGTTTAGAATGTATATGCCAGATCCATCTCATGTTTTGAGCCCAGAGGTAGTTCAGTTGAAAGATAATATCTCTTATGAAGAATAACCAGTCCAGATTCTTGACCATAGGGTGCAAGTGTTGCGGAATAAGGTAATTCACCAGGT
This sequence comes from Viscum album, assembly GCA_963277665.1. Classification (NCBI taxonomy): domain Eukaryota; kingdom Viridiplantae; phylum Streptophyta; class Magnoliopsida; order Santalales; family Viscaceae; genus Viscum; species Viscum album. The sequence continues at coordinate 1,271,056,057 of OY728160.1, forward strand.
AAAGGTTTTGTGGAACAACCATATGGTTGAAGAGGCAACATGGGAATCTGAAAATGCTATGAGGGACAAATACCCCCACTTATTTTGATAGGTGAATAAAATTGCGAGGATGCAATTCCCAAAAATGGGGAAGGATGTAACATCCCAGGTAAATAAAGAATAAAAAAAATCATATTTATTAATATTTGTGAATTGAATAATAATTTTACTTTAATGGGGTTGCTATGTTCGATAGTGTACCTGATACACAACAAAGAGATTCTTTGAAATCTTACATTTCACACTAGTAATAAAATAATAATATTTTAAATAGTATTTAAAACATAGTCGTTGTATTGGCAGGAGTGAATATAAACAACTAAAATATGATTATATATGTTTTCTAAATGGTTTTACATTTATCCAATAAAATATTAAGGCTTAAAATACGAAAAAAATTCAATTTTAGGCATAGATACTCTAATATTCAGTAAAAGGTCGAACTATCCCCTTTTGATGGAGAACCCTCTTTAAATACAGTTTTGGTCACTCTTATACATTCTGTTGGATGAAATAAAATTCTTCTTTAGAATCGGGACATCAAAATTTACTTTATGTAAATTTTTGGTATTTTTCCGATAAAGTTCATTTTTTAATGTATAATAAAAAATGTTGTATTTTAATTCAAAACCCCTTTTCAATATAATTTATTTATATTATTATATTATCTTTTGAATTGGTTTTAAAGTGAAATTAGAATATATTTTCACCATTTAATCCAATATTGGTCGTTGGAATTAATTTCACTTTGAAATTGGACTTAAACTACTCTCAATCTTTTGATATATATTGTTTCATAAAAACACGCTATTTGTCCTGACAGCGGGAATTAATTATTAAATTAATTAATGTAACTTATATGTTTTGAATTTTTTAAAATAGACATCATTTTTGAATTAGGAATATCAAATATAGCATAGGGTAATGTTTTGGTATTTTTCTGAAAACTTCAATTTTTATGAATAGTGAAACCACGAAGTGGTACTTAAAAAACGGATTTTTCATTTAAATGAAATTTTACCACCTCTGTGTTTTGAATATCAAAAATCTGACAAATATGTTTTTCATTAGGAAGTAAAATGTGGTTGAATGGGATTAAAATAATTTTTTTGGTGAATAGTAATTGTTATGTTTTTAATCGCGATTAGAGGTAATTTGTGTAGTTTATGGTAAAAATAATGTTTTAATAATATGAAATGACCTTGAAACATGTCCTAACCTTATTGGGTGTGTCATGGCCGACCAATACAATACATCGGTCAACTTGGGGACCACATGGAGCCACATTGGTAGGAAAATGACATTAATAACTTTTTATTTAATGTTAAAATGAAAATGTCACAAACATGTGTTGTTTTAATAAAACAATTTTTAAATGGGGTTATTCAAGTCATATTTTTTACTATAAATATTCATTAGTAAGTTAAAATTATTTCCTACATCATGATATTTTTTTTATATGTTTTAGACATTAAATAAATTAAATTATTTATGACACCATGATGATGCATCGATTACCTCATTATTTAACGATTTAAATAAAATGAAAAGATAATGTAAAATCAAAGACCTACACTTGTGAAAAACCTATTGGATTGGTGGATTTCTAACTCTTATCACCTTATCCTCTAAATATATAATTTTGGGACCTTTAAAATCCGAAATTCATTTTATAATAAAGTAACCTTTTATAACTTTCCAATAGTGTCCCTCCTCTCCTCTTATAAAAGGCCCCCACCTCTACCAAATTACCCACACCTCTCAAGCCTTTGGATAGGCCAAACCCTGACCATTTTGTCTCTACACATCCCTATATTACCCCTATAATACTCACTTTGGGACGAAGTCTTTCCAAGGAATCCTTTGAGCTCAAATCAAAAAGAGTTACCCAATTTAAAGGTAGTGTCTTCTCTTGTGTTCTTATGTTTTATTTTTCTTATCCAACCCCCTAAAAAAAATTTATTCGTTTATTTTGTAACAACACCAGTATATTAAATATACTAGGATTTTTTTATGAGAATGATTAGAGCTTCACCTACACGCACCTTTGTCTAATTTTTAAAGAACATATTGTTTCTGTTTTTGGCAATTTTCTGCCTCAACAAACGATGATTGTTCAATATTCTTTTAAAACCATTCATGATGGACATTAAGATGTCACTATATTTATATATGATATATATTATTTTTATGTTTTCCTTATTCTTCTGTATTTTTCATTTATGGTATAACATTATGGATTCCATTATGGGTAAACGCGATAATTTCATTTTAGAAAGTGCGGACTACCACCCCCTCAAAGTGATTTGATTTGTTAATGCCATATGTGGGACGTATAAAGGATGGAGTTAATGTTTTTATATATGATGTTATACTGGAATTATAATATAACCTTATATAATTATGATTCCACCCTATTAAATATGCAATAGAAATGAAAGTAGCGTTCATGCGTACGTATGGCTTACCGTCTCCATGAACGGTGCATTTCATTTCTTACCTCGAAATGTTATGTACTATTATAAATACATGTATATTCTAGATATATATGATATATATGATATCCAAATAATGAATATCATTCTGGAAATAATGAAACTTTGACCACATAAACAACATGTAATTGTAAGAAGTCCATTTTTGACTTAAGTACCAAATATCGACAAAACGAACATTATTAACGTAAATTATTACATAATGTTTATAACATGGAAATAAGTGATATAAAAGGAATAGAAAGCTTGAAAAAGGTTCTTAAGAAAGTATAAATTAACACTAGTTTATTATTCAGGTGATTAAAGAGTAATCGAGTCACGTCTAACACGAGGTAAGCGACTTCGTCTCAATCTCCTTTCATTGAGGCATATTTTGTTCTAATACAATACTTTCTTTTATACGGTGTATAAACCCCTTTGACATTTAATTTTATATAAAAGAAATATTTTTCTACGAAGAATTTTACAAAACGACAAAAATGAATGTTTCATTTAACGTACGCGGTGACAACGACATTTTCTGCCGCTGCGAGTATTATTTAGTCTTTGGCTTCCTCAACAAGCCGTAATGTTTTTAAAATAAAATAAATACCATATACTCTTTTATGTATTTTGGTATTGAAAATAGTTTTTATGATGAAATTTTTATTTGAATATATTTATGTGATATATTGTGATCTAAATGTGGAAATTTTTTCTTTCCATTATATTTGTTTTATGTCTTATGATTTTATAATGGTACTTGGAAATTTGACGGGTGGTTATGTGATAAAACATATGACGGGTGGTGCTGTGAATATGAGGACGGGTGGTTACATTATAACCTCTAATGCATTGGGTATGGATGTCAGCCATATGGATATTCTATTAAGTGATATGTGTGGAAGTCGACCGTATGGTTATTCCATTTAAGTATGTTTATGTCCCAAGTTACCTTTATAAGTTATGTGTTCTTTATATGGTTTTTATGGTAATATTTTGGTTACAAAAGGTTATTTAATGATATTTTATTCAGTGATGAGTATTTACTACTCCATAAATGTGAAAATTATTACTTTGATAATGTATTCATGGTTTACTTATTGTTTTTAAAAACTAACAGTTTTCCTTCTTTGTGTATCCCTTACTGAGCTTTTAATGCTCACCCCAAGTTTTTTTGAAATGTTTTTTCATAGGACATAATGTGGAATAGGGTCAAGTATGTGATGAAGGAAAATTCATGATTTATTAAACATGGAACTAGAAATGAATTTTTTTTAGAGTTCATGTTTTGAAAAAAAGGAAACTTTGTAGAAGTGTCTACTGTGTAATCTTTTGAGATGTAATAGTTATGATCTAATTCTCTAAAACTCTAAACCTGAAAAGATCCTCAATGGAAATTATTCATTTAATTCAATATCAAGTAATGTCTAAGGCCGAATCCTTATAGGATATATATATGTGTGTGTGTGTGTGTGTGTGTATTTATGTATTTACATATATCTTATTCACTTAGTTCCGTTCAACACGATATGAAAACGGAAACAGCCTTTATGCATACGTACAGACTACCGTCTCCATAAACGGTGTTTTTCATTTCATATATATATCTATCATACATATATAAATTATAAATATATATGATATATAAATCATGTTTCATATTTTGGATGTATTTAAATATTGGTCTATGTGATACAATCAAGAGTATCATGTTAAAACATGTACGATAAAGAAATCGATTATTACCTGAAATATTAATTTAACATGGAAATTATTATTAAATTGGTTGTTTAAAGTCATAAATGAATCATTTATGATATCATATATATTAATATGGTTCTGGAATAATTTAATAACATACTTCTATCTTCATACAAGAAGGTTAAACGTACCCTTGACTAATGGAAACTGCAAGGTAAGGGTTAATTTCACAATCTCTTTATTATCTAAGGATGTTTTTACTTAACTATCTACTGGGACATATTTATTATCCTTGTCCATGTTTTATGAAAGATTTTTCAAAGGGATTATCTTAGGGGAATTTTTTTACTAAAAAATCATTTCAAATGTTTTAAATATTTATTCTTCTAAATCATTCTCATTAATATCCATATTTTCATAATGGTTTTTAAGGATTTATCTATATGGACATGAATGTTTTTAAAATGTTAATTAATTTAAAAAGTATAAAAATGGTATTGTAATATTTGATTAAAAATGACTTCAAATGTCTTCCTTTCTAAATTTTGTGACTTTCAAATGTTTTGATGAAAATTGGATATTTCACTCAAATAGTTTTACAAATCATTTTCATTTGTGCCAACATCCATGGATGAATTTTAAACTTGTTTGAAGTTGATTTATTATGATACAAATCATCCATATTGTATTGAAGTTTTTGTGATATGTTTTAATATGGATGTGTTATTTTTAAACAATTCATGGTATATGGATAAATTATTGACAATTCTTATGCTAGTTATAATATGAATGTTTATGTTATGTTTAAACCTTTTCATACGAGGAATTAATTATACTTAGTAAGTGACGGGTGGAGCCCAATATAGCTCCTCGATGCTTCGGTAGGTCTCTTGAGACAAACTAGTGTCTTGGCACAAGTACATGACAAAATCTAATTTGTAGTCTTCACACAAGGCCTTGACTATGTGGTTATGATAGTCTGGCATTATGCATTCAATCATTATGAAATTGGTTATTGATATTGCATGTGATTATTCAACTAGTAGAATATCAATGTGATAAAGTAAATGGAATAATTTTGATTTATATTTTCCATAATATGATGAATTATAAGTTTAAAAGGCTTTTGTTTTATTTATAGATTGCCTTAAATGTTTATGCTTATTTATGAATGTTTCTGTTGTATTTCTCACCTTTATTGAGCATTTGAGCTCACCCCTTTCTATGTTTTACTTTTCCCAGGTTGTGAAGAAGTATTTTATGACTGACCTGTAGGGATAGAAAATGGGATCTCAGTGTGGTCTATGGAATCAATGTTGTTGTAGTTTTCCATTTCATGATGTAATGTAAACCTTCTGAATTTATATAGTGTTTACAAGGCTTCTAAACTAATCGGTCTTTAGATACTTGATCTTTTGTGGTCAAGACAATGTTATGTAATAATGCACTGACTCTGGGTAACTGGGGTCGGGGCGTTACAGTTGGTATCATAGGATGTTTAGTACAAACCTTGGCACTAATATTTAGATAAACTCTGATTAGAGCACATAGACCCAAGATGGACTTTGAGGATTAGTATAGAAGAACTTCATAAAATTTTGTTATAGTAAAGATTTAGTGAGTTTTTCAAGTAATACATCCCTATCTAGATACGAGCAGGTAGAGGTGGATCTGGAATAGATGTACCTTGGGGTAAAACCAGAAAACACCGTGTTGAGTTAGACTCGTATAAGAACTGGATCACAACAACGGGCCTTGCTGCACTCTTGGTAACGACACTCTTGGGGGATATGCTTAGGATAATTCTCATTTTCATTACAACCCTTTATGAAGGGTTTAGGAGTATATAATTCCTCAAAGAAAACATTTTTATGATTATGGATTATATCCATAAACTTTTCAATCTACGTTATGTATTTTACATGTTTGGAATTATTCATTGCAATTCGTAAACTGACCTAGTGTACTCCATTGTATGGAAATGGCGCCCGGTAGAAGGAATGTGAACTCCAGAAATACGTATGATCCAAATAGTAGGAAGGATCATATATTTCGTGGTATTAAGAAAACATTTAGAATGGAAGTAGTCTCTCACGTGTTCTCAACATATGAAGAAATAGTATCATGTGTTAACAGTATAAGTAAATAATTTTCTGAGTCCTATGGCTTTGAAGGGAATCAATAGAAGAAAAGGACGGAAGAGAGAATGTTGGTTAAAAGAAGAGGGAAAAGAAGAATTTTCCTATATGTGATAACTATGGGAAGAAAAGCCCTGGAACTTGTCTAAAGGGAATGGGTGTTTGTTATAAGTTTGGAGAAAAAGGACACCATGTACCTGACTGCAAGGGAATGAAAAAGGTTTCAAATGTACAATGCTTCATCTACAAGGAGTAGGGACACTACACGAACCAATGTCCAAGTCATCAGAGTATGCCTCAAATGATGCCATTGGAAATAATCATGTTATGATACTACCACAGATGAGGAGTAATGATTAGAGTTCTTATGTTGTTATTAAAGAATTATGTCATTTGAGTGTTGTATCAATGATGAACTGGGTATAATAATTATGGAGTATATAAGGATTTTACTGCAGTACTATTTCATTAAGGACTTGAGATTGTGTGGTACCATGAAATGTAACTCAATAAAAGTTTAATGTTTTGGAAAATATATGGTTTAGAGAAAGATAAAGCATAATATGGTTCTCATACTGAGGTAGTGATTTTGTAATAATACATGTTTTATTTGTATAAATTATATTGGATATTCTTGACTACCTGAAACTAATTAATGATTTGTATATTCCATCATCTTTTGAGTTTACATAATTTTTGGATCGATGAAGTATATCCAGTATTCTATAAGTAATAAGGGAGAATAAATGTAATCAATAAGGTTTTATGGTAATTCAGGGTGTTACCATGTTTTAAAATAGTAAATGAGGTATTCACATGTAATTACATGAAAAAAGGATCATCATTGTGTTTAACTTCCTTATAAATTTTGGGCTATGAGTTTGGACAGAATTATTTTGGATAAGTCTAGTTTGATATTATTTTTGGATTGCCAAAAAAAGGATAACCCCGAGGTCGGGCGGCAACCCGTTGCATATGGCAAGGACGTGAGACTTGAACCCACAAATGAAGGGCGATAAGGGTGTATCACCTACCACTAACCCAAGTGATGTCCTCAATTGAATAATGTAGTTTTTTTAAAGGTTCTATTATATGAATTATAAATTCATTTTTGGAACCCTATATGAATAGGATAAATAGAATTTTTTTAGTGCTAATATCTTTTATAGTGAAAGATGAGTTTGTGGTAGAAAATATTTAAAGGATGGAACTCTACTTTTCAAGTATATATTTTTTTCTTCTCTTATTCTATGATGGAAATAATTCTTAAACATTAGTTAAGGGATATTAAAACCATAAATGTGTTATGCTAATACCTTTTGTTTTTTGGAACTAGTGATATTTTAAATTCTCATAGATTGATGGATTTGAGGCCCTCAATTCTAAAAATTTATGTGACTGATGAGATTAATAACTCCCAATAAATATTTCTGTTTTCCTCCGATTATGTGTATCTAATTTCCACCAATGTTCTCCTAATCAATATCATAATTTTTTGGTTTTTTTTCATTCCCCTTTTCCTCTTATTAAGATTAAATTTTATTAAGCCAATTTTCGATGTGGGTTTTCCCCCAAAGGTATTTTCTAATTTTCAACCGTTAATTTTCAAAGAACAATTTTAAATTGCGAGGACATAATTTATTGAAGTAGGTAATAATGTAACACCCCATGCTTTCATAGTATGTTATTTTTTCAAAGTAATGCAATAACATGCACAACACGCAACACTGAGTTCAAGCGCATGACAACTTACCAAACTAGACGTTCAAAAGAAGTTATGAATAGTATTATCTAAATTTTGAACATTATATAATAAATATAATTTTACAATCCATATTATGAGTTTCTTAGACATAATGTAAGAACAAATTCATTTTTTTCAGATAAAAGAATTATTTTTCAAAAAATGCAATTTTACCGCCTTTTAATGGTGAACCTTTTTTAAATCAAATATTTGAAAATTTTATATATTAAATTTGAAAAAATAAACATCTTCTTTAAAATCGGGACATAATAATTTAGTTTCAATAAATTTTTGGTGTTTTTCTGATAACTTTAATATTTGGGTGAATAGTGAAAATACTATATTTTAACTTAAAAAAACGTTTTTATTCAAAATAATTTATAGTGTTGAATTATAAATTTTTATGTTTTGGAAGTATAATTAGAATATAGTTTTACCCTTTAATCCAATTTTGATCATTTTAATTGATTTCATATTGAAATTATACATAATCATGTGTCCATATTTTGATAGTTATTATTTCATAAAAACACGCTATTTGTTTTGACAATGAGAATTAATTTTAAATTAATAAATGAAACTTATATGTTTTTAATTTGGTAAAATATAATTCATTTTTGGATTCAGAATATTGAAGTTATCCTAGGGTGAATTTGTGGCATTTTTCAGAAAACATTCAATTTTTGATGAATAGTGAAAGAACACTGAGTTATCGTTTAAAACCGGATTTTTATTTAAATAATTAATTATTTTATTTAAATTTATTTTAGGTAAAAATATAAACATAATACATATATAAATTATATTTAATTCATTGGATTTAGTTTAGAATAAATTTAGATATATAAAAAATTTATCGAACATTTTACTGTCTTTTACCCACCACCTAGGAGCATGTGCAAATTTACATAAAAAATAATTTTACCGCTTCTATGAGTTGAAGATAGAACATCTGAGAGACATGGTTAATATCAAGAAGTAAAATTTGTTTCAATAAGATAAAAATAATTTTTGGTGAAGAGTGACTTTTTACTTTTATTTACCACGGTTAAAAGTAAATAGGGTAATTAAGGGTAAAAATGATATTATTATTACTCTAACACATATCCTAATTCTATTGGATAAGTGTAATTCGACTGAAAACAACCTTTGAAAAAAAATATGACCATTTAGGTTCACTTGGATTAGATTAAGACATTTATTATTATTTTATTTAAAGAAGAGTTAAAAGAGTTAAAATCAATGCTTAATAACTAAACCATTTTTAATATAGGGTTGTACATTAGATAAATTAGACTATAAAATTCATTTTAAATATAAAAATATTTCCTACATAATTTAATTTTATTTATAATTTTAAGAGATTAAATAATAAAATTTATTATTGACGCATTGATGATGCAGTAATTAACTTATTAATTAAAGAATCAAATAAATGGGATTGTAAATATAAAAATAAAAATAATTTCAATGTTTTTATGACATCCAGATATTTTTTAGGTGAATATGACATGTTATTATTGATTCAATGTATTTTTTTGAAGTAAACATGTCGTTATTATTTTAACAAAAAAACCAAATAGTGTCAAAATTGTCATAAAATTGTTTTTAAAACAAATATTATATTATTAATTGATATAATGATCTTAAAAATATAAGGTTCGGCCAAAAGACTTATATAATAATATATATGGCATTAATGAACCAATTGGGGTTCGAATGGCAGTATATAGTATGTTTATTAACCAAATAATATAAAAATACAAAGAGAGATGGTAAATGTTAAACTATTTAACTAAGAGTAAAATATAAATGATAAGGTTAAAATAGTAACCCGAACCTATATAAAATCTATTGGTTGAATGGATTTCGACCCATACCCACCATAGCCTATAAATAGGTCACTTTGGAGACATTATAAACTGAATATGAATTTATTATAAAATAATAGTTTAAGTTTTTTCTAAGGTGACCCCCACCCCTCTTATAAAAGAGAACTCCCCCTTCTATCTAATTCACACCTTCAAAGACTTTTTTCTAGGACATAAACTGCCCAAATACTTTTTCAACTATCCTCCTTTCATCTTAGAGGCCCTACTTTAGTCATAACACCATATTAAGGAGTCCATTTGATCAAATCAAATGGAAGAACCTCGAGAAGAGGTAATAATTTCACCACCCTCTTTCAAATTCTTTTCTTCTTCCACTTCTTTATTTGTTATTTTCATTCAAAAATAATATCCCCAGTATCTTCTATATACTGTGATGTTATTATAAATATGGATCAACTTTATTCATTATTCTATCCATCTTATGAATGATAATGTCACAATGTGTGCGTGCGTACGACTTATGGTCTCCACGTTGTGGTGTAATTTTTTATTCAACACTATGTTATTTGGATGGATATAATGATGAATAATATGTATATAAATAGTAAAAATAACATGATAATATCTCTGTAAAATTAATATACCATACAATTCCTCACTTTTAAAAAAATTATATTGTCGCTCATGTGTACATACGAATTTCCATGTCCATGACTCGATGAGATTCATTTCCACGTTCACCATTCATCGACAATTATAAAAATATACATATTACTAATAAGTATGTAATATATGACATAATAATGGTACTGGATATATATATATATATATTTACTTACATATATCTTATTCACTTAGTTCCGTTAAACATGATATGAAAACAGAAACATCGTTTATGCGTACGTACGGACTACCGTCTCCATAAACGTTGTTTTTAATTTCATATATATGTCTATTATAAATATTTATATTCTAAATATATATGATATATAAATCATGTTTTATAGTATATATGTATTTAAATCTTGTTCTAAGTGATACAATCATGAGTAACAAGTTAAAACACATACGATAAAGAATTCGATTATTACCCAAAATATTAATTCAAAATGGAAATTATTATTAAATGGGTTATATAAAGTCATAAATGAATCATTTATGTTATCATATATATTAATATGGTTTTGGAATAATTTAATAGCATACTACAATCTTCATACAAGTGGTTAAACTTATCCTCGACTAATGGAAAGTGCAAGGTAAGGGTTAATTTCACAATCTCTTTATTATCCGAAGTTGTTTTTACGTAAGTATATACTCGGACATATTTATTATCCATGTCTATGTTTTATGAATGAGTTTACAAAGGTATTCTTTTACGAGACTTGTTTTTATAAAACATCTATTCAAATTTTTTAAATATTTATTCCTCTAAATCATTCTCATTAATGTCCATATTTTTAAAATGGCTTTTACGGATTTATATATGTGGACATGAATGTTTTTAAAATGTTAATTCCATTAAAATGTTTCAATGTTTTATTGGAAACTTTGATAAAAAAAATTTCTTAAATGTCTTTCTTTATAAATTGTGTGACTTTTAAATGTATTCATGAAAAATAGATATTTCTCTCAAAGAGTTTTATAAATCATTTTCATATATTCCAACAACCTTGGATGGATTTTAAACGTTTTTTGATGTTGATTTATTATAATAAAAATCATCCATATTTTATTGAAGGTTTTGTGATATGTTTGACGGTGGATGTGTTATTTTTTACCATTCATGGTTTATCGATAAAGTATTGACATTTCGTATTCTAGTTTTAATATGAATGTTTTTGTTATGTTTAAATCTTTTCATATGAGGAATGCATTGGAATTAGTAAGTGAGGGGTGGATCCCTCTATAGCTCCTCGATTCATCGGTATGTCTCATGAGACAAAGTAGTGTCTTGGTACAAGGCCTTGACAAAATATTATTTTTAGTCTTGGCACAAGGCCTTGAATATGTGGTTATAATAGTCTGGCATTATGCATTATATCATTATGAATCTGGTTATTGATATTACATGTTATTATTTGACTTGTAGAATATCCATGTGAGAAATTAAATGGCATTATATTGATATATATTTTCCCTAATTTGATGAATATTAAGTTTAAAATGATTTTTTAGTTATACATTTCCTAAAATGTTTATGATTATTTATGAAAGTTTCCACTGTATTTCTTACCCTTACTGAGCGTTTGAAAACACCCCTTTCTATGTTTTACTTCTCACAGGTTGTGAATAAGTATTTTATGAATGAACTACTGGGATAGACTATGGGATCTTAGTGTTGTCTATGGAATCAATGTTTTTGTAGTTTTCCATTTCACGATGTAATGTAAAACTCATGAATGTATCTAGTGTTTACAAGGATACTAAACTAATCGGTGCTTCGAGACTTGATCTTTTGTGTTCATTCCAATGTTATGTAATAATGCACCGACTCTAGGTAACTAGGGTAGGGGTGTTACAGTGTTGGTTTGGAAATTAATTATAATTGTTATATTAAATTAGTTTTGGTTTCTTGGTGTGAGACTAGAGACCGGATGGTGGTAAAAATTTCAATTGGGTACCGAGAGGTTTGGATGATCCAAAGAAGAGCCATGGAAAGGCCTTCATGCCTTGGAAATGTAATGGATATCATCTGTACTATGTAAGGTGGTATTTTTTTCTTTAACCATAGTCTTAATAATTGTAATATATGTTCATTTTTTTGTTTATCCTATATCTTATGCATGATATGATTGTTTACGTGCTTCAATTTATTGGTTTGGGCATTAGGATGATAACATGGAATATCCATGGACCCCATCAGATCTGTGGTGATGTGGGGCTGAATATAAAACGTCCCAGGGGGTTTTCTAACCTTTGTAAGTGAAATTTATTTTGTGTTTATGTTTTAGGGAAATGATTATGAGACTTTTTAAATAGTTTAAATTGTGTTCTTTAGGAATTGTCTGGTTCTGGGTGTTAATTGTGGAAACATTATTTTCAAAATAATTTTGTTTTTAAATGAGTTGTTTACCTATAACTGGTTTATAAAAAAGGGTTTTAATTAGATGTAAAATGTTTATTGAAATAGATATGTGTGAAATAAATGGTGAAAAAAAATTAATGGATATTTTTATTTACTTCAGGGAAATATTTTCCATGGGCCTCATTTGTTTATCAATGGGAAAGAACCATGTTATAAAATGATGGTTTCTAAATGTTTATTGAGGGTTCTGGTTTAGCCTTCTTTGACTTGTGAATGTGGGTTGTTATTTGTTGAAGATTTTTGGGGTATAGATGGTCATAGGGACCCTATATAGTGTTAATGGATTAGAAATATGTGTTCTGTTTTTGGTGAACAGTTTATATAGTCTTGGTGTTTCTCTTAGTGTTTGAGATATTTTAGCATCGTTTAGGTACTTGGTAAGTGATCTAGGAAAATTGAGTATACTACGGATGTGGTGTCTGATTAAGGATTTGGAAACTAATACTATATTTCATTGTCTATTCTATACTACTACTCTGGTTGTATATTTAATTCCATTTGAGAAGTGATATTGTACTAAGGCTCCTCATCCCAAGGTTGGTCCCAACAGATGATTTGGGCCCCAATGATGTCATATATATATGGTTGTTGGACAAAGAATTTGGGAACTACCGTGGTTCGTGAGATGGGATGATAGACCTAATTTTTATCACTAATAGAAAAGTACCCTATACCAATGGTTTGGAACCATTGGTATAGGTATTCAAACTGATCGTATTGACTATACCAATGATTTGGAGAACCGTTGGCTGGTTTGGCGTCGGGATAGGTCTATACCTACAATTCTGGGAAAACCGTTGGTATAGGTCATATGAAATACATATACCAATGGTTTCATAAAACCGTTTATCTATGTAAGTCAATAAAAAATCCAAGATTTTTTTTTGATCTCAGCACATCTAATTTATAATCCAACTACCTAACCACTAACCTAACATGACTTTTTTGTAAATAATTTCATAAATATATATATTTATATTCATATGTATTTTAACTTTTGATTTATTTAATTTTATTTGACTAGATATTCCATAAAAAATATATTTACCTATACCAATGGTTTTGAGAATTGTTGGTATAGGTAAATTGTTTTTTGATATATACCAATAGTTTGGGTGAAAACTTTGTCCCTATACCAACAGTTTTAGCCGAACCATTGGTATAGGTCCATATAAGTGACTTATACCAATGTCGTTGGCCAAACTATTGGAATATGTACAAATTAGTATCCCATACCAACGATTTGGATAAAATAATTAGTATTGGTCCTATTTCTAGTAGTGAAGTATAAATATAAATAGTTTTATATGTCGTTAGTTGTTGGAAGGTGGTTCCAACCTCTTTAATATTAATTTTGATATATGATTTAAATGTCTCCCAAATTTTCTAGGCCATGAAGAATTTGGTAATGTGGATATGGATCATGGAAGAATATATTACGCTACCCTGAGTTGAATGAAAAATGAACACCCTCGTTATAAATATTTACTGTATGTACATCCTATGTTATGTTTATGAACACTAGTTTAGGTTGTTTTGTGTTTCGTTGGCCTGGGTGTTACCACAAAACTTTTTTCCAAGGATATCGGATGATAATTCGTGTTTCATGGTTTGTAATTATTGTGATACTATTCATTGATTTCAATTTCTATTTTCATATAATGTTTTTCTGACTAGTACCTGATATAGACACCACTAGTGGTGGAATACTGATTTTTACTCACACCCTTCTCGGTAATCCACTACAATTCGGTACCTGATAATCTCTCACATGTTATTGTAGGTACAGGTTTGGGATGAGGCATGTGTTGAGTACGATCAGGTTGATCATGATTTCGCACATGGTTTCACATGACTGGTGGTTGTGGCTTACAGATTCTGGGGGGCATGATTTCATTTTCTTTATTTTGGGTATCTTATGAAACTAGCCATGTGGGTAGTTGGTTATGAGTATGACATGGATATTTGGTCATTTGGTTCAATTCATTTTGTTACAACATCTTCTAGTTTTACTTTTTCATCCTTTCTACATACACTGATGTGTATGATATTTGGTTATATCTTCGAACTGTGGACACTGATTGGGGTATACATTCCTCACATTTCCATTTTAAATCCCCGCTACTAGTATTAATCCTCTAAAATATTCTTAGTTTCTCTTATGGTTATGTGGAGAATTAGCCTAGGTAAATAGTTTATTACGTTCTGAGTCGGGGATTTATAATGTGTTATGAGAGAAATTTCTTTACTATTATTTTAATATTTTGGGTTTGGTAGACATGATATATTGAAATGTGTTGGGACCAATCACAGATACTAGGATAGTGATTCACAATCACTTTTTATAATATGATGTTCAGGTTACCCATTTTGGGATTTCTTTTCAGGTTTGTGATGTTATGGTTGTAGCTGATTTTCACTTCGAGCAACACACATGTTGTTTGGATTTGATTGTTAATGAGGAATTTGAGGATCCTGGTCCATTGGTAAGAGTAACATGACTTGGTTATTCATCACATCCTATAACGGTATGATATATTTCATGCATCATTTTAGGAACATAGGATCCACATGATATAGTCCTTTTAGTGAGTGATTTAATGGATTTCTTTCAAATGGAATGGTATGTTGATCTATAGTGAGACACTCTATGATGAGGTCCCTTAAGCATCCCTTAAAAAATCTTGGATAATAAACCATGGTGGGATTGTATGATATGGTTATAGGGTTATTTGATCCCTTTTAAGAGTTTTTTGTTGAACAATATGGTATGTCCGGGTCTTCCCAGGAACCGTGTGATGTGCAGATGCTCTGAGAGGATATTCACCCAATTTGGGGGGTTTGGATGATATATGAAAACCTAATGTTATTGTACCTTGGAGGAGTGTGTTTCAACTTTTTTATGTCGTGTGATGATGTGATGGGTTCTTGATTAATTCCCCATGAGTTGTGACCCTATATGAGTTGGTATATCCCCAGGGGGTTAGACCTAGTGACTTATTCTGATACATTATTAGGGGGCCATGTTGGATAACCTAGTAACCTTCATGACATGAATATCGTTTAGGCATCTAGTTGGATGTGGGTTTTTTGGATTACCCATGGGTGGGTTTGTCCATGTTGTATTGAATATGGGTGATTGAGGTATTAGTAGATGGCTTCGTGAATTAAATAGTGGTGTTGAATGGGTGAAACATAGTATGATGTTTTTTGAATGTAGGGTTCCTTTTTTGATGTAGGGAACTTGAGTGAAAGGTAGTGTATATTATTTATTGGTTCCAATGATGGAAGGTTCATTTGTAGGTCTGTCTTGGGTGTTGATTATGCAGATATGATTCGAATACTTTTTATGAGTTCGATCAAGATCACATGTCGTGATTGGGAAATGTGGGTTCTTGTGGATGAGTTTTAATCTGGTGTAAATCATGTGTGAGTGTTTGTTTTCAGATGAGTCACATCGAGGTTTCTTGTTTTATTATGTTGTAAAGCCAATGGTAAGTTGGTGTGGTGATGGTATGTGTTTTTTTAGGGAAGGAATGGTTCGGTGCATGGATCAGTTATGTAACGACCCAATCTTTTTGAGTAGTATATTAACTTACTCTTATTTATTTAATAAGATGTTAATGGTTAATGCCGAAAGAAGAGTCGATGGCTTCATCCAGTAGACTCAACCCTTACGAAGCCCACTTATCAGAGCTTGGGAAGGAGGTAGCATCTGTGGGCTTCGCTTTGGACCAAGCCCAATCTGAGCTCCAGCGCGTCAAGCTTGAACGAAAACGCTTGCAGGAGAAGTTCAAGTTAGTGGAGATTGCTACTAGGGCAATGTTATCTGAGACTCCCTCAGATTCTCTCACCATAGCACACCTTACACTTAGGTCTTATGCCAGTGTTATAAGGGGCTATGTGATGAGACCCTAGTTTCCTTGTGTAATCCTTTCGGGTGAATAAATTGAGATTTCTTCCTTTAGTGATGTTTGTGAAATTTCAAATGTCTAGATAATTTTAGAATGTATTTTATTGATGAATTTTGAAAAAGGGATATTTTGAAATATTTATGTAAACCCTAAATAACTAATGATGTGTAATGATTTTCAAAAAATGGTCTTCTACAAAAGTGTTCATTAAGGAATTTGGAGTCTAATAAGATCAACTTAATTTTTGATGAATAGTAAATTATGAATAGTGATTTTACGCTTATGATTAGTAATGTGACCAAATGGATTAGTAATCTCACTTAAAGAAAGTTTTAAAATAATCTAGGCACCTTGATTAAGTAATGTGATTCAATAAAATGGGTAAATAACAGTTTCATAAATTATTATTCAAGTATTAGTTTTTTCGGATGAATAGTGTTTTTAATTAAATATTTAATTAAAAATAATTAGAAAATTATTTTATAAAAATGACTTCATTTTTGAACTCAGAGCATCGATATTATGTTATGGTAATTTTTGGGGTTTTTTCTGAAAAAAATGAATTTTCGATGAATAGTGTTTTTATTTAAAAACTTAAATTAAAAATATATAGAAAATTATTTTTATAAAATGGATTTCATTTTTGAAATCAGAGCATTGATATTTGATTAAGGTGAAATTTTGGGGTTATTCTGAGAAAGTTGAATTTTTAGTGAATAGTAAAAATACAGTTTTAGGGTTTCGGTATGTTTAATGACATCATAACTGTGTCATGATGATGTCATGAGTTTTTTCAAGGGTTGGCCGGCCAAGGGTGATGAATTATTGTTTTGGGGGCCCCATGTGGCCTAACTCCATGACAAGTGCCAAGGGAGAGCACATGGGTTTGAGAAAAGCAAATGTGAGGTGTCCCTTGGCCATTAATGCTTTGTCCCCTCACTTTCCCTATAAATACACACCCTTTCCTCCATTAGTCTTTCACTCCCAACTCTCCCCCAACGAAGTTCTGGTCTTCTTACCTTCCAAAGAGTCCTCCCAAGGTGCCCCCAAGCCCTCAAGGTCCAATCCTTTGAGTTTCAAGAGTCACGTTTTAAGGTAAGGGATCCGACCCCTCTCTTTTTCTTTTCATGAAATCTCTTTTATGTCATTCCTATTATGCTCCATGTTTTTATGTGAGAGGATGTTCTTTTATATTCCTCTTACTGCCCTTTCATGTTTATATGATGAGAGATCCCCTCTTACTCTCATCATTTCGTTTTATGAATGTTTAAGTGACGCCGTTAGGCTGTAGAATTTTTAAGGGATTCTTTCACCCTTCTCATTTTGTCAAGTTCAATTTTCATGTCAAGTCTTTCAAGTTCCTTTTTATTATGTTGGGGTATGATCTCTATATCAATCATACTGATCTCTTATGATCATATGATGAGGGACCCTTTTTGATCTTGTCAAATCATTTTCTTTTGAAGTTAAGTGACGCCGTAAGGCTGCCGAATTTTCATAAGAGAAATCTAATCTTTTTCCTTCCATGTTTTTCATTTCAAATGGTGTGTCCCTAAAATTTCTTTACCATGTCCATATGTCCTTCTTATTCTTTCACCCTACTGTTTTATGGATCATTTATGAGTGGGTGACCCATGTCCCCTCTCATTTCAACGTTTTCTAAAACCCCGAAACTTAGCCGTTATGCTGCAGAATTTTCCCCTCAAAATGCCTCTCTCTTTTCTCAAAAATTATTTTATGTTATAAAGTGAATACTCAAAGCTCTTATTTCGACAAGGGTATTCACATATATATCAAAATGTTCCATTTTAAATTCCGGGATTTACATACATGAGACCCGCTTTCCCTTTCCGTGGGTTTAAAGTGACGTAAAGATCATGTCTTTAAAGCAATTTTTAAAACGTTATGATTATGAAATGAAACCCATTTATTTTATGCTATGTGGGTTATTTATGAAATGTTTGATGATGATATATGTGTCTCACATGATAATAAAGGCAAATTTAAGGGTGCTCCCTGATAGCGCTCCAATGCATTGGGTAATGATGTAACCACTAGAGATTACAATTTTCACGATACCTTGGTGAATAACCTTGGTAATTTTCAAATGACACCTTGGGGATGGACCTTGGTGATATGTTCATGATTGTCTATGTTAAATGATGTAGCCACATCTTCAAGTTATGAAAAATGTTATTTTTATTATGAAATGCCTCATGATTTCTTTCTCATGCCTTAAAGTTCTTTTCATGTCCTTATTGAAGTATCTCAAGTTCACATGTAAAATGTTCCTCTTGTTTCCCTTACTGGGCCTTCTGCTCACCCTTTCTTTTGATGTATGTCCCCAGGTTATGAGATGCAGTAATGAACCTAGAATGAACTTAAGGAGATTCCTTTCAAGTGTTTAAGAAGAATGTTTTATGTTGTTTTCATGTATTATGTTCCTGGTTTCCAAGACATTAAACCTTAACGATCCTCAGTTTTGTGTAATGTAATGAAAGTTTATGTTATAAAATGGAGGGATGCTATAGTTGGTATCAAAGGATGGTTTAGTTATTTGTGGAAATTAGGATATAAAAACTTTAGGAAGAACCCTATAGAAAAGGTTAAATATAGGAAAACTTCCTGGTATTTTGGTAAGTATTGAGTAAGTGGTTTATCAAACAAATACATCCCTGTCTGGATACGAGCAGGTAGAGGCGGCTCTGGCACAGATGTACATAGGGGTAAAACCCGAAAACACCTCTTTGAGCTAGACTCGAATGGGAACTGGTGCACGATAACGGGCCTTGCTGCACTCTTGGTTACGACACTCCCGGGGGATATGTTTGGTTAATCACATGCTTTTTATGAATCATTATGAAGGAATTATAGAGAACTATAATTGTCTAAGCACGAAGTCTTAGTTAAAAGATTCATAAATGAAATGAGTTTCTCACTAAGGTTTTATTCTTTTAGAAAATGGCGGGCAATAGGAGAAACCGTGCCGATGGTGACCGCAATGCACCATGTGCTGACGGCCCTCCGATGGAAGCCGGAATGGAAACATTCATGCGAATGATGAGCCAACTGACTCAAGTTGTGAGTAATAACTTGAATCAAGCTGAGAGGCTGACCTCACCACGAAGGGAACAACTTTCTGTTGCGTCCTTCATGCGTCAACGACCGCCAACATTCAGTGGATCTACTGACCCATTGGTTGCGGAACAATGGATAAGCTCCATTGAAAAGATCTTTTCTGTACTTCATTGTTCGGAACAAGAAAAAGTCACCCTTGCTGTTTACCGCCTAGAGGGAGAAGCTGATCAGTGGTGGTCACTGATCAAAAACACGAAGCCACGAGGAGAGATGGAAGCTATGGAGTGGGAAGAATTTCGGGGGATTTTCTTTAACAAGTATTTCCCTCGTTCCATGAGAACGAAAATGGAGAAAGAGTTTCTCGAGCTGAAGCAGAAGGAGAACGAATCTGTTGGAACCTATGAGATGAACTTCACAAGGCTTTCTCGTTATACCTCAAGCTTTGTCATGGACCCTAATGGGAAGTTTGATAGATTCTTTGGCGGACTAAGACCACATCTGTGGAAGAATCTAGCCAACAGGGACTACGATAGCTATGAGGAAATAGTTCGAAGTGCTATGAAAGTTGAACTAGAGTTTGGAGAGACACAGTGGTCTCACAAATCTAATGAGAAGAAGAGAACTCTAGAACCAAGCCTGGGAAGAAGTTTTGATCAGGAAAGAGGTGGAAAGCATATGCAACATTCCACATGCAATAAATGTGGGAAGAAGCATCCGGGGAACTGCTTGATCGGAAGTGGCAAGTGCTATAGGTGTGGAAAAGAAGGCCATATTTCTCGGAATTGTCGTGGTGATGTGAAGCCTCAACTTCCCAACACTAACGACAGAGGAAAGATGGTTCTGGCCCTACCCGAAGTCACATGCTTCAAGTGTGGACAGCTTGGGCACTTTGCTAATCAATGTCCAAATCTGAGGGCGGTGGAGGGGAATCACCATCAACCTCAGCAGAGGCCAAGGGAGCAAGGTCGTGCTTTCGCTATCACAACAACTGAAGTTGAAGTTCCGAACGATGTGGTAGCAGGTACTCTTGTTGTCCTCTCAAAACTAGAAAGTGCTTTATTTGATTCTGGTTCTACGCATTCCTTTATTTCTTCCAAGTTTGCAAAGAATATAGAATCAATCCCCGAATTGCTTGAGGTAGAGTTGTCAGTCAAGACACCAAGTGGGATTATCCATGCATCAACAGTGTTTAGAGACTCTAGTGTTTACTTTGGTGAGCACAATCTTATCGCAAATCTAGTAGTCATTCCCATGATGGAATTTGACATTATACTAGGGATGGACTGGCTCTCAAAGTATAATGCTAAGATCAAATGCATAAGTAAGGAAATCTCAGTAGTCTTGAATGAACGACCTACAGTTATCTTCCGAGGAGAGATATCCCGAACTGATCCCTATCTAGAAGCACCTCCTATAGCTTTCTTTATGGAGTTAATCGGTGATGAGGAAGAAGGGAAAGGGAGCATACAAATTGAAGATGTTCCGATTGTTCAGGAATACATGGATGTATTTCCTGAGGAGTTACCTGGACCTCCCCCAGAAAGAGAGGTAGAGTTCTCCATTGAACTCGTACCTGGGTCTCAACCGATATCAAAGACTCCGTATAGAATGGCAAATGTGGAGCTAGAGGAGCTAAAGAAACAACTCCAAGACTTGTTGGAAAGGGGTTTATCTGACCGAGTGTGTCTCCTTGGGGAGCACCAATTCTCTTTGTGAAGAAGAAGGATGGATCAATGCGGCTATGCATTGATTATAGAGAACTGAACGGGTTCACAGTGAAGAACAGATACCCTCTTCCAAGAATTGATGATTTATTTGACCAACTTCGTGGGGCTCAATTCTTCTCTAAGATTGACCTTCGATCTGGTTATCATCAACTGAGGGTGAAGAAGGAAGATATTCAAAATACTGCCTTCCGATCAAGATATGGGCATTATGAGTTTACGGTTATGCCCTTCGGCTTGACTAATGCTCCTGCTATTTTCATGGATTTGATGAATAGAGTCTTTAAGGACTACCTTGATAACTTTGTGGTAGTTTTTATTGATGATATTTTGATATATTCAAAAAGTCGGGAGGAGCATGAAGATCATCTGAGGGTTATTTTGAAAACTCTACGGAAGGAGAGGCTCTTTGGGAAGTTCAGCAAGTCTGAGTTTTGGTTACAACAAGTGGCTTTCTTGGGGCACATCGTAACCAATGAAGGAATCTCGGTTGACCCTGCAAAGACAATGGTTGTGGAGGAGTGGCCTCAACCCACAACAGTAACTGAGATTCGTAGTTTCCTTGGTTTAGCGGGATATTATAGGAGGTTTGTGAAAAACTTTTCACGGCTTTCTAATCCACTAACCAAGTTGACTCGAAAAGGGGTTAAGTTCATCTGGACAAAGGAATGCGAGGAAAGTTTCCAAGAGCTGAAGAAGAGATTGGTTAATGCACCTGTGTTAACACTACCCTCTATCGGAGAAGGATTCGTTATTTTTAGCGATGCATCTCTGAAAGGGCTTGGGTGCGTCCTCATGCAAAATGACAAAGTAATTGCTTATGCATCTCGACAGTTGAAGATTCATGAGCAGAATTATCCTACGCATGATCTAGAGCTGGCGGCAGTTGTTTTTTCTCTAAAGATATGGAGGCACTATCTTTATGGGGAGAAATGTGATATATACACTGACCACCAAAGTCTAAAGTATATTTTCACACAGAAAGAATTGAACATGAGACAAAGGAGATGGTTGGAGCTTATTAAAGACTATGATTGTTCAATACATTATCACCCTGGAAGAGCAAACAAAGTCGCGGATGCGTTAAGCAGGAAAGATCCTGTTGTTCTGGCAGTAATGAGGATCCTGGGAGATCCCTTGATTAAAGATCTAGTAAAACTGGACATGGGAATTATAAGGAAAGGGACATCATCAACCCTATCCCAAATGATTTCTCAACCTTCATTACTAGAGAAGATCAAGAAGGCTCAAAAAGAAGATCCTTTGCTGCAGGAGAAGTTCGAGGCTTTAAAGGATGGGAAGTTCCCTGATTTCAATATTGATCAAGAAGGCGTGTTGAAATTTCGTACCAGACTATGTGTTCCATCCATTCCGGAGATAAAGAAAGAACTGATGGATGAAGCTCATAGCTCTACTTTCTCTATACATCCGGGAATCACTAAGATGTATAGAGACCTTCGTGATCATTATTGGTGGGATAACATGAAGAGGGAGATTGCCGATTACACTACAAGGTGCCTGGTGTGTCAGCAAGTAAAGGCAGAAAGACAACTTCCTAAGGGGGTATTACAACCGCTACCCATACCAGTATGGAAGTGGGATAATATCACCATGGACTTTGTAACTGGTCTCCCGAAAACATCCAAAGGAAACAATGCGATATGGGTTATTGTGGACCGTCTCACCAAGACAGCCCATTTTTATCTCTATTCGGGAAGATTTCTCTCTGGATCAGCTTGCCAAGATATACGTGAAGGAAGTGGTAAGGCTGCATGGGGTACCACTATCCATCGTATCTGATCGTGACCCAAGATTCACATCAAAATTCTGGAGAAGTCTTCAGCATGCTCTGAATACTGAATTGAATTTTAGTACGGCCTATCATCCTCAAACTGATGGCCAATCTGAAAGGACTATTCAGACACTCGAAGACATGTTGAGATTATGCTCAATGGAATTTAAAGGTGGATGGGATCAACACCTCCCATTAGTGGAGTTCTCTTATAACAACAGCTTCCATGCGAGTATTCAGATGGAACCCTATGAAGCTCTGTATGGAAAGCGGTGTAGAACTCCTACTTGTTGGGATGAAACTGGTGAAAGGAAGCTTCTTGGGCCTAATCTCGTGCAAGAGATGACAGAACAGGTTCATGCCATCCAACAACACATAAAGGCTGCTCAGAGTCGGCAGAAGAGCTATGCTGACAATCGTCGAAGGGACTTGGAGTTTGGTGTTGGTGACAAAGTTTTCCTTCGAATTTCTCCATGGAAGAGAGTCATGCGGTTTGGGAAGAAAGGGAAGCTCAGCCCTAGGTACATTGGCCCCTATGAAATCCTTGATCGCATAGGAGCAGTGGCCTATCATCTAGCACTTCCACCGAACCTAGCTCAAGTTCATGATGTCTTCCATGTATCTCTCTTGAGGAAGTACATACCCGACCCTTCGCATGTACTGAACCCAGAAGTGGTACAACTTGAACATGACCTCTCTTATGAGGAGCAGCCAGTGGAGATCTTGGACCGTAGAGACAAGGTCCTACAAAACAAGACTACCCACCTTGTGAAAGTGTTGTGGAGGAATCATAAATATGAAGAAGCGACTTGGGAGCCTGAGGAAACGATGAAGCAAAAGTACCCTCACCTTTTCAACTAGGGCTCAAGTATAAATTTCGGGGACGAAATTTCTTAAGGGGGGAAGAATGTAACGACCCAATCTTTTTGAGTTGTATATTAACTTACTCTTATTTATTTAATAAGATGTTAATGGTTAATGCAGAAAGAAGAGTCGATGGCTTCATCCAGTAGACTCAACCCTTACGAAGCCCACTTATCAGAGCTTGGGAAGGAGGTAGCATCTGTGGGCTTCGCTTTGGACCAAGCCCAATCCGAGCTCCAGTGCGTCAAGCTTGAACGAAAACGCTTGCAGGAGAAGTTCAAGTTAGTGGAGATTGCTACTAGGGCAATGTTATCTGAGACTCCCTCAGATTCTCTCACCATAGCACACCTTACACTTAGGTATTATTCCAGTGTTATAAGGGGCTATGTGATGAGACCCTAGTTTCCTTGTGTAATCCTTTCGGGTGAATAAATTGAGATTTCTTCCTTTAGTGATGTTTGTGAAATTTCAAATGTCTAGATAATTTTAGAATGTATTTTATTGATGAATTTTGAAAAAGGGATATTTTGAAATATTTATGTAAACCCTAAATAACTAATGATGTGTAATGATTTTCAAAAAATGGTCTTCTACAAAAGTGTTCATTAAGGAATTTGGAGTCTAATAAGATCAACTTAATTTTTGATGAATAGTAAATTATGAATAGTGATTTTACGCTTAGGATTAGTAATGTGACCAAATGGATTAGTAATCTCACTTAAAGAAAGTTTTAAAATAATCTAGGCACCTTGATTAAGTAATGTGATTCAATAAAATGGGTAAATAACAGTTTCATAAATTATTATTCAAGTATTAGTTTTTTCGGATGAATAGTGTTTTTAATTAAATATTTAATTAAAAATAAATAAAAAATTATTTTATAAAAATGACTCCATTTTTGAACTCAGAGCATCGATATTATGTTATGGTAATTTTTGGGGTTTTTTCTGAAAAAAATGAATTTTCGATGAATAGTGTTTTTATTTAAAAAATTAAATTAAAAATATTTAGAAAATTATTTTTATAAAATGGATTTCATTTTTGAAATCAGAGCATTGATATTTGATTAAGGTGAAATTTTGGGGTTATTCTGAGAAAGTTGAATTTTTAGTGAATAGTAAAAATACAGTTTTAGGGTTTCGGTATGTTTAATGACATCATAACTGTGTCATGATGATGTCATGAGTTTTTTCAAGGGTTGGCCGGCCAAGGGTGATGAATTATTGTTTTGGGGGCCCCATGTGGCCTAACTCCATGATAAGTGCCAAGGGAGAGCACATGGGTTTGAGAAAAGCAAATGTGAGGTGTCCCTTGGCCATTAATGCTTTGTCCCCTCACTTTCCCTATCAATACCCACCCTTTCCTCTCTTAGTCTTTCACTCCCAACTCTCCCCCAATGAAGTTATGGTCTTCTTACCTTCCAAAGAGTCCTCCCAAGGTGCCCCCAAGCCCTCAAGGTCCAATCCTTTGAGTTTCAAGAGTCACGTTTTAAGGTAAGGGATCTGACCCCTCTCTTTCTTTTCATGAAATCTCTTTTATGTCATTCCTATTATGCTCCATGTTTTTATGTGAGAGGATGTTCTTTTATATTCCTCTTACTGCCCTTTCATGTTTATATGATGAGAGATCCCCTCTTACTCTCATCATTTCGTTTTATGAATGTTTAAGTGACGCTGTTAGGCTGCCGAATTTTTAAGGGATTCTTTCACCCTTCTCATTTTTCAAGTTCAATTTTCATGTCAAGTCTTTCAAGTTCCTTTTTATTATGTTGGGGTATGATCTCTATATCAATCATACTGATCTCTTATGATCATATTATGAGGGACCCTTTTTGATCTTGTCAAATCATTTTCTTTTGAAGTTAAGTGACGCCGTAAGGCTGCCGAATTTTCATAAGAGAAATCTAATCTTTTTCCTTCCATGTTTTTCATTTCAAATGGTATGTCCCTAAAATTTCGTTACCATGTCCATATGTCCTTCTTATTCTTTCACCCTACTGTTTTATGGATCATTTATGAGTGGGTGACCCATGTCCCCTCTCATTTCAACGTTTTCTAAAACCCCGAAACTTAGCCGTTATGCTGCAGAATTTTCCCCTCAAAATGCCTCTCTCTTTTCTCAAAAATTATTTTATGTTATAAAGTGAATACTCAAAGCTCTTATTTCTACAAGGGTATTCACATATATATCAAAATGTTCCATTTTAAATTCTGGGATTTACATACATGAGACCCGCTTTCCCTTTCCGTGGGTTTAAAGTGACGTAAAGATCATGTCTTTAAAGCAGTTTTTAAAACGTTATGATTATGAAATGAAACCCATTTATTTTATGCTATGTGGGTTATTTATGAAATGTTTGATGATGATATATGTGGCTCACATGATAATAAAGGCAAATTTAAGGGTGCGCCCTGATAGCGCTCCAATGCATTGGGTAATGATGTAACCACTAGAGATTACAATTTTCACGATACATTGGTGAATAACCTTGGTAATTTTCAAATGACACCTTGGAGATGGACCTTGGTGATATGTTCATGATTGTCTATGTTAAATGATGTAGCCACATCTTCAAGTTATGAAAAATGTTATTTTTATTATGAAATGCCTCATGATTTCTTTCTCATGCCTTAAAGTTCTTTTCATGTCCTTATTGAAGTATCTCAAGTTCACATGTAAAATGTTCCTCTTGTTTCCCTTACTGGGCCTTCTGCTCACCCTTTCTTTTGATGTATGTCCCCAGGTTATGAGATGCAGTAATGAACCTAGAATGAACTTAAGGAGACGACTTTCAAGTGTTTAAGAAGAATGTTTTATGTTGTTTTCATGTATTATGTTCCTGGTTTCCAAGACATTAAACCTTAACGTTCCTCAGTTTTGTGTAATGTAATGAAAGTTTATGTTATAAAATGGAGGGATTCTATAAGTTATCCCAGGATGTGTCTTCAGGAACGTGGGTTGGGTTCACTGATGTTATTATGGTTTTTGAAACCACCACTGGTTCACTTAGTTGGGTTATATATGCGTACGTATGAGTCATGGCCTATGGATAGTCCTGGTGAGGCAATGATTCAAAAATAATGACATGTTGGAGTAAAAAATAGATTTTATGGTGGGGTCAAACAAGGGTGTATGTGATTCTAAAGTAGTTATGAGATCATAGAGGTACGATCTTGTAGGGACAAATGGTGATGCTTTGTTATGGTTAAGGAATCACAAGAGATCTCACACATAGTTCTTCAATAGTGAATATATGTATGACTTCGAAGAGGAAGGATACAAATGTGATGAGATTCTTAAAGGAATGGAGGCTCGAGACATATAATGGTTTGACTTTTCCCTATAAATAAGGGTGATATTAGAAATTTATGTGGGGTTATGGTATTTATCAATGAAATATGATCACGCTTATAGTTTTGATGATCATTCCCAATATCATGAAATGATATTAGGTACACTGAGTGGGTAATGAATATATGCCTATAAACCCTAATGTCTATGGTTATAAATGGGTCCACTTAAATGTTACGCTCATGGAGTAGGAAATATGGCATCGCATGGTGGGAAGTATGCTATTGATAGTTTGTGAGTGTGGTCCTCAGGATAGACCTAATGTCAAAAAATACCATGAGTGTAGTTCCTAGATGATTGGGATGAGAAATGTTGGATTATTTGTTTTGTTTCATAGGTGTGGGTTAGATGGACATGCCTAATTCCTGGGTTGGAAGTGATTTTAATGTGGACTGAAGTGGTTTTGTATGTTCGGTAGTATAAGGCCATGTCCTTAAACCTTACTTAATATTGAATTAAATGAATAATTCACATTGAGGATCTTTTCAAGTTTAGAGTTTTAGAGAATTAGGACATAACTGTTACATCTCAAAAGATTATAAAGTAGACTAAGTTTCCATAAAATAAAAACTCTTAAAAAGAAACATGTCTAGTTCCATGTTTTAGATAGCATGACTTTCTCTTGATCCCATCGTTGACCCAATTCCACATTAAGTCATGTGAAAAACATTTCAAAAAAAACTTGGGGTGAGCATAAAAAAGCTCAGTAAGGGATACACAAAGAATGAAAACTGGTAGTTTTTCAAACATCAAGTAAACCATGTAAACTTTATCAAAGTAATACCTTCACCTTCATGAAGTAGTAAAAAATATTCACTAAATAAAATATAATTAATTACCCTTTTATAACCAAAGTATTACCATAAAAACCCATATAAAGAACACATAACATATAAAGGAAACTTGGGACATAAACATACATAAGTGGAATAACCATACGGTCGACTTCCACACATATCACTTAATGGAATAGCCATATGGCCAACTTCAATACATACTTAATGGAATAGCCATAAGGACGACTACCATACCCAATGCATTGGAGGTTATAACGTAACCACCCATCCTGGTATTCACGACCCCACCCGTCATATGGTTTATCATGTAACCACCTGTCAAATGTCCAAGTACCATTATAAAAATCATAAGACATAAAACAAATATAATGGAAAGAAAACATTTTCAAACTTTGATCGCAATATATCACTTAAATATATTGACATAAAAAATAAATTTTAAAAACCATTTTCAATAACAAAATACATAAAAGAGTATATGGTATTTATTTCATTTTAAAAAAACATTATGGCTTGTTCAGGAAGCCAAAGACCAAATAATACTCGCGGTGGCGGAAAAGGTCATTGTCACTACGTACGTTAAAAGAAACATTCCTTTTTGTCGTTTTGTGAAACGCTTCATAGAAAAAGATTACTTTTGTATAAAAGTAAAATTCAAAGGGGTTTATACACCATATAAAAGAAAGTTGTCTATAAAACGAAATATGCCTCAATGAAAGGAGATTGAGACGAAGTCCCTTACCTCGGGTCCGACTTGACTAGATCGTTCTTTAACGTCCTGAATAATAAACTTGAGTTAATTTCTATTTTCTTAAGAACCTATTTCAAGTTCATTATTCCATTTATATCACTTATTACCATGTCATGAACACTATGTAATTATTTAAGTTATTAACAGTTGTTTTAACGATCATTGGTGCTTGAGTAAAAAATATGCTCTTTATAATTACAAGTTGTTCATGTAGCCTATATATCCAGAGTTATAATCATGATGTAGATATCATATATATCATATATATCCAGTATATACATGAATTTATAATATTACATAATCATTTAGAGGTAATAAATGAAATTCACCGTTCATGGAGACGGTAAGCCATACGTACGCATGAACGCTACATTAATTTCTATGTCATATTAATGAAATTAAAACTAAATGAGATGTATGTATATTTTAATTATAGAATTATATTAATCATTTAGATGTAACATACATCATATATATCCATTATATATATGTACTTATAATGGTACATTACATTTGGGGAGAAGAAATGAAATGCACAGTTCATGGAGACGATAAGCCGTACGTATGCATGAATGATACTTTCATTTCATTGTCATATTAATGGAATTAAAACTAAATGAGATATATGTATATTTAAATTCCAGAATTATATTCATCATTTAGATTTATCATTCATCATATATATCCATTATATATATGTACTTATAATAATACATTACATTTGGGGATAAGAAATGAAATGCACCGTTCATGGAGACGGTAAGCCGTATGTACGCATGAACGCTACTTTCATTTATATCTCATACTTTAATGGAAAGAAATAATAATGATATAGAGTTATATTATAATTCCAGTATAACATCATATATAATATCTTTAAATCCATCCTTTATACGTCCCACATATGGCATTAACGAATCACATCACTTTGAGGGGGCAGTAGTCCGCACTTCCTAAAATGAAATTATCGTGTTTACCCACAATGGAAACCATAAAGGTATACCAAAAATGGAAAATAAAGAAGCATAAGGAAAACATAAACATAATATATATCATATATAAATAGAGTGACATATTAATGGCCACCATTAAAGGTGTTTAAAAGAAGATTGAACAATCATCGTTCCGTGAGGCAGAAATTCACCAACCACAGAAACCGTATGTTCTTTATCCATTAGATGTAGATTTGTGTAAGTGTAGCTCGTAATATTATTATAACAAAATCCTAGTATATTGAAGATACTGGAGTTTTGACAAAAGAAATGAATAAAAAGAGTTTAGGGGGTTGGAGGAGCAAAATTAAACAAAAGAACACAAGTGAAGACATTACCTTAAAATCGGGTAACTCTCTTAGATTTGTGCTCAAAGGCTTCATTGGGAAGACTTATTCCCAAGGTGAGGCTTCAAGGAGTAATATAGGGATTTTGAGAGACAAAATGGGTAGGGTTTGGCCGAGCCAAAGGCTTTTTAAGTGTGGGTAAGGAGGTAGAGGTGGGGGCCTTTTATAAGAGGAGAGGAGGGGCACTCTTGGAAAGTAAAGAAATGTTACTTTATTTTAAAATGAGTTTAGGATTCAAAAGGTCCCACATTGATATAATTCGAGGGTAAGGTGATAAGGGTTATAAATATACCCATACAATTGGTTTTAGACATGTTTAGGTCATAGATTTTACATTATCTTTTCATTTTATTCAAATCCTTTATTAATGAGGTAATCGTTGCATCATCATGGTGTAAAAAATAATTTAATATATTTAATGTCTAAAAATTATAAAAAAACTATCATGATGTAGGAAATATTTTTAGCTTTCTAATTAATATTTATAGTCAGAAATATGACTTGTATAACCCCATGTAAAAATTGTTTTAGAAAAACATCTCATGTTTGTGTCATTTGTACTTTAACATTAAATAAAAAGTTATTTATGTCATTTCCCAACCAAAGTGGCTCCATGGGGTCCCCAAGTTGACCCATGGATTTTCTTGGTCTCCCATGACACATAAAATTAGGGTAGGACATGTTTCAAGCTCATCTCATATTATTAAAACATTATTTTTACCTTAAACAACACTAATTACCTCTAATCACGGTTAAAAACTTAATAAGTTACTATTCACCAAAAAATAATGTTAATCCCATTGAACCACAATTTACTTCTTAATGAAAACCATGTATGTCGGATTTTTGAAATTCAAAACACAGAGATGGAAAAATTACATTTAATCGGAAAATCAGTTTTTATAAGTACCACTTAGTTGTTTCACTATTCATCAAAAATTGAAGTTTTTCAGAAAAATACCAAAACTTCACCATAAGCTATATTTGACATTATGAATTAAAAAATGAAGTCCATTTTAAAAAATTCCAAACATATAAGTTGCATTAATTAATTTAATAATTAATTCCCGCTGTCAGAGCAAATAGCGTGTTTTCATAAAACAATAAGTATCAAAAGATTGACACTAGTTTAAGTCTGATTTCAAAGAAACTCATTGTTGAGTATCGGGTACGCTATCGAACATAGAAACCCCTTTAAAGTAAAATTAATATTTAATTTATAAATATTACTAAAAATGAAAATGGTTTATTCTTTATTTACCTGGGGTGTTACATACTTCCCACCTTTTGGTAATTGCGTCCTCGCAATTTTATTCACTTATCAAAATAAGTGGGGGTATTTATCCTCATAGCATTTTCAGATTACCACATTGCCTCTTCAACCATATGGGTTTTCCACAAAACCTTTACCTGGTGAATCACCTTATTTCGTAACACTTTCTCCCTATGGTCAAGAATCTGGACCGGCTATTCTTCATAAGATAGGTTCTCTTCCAGCTGAACTACCTCTAGACTCAAAACATGAGATGGATCTAGAATATACTTTCTCAACATCAAAACATGAAAAACATTGTGTACCTGAGATAAACTCGGAGGTAATGCCACTCGGTAAGCAAATGATCCAACTCTCTCCAGAATTTCATATGGTCCAATGAACCTTGGACTCAGCATTCCTTTCTTACCAAATCGCATCACACTTTTCCATGGTGATACTTTGAGAAAAACATGATCACCTACCTCAAAAGAGAGATCCTTACTTCTGTTGTCTGCATAACTCTTCTGCCTACTCTAAGCTGTCCTCATGTGTTTTTGAATCAGCTGAACTTTTTCTGCCAACTCTTCTACCAATTCTGGTCCCATCATCTTCCTTTCACCCACTTCATCCCAGAAAGCTGGAGTTCAACACCTCTTCCCATATAATTCCTGAAATGATGCCATCTGTATACTAGAATGAAACTGTTATTATATGAAAACTCAACCAAAGAAAGATGTTGGTCCCATCTTCCCTGATAATCCATCGAAAAAGCTCGTAGCATATCCTCCAAAGTCTGAATTGTTCGTTCTGACTGCCCATATGATTGAGGATGAAAAGATTTACTAAAATTTAATTCAGTACCCAACAACATCTGAACGCCTTTCCAAAATTTAGAAGCAAACCTGTGATCACGATCGGACACAATGGAGAGAGGAACTCCATGTAACCTAAATATCTCTTTAAGATACAAACGGGAAATTTGATCTAGTGAAAAAGTATCTCGTATAGCAAGGAAATGAGAAGATTTAGTCAAGCGATCAACAATAACCCAGATTGCATTATTACCTCAAGATGTCCTCAGTAATCCCACAACAAAGACCATGGATATGTTTTCCCATTTCCACTCTGGAACTGGTAAAGGCTGAAGCATCCCTTTCGGTAACTACCGCTCTTCTTTAACATGCTCACAAGTCAAACACTTCACAGTAAAATCAGCAATATCTCTTTTCATTCCATCCCACTAGTAATACTCCCGCAGATCCCTGTACATCTTAGTACTGCCATGATGAAATGAAAATGGGGAACTATGAGCCTCACATAACAACTCATTTTTCAACTGTGAATCACCAGGGACA
This sequence comes from Viscum album, assembly GCA_963277665.1. Lineage (NCBI taxonomy): Eukaryota > Viridiplantae > Streptophyta > Magnoliopsida > Santalales > Viscaceae > Viscum > Viscum album. The sequence continues at coordinate 1,271,089,296 of OY728160.1, forward strand.
CATAATCTCTTCCCAAACCTCAAAACACAATCATTATCAATGTTGAATTCAGGCAACTTACCCTTCTGAACCAGCACTACCTTTTTCTGCAACTCACTGTCTTCTTTCTGTGCTTGCTTAATTCTGTCTGATAGGGATGATCTCACTGATACCTGAAACAAAACAGAAGAACTTCCTGCACCAACAAATTATATTCCAAAGTTCATCAAATCAAAAACCAAAGGATCTCGTTCCAAATGTAGCATGGTTAATGAAGGATTAATTTTTCAACGGCCACTATATTTTCTTTTCCCAGATGGTAATGAATTGTAAAATCATAATCCTTGATTAATTCCATCCATCTCCTCTGTCTCATGTTCAATTATTTCTGAGTGAATATATACTTTAATCTTTTGTGATCAGTATATATTTCACACATTACTCCATAAAAATGATGCCTCCAAATTTTTAAATAAAAAACAACAGCAGCTAATTCCAAATCATGTGTAGGGTAATTTACCTCATGAGTTTTCAACTAACGTGAAGCATAAGCAATTACCTGATCATTCTGCATAAGTACACATCCAAGTCCCTTCAACGAAGCATCACTGTATATAATAAACTCACCATTCCTGGAAGGAAGTGCCAAAACTAGAGCATTCACCAATATTTTTTTCAACTCCTAAAAACAATCATCACAATATTTTGTCCAGATAAACATAACACCCTTCCGAGTTAGCTTAGTCATTGGACTAGATAATCATGAAAAAATTTCAACAAACCTTCGGTAGTAACCTGCCAAACCAAGAAAACTACAGATCTCGGTTACATTTGTGGGTCTGAGCCATTCTTCAACAACATTTGTTTTAGCAGGATCAATAGTTATGCCATCTTTTGATACAATGTGACCTAGGAATGAAATTTGTTGTAACCAAAACTCACACTTGCTGAATTTTCCATATAGTTTCTTTTCTTTTAAGGTTTGCAAGATAACCCTTAAATGACTTTCATGCTCCTATTTACTTTTAGAAAACCCCAAAATATCATCAATAAACACAACCACCATTTATCACCTCATTCAACTGAGCCATCACTACAACGAACTCTTCAATTCTGATTCTGACCATCTCAGGTTGCTTATTTAGAAGGTCATTTCTCGCTGTATGCCTTCCTAACATAGCTGACATGTTTCCTCTGTGGAAAACCATTCTTAACACAAAAATATCTTAGGCAAAGCAACATGGTAATCATTAAATGATATATCATTTCAGTCATACCATAAATTAACTTATAATTTAACAATTTTCTAACTCATAAAGTTGTCTAAACCGACCTCTGATACCAACTATAAGGCCCCAGCCTTAAAGCTTACTTAATATTGAATTAATTGAATAATTCACATTGAGGATCTTTTCAAGTTTAGAGTTTTAGAGAATTAGGACATAACTGTTACATCTCAAAAGATTACAATGTAGACTAAGTTTCCATAAAATAAAAACTCTTAAAAAGAAACATGTCTAGTTCCATGTTTTAGATAGCATGACTTTCCCTTGATCCCATCCTTGACCCTATTCCACATTATGTCCTGTGAAAAACATTTCAAAAAAAAATTGGGGTGAGCATAAAATAGCTCAGTAAGGGATACACAAAGAATGAAAACTGTTAGTTTTTCAAACATCAATTAAACCATGTATACGTTATCAAAGTAATACCTTCACCTTCATGAAGGAGTAAAAACTATTCACTGAATAAAATATCATTACTTACCCTTTTGTAACCAAAGGATTACCATAAAAACCAATATAAAGAACACATAACATATAAAGGTAACATGGGTTATAAACATACTTAAGTGGAATAACCATACGGTCGACTTCCAAACATATCACTTAATGGAATAGCCATACGGCCAACTTCCATACATACATAATGGAATAGCCATACGGCCGACTTCCATACCCAATGCATTGGAGGTTATAACGTAACCACCCATCCTGGTATTCACGGTACCACCCGTCATATGGTTTATCACGTAACCACCCGTAAAATGTCCAAGTACCATTATAAAAATCATAATACATAAAACAAATTTAATGGAAAGAAAACATTTCCACAATTTGATCGCAATATATCAATTAAATATATTGACATAAAAAATCCATTATAAAAACCATTTTCAATACCAAAATACATAAAAGATTATATGTTATTTATTTCATTTTAAAAAAACATTATGGCTTGTTCAGGAAGCCAAAAACCAAATAATACTCACGGTGGTGGAAAAGGACGTTGTCACCACGTACATTAAAAGAAACATTCCTTTTTGTCGTTTTGTAAAACGCTTCGTAGAAAAAGATTCCTTTTGATAAAAGTAAAATTCAAAGGGGTTTATACACCGTATAAAATAATGTTGTGTATAAAATGAAATATGCCTCAATGAAAGGAAATTGAGACGAAGTCCCTTACCTCGGGTCTGACATGACTCGATTGTTCTTTAACGTCTTGAATAATAAACTTGAGTTAATTTCTAATTTCATAAGAAACTTTTTCAAGTTCATTATTCCTTTTATATCACTTATTACCATGTCATGAACACTATGTAATTATTTAAGTTATTAACGGTCATTTTAACGATCATTGGTACTTGAGTCAAAAATATGCTCTTTATAATTACAAGTTGTTCATGTAGCCATTATATCCAAGGTTATACTCATGATGTAGATATCATATATATCATATATATCTAGTATATACATGAATTTATAATATTACATAATCATTTAGAGTTAATAAATTAAATGCACCTTTCATGGAGACGGTAAGCCGTACGTACGCATGAACACTACTTTCATTTCTATGTCATAATAATGGAATTAAAACTAAATGAGAGGTATGTATATTTTAATTCCAGAATCATATTAATCATTTAGATGTAACATACATCATATATATCCATTATATATATGTACATATAATAGTACATTACATTTGGGGATAAGAAATGAAATTCACCGTTCATGGACACGGTAAGTCGTACGTACGCATGAACGCTACTTTCATTTTTTTTTGTCATATTAATGGAATTAAAACTAAATGAGAGATATGTATATTTAAATTCCAGAATTTTATTCATCATTTAGATGTATCATTCATCATATATATCCAATATATATATGAACTTATAATAATACATTACATTTGGGGATAAGAAATGAAATGCACCGTTCATGGAGACGGTAAGCCGTACGTACACATGAACTCTACTTTCATTTCTATCTCATACTTTAATGGAAAGAAATAATAATGTTATACAGGTATATTATAATTCTATTATAACATCATATATAATAACTTTAAATCCATCCTTTATACGTCCCACATATGGCATTAACGAATCACATCACTTTGAGGGGGCGGTAGTCTGCACTTCCTAAAATGAAATTATCGTGTTTACCCACAATGGAAACCATAAAGGTATACCACAAATTAAAAATAAAGAAGAATAATGAAAACATAAACATAATATATATCATATATAAATAGATTGACATCTTAATGGCCACAATTAATGGTGTTTAAAAGAATATTGAACAATCATCGTTTCGTGAGGCAGAAATTTGCCAACCACAGAAACAGTATGTTCTTTACCATTAGATGTAGATGTGTGTAAGTGTAGCTCGAAAGATTCTTATAACAACATCCTAGTATATTGAAGACACTGTATTTGATACAAAATAAATGAATAGAAATAGTTTAGGGGGTTGGAGAAGCAAAATAAAACAAAAGAACACAAGTGAAGACATTACCTTAAAATCGGGTAACTCTCTTAGATTTGTGCTCAAAGGCTTCCTTGGGAAGACTTCTGCCCAAATTGAGGCTTCAAAGAGTAAGAGAGGGATGTGGAGAGACAAGATGGGCAGGGTTTGGCCGATCCAAAGGCTTTTTAAGTGTGGGTAAGGAGGTAGAGGTGGGGGCCTTTTATAAGAGGAGAGGAGGGGCACTCTTGGAAAGTAAAGAAATGCTACTTTATTTTAAAATGATTTTCGGATTCAAAAGGTCCCACATTGATATAATTCAAGGGTGAGGTGATAAGGGTTCTAAATATACCCATTCAATAGGTTTTGGACATGTTTAGGTCATAGATTTTACATTATCTTTTCATTTTATTCAAATCATTTATTAATGAGGTAATCGTTGCATCATTCTGATTTCATAAATAATTTAATATATTTAATGTCTAAAAATTATAAAAAAAATATCATGATGTAGGAAATCGTTTTATATGTCTAATGAATATTTATAGTCAAAAATATGACTTGTATAACCCCATGTAAAAAATTGTTTTAGTAAAACATCTCATGTTTGTGTCATTTTTACTTTAACATTAAATAAAAAGTTATTTATGTCATTTCCCAACCAAAGTGGCTCCATGGGGTCCCCATGTTGACCCATGTAATTTCTTGGTCGGCCATGACACATCCCATTAGGGTAGGACATGTTTCAAGCTCATCTCATATTATTAAAACATTATTTTTACATTAAACTACACTAATTACCTCTAATCGCGATTAAAAATTTTATAAGTTACTATTCACCAAAAAATTATTTTAATCTCATTGAACCGCATTTTACTTCTTAATGACAACCATGTATGTCGGATTTTTGAAATTCAAAACACAGAGATGGAAAAATTACATTTAAACGGAAAATCAGTTTTTATAAGTACCACTTAGTGGTTTCACTATTTATCAAAAATTGAAGTTTTTCAGAAAAATACCAAAACTTCACCCTAAGATAAATTTGATATTCCGAATTCAAAAATGAAGTACATTTTACAAAATTCCAAACATATAAGTTGCATTAATTAATTTAATAATTAATTCTCGTAGTTAGAGAAAATAGCGTGTTTTCATGAAACAATAAGTATCAAAAGATTGACACTAGTTTAAGTCTGATTTCAAAGAAATTCATTGTTGAGTATCGGGTACACTATTGAACATAGAAACCCCTTTAAAGTAAAATTAATATTTAATTTATAAATATTAATAAAAATGAAAATGATTTATCCTTTATTTACCTGGGGTGTTACAGATAGATTTATGGTATTGATTACCATATGGTGTGGTAATCTCAATAAGTTTTGGTTATATGTCCCTTGAGTTGGACATGGTGTGGATGGGTGGAACTAATCGTCGATCGATCATAGTGGAGTGGTCATGAATGCAGTAAACCATGGAGTCTCATGATTTTTTCCATTGATAAATTCATTAGAAGATAAGTGTTTTAAGTTGATAAATACAAGAATTAGACTCATGATTGATGTAGTTTTGGAAATTAATTCAGGTATAGACTTTAATGGGAATATTTTTGGGTAGTTGTTGTATTACCCTATGTGTGAGGGAATTGTGACCAGATGAGGTGGTGTAGGGCCATCAATTGGAGATGAATAATTTGTAAATGCGATGGATAAGCATAGTGCGTCTAGGGTTCACCCATAATGTCTGTGAATAAATTTCCAATCCAAATTCTTTGTTTTGTTTTAGAAAATAAAGGTATGTTTTATGTTGATTTGGGATTTCATGAAAAACTTAAAATGTTCTTATTTCATGCATGGAAATCGGCATGTGTCCATTTCAGTTGGTTTTTCTATGATGAGTACGTGTGATAATGAGGATTAATGTTCTCATGGGTGTTGGGGTGCAGTCGGTTGGGAGCCATTCTAGGTGTGATGGGGAAAGGGAGTTGTGGATTGGATTGGGATTTCCATATCACTAGAGTGTAAATTATAAAAATTTTATGGAAATAATATGGAAATTATTATGGGTAGAATAATAGATTTTTTATTTATTGGATCATTCTATGATAAATTATTCATTTGGATGGGCTTGGGTGAGCGTCGTTGAAACATCACGGACCCGGATTCCACCCAACTGTGCGTCGACCCTAGTTGAATACATTGCATGAAGCGTATCTTCCCCAACACCTATGTCTTATGACTAATGAGGGACTAGGAGTGTTAGAGTGGATACTATGATCTCATTTTCTATAGTACATCACATCAAAATTCAATACAATACAGATAACAAAAGCAGTAACAATAGAACACACCAGATACCTAGTAGGAATAGATTACAATTTGAAAGGATGGTTCATATATAATGATGTTGATGATACATGTATCTATAAAACATTAAAAATAATAACATGTATATAAAATAACAAAAATTATCCACAATGATATAATACCTAAATGTTCTCTTAGAATCTCAATATTCCACATGGTTTCATTCTTTCGTTATCTGAAGAAATTATCAACTACATGTGTTAGGGTGATTTCCCTTAATAACACCTATAACCATATAATATTTTTGGAATCTAAGGATTCCCAAACATTGTGATAGACACACATCCAAATAGGTTTCCAGCTAATGTTCTATACCGTTCTAATTATCACAATGCAATAAGCTTATCATGTGTAACTATGTGGTAACATTTGTATGATTTCTGATGGAATATTTCAACAGAAAAAAGTAATTCCAAATGACCCATCAAATGTTATTTCATTAGTTGTTAGCTCCTAATCAGGGAGCAATATGAAAAGTAAAAAATTATCATGGCCCATCTATAAATTGACCCATAACCTATCCACACAACCTTCCCATAAAGAGAATCCATATAAAAAACCCAAAACCTTCCCATACAACCAAAATAATATATATACCATGACCATTCCATATAAATAAGTGTATACCATGAAGGGAAAAATTAAATGGTTTATAAAACCATGATATCCTCAGTACTTCCTAAGAGGAACTCAAGGTAAACTCAGTATAGTCACTAATTGAATTCTGAATATCATGTGTACCAATATGTCCTATGTGAGTCCAGGAAATCCAGATCAAAGGGATAGCAATACATGAGTAATCCCACCGAATAATGACCCTTGTATCTTAATCTATCTGAGACATCCACTACCATATTCCATATCCATTGAAATCCCACCATGGCATCTATACAAACATAAATTTATCTCAAACCATTTAACAATTCACATTACATTAAATGAGTATACCCCCTCATATAAACCACTTCAATTTAATTATGTCACATGGGTATACCCACCCATTTATCAAAAATATCCATTTAAAACATCACATGGTTATACCCACCCATTAATCACAAAAGTCCATTAATGGTATCTATAAAAAACCAACGAGTATACTCACTTGTTTAAAAAATTTCATTCGAGAAATTAATCATGTTAGGAATTAATTGTATGCTAACTCAAGGAAAAGAGGGAGGACAAATACTATGAATGTAATTCAAACTCATTTGAACATAACTGAACTCCCTTAAACTAGGAAATCATGAGACAAAACCTCTTGGGTTGTTCATAAAAAGGGAAAGCCAAAGAGAATGGATGGTGCACCAATTTGGTGGCCTCAGTTTTCCGAAGAATAAGCCAATGCATTTCAAAAAACAAAATTGCAACGTAAAAAGGCATTAATTCATCTATTTCAGTTAAAAATTTCAAAACTAGGCCCACGTGAAAAAGTCCAGTGGGCGACAAAAATCTAGATAGCTCTATAAAGGATACAATTCCAAAAGAAAAATATATACCACCTACCATATCTCATTATGGGAGTACTCATCCATTATCAAGTTTTGATTCACCTCAATTAATGAGAAAGTAGGAAATTTAATGAAGAACAAGAAATAATGGGATAAGATCTTAAATCCTAATTGAAGAACCGTTTTTCTTAAGAATGATAAATGAAAAAAAAAAGAATCAAGGACATACTTGTGCAGTTACAATGAGATTGATGACAAATGTAACAGAGTCTATATCTATAACCATAAAGAAATCCAACATTAGGCTCTTCTTGGTCTCCCATGAGCATTAATGGGATAACAGATGAGGTATTATTTTGAAAATAGAGGCTCCTACCTCTATTATTAAAAAAGGAATAGTTGGGAAATTACATGACATGTAATTGAATTACATGGAATGTAATGATTAGTTTTCCCTTCCTGGGGATGATGCATTTCATGATGTGAAAATTCTTGTCCAAACCATTACAAGTTGTGTAATTGGCATGTATCTAGTACATATCCTTCATTCCCCTTCTTTCCCAAAAATAACCCAACCATACCATGGCCCAGATTATGGACTAATCCAATAAGGTATGTAAAAAAGACAGTAACAAGGAAAGTAAATGATCTGTATCTTAAAAAAATATCTTGATAATACAATCACCCTCCTTAATGAAATACATCCCCAAATTTATCTTTCATGGGTGATCAAGATTTGTCTAAAAAAATCTAGCCACTAAGTATGTATTTTGACCTCTCTCCTAAGTCTCTTCCTATAAACAGTCATGCTTCCTTGTAACCCATAGTAGAAAAATTTACTAGACATATAGAACTCTCATGCTCCTAACCATGATACCAATAATATTCTCTACAAAGGATGCATCAACATGTAGATCATCCTCCTCGAGTTAGAAATTTTTAAACTATCCCGAATGAAAATGGCACTGATGAGATACATGGAAGTATTTATGCATGGATCAGTTCCTTTTAGGTAACTGTAACCGATAGGCTACTGATCCAACTCTCTCCAAAATCTCAAATTGACCAGCATATCATGGTGAAATCATACTCTGTCTGCTGATCTATCTGTATTTGAACTACAATGAAATATTTTAAAAGACATAATCCCCAAACTCAAACTATAGGAGACATATTTTGTGATTTTTGTAAGATTTATTTTCAGACTATGCAGTTTCCATCTAATTATGAACCAACTAGTGCTACTCAAAAGTCAACTATATGAGATTTGGTACCAGTAAAACCATATCTCCTACCTGTAACCTTTATAAGGATGATCAACATGTCCTATCCTATGAATCATAATAATGATCCATTTGTATCATCATCTAATAACTGTTATTCGTGGTGGGAACAATCAAGGGAATGTTCTCATCCTAATATCCCACAAAATCCTATATTCATGCTTGTAGAATGTCCTCTAGAAACTATAATGTATGCTCTGACCAACCATCTTTATGACGGTGGTATGTTGTGATCAGAAGCACCTACGTTCCAAACTCCCTCTTGAAACATTTCATAAAATGTGCAGTAAAGAGGACATACCAATCCAAAATTATAGTGTGAAGAACTCCATGAAGTCATACTATCTCACATATATGTAGCCTTATAATATCATCAACACATAAGGTCTCCTTGATCGATAAGAAATGAGAAACCTTCATGAGCCAATAAAAAAACCCTCACTAAATCTTTACGTCAAGGAAACCTCAATAATCTAGTTGAAAAATTCATTTCCACATCATCCCATTTCAACTTAGGAATATTTAACTACCATAAAATATCATCTGGTAATTGGTCTTTTACCTTCACTTGTTAACAGGTGGGATACTATGTAACAAAACTACCTATGTCTCTATTTATACTCGACCACTAGTACTAACATCAAAAATCAAGATACATATTTGGGATTGTAGGGTGAACCTCCCATGATGATGCATGAAGCTCCCGCATGATCTCATCACATATACACATTATAATTCAACCATGTATATGGATACATAGGGTATTATCCTCACCTAGACTCTACCTAGGAGGTGGATCCTCACCGACAAGACACTCTCATAAGACTAGGCACTATGAATCCTATATATGCTCCTTCATAACATTTTCCAAGATGGTAGAGGTCATATGTAAGGATAATATATATTTCTATCCTTGATTATTAACCACCTCAAGATGAATCTGATATAACAACGCCACAAGCTTCCACTCTTTATTATCCTGCTCCACTACCATTATCTGAGTCCTCCTTTTTAGTGCATCAACCACTGCATTTCCATTACAATGCATGCAGGAATGATCAACGTCAAAGGACTGTAGGTACCCCACACACCTCCACTACCTAAAATTAATATGATGGTATGTAAATTTAAACTTTATGGTTTTATGATCTATGTACACCACAAATTGATCTCCTAGTAAATAGTTCCCCCAACAACACAAACCATGCATAACTACAATAATCTAAATATAATGGGTAGGGTAATTTATCTCATGTGGCCTAAGATATTGAGACATGTACTCCATGACTCTATTTACCTGCATCCTCATTTCACTAGTACAATAATGAATGTTCCATACTAAACAGTGTATCTATTTCCTTGTTCTAGTAGTATTAGGACGGGTGATGCCATCAAACATTATTTTAGATCATGGAATGATACCTCACAAGAATCATTCCATGAAAACTTCACACCCTTCTTAGTCAAGCATTTCAACGGTGCTTCTAAGCATGAGATGTCCCATATAAAACACATGTAGTAACCAGTTATCCCCAAGAAACATTGTATGTAAAAACATTAGTGGGTTTTTCTCAAGAAACTACATCTCCCATCATTAATGGCTTGACTAATTATCATATATAAGTGAAGATGTGTCCCAAGAAGTTAATATAATCCATGAAAAATTGGATATTTGTGATCTTTTCCAATAACTAATGCTCTCTTAGTGTATTTAGAATGATCTCATGATGGTTGGAATGGTCATGTTGACTGTTAGAATACACTAAGGAATCATCCATAAAACCACCACAAAATAATCCATGGAAGGATTCAACACTCGTTTTATCTGAACTATGAATAATACGGGTGTGTTCGTGAGACCTACTAGAATAACCTGATAGTTTTATATAACATACCATCATGAAAATTATGTATGAGGTTTTTTTGTTGCTCGAACGTATGTGTGGTGTTGTCATGAACTCATATCATTTTTATAGAACAATTATTCTCCTTGAAGGTGATCATAAATGTCATTTATCCATGGAAAGGGATATCAGTTTTTAACCATTACACATTTCATTTTACTATAATACAAAATAATCCTAGTAGTTTCATACAAAATTTTCACAAAAGGACCGTCGAACACCCCGAATAAGTGATGGGTCCAATAAACCCCTTCTCCTCCAAATTTCCTAGTTGCTGCATAAGTTCTTGAAACTCTGCTATAACCATCCTATAAAGTGGAATGGATACTTGTGAAGATCTTGGAACTAGTTCTATGGAGATTTCAACCTCTCTCTTATAAGGTAACCTAGAAAATTCCTCTAGTAATGGATCCATGATGTTCTCTACCACTGGTGGAATGTTTTCTTGACTAACTCTTGGATCATCTAGAAACAAACTAGAAATCAGGGCTATCATCTCGTGCAACCCAGGATGTTATGATCCATCTTGACTCACCTAGACATCACAATCACCCTTCTAAGTAAACACTACACTCTATGGTGTTGTTAGAGTCACCCTCTCGTAATAATAGTGAATGAAATAGAAATAAACCACTAACCATCCCATCTCAATAATTATGATAAACCCTATGTTTTCATGGAAATAATGATCCTAGAAGATGTATATCCAAAAAACCTCAAGGGGGAATTCTTGGATCGAGAAAACATCATCTTTTTTTATTCCCAATGGTGTGTCTATCATAAATATTGCCTCATAAGACCACACAACAAGCCAAATGTTTTTTACCATAGGTGTAGATATGAAACTATGAGCTGCACTTATATAATAAAGAGAAAATATAAAATACAACATTCTAAGATCATAAATATTACTATAGATGGTCTGGTTCCCTTATCATTGGGGGTATCCTGTACAGAATAGAGCAACATTGTATCACGACCCTATTACATAACCTCACCTCCAGGAGTAGGCCCACTATGATGTCTCCATATAACTCATGTCTCAGGGCCTCTTCCATGCCCACCACTACCTCATACTGACCAACCCACACTATTACAACTCCCTACCTAGTGTGGATGTGATGAACCTTCTCCTGATCCTGGTGTCAGTGTTTACCCCTACAACTCATAGTTGGAGGGAAGGTCCTCTAAAACAATTCCATGTGGTTTATAATTGCACAATCTCAACACACAAATGGGCCGTGGATCCACTGATTATTCATGTGGCCTCACATACCTTTTTGGTGAAAAAAAAATGAACTTCTATCACTCACAACCTATATATATATCATCTTACATGATTCCTTAAAATGGCACTTACAGGATAAAAATTTATAACCATTGGGTTGAGAAGCAATAATTCCTATCTATATTCCCCCAAATTCATTTGGTTCCTCTTTTTAATTACCATCTGATTCACAAATTAAATATTATATTTCAATAAAAACTATTTGGAATGAGATATTATATCTTTTTACAGACCATCCAGGAATATTATCACTCTAGATAGCTCATCAACAATGTACATCAGTGAAAAACACTGCAACTATGTAAATCGTGTCGAGTACTCCATAACCCTCATCACAAACTGCTCTAGATATATAAACTAATTATCCCACTCTTCCTCTAGAGTATTAATGTCAATGTAGTCATATAAGAGGGTTTTAAAATCACTCCAAACCATATCTTGAAGCTTGTAACCTATTTTCAAAACATTCCACAAGAACTTTTATTCTCCATATAGAATATAAGTCGCGAGCTATTCCCTCCAATCTGGGGGCAGTTCATGGTGCTCAAAAATATATTACATGGTCTCCATCCAAATCATAGTAACCATTGAAAATCCATCCCACAAAAAGTTTCAGGATGATAATTATTGAACACTCTGGTCAGCTCATCCATAGTTATATGAGGATATGGTGCCCCATAAAAGTCTTCATATTGCCATAGAACCACTCACGGAATTGTTTCTCAACACCATTTTTTGGAATTGCCTATGGTGCCACATATAGAACTAAATGAGGATCAACTAGTTGCCCATGTCCAACTACCTTTGGATTGCGGTCATCTTCATCCTCCTTTCATAACAGTAGATGTCAAAGATGTGGAATGTTTATACAATTCCAATCGAATTCTTCAGAAAAGATCAATATCAAAGCCACACCTCAAAAGCATAATACGATACTAAAACATCATAAAACCAAGTCCTAACCCTTAGCCTATTCCAAATTCTTGGACTGTATAATGAAAAGTCACAAAACCACTAGAAATTCATCTTCATGGCCACTCAAAATCCAAGTCTATGACAAGTCTCTAAATTTTGTTAAATATTAATTTAACATTAAATTGAAAAATATATGTAACACATAGTAAACTAATATCCAATCCAAGTGAACCATAACACTTCATGAACTACATTTTATTCCCCTATCATCCATACATCTCAAATTTATTTTAACAATTTAATTTAATAGGTGTGCCATTTTATATTTCATAAGGTCCCATAAAACATATGAATTGAATGATGATGTCACTCCTCTATCCTATGAAAAATATCTATCACAACAATAGGCACACCTATCAAAACACCTATCAGAATAGCATGCATTAGATAATTCATCCTAAATGGCATGTCATAATTCATGACAAGGGATTATCAACATGTTTCTATATGATCAATCAGATGTCATACCCTCATTTCATTAGTTTATAATGGAAATATAACCCAAACATATCAATATTAATAGTGTAAATCATCTATGTTACCCAATGATGAAATCAAATAACCTGTAATAGTCAAAATCTAGAAATAAAAATTTATATCAAGGGAATTTGGTTTTTCCCTATACACGGGTTAGTTATGCCCGAGGAAATCTCATTACCAAATTTTATTTCCTTTCTTTCCCTATCACTTATTTTCAAATAGTAAATTCAAAGTAGAAAAAACCTATGCTTTTATCCCACATTGTAACATCTCGACCCCAAAATACAGTCAATAGTGCTCCAATCCTGGTTGGCAGCATGGCCTCAAGGACATCACCCAAATTTCCAAAGGCTATCAATGAAAAAAAGGGACAATGTGTGTCAGTATAGATACTATACCTTAATTTCTTTACTATATCATATCATAAGTCAATAACATATAGATTTTGGAAGAATTAAAACAAGAGAAAAATAGATACATAGTAGGAATAAATTGAAATATCAAAATATGGATCATATAAAATGATATAGATGAAAAATGTATCTCGAAAAAAATAAAAAATAAATAAATAGAAATACACTGTAATACAAGTACCCAATATGACAAAAAACAAAAAATTACATGTAGCATCACAAGCCTCATCTTGGTCTCATGATCTCATACTCCAATGAAATGATCAATAACCAATGTCATGATGCTTTCCCCTATTATAATTTCCAACCATATAATTGTTTTGCTCCCTAAGGAGCCCCAAACTGGTTGTGAGACAAAGATCCTAGTAGGTTTCCACCCAATGATATATTCCACTCAAATAAGTAAAGATTAATAAGCTAATCAAGTGTAAGTAAGTATTGTATTACGTGTTAATTCACATGTCATATGTCTACTACCCATGTAATACCAAATAGTCCCTCAAGGATCCCATAATTAATTTTTATCTCCTAACAAGGAAAATATAAGAGGATTAAATGTGTATCACAACCTTGCAGTACAACCACCCATATCTAGCCCACATGGCCTAGCCATATTGAAAATCCATATAAAAACCCCATGCTATTCCCATATAACAAATAAAATATATATCACCTAACATTGTTGTATAATTAAATGTATCACAATTACTAGATCCTTTTTTTATGTTATATAAGAAGCCCACGACCTTATCGTATAATGATGTGTAGACCATGAATGGTCATATCCAAGGTTTGTAACAAAATGGAATACTTATTGAGTTTTAGGAGTGTCTCTATGGAAGCTCGATATAGGAATGGGTTGGAGATGTATGATCATGTGAACCAACATGTCCTTTGCAAGTCCAAGAAGGTCAGATCCAAGTGGTAGCAAGGCCTGAGGCATCCCGAAGAATCATGACCATAGGATTATACTCTATCCAAGGAATCCACTATAACATTATATATCTATGGATATCCATCCATATAATCTATAAAAACATACATTCATATCATATCATTTAACAGTTCTCATTCCATTCAATGAGTACACCCATACATATAAACTAAAAACATTTAATCATGTCACATGGATATACCGACCCATCTAACCCAAATATCCATTTAAAATGTCACATGTGTATTCCAACCCATGAAACAAGAAAAAACTATTTAAAAATATAAAAACATCTAATGAGTATACCCACATGTTATTAAAATTCATTTCATGAATTTAATCATTATGAGAATCGAATAATAGTCTAACACTAGGGAAGGAGGAAGTACATCTCCTAGTAATGTATTTTAATATCATTTGAACACAATTGAGCTTCAATACACTAGGAAAACTCAATAACACACCCCTTGGATAGTTCATTGAAGGTCAAAACTAAAGAAAAGGCATGAAACACGCATTGGGTGGACCCCAATAAGGAAAAAATCACCAACACATCTCAATGAACCAATGGTATTCCCTAACACATAATCTCTTTATGTTATTCATTTAAAAACTAGGCTTGTTCCCAATATTATGGAAGCCAACAAAAAGGCTAATAGCACTATAATTCATGAAATGTTAAAAGAAAAGTATAGACCACCTACCTTATCTCTATAGTGGAGTGATAATCTTTTATCAAGTCTTAATTCACCATAGTTTAAGAGAAATATGGAAACCAGTTAGGAATGAGAAACTAGGGAATAACATCCTAAATCCAATTAGCTCAACCATTGTTTTGAATAGTCAAGAATTGATAAAAGGAATCAATGGCGTACTGGTGTAGTTCAAATGAGACTGATGGAAAATGAAACAGTGTTTGCATCTCTAACTAGGAGAAAATCCTATCATTGTTGCATCTTGGTTTCTCTTATGCGTGAATTTGAGGATAAGTGAGCTTCTATTTAAAAGAATAGTGGATCCTACCCTTATTTATAATAACATTGTGGTGAAATAACATGATATATAATTACATTACATGTCGTTTCATTCTCGGGTTTCCCTTCCAGGGGGAAAACCATTTCATGTAGTGAAAACTTCTAGTTAGACCATTACATTGAATGTAATCCCATTACACATCATTTAATTATCCTAAATCCAATAAAAATCCATCCCACCTCTTCTTTCCCAAATACAACCCAAATAGCCCACCAACAAGTATAGGTTCTATGAAAAAAGGGAAGTAATAAAGGGTTTACACGGAAAATTAAAAGAATCATACCTTAATAAAACCTTATATCATATAGTATTTGTGTATTCTTAGTCTTGGATATAGGTCATATTTTGGGCTTTTGGTTTCTTATGGGACTTGAGTTGGTGATTTTTCCTTGGTAGTGTTTTAGAATTTAGAATTTGAATAAGGATTTTAGATCAAATGTGGTGACTAACATTGGTAAGGTTGTTAAGATGGATAAACATAGATTCTTCTTAAATATGATAAGTATTATGAAATGGGGTTGGTAAGAACCTACCCCTTTATTGATAAAATATATCTGAAGGAATTTCAATTTTTTGTACTATATGGGTTTAATCATGGGTAAATACTCGGAATAGAGTACTAAGGGATGAAATTTCGAAAAAAACATTTAGAGAAAAAATGATGCCCGGGTTGTATCCCATGTATTAATATTAGAATTGGATGGTTCATGTTTTGTTTTGGGTATTTTGTGTCTTTTGGATTGGGTCCATGGTTTGGTGAGAACAGTTTTGGAAAAATCATGTGGCACCATGATGCTCTGGAGGTTTTTAGTTCATCTTGAATTAAGAATGGTTGGGTTGTGAAGTATACACTTGGATATGGAAAGAGATTGCATGGTCCAAGGGGAAACCATGGTAAGTTGAAAAGTTTATGAAAAATGGTACATGAGCTATGCATGGTTTCTGACAAACTGTGCCCCTTTTTGTGGAAGGGAGCCAATGTTGGAATAACGGTTATTGTACATTATTTGAAATCATGTTCCCTAACTATATGAGGGCCGTATTGTGGAAAATATTCCTACAAAAGTGGGTAAAAGTAATCAAAACCCATGCATCAAAACCATGTTAGTGATGAAGTTATATAGAGACAACTACACAGTTGACACACTATTTGAATAATTGTGTAGAAAACTATGCGAATTCCTTGATTTAATTATAATATTCAATTTTACCAAAGTTAACCCTTTTGTTTTTCAACCCCTCCACCCCTTTCTCTTCTATTCTAAGAACACAAACCGTGGGGTTCCCTATAATTACATGACCCTAGAATCCCAAATTCAGTCCATTATATTATTGTTTTTTATAGATAAATGATTCAAATCCCAGGGAACCAAACATTTTAGCAGTTTTGGAAGACCATATTATATACATGATACGCATAATACATTGGTAAAATGAAATAGATACATGATACCTAATAAAATAAAAAAAACAAAATGCTTGAAACACATTAAAATATGCATCTTCATGACATGGGGAAAGGAAGAATAATAAGGGTGAGCTCAAATTCTCAGAAAGGTTAAGTGAAATGGTATAAATAATTAATATATGAGATTAATTAACCATTTTAAGGTAAATAATTGATAATACATTCCATTCAAAAAACTGGACACATCACAATCCTTGTGGAAATTTAATAAACTAAAAACACATTACCACTAATCAATAAATAGATAAAGAAGTAAATATATAATTATGTCGATGATAAGTTTAATTGATAAATAATTACAAAATCAGAATGAGGAAAATGCTTAATTATTAGACACCATGTTTCCATGGTTCATGGTTCCTTTAATATCAAGACCATTCACAAGATGGATTTGCATATCAGGTAAAAAACATTATTATTTTTCCAAATAATTCATATCATGAAACTATGTATGAATTGATAAATATCTATAACTGGGCCCCACCCATGCTGTACAAGTCCGAAGATTTTTTCATATATCTAAAAAATGATTCAATTAAGTAATATAGTTCATTGTATTTAAATATATGTATTGAATAGATAATATGGATTTATAAATATTTTCCTATTGGAATATAATTATCAACACGGTTTTTTGATGTTTATGAATTCTAATACCATTAAAATACCATTAAAAACATTCTTGAGGAAAATAATCATTAAACATTCCAATGTGTCCCTTACCCCTTGGAAAAAATTGGATTCATAATCACCTAAATGGAAAAAAATTACGTGAAACATAAAATATCAAAAGAATAAGAAGATTTATGGTATACCATTTTAAAAGTTTGTATATTCACCATACAGAAGATACTAGAATCATAATATTATTGTATGCCTCGGTGAAATAATATTGAGATGAAATCCTAGAACCTGAGTATGAATTGTCACATATGTACTTATATTCTAATATAATTAAATTATTTTAATAATTAACTTGATTAAAAATATTTTTCATGTCTATTATTACTATTACTTCACTTTTTACAATGTTTTATAAAACTATATAAAAAATTAATTTTACATCGGGTGTTTTGACCAAATTTGATTCATTTGTTAAAAACTAATTTGGTAAGTAGACTATAGTAAATGGGGTTATTATATAAACATATAACTGATAATATCTATAAAATAATTATCATATTTATACAATAATTATACTTTTAATAGTAATCATGAATGTTGGTTATGAAAAATGAATGTACATTACAATAATGGAGAGATTTTGTTACACATACAAATGGGTAATCTTCTCATTTTTTAATGATCATAATTAGAAAAAGGAATGTAACATTATATAATTACATATTGATCATATTATAATAAATATTATTTATTTTTAAAATATATACTTATATATATACTTCTTTCGATGTTAAATATACCACGTCACGTCGAAATGGCGGTAGTCCAGACATCCATGACCGATTTATAAATTATTAATGTGTAAATAGGGTAATAAATAAAATGATGTATTATATTAAAGTAAATTTTATTAAGTCCTGAATATATTATAGATTTATTTATATCAAATATGTTTAATTAAAACCATTCAGTATATGATCCACGTATCATGTGAACCAATTGCATCGCATTGAGAAGGATGTAGTCCACACTTACACAAACGATGTTATCATATTCCCAGAAAATAGAAAGCATAAAGGTTTGATAAATAAAAAAATAAAATAAGAATGATAATATTAAAAAAAAATAACATAAAAAGTAATGTCAATAATAGTTCCCAACCATGAAAAGTAGTAAAGGGAAAACGAAAGTCTTCGTTTTGTGAGGCGGTAGTTTATCAGACACACGAATAATAAGTTCATTACACATTTGATGGAGGTGTGTATATGTATAGGTATAAATGTCACGACCCGACCCTACCCGGGCTCGAGCCGCAACTACCCCAGGCCCGCCTCCATAGGCTAGGGGCTGGCGACCAGCGCCGAAGGCACAACAACTCAGGGAGGCCTTTTCCTAATCACCTTAATACACTCACACTCAGCACACTCAATGAAAAGTGCATAGTAAAAAAAGACAAGTCAAGAAAGGGAAACTGCTATAAATAACCACAAGAGTGCATCGACCTCTAAACAGTACAAGGTACAAGCTGAAAGTAAACTGAAAAGGAAAAAGGGGCAAAACACGCGCCCAACCAAAAAGTGCCAAAACCCGGCAGCAGGTAAACAAAAGAAACATCTGACGAGTCTCCCACCTGGAACCCAGTCACGACCACTGAACGTGGTCCAAGATCCCAAACTCCTACGCTCTATTGAATTCACGCTCCACCTGTCTATCGTCTGCAAGGGCACACCAAGTGCGGGCAAAGCCAAAGCAGGGGTGAGTATAAAAATACTCAGTAGGATACCCCGAAGGCTCGAGGGAGCAACAAAGGAGGTACCGAAGGGTGGGCAGTAGAGCGAACACGGAATAGAAAGGAGTACAACCAAGGGTGCAGTAAAGATTAACATCTCAACCCATCAAGGGAAAGGCAGTAGACTCATCCAACCACGAGAAGATGGACGTGGAAAGCACGTGGCATACCCCACGCATCTTCGCCTCTCCTGAAGGAGAGTAGCCAAAACGCAAGGAGTGGGTACTCGAAACATGGTATATACAAATACATATGCTCTATCGAGAAGCCCTAACAACGTCGTAAGCGTATCTCCATCCCGTAGCTCAGCACAAGAAAATGAATCACCAACAGTCCCAGAAGTAACACCATCGATGCCCAGCATCCCGCACGTCTGCCCTGAACCGCAAGCCAGTGGCTCAATCACCACACCTTGACACTATCCGCTTTGGGCGGCATTAACTCTCCTACACGGTTTTATATCGCGTCACAAGAACGCGTCTCAGTGGGGAATGTTTCCCTCGAACTTGAGAGTTCTAGGGAAAGTCAAACCACGCCTCGTCACTGCCCCACAGTCGAGAGGTCTCCTCAAAGTCAAGTCGATCCATCACCGACCCGTACAACCAAGGGTCCTGCTCCGGTGGTCACGGAGGAAAGCCTCAGACTAGCCTAGTAGTAAGGACTGAGCCTGGAATGTCAACGAGTGTCCCACTTCCCATCCCTACTGGAGGGTAATTCATAACCAGATATTGGGTGACCCACTGCCCAGCCCTGTTGGAGGGTAAACCCTGATACATCACCAGGAAACCCACTGCCCAGCCCTGCTGGAGGGTAAACCATAACACATTATCAGGAGACTCACTGCCCAGCCCCGCTGGAGGGTATACCTTAACACATCATCAGGCGACCCACTTCCCAGCCCTGTTGGAGTGTAGACCTTAACATAAGTTGACAGGCGACCCACTGCCCAGCCTTGCTGGAGGGTAGACCTGGAACTAGACGACGGGCGACCCACTGCCCAGCCCTACTGGAGGGTAGTCCCTAAGATCATCGGGTGGCCCATTGTCCAGTCTCTGCTAGAGGGTAGACCCTAAAAGTCAGTGAGCAACCCACTGCCCAGCCCTGCTAAAGGGTAAACCCGAAGAACTCGATGAGTAACCCACTGCCCAGCCCCACTGGAGGGTAAAACTCAGAACTGCTCTGGCCATCTCTATTGGAGGGTACAACACTGGCCAACCGAACACGTAGTGGGTATCGCGCAACCACCCAACTCCAGCACAACTCACCCAAAGGGGTTCAACGCCTGTTCCATCACTAGGTGCCACTAGCACCACTATTGGCCGATCCATCGAGAACGAAACCAAGGGGAGACCACTCAACCCTTCTGGTCACAAATGAGCACAGAGCCAGGGGAAGAACTCCACCCAGCTAGTCAAACAATCACATAGAGGGACCCTCTACATCATGAGAGGTCAAAGTACATAAAGTAGAATCTGGCACGCACGTGGGGCCCACAAATCATGTGGCCCCATCGCAACCCCAACCAAGCCACCAAATTTTCTCAGGTACGAACAACCACATGTACCTTCAAGCATCCCCCGTATACTCCCAGAGTATACCATGTTCCATCCCAAAGGCTATCGTGCACACGGAACCCAGCGTCAACGCGAAGGCTTGATGTAACAACTCCACCACAAAGGCCTAGGCATGGCCAACCACATCTCGTGGACCAATTATATCAGTCTCCCAAGAGTGAACGATCACACGCCAAGGGTCCGCTACAAACAAGGTAGGACGAACCGCCACCAGAGCACCTCTCATGCTCCACATTTAACAAGATCGCGCAAGAGGCTCTGCACCACCAAATGGATTGCATCTTTGTAATCCTCATGGAAAAACATGCGAGATCGACTACCTACTCGCCTCCAACGGATATCCAACGGAAAAGTCGCCAACACCGCCTCACGCCCAAACGGTGTCCTGTGATCCCGAGCCTCGGCCCCGAAAACAGTCTGGCACATCGCACCATTGTGATCCCCTCTGGAAAACACGTCAAAAGCACTACTCACTTGAGTGCAACGGATATCCGGATAACAAGGTGCATCCCGGTGCACCACACACGAGTGGTGCCACGTGGGACCCGCATCCCGGTCCCGAAACTCAACGAACGGATTGCACCATTACGATCCTCTTGAAAAAGTACAAAAAAATGGACTATTCACTTGTCCAAAACGGTCGCCCGGTGATAAAGCTGGAAATCACCGTCAACTCCCGAAATGACCCTCGCGGGGCCCGTACCATCGTGCGGAATTACAGCGGGCAGACTGCGCCATTGCCATCCCCTCGGAAAAACACCCAACATTGACTGCTCGCACGCCCCGAACGGCCGTCCGAGGAAAAAGTCGCTAAAAGATGCACGCAGCTCAAAAGACAGGTCGTGGGGCCCATGCCTCAACTTCGGCCTCAACACCTAAAACCACCCTATAAATCTCCATCTCGATGCCAGGGTCCCGACGCCACTGACGGCACTTAAAACAGACGTCAGATGCGTTCACGCCATCCAAAACAAGAATCTCGGGGAATACGCTCATCCACTAAAGGACACGTCGCGCCTACGCGTCCCCTCGTTTTGGGAATTAAAAATTCACAAAACTAGCTCTAAACATTTCCCACAACGCAAGGTCCGTGCTGCAGCTGACGGCGTGCAAAACAGACACCCGTAACGAACGTTATGGGCGTCAGAAATTTTAAGGGGGCACTCCCTTGGGCTGGACCAGCCCGGACCGGCTGGTCCGCCCACAGCCGGCCCGCGGCCCAGCCGCGGGTCCGGTTCAAGCCGCCGCAGCCAGGTGTCCGCGGCCCACCGACATAGACCAGCCTTGACGGCCGGTCTCCTCTCCCCACAGCGACCCACGACATACGGGTCGCGGTCGCGCCACACGCGGGGTCGCACACCCCGCGACCCCCTTCCCTCTTTGCGCTACGTTGGAGCCGTCCGAGACCCCGCCGACTGCTTCCGTCCACAGCCGCCTCCGCCGTGCCGCCCCGCTGCCGAGACGCGTCCACCGCCTGGAGCCGCTCCGCCGCCGTCCGGCTCACTGCGCCGCCGCCTGGAGCCGCTCCGCCGCCGCGCCTACCCGCCGGAACACCCGGGAACCCCTCCAAAAACCCGCAACCTTCGACGATCAACCCCGGCCTCCTCCGAGCTCAGATCTTAATTCCGAAATATGAGTTGGAAAGAGTATAAACTCTACTACTTATTCAAGTGGTTCGTTCGAAAAACCAAGAACAATTCGATCATAAGATTTATGTTCAAAGGAGCTGTGGGAAGGAGAAACACAACAAGATCCTACCTGCAGGGGCGTTTCCCGAAGCTTCACGGGCGATCCGCCGCCGGGCCACCACCCTGCCAGAGAAGCCTCGCCAGATTAGGAGGAGGAGAGGGAGGATCTCCTCCTTGCTTTTGTCCAGGTGAGGGAGAGGAAGAGGGTGTGGGTGACTTAAGTGTTTAAATAGAAACGCTTAACCCCCCGCCTGTCGGCCCGAACCCGAACCCTTAGCAGGGTAAAGGTTAAGCCTCCCCTGGGGTAAACACGATCCTACGAGCACAACGGTGGTCTCTGAATTTTAATCCGAGACCCCGTTCAAAAGTTATAAAATTTAACGTTTGAAGCCGCTAAATTACGAAAATGCCCCTGGGTCCATTTTTCACAAAAGGCGCGCGCCCGCGAAACTTACACCCCTCCTAGGGTAAACAGCACGCTCCAAACACAACGGTGACCTCATTTTTCCAATCTGAGCCACCGTTTAATCTACTCTAGCATCTCTCCATTAAAAGAATTAATTAATCCGTTTAACGCTCAAGAAGCGGGCGAGGGGTCCAAACGTCCCACACCGACAAGTTTTATGTCGTTCCTATGGTAAAAACCCCATTCCGGACCCATCCGTACACTCATATCTCTGATATGGAACTCCGTTTAGGAGTTATCCCATTTATTTATCATTTCTAGTGTGAACGCACTGAAAATTTAATTTTGGCCACTCTGGGGCTCGGAATCGCACGCCGTCTGAAGGCACTGCTCTGGAATATCATTAAGAATATTCCAAAGTCTTTCACAACAAAAACCGGGTTCTCAAATCATTCCCTCATTCATGATTTTCGTCCTCAAAAAGAAAAAATAGGGGGCAACACAGGGTACTAATCCCACACCTGGCTTTCCCATACCCAGAAGAACCCACGCACAGCTCTGTGCCACCACACACAGACCAAAGGATTGATCTGTTCATGCGAGGTCAGCCCTTGCCGATGTCGTGCACCCACTCCAGACGTTGGGGTTAGGGCAAGGCGGTAGGGTACCTCGCCATCCCTTTGCACGGTCTCAAATGGCCTGAAGGCCCTCGAGGTCGCTCACCTCCCCGGCCAAACCTCTACATCGCATGTCGTGACTGGAATCACCACCCACACCTGAAACAAGGCCCGATGATTCCCTCCTTCAGAATATCCATATGGTGAAACACCCAAGGATATATGGTCACGCAAGATTCCACAGTCGATGCTCTCTTACATGCTCAAAAGGCGAAGGAGTCAACACCATTGACTAAAGGAAAAGGTCTTACGCCTTTTTCCTTACCAACTCAGGGTTACACCCGACGCCCTGCGTCACCCTGGTAACACCTCAAACATTGAGCAGGAAGAAAATCCTTTCACACGTAGAGCCTAACAATTCTACTACAAAAAGTAGAAGAGTCGTAAGGGGTACCTCTCACCATCCCATGCTCTACAGGATCATAGAAATCCAGAGCTTGCAGCTACCCGCGGTCCCAACCGTCAGCTCCCGGAGCCTGACATGGACCGCCTAGTGGTGATGGGGAGATCTCTTAACGTCGTCCCCCACCTCCAGCTCCTCCCTCTGCTCTGCTAGTACCACCTCTCTAGCCACTACTCCGATCACGGCGCTGCCTATGCCGTGATGGTGCGCCCGCTGCCTGCCCGAAGCTCCCAGCAACTCCGGTCGGGCAGTCTCGTGCCAAGTGACCTATCCCGTCACAAGCATAGCACCGATTCTCTCTGGGCTTCACTGGTGCCCTCCGGCGCCACTGTGGTGTACGACCACGCCCCTGAGACCAGTTTTCAGTAAGCCACCTGCGTCGAGATTCTGCTTGCCGACGCCCACTGGCTGCGGAAGACGTCTCGGCTCCAACGTGCCTGCTGCCACCACCAACAGTAGAACGCGACAGGAAGCCCTCTGTCACCAGCGCCTGCTCTAGCACCCCGACATATGTGGAAATGCCCAAGGGTACTATGACAGCACAAATCTCTCGGCGGATACCCTGCTCAAACTTCCATGCTCGGATGTTGTCGTCATAGACCAAGTCCGGGTAAAAGCGTGCACGGTCTGCAAAACTAGTCGCGTACTCGGCTACCGCCATCGCTCCCTGCTGAAACTAAAGGAGCTCCTAAATCCAAAAGGAGCACAAGAAGGAGGGGAAAAGCTTCTCAGAGAAAAACAACTGAAAGTCGTCGCACGAAAGGGACGACTCATCAAGAAACTGAGTCACCAGACTCCACCAACGCCAAACTACTCCACGAAAAAGGGTGGATGCCAAAGCCACTCTCTGATCTGCCGGCTTCTACACAAGCCTGAAAAGGCGAACCACTGCCTCGAGCCAAACCTCTGCTGCCTGAGGGTCTGGCTCACCACTGAACCTCAGCGGTCTATTCCGCTGGAACTCATGGAGCGCGCTCAACCTGCGCTCAAGCTCAGCCTGCTCTGCTGAAACTGCCTACTGCTCAACAGGTGCGGGTGCTGCTACCGGCCCACCTAGAGAAAAGGGCTCGCATGATGGGTCCTGTACTGTGGCCTCGTAGCTCACAGGGTCGTCTTCACGCACCCAAAGCTGGTATGCTGGCTGGCTGTCTTCTAGGAGACATCCTAAATATTATCAAGGAGTGCCGTGGTCGAATGAGCATATATGTATATACCAACAACAACAACGATGGGGAGCTGACTCAAGAAGGACAGTCAAGACTCAGTCCTATGTGATGCACAAACAAATTTCCCTGTAACAAGTGTCTCAGCATGCCGAGTTGAATAGCGGGTTATCAAGGTCCTGGTGAATGGATACATCGGCCGCTGCACCATTACTAGACTCCCTGGCCTGAGAGCCGCTCTCGACACAAATTAACACTGTTGCCCTATATCCCAACCAATTACTCTTTTAGGGATGTCCGCACAACGTCCCAAGGAACAAACCACCTCTGATACCACTTTGTCACGACCCGACCCTAGCCAGGCTTGAGCTGCAACTACCCCAGGCCCGCCTCCATAGGCCAGGGGCTGGCGACCAGCGCCGAAGGCACAACAACTCGGGGAGGCCTTTGCCTAAGCACCTGAACACACCCACCCTTAGCACACTAAATACAAACTGCAGAGTAAAAGAAAAGACAAGTAATGAAAGGGCAACTACTATAAATAACCACAAGAGTGCATAGACCTCTAAACAGTACAAGGTACAAGCTGAAAGTAAACTGAAAAGTAAAAAGCGGCAAAACACGCGCCCAACCAAAAAGTGCCACAACCCGGCAACAGGTAAACAAAAGAAACAGCTGACAGGACTACCACCTGGAACCCGGTCACGACCACCGCACGCGGTCCAAACTCCCAAGATCCTACGCTCCACTGAAGTCACGCTCCACTTGTCCGTCGTCTGCAAGGGCACACCAAGTACAGGCAAAGCCCAAGCAGGGGTGAGTATAAAAATACTCAGTAGGATACCCCGAAGGCTCGAGGGAGCATCAAAGGAGGTACCGAAGGGTGAGGAGTAGAGAGAACAGGGAATAAAAAGGAGTACAACCAAGGGTGCAGTAAAGAGTTACAGCTCAACCCATCAAGAGAAATATAGAAGACTCGTCCTACCACAAGAAGCTGGACGCGGAAAGCACGTGGCATACCCCGCACGTCTTCGCCTCTCCTGAAGGAGAGTAGCCAAAACCCAAGGAGTGGGTACTCGAAACATGGTATATACAAATCAACATGCTCTGTCGAGAAGCCCAAACAACGTCGTAAGGGGATCTCCGTCCCGTAGCTCAGCCCAAGAAAATGAATCGCCAACAGTCCCAGAAGTAACACCATCGATGCCCATCATCCCGCACGTCTTCCCTAAACCGCAAGCCAATGGCTCAATCACCACACCTTGACACTATCCTCTATGGGCGGCACTGACTCGCCCGCATGGTTTTAGATCGCGTCACAAGAACGGGTCTCAGTGGGGAAAGTGTCCCTCATACTTTAGAGTTCTAGGGAAAGTCAAACCACCCCTCGTCACCACCCCACAGTCGAGAGGTCTCCTCAAAGTCAGGTCGATCCATCACCGACCCATACAACCAAGGGTCCCGCTCCGGTGGTCACAGAGGAAAGCCTCAGACTAGCCTAGTAGTAAGGACTGAGCCTGGAATGTCAACGACTGTCCCACTGCCCAGCCCTGCTGGAGGGTAATTCATAACCAGATATTGGGTGACCCACTGCCCAGCCCTGCTGGAGGGTAAACCCTAATACATCTCCACGAAACCCACTGCCCAGCCATGCTGGAGGGTAAACCATAACAAATCATCAGGCGACCCACTGCCCAGCCCCGCTGGAGGGTATACCTTAACACATCATCAGGCGAACCACTTCTCAGCCCTGCTGGAGGGTAGACCTTAACAGAAGTCGACAGGCGACCCACTGCCCAGCCTTGCTGGAGGGTAGACCTGGAACTAGACAACGGGCGACCCACTGCCCAGCCCTACTGGAGGGTAGTCCCTAAGAGCATCGGTTGACCCACTACCCAGTCTCTGCTGGAGGGTAGACCCTAAAAGTCAGTAAGCAACCCACTGCCCAGCCCTGCTGGAAGGTAAACCTGACGAAGTCGATTAGTAACCCACTGCCCAGCCCCACTGGAGGGTAAAACTCAGAACTGTTCTGGCCATCTCTACTGTAGGGTACAACACTGGCCAACCGAACACGTAGTGGGTATCGCGCAACCACGCAACTCCTGCACAACTCATCCAAAGGGGTTCATCGCATGTTCCATCACTAGGTTCCACTAGCACCGCTATTGGCCGATCCATCGAGAACGAAACCAGGGGAGACCACTCAACCCTGATGGTCACAAATGAGCACAGAGCTAGGGGAAGAACTCCACCCTGCTAGTCAAACAATCACACAGAGGGACCCTCTACATCGTGAGAGGTCAAAGTACATAAAGTAGAATCCAGCACGCACGTGGGGCCCACACAACGTGTGGCCCCATCGCAACCCCAACCAAGCACCCAAACGTTCTCAGGTATGAACAACCACATGTACCTTCAAGCATCCCCCGTATACTCCCAGAGTATACCATGTTCCAGCCCAAAGGCTATCGTGCACACGGCACCCAGTGTCATCGCGAAGGCGTGACGTAACAACTCCACCTCAAAGGCCTAGGCACGGCCAACCACATCTCGTGGACCAATTATATCACTCTCCCAAGAGTGCATGATCACACGTCAAGGGTCCGCTACAAACAAGGTAGGACGAACCACCACCAGAGCACCTCTCATGCTCCACATTTAACAAGATCACTCAAGAAGCTTTGCACCACCAAACGGATCGCACCATTGTAATCCTCGCAGAAAAACACGCGAGATCGAATACCTACTCGCCTCCAACGGATATCCGACAGAAAAGTCGCCAACACCCCCTCACGCCCAAATGGTGTCCCGTGATCCCGAGCCTTGGCCTCGAAAACAGTCGGGCGCGTCGCTCCATTGCGATCCCCTTGGGAAAACAAGTCAAAAGCACTACTCACTTGAGTGAAACGGATATCCGGAGAACAAGGTGCATCCCGATGCACTGCACACGAGTGTTTCCACGTGGGAACCGTATCCCGGTCCCGAAACTCAACGAACGGATCACACCGTTGCGATCCTCTCGAAAAAGTACACAAAATGGACTATTCACTTGTCCAAAACGGTCGCCCGGTGATAAAGCTGGAAATCACCGTCAACTCCCGAAACGGCCCTCACGGGGCCCGTACCATCGTGCGGAATTATAGCGGGTAGACTACGCCATTGCAATCCCCTCCGAAAAACACCCAACATCGACTGCTCGCACGCCCCAAACGGACGTCCAAGGAAAAATTCGCTAAAAGATGCACGCAGCTCAAAATACGGGTCGTGGGGCCCATGCCTCAACTTCGGCCTCAACGCCTAAAACCACCCTGTAAAGCTCCGCCTCGATGCCAGGTTCCCAACACCACTGACGACGCTTAAAATGGACGTTGGATGCATCCGCGCCGTCCAAAACAAGAATCTCAGGGAATACGCTCATCCACATAAGGACACGACGCACCTCCGCGGCCCCTCGTTTTGGGAATTAAAAATCCCCGAAACTAGCTCTAAACATTTCCCACAATGCAAGGTCCGCACTTCCGCTGATGGCGGGCAAAACGGACGCCCGTAACGAAAGGTACGGGTGTCAGAAATTTTAAGGGAGCACTCCCTTGGGCTGGACCGGCCCGGACCGGCCGGTCCGCCCACAGCCGGCCCGCGGCCCGGCAGCGGGTCCAGTTCAAGCCGCCGCGGCCGGGTGGCCACGGCCCACCGACACCGACCAGCCATGATAGCCGGTCTCCTCTCCCCACAGCGACCCGTTACATGCGGGTCGCGGTCACGCCGCACGCGGGGTCGCGCACCCCGTGACCCCCTTCCCTCTTTGCGCTACGCCGAAGCCGCCCGAGATCCCGCCCACCGCCGCTGTCCGCAACCGCCTCCACCGTGCCGCCCCGCTTCTGAGACACGCCCACCCCCTAGAGCCGCTCCGCCGCCGTCCGGATCACCACGCCGCCGCCTGGAGACGCTCTGCCGCCGTACCTACCCGTCGGAACACCCGAGAACCCCTCCAAAACCCGCAACCTTCGACGATCAACCCCGGCCTCCTCCGAGCTCGGATTTTAATTCCGAAATATGCGTTGGAAAGAGTAAAAACTCTACTACGCATTAAAGTGGGTCATTCGAAAAACCAACAAAAATTAGAGCATTAGATTTATGTTCAATGGAGGTGTGGGAAGGAGAAACGCAACAAGATCCTACATGCAGGGGCGTTGCCCGAAGCTTCACGAGCGATTCGCCGCCACGTCGTCGCCTTGCCGGAGCTGCCTCGCCGGAGGAGGAGGAGGAGAGGGAGGAGATCCACCTTGCTATTTTCCATGTGAGGGAGAGGAAGAGGGTGTGGGTGACTTAAGTGTTTAAATAGAAACGCTTAACCACCCGCCCGTCGGCCCGAACCCGAACCCTTAGCAGGGTCGAGGTTAAGCCTCCCCCGGGGTAAACACGATGCTCCGAGCGCAATGGTGGTCTTTTAATTTTAATCTGAGACCCTGTTCAAAAGTTATAAAATTTAACGTCCGAAGCCACTAAATTACGAAAACGCCCATGGGGCCAGTTTTCACAAACGGCCCGCGCCCACGAAACATACACCCCTCCTAGGGTAAACGGCACGCTCCGAACACAACGGTGCCCTCAGTTTTCCGATCCGAGCCATGGTTTAATAGATACTAGCATCTCTCCATTAAAGAATTAGTTAATCCGTTTAACGCTCCAGAAATGGGCGAGGGGTCCAAATGTCCCGCGCCAACAAGTTTTATGTCGTTCCTAGGGTAAAAACCCCATTTCGGAACCATCTATACACTCGGATCTCTGATCCGGAACTCCGTTTAGGAGTTATCTTATTTATTTATCGTTTCCAGTGTGAACACACTAAAAATTTAATTTCGGCCACTCCGGGGCTCGGAATCGCACGCCGTCCGAAGGCGCTGCTCTGGAATATCATTAAGAATATTCCAATGTTTTTCGCAGCAAAAACCGGGTTCTTACAATAATTCATAATATAACAATATATTTGTGTATTTATATTACTTATTTTATTATTTATTCATGTAAAAATAATATTTTGTGGGTGAAAAACAAAAGAGAATGAGTTAGGATGTTACCTCTTCTTTGGGTAACTCCTTTTGGATTGAACAAAAGGGATTCGTTGCATGGATTTTTGAAAAAAATGGAGGATTATATGATTATAGGAGGGATTTTTTGAACTTATTTTGTCATATTGTATAGGATCCATAATGATTTAGTGGTGTGAATAATTGGGAGGGGTGAGTGCCTTTTTATAGTGGGGGAGGAGTGAAAATCTTATAAATTCTTTACATGGGAATTCAACCCACATTTTTCCCATGTCATGTTGATTTAATAATGGTAAAAATTATATTCATTTTAGCATATCGTCAAAATATATCCATAAAATGGATTATTTACATGTTTATGGGACATTTTGGGATTTATGTTTACTTTCATTCCTTTGTTAAGATAATTATTTCTTATTTACATCAATTAATTTTAATCACATTCACTAATAATTTTTATAAAAAACTATGCTGAACATATTATAAATTATAAATTATTTTTATTTAAATTATGGAATCCTTCTTTTTCAAATTACAATTACATAAGTGGTAGAAATTAATTTTAAAATAACTGGCAGACGAGATGATAATGAAAGTTTTTAATGTAAAAATATGTAAAAGATTGATTTTTTGTTAACTCAAATTTCGATGATAAATTGATTCCAATGAAAAAATTTGATTATTTTATTTAAAATTTATCTAATTAATCCTTATAAATAGTTAAACTTATAATTTAATCGTATAGATAAATTATATGAAATAATAGTTGTGAATAAAAATTCAGTATTGTTCACTATTCATCAAAAATGAGAATTTATAGAAAAAATACCTAAAATTCACCCTAAGATAATTTTTTTATATTTCATAAATGATGTTTATTTTTTCATTTATAATTTATAAATGTTAAAAAAATTGGATTTAAAATAATTTATCCAATAAATTTCAATAAAAGTTCCTTTAAAATAATATATTTTTATGTGTAATTCTGGGTTTGTAATCATAATACGAATATTAAATATATTCCATGAAAATAAACAATATTTGATTGAATATATAACATATATAATTCATTAATAATATTTATTTATTATAATTAATTTAATTTATTATGGTAATACACCATTGGGAGCATAAAATAAAAATCATCTCTTTATATTCAATTGGTTTATATTATTGATTCAAATTAATTGGAAACCAATGAGTTCATATTATATTTATTTAAAATATATATTTTAAAAGGTTATTTAACACTATTTGTAACCACTAATATAACGACTACTTTATATCTTATTTTATTAAATATTTATATTTTTATTAATATATTATTGTTCTGTAAAACTCGGTCTTGTATGTTATGTAAGCTATCATGGAAAATCATTCATGGGAGTAACCAAATCAAAACTCATTATTACATAATGATATAACTAGACATTATGTTTTTTTTAACAAAATCTTAACATGGAGTTTCATATAAATAAATATGTAAAAAAAGTATTTGAATAGTTAAATATTGTAATGTGTTGTGGTGTTTCATAAAATTGTTAATAGAATAGTCAAAACAATAAAATTACCACTATATCTTTATGGAACAAAATAACTATATATTCGTTAGATGAAATTTTTTTCGAGGCCAGTGCCCTTCTATTATTTGTCTTAAGAGAATCAAATAAGTGGAAAATCATGCACTCAATGTTGTATAGGTATTCCATATAATACATAGATAATATTGTAAAGGTTTCTTCACAATCTACAATAACCTCTTCTTCCTTTCATTTTAAGTTGTGTAACATTATCTTCACCTCAATTTGTTTATAAAGATGGAAGTATATAGAGAAAAATGACTCTTTTACTATTGTACATTCTATGATTTATATTTCATCCTCCTCCCTAGTATTATGTATCAAGGACCCCCATTGGTCAATGTAACCATTGAGACAATATACCACAATAGTAACCATTTATTTTTCACTACATCCCAAATTTGTAAATATGTTCTCTAGAGACTCAATCATTTTCTCTAATAAAATATTATTAATAGTCCCACTAAAAGAATCGGGATTTTATTACATAATATGATCCATCATAAGAGGATCTCTTTATAGAATAGGTTTTTCCATTCAAGAATGTTTATTTTTCATAAAGTTTTTAAGATGCACTTGTATAACCATAATTTCGTCCATTCCAAAACGAGTTGTATTAGTTTCCTCATTAGGTAAATATCAACAATTTCATTTTTTATTGAAACCATTTTTTCATTAATTATCTATTCCTAAAAAATGTAAAATACTATATTAGATCATAACATTAGGTAGCATAATGTATAATCCCAAATATAGTGAAATACATAAAATTAATTGAAAAAATAATGTGCAACTAATCTCATAATCATAAATATGGTTTTTTGGGGATGTATTTAGATTAAAATCCTTTAAAATGATAAGTAAATAGAATTTGAATTGTGCTATGTGTATTCCCCTTGATATTCAAGCCAGGTGTGTATTAAGGCCCATTTTCATGTACCAAGTTATGCCATGTCACGCCTGCCGCACCTTGATGGAGTTGATACCACATGGTACATATGTTCTAGAACCCCACAAACATGTATTATCCAGAAAGGTAGGTATTTCCAAAATTACCCACATAATATCTACCTTACCAAAATTCTAGGATATTCTTATAATATTTATCCTTGAAATATATCTTAAGGTTAGGTTTTCAAAGTTATGTTTTTAGAATCTCGTTTTCAAGGTGGCTGCTAAATATTTTCTGATACGAACTATATCACCAAAACCCTAGAATCTCGGAGATGGTGCCTTACATAATTACATTTTTATTGGTACAATATTAAAATCCCAATGGACCAAAAAATTTAGTTGTTTTGTAAAACTAGATTACATACAAGATACACAAAATTAATCCTGAGGGGAATAAAAAACATGATACATAATAAAATGAAATAAACAATATCCTTGAAACACATTCAAAGTATTCTTCGTCATAGAATGTGGAAATGAAACATACTATGGTTCACCTCAAATTCTAAGTAGGTGTGTGTAAAATAGAAGTAATAATGAATTGATGAGAGTAAATCAACATGTAATTATAAATAACCGATTTCACATGCCATTAATATTACTAGATAAGGCATAATAAATATAGTATGATTATAAAATAAAAAACATCCATTTAATCGATAAACTGAGAATGAAATTAATCCATAAATATATCCAGGAAAAATTTCATGTGATAAATAGTAATAGAGTCTGAATTAGGGAAATGATTAGTTATTAGAAATCATGTATCATAGGTACATGTTACCATTATCTTCAAGTTCTTTCACAAGGATATTTTTCATATCAGGTAAAACCCCATCTAATTTTGCTAACATATTCATCTCATGAGACTAATGATGCATCAAATATATATCTATATTAAGGACCCACATGTTCTGTACCTATCCAAAGCATTCCTCTTATATTGAATAATCAATTTTCTTAAAAATAAAATATTCGATATCATAAAATATCAACATTGAATAAATAATATATATTTATAAATAATTCCTAAGTGGAATATGAGCATCAAAAATTGTTTTTGATGTTTATGAGTGGATATAAAATTAAAATCTTACTTGAGGAAAGTATTTTTTAAAAATGACAAGGTGTCCCATACAACATTAAAATTTTTTGATTCATAATCCCATTTAAGGAAAAACATTAACTGAATATAATAATATGATGATAAAAAGTTGATTCAGGATATGAAATATCAAAGGGAATTATATACACTATTCATAAGAAACTAGGTGTATAACATTATAATATGATTAAATGAAAATAAATGGAGATGAATTGCATTTCCTTGAGACAAAGTTGTCACATGTGTCTTTATATTACCTGATAGTATTGTTATGTCAATTATATAATAAATTCATAACATGTTTCTTGTTTATTATTAATGTGTTTCACTAATTATAATGTTTTATGTACCTAATTAAACAATTATGATTACATAGCGTGTTTTCACCAAATTCAGTTCATATTTTAAAAACGACTTTGGTAGGTAACCTATGGTCAATGGGGTTATAAAACATTCATCTAAAGAATAATAATCCTGAATTTGTTTCATATTTTTACATGAATTATAATTTGAAGTCCAATCATGAAATGTGGTCATGAAAAATGACCCAATGTTATAATTAGAGAGATGGTAGGTCATACGTACAAGTGGGTAATATTCTAAATATTCAATGATCTGTTTAGAAATAAGGTAAATAATATTACATATTTCTAGAATGAACAACATATCCTAAATAAAAATTTATTTAACAATATATACTTATACACATAATTATTTCAATATTAAATGAATCACGTCATGTCAATGAGGAGGTAGTCCACACATCCATGACAGATGTTAACACTTTTTAGTAAGTGAAAAGGGTAATAAAGAAAATGATATATTATATTCCCATATAGGTAATTATTTCATGAATATGATATATATTTAATTTATTTAACATATTTTTAATTAAAAATATCCTTTATACATTTTATGTGTCATGTGAACAAATCACATCACTTTGAAGAGTCGTTAGTTAACACTTCCACAATTGATGTTATCGTATTCTCACAAAATGGAAAGCATAATAGTATGTCATATATAAAAATTACATAATAATAATGATATTAAAAATATCATATATTTATCATTTGTAAACAATGCTTCCATTATAATTTCAAACTACGAAGGGTGGTAATGGAAAAATGAACAACATCATTTCGTGATGCTCTAGTTCACCCGACACACAAACGTTAAGTTTGTTACCCATTTGATGATAGTGACAATATGTTTAGGTGAGACTAATAATATGACAACATATTAGTGTATTTATGATAATGGGGTTATAATGTAATCATAAAATAAAAATAATTTAGGTGGTGTGTAATGTAAATAACACAAAAGAGATTGAGGAAGGATGTCACCCATTCTTTGGGTAACTCATTTTGGTTTGAACCAATGATCTTCCATGGATGACTCTCTACCCAATGGGGGGATTCTAGAATTATGGTATTTATATACGGATCTTATTTTAGTTGAGTTTTTTTTCTAGAAAATTTTATTAATATATGTGAACAAATGGGAGGAGTTAGTTTCTTTTTATAGTTTAAGAGGAATTCTATTCTCGTAAATTTAGGAAAAGTGAATTTCACCAACGTTTTTTCTATGTAATGTGGATCCAATAATGGTCCAAATTAATTATATGGTATTATATAGTATAAATATTCACATTAATTGTATTTTGAAAAAAATTTATTGTTCATTTTGCGCCTTATGATTAATGTTTTGTCCATTGTTAGGATAATTTTATTCTTAATCACCTTAATAAATTTTAATCACATTCACTAATAATGTTGATAAAAAAATAAGTTTACATTATTATATATTATAAATTATATTAATTAAAAATGTGGAATCCATTTTATTGAATTCCAATCAAATAAGTGGTAGGAATTTTTTTATTAATTTAATAAATGGGATGATAATGTAGGGTTTTAATGTATAAATGTTCTAATGTTTATATGGTTTTAAATCCAATTTCATTGTTATATTCATTACAATGAAAAAAAATCATTAATTTATGTAAAATTAATATAATTAATTTTTTTATCAAATTATAAATATAATTTAACCTTATAAAAAAATTATATGAAAAAAGAGGTTTTGAATTAAAATTCAGTATTTTTCCCTGTTTATAAAAATGTCACTTCATGTAAATAATATCTATATTTATCACTACTATAATATAAATTTTATTATATAAATATTATTTTGTATATTGGCATATAATTTTTTTAATATTTCACAGAATAGATTTAAAAAAGGTTAACCTTTTAAAGGATGTACATGTGCCTATTGAAAATATTGCATTTTATGTGCAGTGCATGGTTTTCTCTTATCTTATGCTAATAAAATATATTATTGAATATAAAATATATTTTATTTAATATATAACTAATATATTTCAATAATATAATTTATAAAATATAATTTATTTAACTTATTAGGACAAAACTACTTTGAAAACATAAATACAAATATTTCTTTTATATTAAATTTGGTTAACATTATCGTTTCAAATTAATTGGAAACCAATGAATACATATTATTCATGTGAAAACCATATATTTTATTTAGTTATTCAATACTATTCATAATCATAAATTTCATTTTATTTTATATCATATTACATTTTAACATAATATTTTCAATAATTTATCATTGTTCTATAAAACAAAAATGTTTTTTGTTATTCTAGATATCGAGGAAAGTCAATCTTTTGTGTAGTGCAAGGTGACATTGGTGTATGATGTAGATGTAGAAAAAACATTATTTTTTGTGTAACATAATCTATATTTGTGTTTTCTATAAATAAATATTGGATAAAAATTTAAAATTTTTCTAAAAGGAAAATATTTTATGGTTTAAGGGTGTTACATTTCCAAACCTCTTTGTATTTTACATTTTTTTAGAGTGAAACCATGGTTATTATTTACTGTTTGAGGTTTTTTTTACATATCATGTGGTTTCCTTGTTATTATTGATTTTTATCTATAATTTTTTTGTTCTTAGATTGGGGTTCAATTGAAGATTCCACCATATCATAGTGGAATCTTCTATTTCTCATTTGGCTTTTAGTAAAACTTGGTAGAAGATATACCAAGATATTTTTCCAAAAAAATTAATGGTGTTTCATTAGTTTATGTTAATGTGTTGAATTTTATTAGGTTCTTCCATGTGGATCATTTTATATAATTATTTTTTTGGTGTCTCCTCTAAAATCTTGGTTTGGTAGTGGTGTTGGGGATACATTGTAGACCATCCATTATGTGTTTTTGGAGTTTTAATAGGTGGTGGGAAACTTGTGAGTTTTTTAAATTTATTCAAAGTTTATTTTTGGTTGAAAATTAATTATAAATGTAATATTCAATTATATATGGTATCTTGGGGTAAGAATAATCTACGATAGTTGTAGAAAGCTTGGTTGGGTACTAAGGGGTTTGGATGATTCTCGGTCAGGACTTGGCATGAAAGATATACTTTTTAAATGTAATGTAAATCTTTGATAATGAGGCATGACATATAATTTCATTAACCATATTCTTAATAATTTTTTTATATATGAATTTTTCTGTATTCCTTAGAGACCATGAGTGATATACTTTATTCCTTGTTTTATTAGATTGGTTTTGGTGGAAGGTAGATACCATAAACCTTCCATAGACCTCATCAGATCTGTGGTTTTATGGGGAAAAAAGTATAGCATCTTATATGGTATCCCAACCATTGTATGTGAAATTTATATTGTTTGTATGTTTTATGGGAATTCATATGTGTAATTTGAAATGATTTAAAATTTATGCATAATAAATGTTCAGTTACGGGTTTTAATGGGGGGAAACTATGTTTTGGAATGATTGTTGCATTTAAATGAGGAATTTACCTCCAAGTGGTTTATATAAAATGGGTTTTAATTTTATTTAAAATGTTGATCTAAATGGTTATGTTTGACATATTTGTTGAAAATGTTTTAATGGATCTGTAAATGGGATTCATGGAAATGTAGGAATTGGGCCAAGATTGGCTTTTAAATGGAATGTCCCACGATTAAAAATGGTGTATTTGAAATGTTTAATGATTTTTTGTGTTTGGCATCCATTCTATTTGGTATGTGGGTTGGGATTATTTTATGTATATTTGGGTTTAAATAGTTATAGAGACCATAGAAAATGTTAATGGAATTGAAAGATGTGTTGTGTTTTTTCCTGAATGTTTAATATGGTTATGATATTGAGCATGGAATTTTAGATATGATGGACTGTTTTGGGTGCTCGATAAATGCTCCGGGCACAGTTTTTATACTACATATTTTTTTTCATACTTAGGTTCTAGACATCGGTAGTATACATCATGGTTACTTCCATACCAATACACTGGTTGTTTATGATATTCCATGTGGAAAATAATGTTTCTCTAATACTCTTTATCATTGGGATGGGCTAGACAGAAGCTCTAGGAACCACCATTGTAATTCATAGATGGTTATTAGTTGGAGGCTCCTTGTATGACCATGTGTTTTGATATGGGTTGATCGATCCAATGTTATGTTTCAGAACCTATAGTTTTATATATAGTTATGTGTTGGATGAAGGTTCCATCCACTTTTATAGTAATGTTGATATTTTAGTCATATCATTGAATAATATTATATACCCTGGTGAGATAGGTAATGTGGATATGTATCTTGGATATAGTTCATATTCGCCTCTAAGATTAATGGAAAGTGAACACCCATGTCTAAGAAATGTATAGTAGGTACCTATATTGTTACATTTTGGAGGAATAGATTTTGTTTTTGTGTGTTCGGTTGTCCTGGTTGTCACCAAAGAACCATTATTATATAGATATAATATTATTGTTCATGTTTAGTGGTTTTTACATTTTGAAATAATATTGATTTATTTCACATTATATTTAAAAAGACAAGTATTTTGATTGGGGTTTTCATTTTACACTATTGGTGGTGGCCTACTATGCTTCACTCACACCTTTCTTACTCAATCATTGCACTTGGGTACCTGAGAAGCTCTCATGTGTTATTACACTAACATGACTAGGATAAGGACCATGTTGAGTATGGAATGGTCGAGAAGGATTTATAAGGAGGTTTTAGGTGACATGTGGGTTTGAATTGGACATGCAATGAAGCCACATTTAATTTTCCTTATTTTTTGGTATGATATGTAACCATCCTAGAAGGATATTGGTTGTATATATAATAGGGTCTTTCATGCCTTTGTTTTATTTAATTTTTTACTACATGTCTCGACATTAGTTGTTTATTCATTCTATGTACACTAATATTTATGATAATTGCTTATGCATTCTGGGTTTATACACTTATATAGGGGCATAGTCCCCTTATAGTTCCATTTTAGACCCACACTACTACTCAGAAGCCTCTATCATATGATGAGGTGATCAATAGGTTATGTAGTGAACTATCTAAGGGCATCCATTTAGTGGAATCTTAGATCAAGGCATTAGACATATAGTACTTTATAACTTTTACCATTATAGGGAATTTTATTTTATAGACCAGTATTCAAGATGATTACATTCTATGTCATTGTGTGCCATTATTTAGTGGTGGTGTCTAATAAGAATAATGTGAATCAATACTCGGAGATAATATAGTTATTTCCATATTCATCATTATAACATATATGGTGTCGGAACTAAATCTATTATTCAAAATCATTATTCTCCTATCTTGTATAACTTCATTATACAAATGTAATTATATTTTAGTGGAACAACAAATGGATTGGAAGGTGATAAATTGAGTAAATATTTTCAAATATATTATATGCTTTGGGATGTACAGAATGTGAAAATATTGGTCTGGTTGATCACTGTTTGAATGATTTTATGATCAATAGTGGTGATTGATCTGGAACACTAAAAAGGATGAATAAATAAAAAAACATGTAATTGAAAAACATTAATGTGATATTTGTGTAAAAATGAATCCCTTTAAAAAAATGATCTACAATGGAATGTAATGAACTATAATTAATGAAAATAATAATAATAATGTTTGGTGGAATATGGTAATAACTTTTCATGATTAGTTGTGCATGATTCGGACTTCATATCTAAACCATAATGTATGATACATCGTTAATATTATGTGATTTGGAAAGTTATCTAAAGGGAGGTATTTTCCTCAAAATTTTCATTATATAATGACATATTATAGAAATTTGTTATATTGGATAATGAATTTTTATGATCTTAAATCATTATGTAAAATCATGTGGGGATTATGATAGATGAGAATAATGAAAAATAGAACACATCAATGAATACGAACTGAATGGATCAATTTTTAAAATTTGAAAAATATGGAAAAAATTATCGCGGAAAATTTTTGAAGGGTATTAGATTGTGTTACATGTGTGTATATCATTTTCATCTAGAAAATTTTTAATAAGGAATCCACTATAATAAAAAGATTAAACTATATAACTATGGGTAATTATTCTATGCACTATCTAATATTCATTTGTACTTAACATAAAAGAATGCAATGGGAGAAGGATATGTTTGTGTTATTACTATATCCTAAAATGAATTATTATATGTCTTTTGTATCTATATTTAAGTATTAGGATAATTTTTTGGTAATAATAATTTAACATATAAGTTTGGTATTGGTTTAGTTTTTATTTATGGATTTCCAAACTTATGTAGGATGGTATTGATAAAAAATAAAAGTTATTTAGGTGTAATGTATTATTCTTGGAGAATACTTGAAGAAGGGAAAGAATAACCCTTATTTTTTTCAAGATATTGAGTTAATAATATTTAACTAGGATAAATAAATGATTGAAATTGATGAATTAAATGGTATGGTTTTGGTAGAGTTCAAATTAGATCGTGATTTCATTACAATTTGATTAAGTATATCTCATTTATTTATTTATTGAAGTCATTTTGTAATCAATAAGGAATATGGAGTAAGAAATTTGTTTAGAATTACTTATGTATTGATTTATTTTTTATGGTGAATCTAGTTTGTAGTCTGTTTTATTAGAAAATATGATCAAGGAATTCACATGTTTAGTATGTGACATTAGGAGAGTCTTTATATGTTCTTGGGAAATATTTATGATCAAATATTTTTTATTTTTGTGTTTTGAATATATTCATACATATTTTTGAGGAGTATTCAGTAGAACTATTTATAGAATGGATAAAGTTGGAATTTGGATGTTATTATTGAAGATTTAGATATTAATATATTATATATCATTTGCGCTCTGCATATTTTCTTTGGAAGGAATATAAATAATGGTGGAATTAATTTTAATTCATTAATGTATATTATAGTCTATAAAATGTTGATTTTATTGATTAAGGAATAAAAAATTAATCATTGGAACTTGTTATCAAAAGAAAAATGTGATATTTGGGTGGAGATTTATTAAATGATGAAATACTACATGTTAAGTAAGTATATTTCATTAATATTTCAGTCTATATGTAAAGGAGTTCCTCAAATCTAGGAAAATGATATTGAAAAAAAAATCATTTTAACTTCATTTGTAATTAATCAATTGTCTTTTCACTAATTTCCCTCAATTTGGCATTAGCTTAGGTGGCCAAATTAGGCCAGTTACTAGACATCATATACACCTCCCATATAACAAAGGCTAGTGACCAACAGTTTTGGTGTGATGACTATATTGGGGAGACTATACCCCGAGTTTAGAGTTACAATATAGTGAGAATAAAAAACATAAAAAATATTTGGGTAATGAAAATAGTGAAAATAATGTTACATAAAATTGATATGTAAAAGGAGAAACCAATATACCAATAATAATATATCATTTTATAAAAAGTTGAAATATATTTAAATTTAAAACAATAATAAAAAAAAGAATCAACTAAAATAATAAATCTCAGAATACCTCAGTTCAAAACCCCATGTCTGTATTATCTCCAAACTTGAACCCATCAAATAAGATACATTTAGCAATATTTTCCCTTCCCTTCTCCAAACAGTCACCCATGTAATCTACATGGGTACGAAACTATGGCCCGAGTTGGGTATGAGTAAAATTAAATTGGGAATCACAATTATTTCTAATCAAAATAGTTTGATAATAAGTTTATGTAATAAAGAGATTAACTAGTTTATTAAAAAGAAAACATAATATAATATATAAATCAACCTATATCAGAACTATTCCATAATTTCTCTTACAATATATCACATCCATTCCCATCATTTCTAAATCATGGGATAATCAAATAATTGATAAAATAAATTATTTTAAGAATTTTTTCCACCATTAAAATCCATATTTATAATAATTTCATAATTAAATTGGTTAATACCTCTATATAACCATTTTAGGATATCACTATATATATGAATTTTGGCTTCAAA
This sequence comes from Viscum album, assembly GCA_963277665.1. Taxonomy (NCBI): domain Eukaryota; kingdom Viridiplantae; phylum Streptophyta; class Magnoliopsida; order Santalales; family Viscaceae; genus Viscum; species Viscum album. Next base: position 1,271,132,021 of record OY728160.1, read on the forward strand.
TTGGGACACGCCTAATATATAATCATTACAACATTACATGGAATGATCCTATATATAATCATATCGACATAAAACAATTCCATTCTCCCTTTATAAAAATTAGACAATCATCTACAAGAGACCAATATATAAGCATTTAATAAATAAATCTGACGAACACTACTATATAAGTATTATAGAATCCCTAGTCATAACCTTATATGTAAAAATTTCAGCATAAAAATAAAAAAGTTGAAGCAACATGGATATCACAATACAACAGAATATGACCCAAATTTTAATTATGAAAAATACCATTCATCATTCAATTACATAATCATTTATATATGAAATTATCATCAGTCATGTCAAATACCATATTATATTACCAAAATGATTCTATTTCAGAAATCTATAGAAATATAATTTCATGCCAACAAACATTAATCCATTACCCAATAACTTATTAATCGTGGGTTTAATAACCATATGGATAGAAAAAATATGGGTTGTAAATTTATTGAATCCTAAGGGATAAAATGAAAATTCTATTACATAAATTATCACCACTCAATATCCAATTTACTAATGCGCAAATCATCTCAGCACAATCAAAATATTACACATACTTAACAATGAAACAATCCAAATGGATATGCATAGTCCACCTACCAATATATAGTGACTATTGGGAACATCCATTGTGTAACAATAATAATATAAAAGGTGTAGTATATCATAAGAATATACCTAGATAAAAAAATATCCAAACCGAAACTCAAAAAAAACAATAGTCTTGAGATTACATTGCCACAATTGAAGAGAATTGTGAATGGAGTGAAACCTTTGTATAACTGACCATTGGAGATTTTTGGCTTGAAAAATAGATCTGGAATATAGGAATACACTTCGAATTTTCCTAGAAATATCTTATGATTGATATTGGAAGGGGTTTCACCAATTTAATGCAAATTATAAGCATCCTATAGGGTTATAATCCATAACCTTAAGAAGTAAATGGCATTTAATTCTAAATTTAGTGGTACACATAAAATCAAATAACCTCATGTGATTTTAGCCCTAATTGAACATTCCCCGTCTTGTATTATAGAATCATGGTGTATAATATGATAAACTCCATGAACCCTTTCACATTGTATTACCCATTCAAGGATCATTTCTTATTGTACTTCCTTGGCATAGAATTCATTTACAAAGTGTGTGAATTCCCTACAGACATAATTGAGTGCTAAAATCCTCATAAGATCCTAAATCACCCAAAAAGCCTTCTAAAATTATAAAAAACCATCAAAACCAAATTTACCATGTTTATACACATAAACAATTTATTCATTCAAACATACATCTCAAGAGTTTAGGTTATTTTCCCTAATAGAGTCCCTCTGTATCCAAATGCGACACAATGAACAATGTTAAAAAACAATTCAATAAAAAATAGGTTTAATGAAATACTAAAAGTGGGACATGTATGCAAAAATTTGGGATCTTACAACCTCCATCACATAAGACAGCTTATCCCTGAGCTTCTCTAACCATCATTGTGGGGTCCTGAAAAACACATATGGCCACACTTTTGTCCTATTATACTCCCTCTCCTGGGTCTTATCTTAGTCATTTCTAGTCATAAAATACACTCATTCTATAGATATATTCATACCCTGTAAATACTTATCACTATAGTCTATAATCCTTATCAGATTCTCATCAATTGAAGCATTTGCACATGGATTAATGTCCTCAACAAATATAAAGTGATAAGGGTAAGGATAATATCTTTTAAGCTTCAACACTTTAAACATGTTGTGTTTGTCACTATGTTTATTTCTAAAAGATAATCAATATTCCACTAGAAAAACACTTTCCACCATCAAAATATTCCCAACAATCTGTGCCACTATCTTTACCTGTTTCATGATACGTTTTCCCCAACCAAGGTGACCCATGATGGAAATTGAAATGACCAATATCAAACTGTAAATATCATCTATGAGGGATATAATTTGAAATTTTTCATACTCTTTTAGGTCACTAACTTCATCTTGATCAGCTGAACCTCCTCGGATATCTCCTACATGAGACTATGTCCATGGAGTGTAGACTCTCCTACATCTTTCCAACACATAGGAAAATTGAAATTCCATACATAAAATTCCTCTGGAGTTTTCAATTGTATCTATTCATATAATTTTTTTATATGATAATCATTATTAATGTAATATCATACTCCCTGGAACCAACGAAATACAAAATATACGATTTGAACATATCCTCTTAAACCTGAATAATCATCTAAGATGGAACATCATTCTAAGGATGATATGATATACTTATAATGTCATTCATTATAAGAGGATTATAAAAACCAACAAAAACAATGGAGTGAGATGAGGATCTATAGGAAATTTTATACTCATCGAAACATGATGAAACTAAATTATCTCACAAAAATAGAGACTACCTTGATCATAAATGGTGTAGGTATAATTAATATGTAATAAGGGTTATAAAATCATTATTTGATCTATGATAATCCATAAAAAATTTATGATGATATTTCCTGGGTAATCTGGTCAAAAAATCAATAGTGAAATCATCCAATTTCCACTAAAAAATATATAGGGTTTGTAAAATCCTAACAGTTATCTGATGCTTGGATTTCACATACTGATAGGTGAAACATGTCTCTAAGTATCACACTACATATTTCATTATTCTTGAACACCATTAATTACTATACAGATCAGAATACATCTTTTTCAAAATTGGATGTACTACCATTATAGAAGCATGAAAGTCTGTCATAATATTCTCACATAATCGTGTAGGAACCCATACTGATCCATAAAGAAAAATATAATTTCAGAATCCAATAGACCATAATGATGGTGTATCCACACCATATAATTTGTGTCTCATAACTATTCCCTCTGAATCAGATAACTACTCTGTATTGATACAATTCAAAAGAATGGTTATAATTGATGTCTAAGTAAGAGATACTTTTCCATGATAATCCTTCATAACTTGATACATATCATTAATGTTATCCATCATCGACCATTAATCACAAGACTCCCACACCACCTCTATATATTTTATCCATATCATGTAATCATTATCAAAAGTTCCCTTTCCTTTTCTATAATGAAATTTATTGTCAAATGATAGCATAAACTTGACCAAACATCTCTTATGAATGTTTAGGTCCAACTTTGAAATGATATACATGATTATATTGTAGTTTATTTACACCCTAAATATATCTTCTATAAGATAGTCTCTCTTGAATATTAGGTAATGTACAATAACAAATATCTATTGATTTTTAGTAGGGTAATTCCTTCTGTGTGGTCTCAATTTTATAGATCCATACCACACAATGTGATCATATTGTATCGAAACAGATCTAAGTCCACATATGGATGCTTTAAAATAATCCTAGGATTCATTACTTGAGACAGGTAAAGTGATTATTGGTGTTGATTTCATCCTACATTTCAGCTCCTCCAAATCCCTCTCATAATCATCAGACCAAGAAAATATTCCCCTTCCATGGTCATATATAGAATAGTTTCATTCAAATTGGAGAAGTCCAGGATAAAGAGCATATAGTAACCTTCTAACCCAAAAAGTCATAGCTGCAAGGATTTCACTATATCACGTTCTAATCTTTAAAAGATAATTGTGTGAATTACTATTTGTATTTCAATTACAATTTCATTTAAATGTCTAATTATCAGTTGTAATTTCAAAAACCCATAGGGTATTACAAAATTTATTCAACATCAACATTCACTTTCAATCTCATGTCATGTTAAACACATTTTATTCTATTAAGAAATTCATTAGTAATCAAGTGTTCTCTCACCCAATGTGTATCTACAAGCTAAGGTACAAATCCATTGAATCTTATGGGATCAAGGAATAATGAATTACATGATTTATCATCACTCATTAATCAAATGATTATTGATGTTGATGGGTCAGCAAAATCATAATATTTCACATACATAATAGTTAAGAAGATGAAAGGGTTATGCATAGACCTCTGTAATCTACTGATAAAACAATGCATCAAATGCATAAAATAAAAATGAATGAATACATATAAGATAAAAATAAAAAACCAAGAAAACAAAAGATAAAGATAAAACCCCAAAATAAAAAACATTCAATAGAATTAATCACCACAATGAAAGAGTAATGAAAAATGGAACCTATGAAGAACTAATCATCACAGATCGATTGCATTCACATGACATATTGAATTGAGTAAGGTGATCAAAATAGCATGGAAAATTCTAAATCATTATAGTGGATAGGGATATATTGAAATATTGAAAATTATAGCCACATGACATGGTTATAATTTTTGACCTCAAGTAGTACATGGAATTTAAATGAAATTCAAAATGTTTAATTCTCAATTTAAGTGTATGTCAAAAATATTGTCACCTCAGGTGATTTTAACCCTCTTGAAGATTATAGATCATATAATGTAGTTTTGTGCAATGTAATCTTTTCCACAACATATATCCCTTCACAGATTGTATCCCCTTCAAACCCTCTCCATGTGGTTGTTACATGATGTTTAATTCATTTACACTAAGTTTAAATGTCTTTTTGATCATTTTAATCCCCAAAATCATTATAATTTTCAAAGTCTCCTCTCAGTCCATCTAAACATAAAGAAATTCTTCAAAGTCCCATTTAATATTATATTCCTTAATTCGATTATTTCAAAAAAAACATTCATCCATGAAAATTATGCCATTTTCCAAATTAAAGGAACTTCATCTCCAAATGAGACTCAGTTAACCAGGTTTAAAGACAACATAGAAGCAACGAAATATATTTAATGAAATAACTAAAAGAAGGATGTACCTAAAAAAGACTTGATCTTTCATTTTAACCCACAACAAATTTACGGGTTTTTGGTGGTATCTTTCTCTCAACCATGTTCTATATCACTACATATTCTTCGGTGGATGATATTTTTCCCCTCTATATCAATATTTTTAATTCTCACTACTGTTCTCCAATTTTGAAACCAAGTTTAGAGTTATTCCAAACCTCCTCTATATTTCCCTATCCCTATATTTATGAGGATGTTTTATCAACCCTTTTTATATTGTTGGTTTTCAATGATTTAATTTTAAAATATAAAAATCTTGATTACCGACCATAATATTAAAATTTGAGGAAAAAATTTATTTATGTATAGATTTTAAATCCCCGGTATTTTAAATGAATTTTTTTCTGATAGAGTATATATCATGCAATAGATAGATTAAACAAACCATAAAATATTATTATTTAAATAAAACAATTATAACATGAGTATTGAATTAATGAGTGTGAATAGGATTAAACACAAACTGAAATTTATATAAAGTACCTAATTAATTGAAAATAAATGGATAATGTTTAAGAAATAAGATCTAAATTGTAAATAAAGACATTTTATTCTCCAAAATTTATTTTATTCAAAATCTGTTTTTATTTTTTCTTATGACATAATATTGTATTTAAATTTAAAACATTTTAAAATTTAATGATATTTAATTAAAATAAATTTGAAAACCATAATTAAAAAATTATCTTCTAATTAATTATTTGGGATTTTTTATAAAATATTTATTTTTTATTTAATTGTGAAAATAATAATTTTCAATGTAAAATTTTTTTTTTCACTAATTAAAAATATTAAATTTTATTGTAAAATGATTTCGACATTACATTATTTCTATTATATTATTTATAATTAAATTTTTTTCATTTGAATGTAATTTTTTGTTGAATTTAAAATAATGTATTTTATACTTAAATGATATTTTTCTTAAAATCTTTTTTTCTTTTAAATTTTTACCTTTAATCATAAATTAATTTATTTCACTTACATAAATTATGTATTGAGAATTTTATTAAACATTTGGAATCAATATATATAAATTTTTTAAATACTTCCCCTTAATTTTTAGTAATGATGAATACTAAAGAAGTTAAATATGTTTTAACACAGTAAGTGTAATCGGTTAATTAAGATCAAACATAAAATTATAAGGACAATAAAAATTACCCGAAAAATCATTTTTTTAAATTTTATTGGTGTACTATGGACATTCCCATCCATGTTTCTAAACATATGTCACTTGGTGCCATATTTCTTTGATATTTATCTTTATAATATGTGAAGGAAAGATAAGGGTAAAAAATTCACTTTTCTTCTTCTAATAACTATAATATTTTTTTATTAGAATAAAGAATATTTATGATCAGTTATAAATGTTTATTTGAAATATTAATGATTTTTTATGAAAATTTATTTTAATTTTTTTATTAAAAAATGAAATTTACTATTTATTAAATGTCAAAACAATATTTATTCACTTGAATGAAAAATAAAATAAATGATTTTAAAATATTAAAAGTAATATTTAAATTTTGTGAATTATTGTGTTGCACAAATTATATAGTTATATATGACATATTGGGGATATGAAAAGTTATTATATTCTAAATTTATATTAGTCTTATTGAATTTACTATAAAATTAAATGAATACTCTCGAAAAGTTATTTTTAATATTATCTAATAAATAATATTTTATTAATTGAATGGAAATTAAAAAAACTTATATATTGGGTAAATGAGTGGTATATTATTTACAAAATTGTAAATTCCCCATTTATGGACCTTTTTTATTATTATAGTAACATTATTGACTCTTAAAATGTAGAAAACATTAATATATTGGTAATTGTCCAAAGGGTTATGAGGGGATAAAACTAAATAAAATTTGAGAAAACATAACTTAAAAAGTCAAAATTTAATTGGATGAAGTTATTTTGAAAAATCACCATCACATATTTTATTTATTCTAATATAGATCCATTGGGTCATAATAAATATTTTATATTAATTTTATTTTTTTATAAATTTTTAAAAGGCCTCCCCCATTACTTATAAAAAGAAAATCATTATCGCAATAACAACTCAAACATTTATCAATGGAATTTATTCCTTTATATAATAATTTAATATAGTAGAAATCACATAAAATCACTTAGAGAACAAGATAATAACTTTATAATTAATGAATTATTGAAATAATAAGTATTTCTATAAGTTAGGGAATGAATACCAATGAAAGAGTAACATAACCATAAGAATAGTAACATGACCCTAAATCATAGTAAACCGACAAAATGAATAGTAACATCACCCTTGAAAGTATTAATAATATTTTGGTATCATATTAATGTAGGTATGGTATCATTATATCATTCTCTATGCAAATAAATGTTTCAAAAATTATTAATTAAGTCTCAGTACTTTTGAAAGTCAAAAATATTTAATAATAGGTTTTTAATTAATTTAATATTTTAATATAATATTAATTTTATAAATTGTATTCATAAATTAATATTTTTATATCTTATTCTTTTATGATAACATTATGAGTCCTTATGAAAATTATAAAATTGTTAAAGAATCATGCATAATTTTAAAATCTATATTTTTTGAGTAAATGGTGATATTAATTTAAATTAAATTTCTCATATTTAGAATATTTTTTAATGAAATGTATTTAATTATAGAATTCTACACACCGATAAATTGTTAGGATATATTTTTTAAATTTTTCTAAAATACACGAATTTTGGATGAATAGTAAAATACAATAATTTTTATAAATGATAAATAAATGAATTCTTGAGTAATTGTTGATGTAAATATGATTTAATAACCTTAATCATAAAACTTAATTCATTATTTTAATATATTTGTTTATAATATTCAATCTATTCATAGTATTGATCCGAAATAAGAAAATAATTAATATATTAATTAGAAAACTCCCCTCTCCGCCAATATAAATACCACCTCTTATCCTCACACCTTACAATCATTCATCCTTCTCTTAATTCAAGTCAATACTCTTCTCTATAAATTACCCACGTATAGGATCACCTGGTATCCTCAAAACACAAAAAACATTTCCCTATGTAGGTTCTCAAAAAAGAGAATTTCAGGAGGTAAATTCATCTTTCTTTTCTTCTAATTTCATTTCATGTTGTAGTATTTAATTATTATCTCCTAAAATACCCTAATACAAATGTAATGATAACTAAATTACATTAAATATACTATAATTATATCATGTTAAGGTAATATCATTCATTAGACTCCTCCCTCTCTCTCTCTCTCTTATTTTAAAAATTATATTATCACTCATGATATGTCAATTTACGGTCATCGTGGGAGAAGCCATTTTATTTTCATTTAAAACCTTCAATTGTGAAATTATGACAAATATAATGTTTGAAAAATATTTTAAAACTTATTTTTTAACCCCATTTATGACAGTTAAATAACATATATACATAAAACATAATTGTAAAACAAATCTAGTTTATTGTAATTGAAAACCACTAAAACTGACCCAGATGATTTTCAATAACAATTTTTCAAATGAATAATATTCATTACTTTTAAACTAATGAAACCTAAAAAAATTTAAACCTATTAATTTTCATTAATAACATATATTTTTAATTCTTCAAAATTATACCCATTTTACATAAACATCCATGCTCATATTCTAGTAAACCGATCTTGAAGACATAGAATATAATCAGTCCAGAATGATGAAATTAAATTCTTTAACTAATTGAAAAGATAATAAATGAACCAAATCATTTTATAAACAATTATTTATTAATTAATTAATAAATATAATGTGAATATACATGAAATATTTGTGATGAAATTATTCCAAAATAAAGTAAGGGGATTTCTTGAATGCAACACTCATTCTTTGGGTTTTCCCTCTTTCTTCCCATTTTCAGTATGGATATTGAATAAATTTCATTTATTATACATTATCATATTTTATATATGATATAAATGTATTCTAATTGATTTTATTATGAACAAAATATATTCCAAATGATCTATTCCTTTAAAAAAATACTTGTTTAACTACTCTTTATATTGTTTCTTATTCACTCATGACTGATGATTCCTATATTAAGAGTTTTATTCCCTTTATATTTACCAATGTTTTATCATGAATTTTTCCATTATTAAATGAAATCCATTCCAATCTATGGGTTATTTTATGTTAATTATCGATATACAATCTTTTTGGAATGCATGATAATGTTAATGTTATGATGTGATAGGTGAACCATGTATTATATAGCACATGAAAATGTTATGATGTGATGGGTGTACATAGAATTATATAACTCTCCAATTCATTAGGTAATGTGATGTATATCACTAGAAAATTTAAAATATAAATTAACATGATGTTGTATTTGTTCAGAACTATATGTGGTATTTGACCTATATGACATGATGTTTCATTTTTATGTATTTCCACATTATATGAATTTCTCTAATGGATCCTCACATGATTATGATATTGATTATGGTCCTACCATGTTATATTTATTAGTGATCCTATATACTGTATTACTGGAATTTCAGTTCACCCATTTGTTTGATTTATAACATTAGGTGATTACTTTTACTACGGCGAACATGAGGGGAAATAAGAAGCTAGATAAGAATGAATTAAATAAATGTTTATGTTCTATTTTAAAAAATTATGTATGTTATTAATTTTACCAATAAACTCTAGTACTATAAATCCGATTAATACTAACTCCCATATTGCAATGGTTTAGGAAAACCATTTGGATATGGCCTCTATTCCAACAATTTTTTAAAACTATTGGGTGGTCGCTTTCTAAATGTGGTTTTCTCCATGGTTCTTCAAAACCATTGGGATAATGTGTTCAAATTATAATGGTTTTGAATAACAATATGAATTAGTGATTTAATTTAATTCATTCCCCGTGGTTTCTGAAATCCTTGGGGATAAAGTTGTTCTATTCCAACAATTTAAAATAACTATTCTGATAGGGATTTTAATATTAGTTTTCCCAATGGTTTTGTAAACTGCTGGGATATTTTTCCCCAAAATATAGTTCCAATACCACCACCCTATTCCAAATTAGATTCAATTTTTCCATACATTAGTGGTACTCTCTTCCCAACTGGTTAACACTCTTCGTTTTCCAATAGGATATTCGTCCTAGTTTGAATCATTCGATTTCATCTACCTTAAATTAGCAAGTTCAAGTTATATCTTCTTACTGCATTTAATTTCTATTTTTATATTACACATTTATTTTATTTCCCAATATGATTCTATCATTTAGGGATTTTGATTATTATTGAATGCGAAATTGGCATGTTCCAACTACTTCCGCCTACATATAGAAATTTAATATCCTTTATTGAACCACTTCCACCATCACTAGTTATTCCAAGAATGTTGGAATGAATTATTCTATTAGGGGAACTATTTTTTCTTCCACATGTCCTATCCACATTCATATTTTGAGGACTTTTACCATATCAACTAATGACATTCTTTTAAAATAGAGTTCAGAAAATTACTTACTGAAAATTATATATAGTGGTTTGGTTTTTAATATATTAATGTCAAATAATTTTTTTACGAATACCAATTTATGTATTATTATATAATGATTTATGTATGACCTGAAAATTAATAATAATATCTTAATGGAATATAATTATTAATATATTAATACCACTTGACCTTTTAGGACTGTCTTGACACACAATTCTCATTTTCATTTTTCTTGGTCACTACACATCAAAAAATATAATTTTTTCCCTTGATTTAGTTTAATAATACTAATTTTACTTCTACTTTATATATTTTTCAATTTTATATTTTGAATTTTATGTAGGTATTTAACATCTGGGTCACTATAATATCTGAACATTTTTATATCTAACAAATGGTCACCGCCTATAGTATCACTGCTTACCATGATTTGGGTGAAGTGAATCCACTTTTCTAAATACTCATCAATTAATCCTTTATATAGTTATTAAAATGATTTATTATATAATGGGATGTAAGTTTTAAATTAAATTTGGGTGAATTGATATGTTCGAGTCACATGGGATAATTGACTTGCCTGAGGCCGGTTGGGGAAGTGACCTATGGGATGTACTTGGGATAAGTGACCTACATGGAGGACATGGTAATGATTTGTGACTTTTTCAAATTCTTGTTCAAGTCTACAAAACCCACTTGAGTTGGAATTAACCCATTATTGAATCGTGATATACTTACTCAATGATTCATTACAATAATTACATTGGTAATAATAAAATATTGTTTTCCTACTTTGCTTCATCCAATGGCATAAAAACTATTTATATTTAAGATGCAGAAGTTGATAGGTGAATTTATAATGTATTGGATAATTTTTACCATTATATTTATGATTATATTACCCCACACTTCTAAAAATTGTGAAGTGTCTCAAGAACTATTTTTTACTCTAAGGGAGATCAATTAATATCATGTGACCACAGAGTAAGAATGAGATTCTCATCCTAAAGTGGTGCATCCCTTGATAATATGAGAAGATATTGGAGTAAGAAAAATATACCAAATCATAGAATACCATAAATTCCATCAACCCTTAAATAAATCATATTTCCAGATTTATATCATTTTTATTGATCAGCTATATGTTTCTAGTTCACAACACCATTTTGGATTCCTTTTAAATAACACACCCTAAAAAATATTATTGATCATCAATAATACAATGACACCATTGATTATAAATATGTCATTAATTATGAAAAATAATAATCTCTATAAATTTATACATAATGGAAACCATTTTCTCATAATTATCCTCAAGATATAATTCATTATAAAGTGATTTTCCATTATATCCACCATTTTGCACAAAATCTCACAATTTATTCCTTGTTATTGTCACCGAGTAAAATAATTTATATTGAAATTAATTAACCATAACCAAATAAATTAAATTGTAAAAAACCAATCAATCTAAGATGGAAAATAAATGAATAGAAACTATAAGTCCTTTACACAAAGAAACCTAACCAAAATAAAAACCTCTATCTATATCATAATTGAACTGACTTGACCAAACCAAATTAATTGAATTGATATTACTTGATCTCACCCAAGTAGAATTTAGTAGACCTGAAAAACACTAAACCACATCAATCTAAACTGTAATAAAAATATTTAAAATAAATTTATCTAAATTAAAATATGTTCTGTATTAATGAAAAATATTAAACCGACATGAAAAATAATTAATAATACCCTTTTATGCATGCATAGATCGATTTAAAAATATAACTAAACTAAACCAATATAATTTAATGAGAAATGGACTAATCATAAACGAAAATAATATCCCAAAATTGATCGGAATCAAATAAAAAAGGGTTACCTAGAAGTAGTAATCTATTATGAAATAATATATTGAGTAAGTATAACATTTGAAAAATAGTGAATGGAATAAGATAAAAAAATAAAAACCATATATTATAAATATAATTTTGTGTATAATTATGACTAATTATTACCCATTTATATAATTTAATTTAATATAAAAGTTTTATATTTATAGTATTTGGTTATATATATAGTATTCTTTTGTCTTATAAATTATGATTCTCATATAGACTATTGTTCCATAGTTGTTTTAATATAAAGTGAAATAATTTTGTTTCCTAACATATATTTTCGATTGAACTTCATTATTATTTAATTGATTTTAAAAAATAACCTATATTTATTTTTAAAGAATGGATATATGTAGGATTTTTGGAATAGATAATATTTATATAAATTTCTTAATGAATTTGAAGATATTTTTAGAGTTTTCATTTTCAAATGCTTCAGATAGAGGTCAAAAACACAAACCATGTTAGAATTATATTATAAGATCTTGGTTGATTCACGAAGAAGTTAGCTACCATTTAACCAAATATGGTTTTCAAATAAACAACTTTTTGTGGTATCATAATAAGTAGAAACGATAATCTCAAAATGATGACAATCCAAATGAGAGGATTGGATTGGAGAATTTGTTATAGGATCGGGTTTAGTTTATTCATCATCTTGAGAATGAAAGGATTCCAACAAAATAATACATTGGTATGAACTCACGATATGAATCTAATGAAAATGATTATGTTGATAGGGTAAAAAATTGAATGTTTCGGCCATGACTCTTGTTTATTGGCAATGTGGTAAGATGAATATGTTGGAATTTTTAATCCGATTGATTCATGGGAAAACTATGTATGTGATTTCTAATACAACCGTTGGTTACAGTCAAACCTTCTTAAAGGTCAAAATTATATATGTTGTAGATATTTCCCCCCTAACACTTTATGGCATTGAGGTTAGTTAAAGAAATTGCATTAGAAAAACAAAATTCATGATTTCTTAAAGATTTAATCTTATTCTAGGAGAAAAGTATTGAAGTAAATGGTTGTATAAAATATGGAAATTCTGAATGGATTCCAAAAGCTAATGGAACACCATATCGTGTTCCATAGAATGTATTGGGTAACATTCCATTGATAACTATATTATAAAATCTTTTCATTTCTGATTAAATAAAAATACAAATGTGATGGCATTATACTGAGAGAAAGATGGATAATGATGAGTTAGTTCACACTAGGGATAGATTTTTAGAGTAGATATTTGTGCTCGATATCCTTATTTTTTAACTAATATGCATAATGTGAGGCTGGGTCATTCATGTGAACTTTTTAATCCATTTGGGAAGATTCTTACTTCTCACAGCACATGGATGATTTTCGTACCCATTTATGACCATCCACTTTTGTTGTGTGTGAAAAAACATTTCACCTTCACAAGTATACTCATATATATACCTTATCATATCAATAAATAAATATATTTATGAATGAAATATTGAATTAAAGAGTTGAAATATCTTATCGATGTTGGTGTTCGCGCATAGGATTAATGTTTGAATGAAATATTTTAGTTGTGTGCTGAACTTATGTGAACAATCAATAGTTTTCTATCTTATGAAATTCCTTCTAGATAGATAACTAAGGTAAGACTATCATGTACAATTTTAATGAATAATATACAATAAATAAGATGGAAATATCATCATATTTTCAATTTTGTGGGATATTTATGATTATTTCAAATGAAACATCTATTTAAAATTAATATCCAAAGATTTAACAATATCACAGAGACCAATAGTCTAACTCAATGAATGTATGGAATTAATGTGATTAATTAATTGAATGATTTTATTTTTTCATTTGGAATGGTACAAAAGAAATGTATAAAGTGGAAGAATGTTTCTACTAAAACCTGTTAGAACTATATGAAAAAGGATAATCTTCTTTTTGTTGCCTTATTGGTCACCCAATTTGATACTTATTTACATATACATAATGAAAATTGAAATGCATATTTTTGAAATGTTTATTTGGATTATTGTAAATGTCAAGTGAAGTCAAAAGATGATTTAGGATCTCTGTGTTACTTGGTGGATTGTGGAATCAGACTGGAATGGTATCAAGTTTGTATCAATGAAAATAAATTGAATGTTCTATGTGATTCTTATTTGATGAAACATATGAAAAAAATAAAATTATGGATTTAATAGATAATATTAATGATCCTAATGGCTATTCATGGAAAATATCAAAATGGGTCAACAAAATAGTCTCGATGTTGAAATCATTGAATAATTATGTTGATCACATCATTCTGTATGAGTTGATTCCAATAGAAATCCATCAATTATTGTAAAATAATGTAATTGTTCTAGTTATTCACCTGTTCAATTTTTTTTAGATATTCTTGTTAAGAAGCTGTCTAAAACATTTTTGAAGTATTTTTGTGAAGATGAACCATTAATTTTTTGTGAATTTGATAAAATATTCCCTCCATAATTTTCATATTCATTCTACATCTAACTATCCATTTTCTAACTGAAATACATCTTTTAGGACCTATTAATTTTTATTAGATGTAACCAACTGAAATAAATATATACACATTAAAGTCTTAATTTCAGAATAGGAATCGTCCTGATGGTTACATCATGAATGGTTACAAGTCACAATAATGTATAATTTTATTTTCAATGTATTTTTCTGATTCTACTATGGAATGAACAAACCAATGATAAATAATGAAGAGTGTGAGGAGAAAATTCAACCTTTTTTCCATAAATTCTTAATCCAATTGGAATTTTCAAGATCATATAATTTGATGACATTATTCCTTGAAGAGCGGATATGGAACATCCCGAAGTTTTTTTTCAACTGTGATTATTTGAATGACTACAACATATATGTAAATTGAGAATATATATCTTATCACCTCTCAAGTAATTCTACATATATGTTCAACTATATTTTTATCCACATGTAACATAAAGAAATCATAAACAGAAAGGATCATTTTTTATATTTGAGGAGAGATACTTTTCATAAAATCAATTTTTATTCATGGTTGAAATTGAAGGTAAAAATATAAAGATAATAAATTAATAAATAAATATTTAATTATGTATAATATTCATTTATATTTTAAGTGTCTAGTATTCATGATGAATCTATCTATGAGGAAATAATATATTTGGATTTTGGTCATAATACCGTGGTTCATGACAATAAATAAACTTAATAAATGGGTATATATTTGATATCATTGAACATGAAAAAAACACGAGAACTCAACATGATAGTGTTAGGGTAACTACCACAATAGACAATTATACCAGTGCATCAAGTAGGTGACCCAAATTTGTAAATATAGGTTATTATGGGGCGGTTGAAAACATAATAAAATTAGAATATTACAGTCATGGTCGAGTTACTATGATGAAATTACAGCGATTTGAATCGAGGATGAGGTAGGGTGTATTTATTGAGGATTGTGTATTTTAAGTTATATACAAGACTTGTTCCATTTCAATTGATGAACCATATGTATTTTCATCATTCGAGAAATGAGCCATTTATGTCAATGATCATATTCGACTAGAATTTGGTTTTATTAATTAAGTAATTCGAAGACAATCTTTGATGATGGTGATGATGGAATTAACACCATCCCTAATACCATTGGACCCGATCCATTTATAACATATGATGACTTGAACAAATAAATTTTCAGAGTTGATTGTGAACTCAGAGTTGTGGTGGGAAATATATAGAATAATCCATCCACATTATTAGTAATTTTGGGTTAGATCAACCTAGGATGATAAGGTGTGTACTATTCAAATTGATTTTATATTGATTATGACCATTTTTTATCTAACTTAACCTTAATGTGAATTTTCAATGCTTATTAGTTGTAGTTTTATTTGAGTTTCATTTTATAATATTGTTTTGAATTGTATTCCAACCAATCAATTAAAACAGTATTAAAACCATTAAATTAGAATAAAAAACTAGAGGAATTGAATTAGACATGTTAAACTTATTGATATGATTATCAAAACAATTGAAAATAGAGACCAGTCCAAAAATATAGAAATTACCTAACATAAAATATGAACCACATGACCTAAGTCAAATAAGTCATGGCTCATTTTTTTAAAGACACATTATTTATCATTTTCTACTTAATTCCATATTTTTTCAAATTTAGTAAATGAATACTATTAAATAAATGAAAAGAAATAGTATGATAGAAAAAAATAACTAAATGACTGAGATGGAAATTCCAACATTAGTTCTTCTTGTGATTATTTTATTTCAAATACATAGATATATATATATATTAATAACCTACAATGTCATGTGACTTATTTTGTTTTAATTTTTTTGCATGATCCACCGCATAAATGTAAGTTATTTGACGACCAGCCTAGTGGTCCTAGTACACAGGATGGTGGTAGGAGGGGTGGTATGAGAGCTCGGAACTCCGGTCGACGTACCCAATTATACCATTCCCCTCCCACTGACATACCTTTTACAACACATTCTTACTCTGCATCATTATTTGGGAAACATAGGATATTTAAGATGCCGATTTTTTCACTAGAAATTATATTTAATCCTCCTCAACCATAATTTCCTTATTCGATGATTCTTCCCACTCCTCAACCATATCATGCATTTTTTCACCCATCCATGATATCTTCTATTCCTTCTACATCCTTCACTCTGAGAATTTACATTCCTTATTCTTTGAATCTGATTGTGACATAGTTTTTACCTGTGGAGAATACACTATGACCCACTCCACCTATATAGGGTGATGTTCCTTATGTGCCTAGGGATACATCACTTCCCATTGATCATACTACCGTATGTATATTTATAGAATACTACTAATTATTTTTCCCATCATTTAGTTCCATTAAAAAATTTATTGATATAATATTTTTATTATTATATACTAGCTATATATAATGATAGGTAGTGAGGGATTATACACATGAGTGTGGTGGGGAACTACCACACATAGTTGATGATTGACTACAATTAAGACAACCTAAGGATCAAAAAAACAAGGAAATAATGTCGGAGTATTTGGAACACTCCTTCCAAATACTCCTACATCATATCTATTATCCCTCTCTCAGGGAGACACATTCCAAATGAAGGAAAACATAATTTTTGGGAAAATATATGGGTTATAATAAGTTTTATTTAATGTAATATTATTATTTTATTTATATAGATAAATATTTTGGTGACAAATTTTTTTTAGTTTTACCAATAGTGAGGCTATTAGTCCAGAAAACCTAATGGAATTTTGTGAGATTTGCAGATCCTATAAGTATGAGTTGTATATTGGCTAGCATGCTAGTGGTGTCCAAATTTAGAGGTGATACTAGTCATGGATAATTTTTCGATAGAACAATATTAGGAAATTATTACTCATTAAAAAATTTCTATGTTTAAGGTATTAAACAAATTTGAGGTTTTAAATGAATGTATTCATGTTTTTAATTAAAATTTTATTTTCAATTATTGAATTTAAATTATGAATCATCCTGAAAAAATACAAAACAATGATTCAAAAATATACACCCTCAATTTGGGGTTTACTATGATGTCAGGTCATGTGAGGTAGCAGGTATGACAATCATTTATAAATATTATTTATAACTTTCAATTTCTTTTGTTTCCACCACAAATCATTCAATTTCTAATATTATAGTAGAGCTGGTGAGATTGAATATCAACCCAAAACAGACTAATGTGAAATAAATAAAATAAAATAAAACCATATGTTTTTCTTTTCATCTTCATTAAAAATCAATATCCATATGATTTTAGTTATGTAATTCTGTTTTAGTAACCTATTTTAATTATGGTTTCCAACAATAAATTTCATTACATAGAGAGTTCTTGAATATTTGAGGACATGTTACTTGAGAAAAACTATTTTTCTTGAATACAATGAAAAATATTGATGTGAGGTTAATGAGCCTACACAAAATCGAATTGTAAGTATAACATTGTGTATTTAAAATTTTAATATATATTTTGTAACTTAATAATATATTGATATTTTAAACATGATTTTTTGGTGACCCTTGATTCCTAATAAGCAAATTATTTTGGGCGAAATGATCACATACATTAGGTTTTGGGAGATGAGAACCATTGTAGAGTACATTGTCGACCTGGTAAGTGTATAGTCTTGATAAGATAGTGTCCCACATAAGGTACTATTTTTGGTACCACCATGTTAAATAAGATTAACGCATGGGAAGAAAAGGCATAAAAAATTGTCACAAGGTTAAAAGAATTTGTTGATAGAGAAAACACTGTATTTTTGAATCTAATGATGGATTCATGTCCATCACATCCACCATAGACCAGTGAAACTTGTGAGGAATATATGTAGTCAATGCATTCATTATATATAGCTCTAGTTGTTAGTCCTAGTGGTTGTCGAGATCATGTCATTTCTTAGGATGGTGATGGAGATAGAAATGGTGATGGATATGATAATGGTGAGGAAGAGACTGAGGACAGGGATGAGGTCAAGGCTGAGGCTGAGGATAAGGGAGAGGGGGAGGATGAGGATGAAGATGAAGATTTTTTTGAGGATAGGTAATATAATGGGGACATATATGGTGATGAGGATAAGGATTATGATGACATTGATGATAGTGATGGTGATAAGGGATGAATTGATCCACTATATTTTGGATTGATATTTATGGAATTTAATGTTTTATGATTTTTTATGACTGAGTGTATGTGTTATATTTTTTATGTTTGTTATTAGTGGCTATATACATCAATTGATTCATTATGTTTTCATTATTTCTGAATTGGTTTGTTGGTGTTTGAGGATAATATATAGGTTGCATTGTAGGCTTTGATTGTTGAGGGTTTTTTTTGGTTTTGTTACTGGTTGAGTATGTTCTATTGGAGAATTTATTTAAGTTGAATTATACATTCATTATTTATAGTGTTCAATTATGATTACTGGTAGTTCTGATTACATGTTAATTATGTTTTAATGTTCTAATTGGAGGTGAATGTAATTGATGGTAGTTCTATTTTTCATGTAACAAATTATTTTGTGGTTATAGATTTTTTTTTATATGGACTGAGGTGCTGGGGTGTTGAGGTTCATTGCATTGAAGGTTTTTCATTATCCCTCAGGGTGTGATGAAAATTTAATTTGAAAACATTTGTTGAGAATGTTCACCATTCCCTCGCTAGGGATTCTTTCCCCTAAGTAGATGTGGTACTTTTTTATTTTAGGTATCATTATCCTCATTCACATCAAATATGATTTCATTTGATCTACATTTAATTTGATTTTTCATGGTCATTAATTTTATATAGGGTTTATAAATTATAAAAAATCTCTCAATAATCGCATTGTATTTTCCCTCAAATGAGTCCCTTCCCTAAATAGGAATTTTGTCCCCTATGAAGAATTTTAACTTTTTCCTCATAGGTTGGTTTGTTTCACGGTTATTATAAGATTATTTTGGGTAATTATTATTTATAAATATTCTCAAATACAACTTTGATGTATCCTCACATTAGAAATCAATCCTTTACCTCCATATTTTTTCATCGAATTCATTACATACTATTGAAACATTTTTACCTCCACCAGAATCAATATAGATATGGGAGGTCTATTCCCCGATCATGATGTGGCTACCTCACCTCATGATCTAACATGACCTTTTAAAAAAAGGATTCCCTTTGTAGGGAAATAATAACTAAAACTAGAGTGGCAGTACATCTCTTCTCAGTTATTTATGAAGGTATAAATTAAGTGGATTTCATTTTTTTCAGTTATCGTGAAACTCCAAGAACTATATATTAAGAGAATATTTATCAACATAGACTGAATTCGATGTATCATAAAAGTTACTATAAAACATATAAACAAATTCATCATGTATCCTTCTATCCTCTTGTATTGAAAAATCAATATATTTCATTATTTTTTGTATTAGCATATAGATATGCACCCTTGACACTATAAATAAAATTATATAGATCCTTCAACGCATATAGTAATGATACAAAAAAATAAACTAGTCCTTATCAATAACTATTATTTGAATTATTATTTAATTATAGAAATATTATCATTGGAAATTAATGATGTTTCACCCTTGGATTTCACATGTTTTTTAGGTTGTTGTCTTCTTACAAGTTCTTCCAATGAAATCATTATAACATCAAAAGGTCACCTTGAATGATTTGCATGTCGGACCTCCAGTATCTCAGAGAGGTCACCTTGAAATCTAATAACCTACATAATCTGATTAAAAAACATTAATTTCCTTATTTTTCATCATTTCCCCCCTCTATCTGAGCCCTATGAAAATATCGAGCTAGAAAGCAGTCTTTATCCCATTATTAATGAAGGACTACCCCAAAGTTGATTCTAAATTTTTTTCTACATGATCAAAGGATCTTTAGTTTGGTTGCTCAGTCCCTTCTAGTTCATTGATATTGTCTTCCATTTGCTGCACCCCCTCCATATGATAGAGAGACCCCACATACTAAAATTTGAGAGTGCCACTCATTAATACTTCTTGAACCTATAATGTATGACCAGAAAAAAAAAGTTCTGAGAAAACACTCGTACACATTCTAATCATTCAAATGTAGAGTATATAGACTTTTTTTATATTCCACTCATGGTGAGAAGTGGATAATGCCTCCTTTAACATCCTTTTTTGATGATTCCTGCTTACTTTTTTATTATAACACATAGTATAACAAAATGAGAACATATCTTTTTAAAGGAAGGTTTCTATAATATGAATTATAGATTTAAAATACACAAAATTGATTTATTTTCTCATACAAAATATGAAAATTCAAATCATCTTCGTATGTTAAATGAAAAAATTGGTCTACCAAATCCTAATTAATGCCAATTTCGACTAATATCATATCATATTTACCATACACAAACATTTTTGTATTTATATCTATCTTCATCGGAATACCCACATCAGATAAAATATCCAAAAACATATTATAATTAAACATGATCTAATTCAAACTAATGATTGAAACCCATCCCTGATATTTTGTGTTCTTGAAGGAGAAAAGGTTGAATCAAACATCACACTCTTAGATAATGTTAATTCCCAGATTTACAGAAATATAACCAAATACCCATTCCCATTATGGAATATTCACTTGGAACTAACTATTATATGGGTTTTCAATTTCACTGATGGCCCTAATACATGTCATGGATGACCTTTACATAGGTATATAACATAACACAACAAATATAGAACATATATTTTCCCTTATACAGGTGAATGTTACCCATATGTGAGCCCTCACTTTCTATTATGTAGCACACTAAATTGTAGATCTATCCTTAATTAGATGTAAGTAACATTTATCCGGATCCATATATCAACTGAATTTATAATACCCTTTGAAATTTGATACATTAAATCCATTATAGAATTTTAACTGACCTTTTCAATCTTAGCTCATTGCCCTATACTGCTTGTAGGAATTATCATTCTTAATGAATAATTTTTCACCGGCCACGATGAATATAAAACCATCACCATGGTTTCGTCCTTCATACACAGTATGTGTCACTGGAACGTTACTATCCCCATGTACATGTGGAACTTTTTCATTTGCATACAATTTGTGTATCTCGAGCATTGACTATGTCCAAGACAATTCATCTCCCACAATCCCTAATAATGATGTGCTCCCTTGTTTAGAAATGTAGTCTAATACTTGACAACATCTTTTCTATCATAGGTATTTAGGTAATATCTGATGCAACCATTAGGATAATTACCTAAGATGAACAATGTGTTTAACTTGATGCATATTTGTTTAAATCATAACAAATTATTTGCATCTAAACACTTTCTATGACCTAATTGATTTTTCCATCATACTATGACTCGTATGATATCCATTTATCATTCTAGTTGGCATGGTTATGTGTTTACTCTGTTATTTGAAAAGTACATTTTCAAATATAATGGAAGTTACTGCAGGTTGTAACATTGATAGTACTTACATTAAAATTTTCATGTATAAAATGTGCTTTTAGGAATTTATCCACACTACATTTTTTATCAGCGTTAACATGTAAGACTTCATCATAGATCCTCCTTATGAACATCAATACGGTGATGTAGATAAGGTAACTTGCGCTTAGGAATTACCCAATGCTACATTATCATGATCGATGAATATTTGGTTATGATATTCTTCGGCATGCCAATCTGAAGCAACTCATATCTTCTGACCAAACATACACTTCACTATTACATTTCATAATAACTTAAATGAATCATATGAAGTATCTTTACATATTGAATTCTTTGTAATAGTTCTTACTATTTTTGGGAACTAACCTCGGAAGCATTGTGACATACCTTTATTTCTAAAGGATTCATTATCTAAACAAAGGATGTCAATAATACCATCGATGTTTAGTTGTGCTGAGCCAAAATACTATTCAGGGTATATTATTGACATCCACTTTTAGTTTTACATGACAAAGAATCTTATTTCCACAACTGGGCAGGTCTTACATTTTATATTCATCATGTATAGACTTTGATTCATGTATGTCTGGACTATATTGTTGAGTATGTTACCACAAACAACATTCATTCCAAAAACATCAAATTATGTCTCATTATGTCCAAAGGACATGTGAGATAATTTTTTTGGTTATACTCCACAACATTTTCAATTTGAATCAATCCCTTGGCAATTAGAATTTATGTGTTTCTCACTGTTGACTTAGGAATCTCCCTTTCTTATCTGCTTGGAGAATACACTTTACATCTAGTAATATTTCACTACATACATGGTTACTGTATTTCAACACATAGATGTGAAAAGAATATGTTATTTAATACCCAAGATGTATGTGAGAAATATGAATTTATATTGTTGAATATAAACTGAACAAGAAGTGGGTACTTGTTTCTAGTATTCCAATTTTTATACGTCCATGAAATTATTTCAATATGTGATGAAAATAAAATCATGTTAAATAACCATCCATTTTTCATTGAATGACATGAAGAAGGTGGATTTGGCATAACATTCTGTAGGCATTTTCCCCTGGTTATTCAATTTATTCACCATAAGAATAAAATATGGCGTTATATCTAATATTCTTATTATCTGGAGAATATTAACTTAAATGTAATGAAGTGCTCACTCAATACTGTTTGTTTGTACCCTTAAAAAAATTGTGAAATTGGGTTTAAAAGGTATAAAATGGAATGACATGAATGATTTTGAACTATCATTCACTTTACATAAACTCAGTGTGTCAATCACATTCAAATCATTCTTCAATTTCTCCTTGGAAACATCTTCGAGATGAGACTTTATGTAACATAATTTGTATCATGAGGTAGAGACTACAACTAACATCAGACATTGACGATAACATTATGAAGGGACTATCATATGATTGATTCATGAGTCTCCTGTAAGCATCTTTACACCCTCGCTTCTTGAGTTGGTTTACCTGGTTGGGACACAAGCACCGTGAATTTCCGAAATAGTCGTAATGTGAACGGGAACCTATACTACTATTTGGAAATTCATGCTTAGTTTTGACATTAATAGTTTATAATATTTATTGTAGTTTTATTATGGTATTACTTGACATTCTCTACAAATAATATTTAGCAGATTCTAATTTATTGTGATTACAAGTTTAGACATAATTGATTAATTTAATCATTGAATTTATCCCACTAATTTTTTAGAATACTAGGAACCCTCTGTACTAGAATCGGAATAATCTTGAGAATTCTAGTGGCAATTATCTCTGAACCACCCTCATAGTCTACAAGCAATGGCTATGCCACTACTCGGAGGGTCCAAGGTAGGCTTTTGGCTGGCCAACCGCATTAACTCACGGTTCCTTGATCTGTTGAGTGAAGTCCCAGCTTCAAGAATTATTATTGATTTACTCAATGTTTTCCTCTTAAATAACAAAAATATAGATATGGATATTTATTTTCTGAATTTTTAGTTATGTTTCCCCATCACTCCAATATGAATTCCCTGGTAGTAAGAGCACCCTCAGCTATGGAATGACAAACACCCAAACACCGGGTTTTTTTAAAACGTAAATGGTGGATGGCAGTTATGACTTAATATTTTCATTGAGTGTTTATTGGTTTATCTCAACAAATTTTATCCATTTATATTAAACATGTTCATCTATGTTGTCCTGCTCACAACTAAACATTAATAGAAAAGAAAACTCAGCTTCTTTTTTCATTTTATTATCTATTATTTTATGTATTTTCCCGCAGTTCTAAAATTGATTAAATAATAAATAAATTTATAAAGTTACACAACTACCTGACTGGACATGATAATCTAAACAACCAAAGCGCATCTTACCTGAGTCGAAGCTTGACTCTTGATGCAACCTGCCCTCTTCTTGTATGTCTGCATTATAATCTAGAGTATCGCCCTGTCTTGGCGGGGTCCACATCATGATTTGGAGTACCACCTCTTCTTGGCAGGGTCCACATGTCTTCTTGCATCATCTTTATTATTATGAACCACCTCATCATGGCGGGGACCATGTTGTTCTTCAACTTCGTCTGAAGTACAAGAATACTCGGGCGCAGGCGAGCAGAACTAGTGGAATAAATGTACATCGGGTAAAGAATGGGTGTTAATTCCCTTATACATTATAACAGAAAAATAAAGACGATGTGAATACCGTCTATTTAAATAATTACAATCATCTCATACAGTTAAAATAATCAATTAAATAAATGTGACATACATGGGTCGGTGCTCAGGACCGGAATGCAGGTAAATGATGGGCGATAAAAATGCATTAAATAATTACAAGGGATTATTTAGTTAAATTAATTGAATTAATAAATTGAAATAATTTAATTAATTATCGGTTCGATAATTAAATTAATTTTAGTTCCAAAATTAAATTAATTTAACTTAATTCAATTTCATAATAAAATTGAATTAATTTTTTTTATTCCTGTATTAAAAAGATGTTATTTGTTAAAACCAAATTAATATTTTAGTTAATTATTTATATGAATTAATTAATTATATTAATTATGGAATAACAGGCACCACAACACTAAGGAGGCCCAATGTGGGTCACGCTAAACCCATGAAAACCTGTTTTGGGCAATGTAATGCCTATGCTTGGCATTTTAGTGCAATGCATGTCTGGTCAAATTCATTTTGAATTAGACAAAACTGTCCAATCCTTTTACAGGATAACTCGGGTCCGACCATTTACGAGTACCTGACAGTAGAGGGCTGTCTGGTCTCAGGTGCTTCACCAGACTGAACGGAGCAAGTTGGAGGTGGTCAGTCGCTGCCGGCATCGGAGAGGTTGTACGACGTGAGCTGGTGGGAGGAGCTGGCTGCATGTTCATCTATCCTGGGAGGTATGGAGGCAACTAGGAGGACCACCAGGTAAAGATGTGTAGCTATCGCGAGGGTCGGCCTTGTTACATGGGTACACTAGTGGCGGTGGGCGAAGCCCATGGGAGCCGGCTGCAGCTGGTTTTACGAGAGGCGGTGCTGACCGAGACGTGGTGATGGCGGTCTGGCACTGTAGAAGGAGGTTGGAATCATTGTGTGCTACACTGAGGAGTGCATGTGAACCCCACTCGAGCAGTAGGGCGCAGCTGGGTGGAGGTCGGGCGAAGCCTAGTGGCGAACTGGAGCTCGACTAGGATGCCACAAGGGAGGAGGAGTCCATAAGGCAGGGTGTAGGGGGGGATGGACGGCTACTGCGAAGGTGGAGAGGGGTGCTGCTTTTATAGAGTGGGAGGGTGGCGGACCAGCCTCGGAGCAAGGTGGGATAGTTGAAGGGTTCTCCGGTGATGAAAAGGTGCTACATTTGGTTTGCATGCGGATCTGGCTGAGTTTAACAGCGGGGTGCCTGTTGTGCGCTGCGTGGGGAAGACCTAGGAGGGGGTCCCCACGGACCCCCTCCTCCTCTTTTTTTAGTTTTCTTGATCGACCCGCCACCCCCATTTTATTTTTTTAAATCTCCCTCCCCTTTTAAAATAATTCCACACCTCTTATTTTTTTTATTTCTGTCAAGTCCACACATTTCATTTATGTGTTTCCACAAAAATTATAAAGGCTACTCCATAGCCTTTTAATATAATAATAATAAAATTTTTATAGTGAAATAAACATTTATTAATATTATATAATTATATTAATATAATTAATATTATTATAAATATAAAATTATTGTGCAAATTACTAAATTGTAAAATTTAGAATTTTCACAATTAAATTTATTTTTGATGTACTAATTAAAACAAAATTATTTCCGCAATATGAAAGAAAAATTGAACTTGAGATCCAAGAGATATTCGATCCAATCTGAAAAATTAAACTGACCTTAACATGCTCATTCGACATCAGATCGACATGCGGTTCGAACCGTTGGGACCGTCTATGAACCCTATACATAATTTTATGAAAATTAAGATAATTTTTCTTAGAAAATTTATGTTATTCCTATGATATCACTCTTAGGTTCTGAGACCCGAAGCAGAAGCCGATGGGCTAGGGATTTTAAAATTATTATCGGTGGGATGACAGAACTTGTCATTTCTAGTGATCTGAGCCCCGTAAAGGTCTGAGGATCTCACATAAATCACAAGGAGCACAAAATTAAAAAGAAAACGTACATATTTCATAATCTGAAGCTTCAGTTGAATGAAACTAGTCAATGTCTATTTTCTATTGAAGGATCAAAAGTAGGAACCCTCTTGATCATCCACACTCACTTCAAAAACCTGGGGGAGCATCAATCGTCAAATTCTATGTGCTAGCATGGAGATCTGACGACGCTTTCGAAATCCTGATGATCACCGCATCAAGATGCCTTCGATGCTGAAGAGTGATCTTAATCCAATCTCCTTTGATCGAGATCTTCTCTCTCTAGAGAGCGGGAGGTGAGTGAGGATCTTGATATCACTCCATGGAATGAGTTAATAGTTAATTACACTCCAAGGGAGAGAGCCTCCTACTATATTTATATTGGAGTTAAGAAATACCCAGTTTTCATTCCCAACCCCTATTTATTTCAATGTCCACTAAATAAAAAAAATTATGAACTAAACTGTGCCAATATTATTTATTATGTTATGACATAATTTTAATATATAAAATATATTACGTGATCAAACCTTATCCATTTAACGTGACACGTTGTCCAGATTAATATTAAACGAACATTGAATATTAAATAATATTCGTTCGATTAATACTTTTCTCATAAATACATTAAATAAATTCAATCCCAATTATTCATAACATGAAAAAAAATGAATTTATTTAATTCATCGTTGATCGATAACATGGACAACACTCTGACCCCATGGTGGGGCCCACTATTTCCATATAACTATTCAATTTAATAGGTCAGATTTTTGAATATGCTATTGTGCGTGACCCTCAAGGCCCTTATCTCGATATCAGTGAATAAAATCCAAAGACCAAGAGTGGAGTTGAGAAACCCATCATGGCCCCTAAAGAGATTAGGATAGTCAAAGAAATGACTACCATCCTATAAACACTAACTATATACTATAATCTCTTTTTCATTTAATATCTCATAAAGCAGGATACAGACTTGTGTAATCATATTTTTCTTTCTTTATTATTTATTGATCATACAGGATGGATTTACCCTTTACTACATTGGATAAAGACTTAAGAAGGAAACACCACCCTGATCAACCATGCCTTAGATATACAACTTCCATAATAAGGAAGTGACAAATCCATTCTTAACCATTCATCCAATTTTCATACCACCAATGACGCAACCAACACAAACTACATCGCCACAACATCATTTCCATGGTTGTCATCTTGAATAAAAGTACATAATCAAATGATATATATTGGTAATGGTATCAAGTTTGGAGACCAATACACATGTCCATAGAAAGGTACGACCAATAACACCCATAACATATGGTGTTCCTATTGGAATGTTTATCCTTATGATCTCTCAACTAGATATCACTAACTGTGAACTTCATGAGAAAAATTCCCAA
Source organism: Viscum album (assembly GCA_963277665.1). Taxonomy (NCBI): domain Eukaryota; kingdom Viridiplantae; phylum Streptophyta; class Magnoliopsida; order Santalales; family Viscaceae; genus Viscum; species Viscum album. The sequence continues at coordinate 1,271,160,484 of OY728160.1, forward strand.
TGCTGATGAGCCCCCAACGCCTAATAATCAAACATCTATAGTGTCCAGTCAGTAAGATGTATCTAGACTATAGAACATATTTTTATTATTAATGTCATAGTATCTCTCGGTACACATTATATCCAGGGATCTACTATAACATTTTGATACAATAATTAATCATTGGAGATTACCATTAGAATAGTTGATTCAGAATAGTCTACACTATAATTGTAAGATTACATCATACATAACTAACTGTATACACAATATGGTAATGAAAATTACTACATAGTTTGGTCTAGGGAGCCCACTATTTCAACACTTCTAGTCATTAAACTATGTTCCTTATAGCTTGAAATTTTTTTACATTACATCATATCATTTCATTGTTCCTTTATTATTTATTATATTATACATTTGCCTCTTATACATAATTTTTACTATGTCTATATGTTGAATTCCTTCATTTGTATGATTTATTTTATATTGTTATGACACTTAATTCTAGGGGGTATAGTACCACCACTATTCATTTCAGAACCCCACTGCTAGTCAGATGCCTTTGGCGTAAGGGAGGTGAGCTTGTGGTATCATAAGAAACCCTTTTGGCCACATGAGAATGTATTAGATTAGGGGACTATTGGAACTAAAAAATTCATCCCACTCAGCGAGTGGACTCATGGATTTGGTAGAGTGAATTAGTACTCAAATAGGGCTTAAGTCGCTTCATGCCCTCCCAATGGTCGTTATTTGCGAAGATCTCTGCACAGATGGCCCATTTCTATGAGACTGTGTATGTGATTGCCTCTACAACATCATGACTAGGCGTAAATCCAAAGCTGGCCCGCAGCCCCTCCACAACGTTATTGGCCTCTGCAGCCCGTTCTGCCACGATCATTCTGACATACCTCTTCACGATGCTGAAAAACCGTTGTGAGGCCGACATTTTTCGACTATGTGGCTCCACTACGTGGTGTCACTCATCTTTGAGGCACTTTCTATGACCCCAACTGACCATGGTTTCATATAAATATAAGGCTCTCCCACCTTCCAAAACATAGTGGCTCTACCCTTACATCTTCTAAGCTCTTGTTTCACAAAGACCTTCATGAAACCCTCAAATTCATATCCCAAGGTATGTGGCCTCTCTGATCTGTACCTCCATTTTTTCTATCTAGCCTCCACATTTTGTAGGCATTCCCATTCTCGAAGGTATTTGATCGTCACAGAAGAAGGGTCCCTTCGGGGTGCTCAATGTTTTACAAAGCACAGAGAATCAATGAGGCTCTATCCCAAGAATGAGTCCATTCTTTAGAATAATCTCTACTCAATTAATGGTTCCCGTTCACAATGATCCTGGTCTTCGCAATACCCTACTTCTTTGAAAATCAATTTGTTTTGGAGAATCCCAACATATTAATGAAGGCATTTACCATTTCCAGGGACATCCTCTTCACGAAGAATCCTCCATTTAGGAAACCTATCTTCTTCATGAATAATCTCATTCCAAGATCTCATTATTTACACACCCCATTCTTGTACGACCCTCTAGTCTTGTGTTATATGATTTAATGGCCCCTTGGGAGGTGCTTTATATTATGTTACTTAGTCACGTGCTTCTTCACATAGGTCTGATAATGGATATTTCTTCTTCACATTTCCATGCTTACATGATCCCCTCAATGGATCAATCCATAACCCCTTGTCCACACAACATTTCTGGTTCCTTCCCTTCACCAAGGGTTGAAGCACGCCAGTTATGTAAGTTCTAAGGTTGGGGATTAAATCCTCATCGTCCGAGCTGTAGGATGTTAAACTACCAAGCACCATAATCCCCATCATAGGAATTTGAACTCTACCCTCACCCTGTGGAATATATTGGGGGTGCCCTACCTCAGACATTTTCCACACCCACTAGTCTCCATGGGATTATGATCTTCGTCATACGGAATACGATCCTCCTTTCACATAACGAAATTTGTCCATGGGCGAGGGCATCTAACATGGTGTAATCCCTTATAATTTCTTGTATGAGGTATTATCCTTACTCATCCTCTATTCTTCCATTCAAAAAAGATAGGTGATAAATGGGAATAAGGACATTCGTTACCCCATACCAATCCCTTAGGGATTTATCACCATCAGTCCTCCATCATGGATTAAGCCTCAATATCCATCTCCCTGGGCTGCTATCCCAGAATAAGCCCCTATTACATCCATGGTCCACTAACCAAGAGTAATCCCATATTCCCTCTTTGGGCCACTAGCCATGTATAACCTCATATCCATTCCTCATAGATCGACCTTTCACAATGCGATTGTGAGGTATTTGTTACCTCTTGTTTCTCACGCTGAGCATCAATCACGTGGTATTAAAGTAAGCATCCACCATGTAATCCTCCTCGGGCCTCCAAAGTGAATAACCTCATCCTTTGACTCCAAATTGTTTGGACTTTTATCTTTTCCCTCTACATGAATGGTACAAGGGAGTCCTCCGAGATGTTCAATCACATCACCCATTGGTCCCAATCACTTCACATCGGTTCACCCCCATCCTGCATGACATTAAACCATATTCCCCTATTCATCTTGCATGATGCTAAACTATATGTAAAAAAAACTATGTTGGTTTTGATACTTATCCCCTGGGAATGGTCTGTAAGAATCCCCTTTTAGTTTCAATCAATATATACGGTAAGTTGTTGTATTACCCATTGTTGGGATCCAACTCTCTAGTTCACCCTCATGTATTAGATCAACCTCGGGATGCTAACCATTTGTAAGCCTCAACAACATCTTTGGGGCACTGTCCTTCATGAAAAACCAGATTATATGCCTCACCCAAATCTATGTGGGGTTTTATCCCTACCTCTTATGAAGGGTACGTAGGAAGCCTCTATAAGGTTCAAGCCTAATCACTGGTAAACCTATATAAACTACGTGGTTTTGATCCCTGCCTCCTAGGTAGGGTATATAGGAAGCCTCTCTCAGGTTCAACCCCATGCATTGGTAATGCCATTTTAACTACCTGGGTTTTGATCCCTACCTCATATGTAGGGTACGTAGGTAGCCTCACATGGATCAATCCCAAACCTGGGGAACCCATACAAACTACATGGTTTTTGATCCTTTTCTCCTAGTTTTGGTATGTAGGAAGCCTCCTAAATGCAAAATCCCAAACACTGGTAAAATTCATTTCCCCCATTGTTGATACCCATATCCTTGGTACATAACATAGAGATGTAAGACCTAATTTAGGTCTTATAACCAAGTGTAAACCTCAACATGTCATCGGGGCACTATCTTTTGTGCACACCCTGATTTTGTGCCCCCATCCTAAACTATGTGGACTCAGATTCCATGCCACATGGATACATAGGAAGCCTCTTTGAGGTTTAATCCCAACACTCATGCCCCATCCCAGTATCCTCATTGAGGATTTGTGTTTTGGGAAGGTCATTCCCCTAAAAATAGGTTCTACTTCCTTCGAGTCGCATCCATGTTCCCATTCTCATGGGCCACCTCTTCAGCTATTCTATCGACCCACAGAACTAAACGGGCTTTGATTCCCTACCATGGGGATACGTAGGAATCCTATCTTAGGTACAATTTAAACATTACCATCATATTTATGTCATTTCCATCTAATTAGCCATCCACTTCATTAAACCCTCCATTATCCATCTAGATTATAACATGGGCTGCCACATCCCAATGAAATCATGTCATTCATCCCATCACGTCACCTTGTGTCACCTGGGATGTTAACCATGCATAAGTCCCATATAATAAAAAACCGTTCAAACAAGAGTCCCCCTCTTGCAATGTTCTGTTATACATGTGTAAGACCCATCATGTCTCGAGGTCAATGTCTTTTGTGTGCACCCTAATCCATCACCCCCTAGAACTATGTATGTTTTTATTCCAAATGTCAACACAGGGTATCTAGGAAACCTCCCTGAGGATCAATCCCAGCCAATGGTAAACCATTGTGTCCCCTTTTTTTGAGACCCAATAATCCATCTATCCACCAATCTAGTAATATTCTCAGGTGATCCCTCTTGGGGATTTACCTATCTAATCCACTATTATCAGTGTTCTGATCTTTCTAATCCATTGACATCTGACATTAATGTTGTGGCATACCCTTTGTTAATCATGGGAAGATGAATAAAGAATCACAGACATTCCCAGGGCATATAATTCCCCACAATCTATGTTGTATGCTTCATGATTTTGTTCCCTCAAGAATTCCTATCATAAGGGGAATAAACCCAGACACATTAGTGCATCAGCATCCAATCACACAAGCGATATCCAACAAAACTACTCCCTTGATTGAATGTTCACTACAAAATAATTAGCTTTTTTCAAAAGGGGTATATCTGTTGGTAAAAGTGTATTTTCTCTTGGTAAAACCTTTTACCAACAAAAAATGTACAGTCACTAAACTGTTGGTAAAAACTATGTCGCTAAATGTTGTTGCGACAGATAAAATAATTTTATTGCAATTATAATAATAACAACAGACAATATATATGTTGGTAAAAATGTTTAACAGATTATTATGGCTAATATATCTTTTGGTAATATTAATAACATTTATAAGCAATATTAAAAATTAATATTTATTTGTAAATTATACTCTAAATGTTGGTATTCCAATATTTATTGTTAAAATTTAATATTTTATTTATTAATATAATTATATATTATATATAATTATATTTATTATATAATAATTATAAAATTATCTTATATAAAACACCAAAAAACCCAAGACATTATTTTAAAAATCACACTCTAGTATAATTTAAATACATGTTCAAGCTTCATAAAAAGACAAGAAGCTCGAAGAAACATATTACAAACATGTTTAAACATGTAAAAACACTGAGAGAGTTTACATGGAACTCAATGAAACTTCATCTACAATATATTTCTCAAAAACGTTGAGCTTCAATATGTTGGAATACATGTAACATCACATAAGCTATTATCTACTGCAGTTGATCATGACATGCACAACTTCACTGTCATCTCTTTCACTTCAATGGAAAAACCTACTATGTTTGAAGTGGAACTTATGTACACTCTCCCCGATTTAAACATCCATCATCTTGCTCTGATCACACAAACAAAACAATTAACAAATAGTTTTCATTTAAATGAAAGATATAAAAATATTATGACATGGTATAAAACAATCATCCAGGGACCATAACAAGAGGATAATCTAAGCAGTGGAAACAACAACCATAATATAATCTAACTAATACTATAACAACCATAAAATTATCCATCCTGACCACAACAAACATTTATAGATAATACCAAAACAATATCCATAATGTGTGATATAAAAAAACTAGTGATCACAATAATAGAAAAATGCCTAGAAGAACTGATGGCTGAAAAAATTAATAAAATGGAAACCATATAATAAACAAGTTGGATAACATGTGACCAAAAACCATTTAGAATGACACTAACTTCAATTATGAGTGACACATAAATCAAAATTCTATAAACTAATCCAGACAACTTGAGACATGTGTTGGTTTTCCATCCCATTCTCCAACAAAATTTATTAAAGAAAATGAATGTTGTAGTTGTAAAATTTCACCATCAGAGAATTGAAAGGGATTTCAAGTATACATGTCATTGACACACCTATCAGGGCGAAGGAATGGTCACCAAGTATGTCATTAATTCTCCATCAAAATCTGACTCAATAGACCACATATGAAGAGGTTACAATTTGGCCATAATCACAACCATTTGAGGGAAGTGAACATGGAATGAGAAACTAAATTTTTAACATTGATTCACCTAAGAAAAATACAAGCAGCAGCTAGAATGGAATGTAAATGTAGAAATTGAAGGGATTTAAAAGCCATGAAATTTGACATTGGAGATCTCTGCCTGTTTGAAATGAAAAAATGAACCATTTTTAATAGGGATTTTCACTGGGGTCTAATAGGTTAAAATACAATACCCTTAGGTACTCAGTGGTTCGTACAGAACCACCTTCATCCCACTAGGTGTATAGAACAAGACCACAATGAACGTGGTGCCCTTGTTCATCTAACCTTATTCCCCTTAATCCTCTATTCTTCCCATCTTGAAACCCTTTAATTCACTACCATACTCATGATACACTAAAATATAAATAAAATGTCTAAAAAATTAATGAAAAATATTACCTATAAAGGTAAGGAATGTACGACCTCCCCAAGATGATTTAACCATATTCTAGTGGGATCCAATTTAGCAATATAATATATATCTTAGCCGCCCACTCGCAAGTTTTATCTTGGAGCATCCCATGATAGAGTTGTGGAACAGGATCTGCAGGGGGGTGGGATGAGCCCATAAAAGTTTCAACTCATGTGAGATTTCCCATAAAACCCACATCCAAACAAAAAAATATCAAGCCATCCCCACTCCACAATGATTATTTATGTGACTTCCGCACGAGAAAAACCTGAACATTTGAGCAGCCTCAATGAAAATCATTAAAAACTGCATGAATAGAGATTATTACACCCAAATCAAAAAAAATCCAGATTTGTTTAAAACATCCTATAACATTAAACAAAACTCCAAGTAAGCCAACATCAAGCATGGGAAATAACAAGAAGAAAATATTATACCGAAAATTAGGCAAACAATATTCCACCCAAGATTCTGGAATTTGAGAAAGCATGTTATTTATTTACATTATATTTAATACAGCTGGTTCTTAGAGAGAATAAATAATATCTTGGCCTCTTTGAATCTACCCCAAAATGAAGCTGACCTGGCCACATATATTGGTCAGAATTCATAGGCTATAGTGAATACCACTCATTAGGATAAGATGGTTATTGATAAGGGAGGGGTAGTTGATCCTCTTAATATCACTCAAAAAGATAAGGATGTTTTTATAAGCCAAAATGATTGGGATATGTAGACTATGGATCCAAAAGCTGATAATAGAGAGGTTGTTCATTTTCTATGTTTACACAAAAGGATCTAAATAATGAAGACTCAAAAGGCATATAATGATGGTTTTACATAAATAGCATTTTATATTCATCAACTTGAGAGTAAAATTGGTTTAACACAAAGATTTTCATTCTATTTTTATGAGGGAAAATGTGTTCACCTAGCCAGGTTGAATGTTAAGGGAACCAACAAGGGATGTACATTAAATTTCATATATCATAGGTATCGACTAAATAACTAGATATTTAAATAAAATAACCAAATCCTTCTCAGAAATGTTTAAATAAAATCCTTAAATACTTTATAAATTTATGAAAGTTTGTGCATACACGTGTTTTAAGTGTTTGTGAATAGGAACCACCAAATAATATTAGCAGAACCAGGAGAAATCCCACTAACATTTCTAGAGTGTATAATAATTAATAAAACCAAGAAACTAATACGAAAATCCATTTTGATTAATGAAATCAAGTGAAAACAATAATGAAACTTGGACTTATAGAAAATATCAATGCATCATGCAAGGCCACTCTAGCACCCAGTAATGAAAAAAATACATAAAATGTTCATATATGGGTGAAAAAATGAGTGCAGCATAGTTTTAACACCAATTAACCCTCAATTCCCTCATTTGAATCAAGTATGAGTCCTTCCTAATCCCCTATTGTGTACATATTGAATCAAATTGAAGGCTCCAAATAGGTACTACCCATTATATGAAGGTTTGCATGTTCAACTTAATTGTTTAACATCACGTGTTCTTTTCATGAAAAAGGCATGTGGGGATGATATAAAGTCATGAAATAATGATTCAATGGTGATGAAATTAAATTGTTCTCCTAACTGTTATAATGTATGGAATGAATCTTTTCTCAAACTATAATGTTATCTACATATATAAAGCCAAACCCATAAACATATTAACCACTACCCTAAAATTATTTACATAACTATAATATTTCTTGACTTTTACATTGACAACAATAGGGTTTTCAATATACAAGTAATTCTTTGACACCAGGTATGAGTTTGAGGATGAATTGTCAGAACCACAACACTAACTATTTGTAGTAGCCACAAGAGAAGGTTAAGAAATTAAATCTACACCTCCAAGAATATCTTCACTCCTAAAGTGGCGATAGTCCTCGATAAGATAACCCAGTAGAGGGCAAGACACATAGAAATTTGTCTATGATTCTTAGACAACTTATTTCCTATAACTATACTACCCATCTATTTAAATCTAAATATAATTCACATGGGCCTTTGAATCATCTAAATCCACATAGATATGAGGGGAAATGATCAGTCATCCTAATAATAGATGGATTTGGAACGAGGAGAGGTAAAGCAGGGAGACATACCCATATGGTTGAGGAAGTCGTATCTCGATTCATATAAAACTCAAACAACCTGCTAAAAAGATAGAATTTTAAAGAATCAAAGGACCGATGTGCACTGGTCCAAGCACAATCCAGATCATATTCATCATTGAAACAATTATAAAGTGTCATGGATCAAGTATACTCAATATAGTTTTATTCTAAAGATCTCATGTTCCATTAATGAAGTAGTTGAAGGCACAATCCAGGGGATGTCGCCATTCAAAACGAGCTACAAATGATATGCCAAGAAGGAAATAAGATGTTGTGAACCCTGAGGGAGAAATCAATACGTTCAAAGCTCCATGTTTGAAACCTAAAACCATGGAAAATAATGAAATTTCAGGAATGCAAGGAAGCTGGCATGGGTTAAAGGGAGGAACAACACCATGAGGAGGTGACAGCATCGGAGCCGAGGACCCCTATCGTGTAGGTTTCAGACAGGTCATGTGCAACATGTGGAAGAGAAGGATATCACAATGGACATCGATGAATAAGAGAGTAGTAGAGAAGGAATGCTAACTGAAGGATACCACATCTGAAATCGGAAGCAGAGACGACACATTCCATGGCTAGAGGAGGGTGGAGGCATGCTGCTAGGGTTCTTTTGGTTGGGCATGCAACACAAACAGAAAGGGGTGACATAGGGTAGGAAGGGAGAAGAAAATGTAGAATGTAAAAGTAAAATTAAATAATAATAATAAACCTTTTATTACAAGAAAATGATACTAACATATGAAATTTCAAGCTAGAGACTTTTAATTTTTGGAAATAGAGTGTCGTATTATTGGTATAATTTTTTGAAAAATAATGATATATAATAAATTTATATATAATAAAAAATTTTACATTTATATATATTTTTATTAAAAAATTATATTATATACATATAATGAAATTATATATACATGAATTTCTTTATTTAGTTTCTACTACATTCGATCTTATTCATGTCTCCAAAACTTATATTAATTTATCATTAATATTATATTAGATATATATATATATATATATATTATCACAAACATATAATGTGTCAATGATAACATATGATTATATGATTTTATTAAAATATTTATAATTTATGACATTTTTGGAAAATTATATATATATATATATATATTATTTTTTTGGTAAAATATTTTATGTTATTGGATAATTTATAGAAAAAGATATTTATAATGGTAAAAAAAATTGATAATAAAAATTAATAGTAATCGATTCATTTTTTGGTAAAATATTTGATGGTGTTAAACAATCAATATCAACAGATATAACTAATGGTGAAAATAATTGTTGGTACATAAAATATATACTTATAAAATTTAATATCTATTGGAATTGCTCATTTTTACAAATAGATATATCATAATTCAATAAAATTACATTGGTATAAGTGATTTTTTTGGTATTGTTGGGGTCCTGACAAGACACCTTGGTGAGTCCGGAAATATGCAATGTAATCCACTGGAGTCCATGAACATATTGAACTAAGGATGTGGTTCAAGAAAAATGTCTTAATATATGAGGAAGAACCGGACTATGTGAAGAATTTTGTGGATGAATCCATAGAGGGAAGAGCCGACATCCCATCATCACATTTCGATCAAGGAGAAAATTACATTGTATACTCAAAAGATGATGCCCGCCTTTGGAATGTAGGAATGCAGGGGAAACAATGTGGAACATCCTCATAGACAGATGTGCACCTCGATGAACACATCAGAAACAGAAATGGGGATCCCGATGTGAATTTTTTCTCCTCAATGTGAAGATTAGTAGTGTTCAAGGCCTTAGTAGATAAGAATTCCACCTAATGCACCTATCTGGTGTCAGGTCCCACAATGAAAATAGTGGGCCTCACATGAAACTCATCTGAGATTCAGATAGTTTAATGTTGGACACCTCGGTCTATGATGTTTTTAGTGTGGATCCTTCTTACCAATCATGGTAGATGAAATGGTGTTAGGGCACTAGACATCACATTCCTCCATTTAGTGCTAGTGGTTGAATATCCCTACTTTGTAAGAACCATGCTGCTATGTCCAGAAACTGATCACCACCTATCCATCGATGCGAGGATTTGGGTAACACCAATGCAGAAATCCAGTGCGACTCTATGTCTTCTACGATGTCCCCCACATCCACGGCTCTTGGGCGCCCAATCCCCATCTCACCATTTGATATCATTCAGAGGAGGGTGATCAAAACCTTTTCTGACGATATGAGGAAGAGGGGATTATCCCAACTAGGGATATAGCCTGACATAGTCTATAGGATTCTATGCCTCATTTTCATTTCCACCCCCAAGGGCCTCACATGGAGCCACTTCTAACACTCCAACATATAACCATTTTGAGTGTCTTTCCCATAATGATTTTATGACCCTGTCCCATAATCCAAGGAGGTGAGGGATGTTTGGGCCTTCCTAGCTATGTTCATATCCCATGGGATTCCATAGAGGGTTCCTACCAGGCCATGTTAGATCCACCACCCAGTCACACAGGCTGAGGAGCAGGTGAGTTATACACAAGCACACTGACCCCAGTCTGGTTAACCTAATGACAACGTTAGGTGCAAGCTGAGGAGGATTCCTGCTAAGGGGTGTCATCATAAACAGCTACAATGAATCATGCCTCTACTAACACATAATATCATGTTCAGGTTCATAATTAGTGGGGAAATTATATTCCTATCCTAGATTGATTCCCCAACCGCCCCATGGGAATGTTGGTATGACTGTCCGGGTTGCCAACACTGGTAGTTCCTATCAGGAGCCGACCCGCAGCGTTGACATCCAGTATGATGATTTTATCTCTACCATCACCCATGAAAGAATAGGTATTTCCTGCCCATAAAATCAGTGTGGAGGTCCCACCAATGTTTTCATCAGTCCAAAAAATCCCCTGACCCCACAATAACATCCAGTACGAAAGTTTTTATCACACTCAAGATCACAGGTATGGATTTATTCCTCCTACCGTAGGACACTGATGCAACGATCTTGCTCACATGGTCATCCACCAGTGTGGGGGGTATTCTCCATTTTGATACCACAACTGATGAAGGTCACCCTCATCCCATAATTCAGATAAGCAGTGGTCTACCTCACATTATTGGAATCCAACACATTGGTCTTCCTCGTGTTCATTTTAACTGGTACGAAAGCCCCCTTATATGATCACTGCAAAGGGAAACAAACATGGAAGTACATCCCAGGATACCATGGGCTCTAGTAGAGGACCTAGCCCCTCCAACACTTCTCATAGATATTCCCTTTGTGCACCAGAAAACAGACATGGAGGTACTCCTCAGGTTCATTTTGACATTTATCGGGGTGCTCCTCGCACCCCAGCTCACCCTAGTGGAAGTCCTCTCCACCCCAGAGCTAGTTCACTTGAAGGTCCTACTAATGTCGAAAAACTACCCTATCCTGATGATCCATCCTGGAGTATGAGGGAGGGTTTCTGCAGCCACAGATAGAATACTGAGAAGTTTCAGATTGTGATTAAACTCGTCTTCTTTTTAGACATAAATTCAAAGTGTGATTTGATAATGGAATCCTCAAATTGATCCTCATTGTCGGGGATGTGGTTGGAATAAGGAATGTAAGCCTAATTCATTCATAATGTGAGGTCCAAAAGAATCATTCCTCCCTCTGAAGATACATCTAGGAGGAGGGATATTTATCCTCTTTCTAGGGCCTGGCCATGAAAGCCTTTTTATCATCAACATGATCATTCTATACCTAAACCAGAGATCACAGAGAGTTATTTTCAAGAACAATAGATGACGATCAACAAAATGACCCACTGTCAGTAACCACATCCCCATAGTAGGAAGATGTGTTCAATAGTCTGTCGTACTAGGATGTGGTGACTGAGTTGTTGCATTCTTCAGAATACTGCCCGAGATGCAGTGAAATTTCAACTCCCTTTCCATATTATCCACCGGCCAGTGTACCATCTTAGCGGTTTTCTTCAAGGTAGTTACTGGTCTCTCATTAGCCCCATGTTGATGAATGGGGAAACCAAGGGTCGGATATCCAGTATGAAATGAGGATCTTGTGGCACAACCTAACAGTAGACCATTTCCCAGAAATGTTCTGATGAATTACAACCACAAACTTCAGTATGCCCGAATCTGTTACCTAGGAGGTGGTCCTGTTCTTTTTCCAAACCTGATAGGTGTATCACATATTTCTCCATTATCGGTTGGTGGATTACCCCATGATCCAGGAATACTATGAAGATATTGGAAAGCAATGAAGCAAGGTCATCTTGGCTGCACTCCCTATCGCCCAACTCCCTGAGTTGCCAGGTCACCATCAGAACCTATAGCAGTGATGCCTAAAAATGTGTTAAAATTCTCCACATAATTATTAAGGTGGATTCCCCCTACATACAGATTGGTGGTTGGGGCAGTATGTGACCCTTCACATCAGCTCTATCTGGCGTTAGGCAGACTTGTCAGATGATATTGGGGATATGTATTCATGTATAGTTATGGTTAACTTGGCCGAACTATCATAGGGAGATAAAATTTTATATCTCCTTCAAATGAACATACCTCCCAAGAGGGTTCCACTCCTATAGGTTCTTTTGGGAAGGCTTACTTACCAATATAGAAATTTTCTAGGCATTCCTCCACAATCTGAGTAATTAGCCTCTACCAGAATCCCATTAAGAGAAAAAGAATCTAGGGGCTATCAAACCTACTGACCCATCTGGATCAGTGTAGAAAATTATATATGACCGCGAAAAGGCTGTGTTGCATCAACAACTCACAGAACAGAAAAATATGTTTTATGACCTCCTTGCTAAATGTGCTATGGAATAGAGATCATTCTATGGTAATCCTTGACCGGGGCTGGTACACCACCCGACGAGTTGCCTTCGAGTGACATTGACTATATGACTACATAAAAAGGGTATATATGGATTTTATGGAATGAGGGTGTGGTATGCCTCCCCAAATACTCTCTAAATGTATGATATCCCTCCTCATGACCCATTTTAGGTTCACCAAACCGCTACAACCATTGTTCCCCTGGTAGTCCCGCGGGATATCCCACCAGTAGCTCCACGAGCCACTGGGCTATGTTATCATGTTGAAGAACCTTCAAAAGTAATGGTGTTTAGGTTTCCTCTTCATGATAGGAATCCCCCAACATGATCCATTGTAATTTCATATTTCCTGCTTTGACTTTTTGGAAAATTGACACGTGACAATTCCCCATGATGGAAATCCATATCCAGCATGGGTGGATGATTTGAAATCACCCCATGGTTTGGAAAATACTACCTTAACCCCCATTAATTGCTCGGGATATCTACTTCAAAATTTGTCCCATGTCATGTCAAGGTGTGGAAACATGCTGGGAACTCCAGTGTAGCTCGAGACTACCAAACATCAGTGTTTAATACAAACATCAGAAGGGCCCATGTTTGCCTGGTACAATATCCAACCCATAGGGCGAGTAGCTGGCTGAGAGGATATTTGTAGGAAACTTATTTACTAGTTCAAATCCACCACCCGGAAGACTAGTATTGCAGACCTATTCATGTGAAAGAAGAGGCCTGACGAGCGTGTCGCAGACTTTGTTGCCAGGTGAAAAGGTCTCACGTATTCACTGGATATGTCGTTAAATCATATGAAGCTACAAAAAATGTGTGGATGGATTTTTAAAACAGAATGGGTCCCCTATCTCATCACTCAAAACTACCCAATGGTATTTCAATATTTCTCTACCAATTCCCAATGTCTAGAGGAATCCTAGAAAAAGGCCACACATGCCCATTTTTTGCCTCTTATAGTTCCCATATGAAAAGCTGGTAAGGTTGAGCCCGCCATGGTAGCATAAGTAGAGGCCCCAATGTAGCCGTATTTTTTATTAGTAGAGCCAGCTCAACATCCTTTTCGAGTCAAACCACCTCAGGTGTAGCCTCTAGCCCAGAAGCACCCACCTCATAATCAAAAGGTGCCCCCACATAACGCTCCGCCCCCACCTAGGTGAGATAACAAGTTTCCACTTCCTTGATAGGATACTCCAGCCCCTCATCACAGTCTGGCTCCTAGATCCCCTATCCCAAATAGAAGGATCATGACCTACTCATTTAATGAGGCATAGGTCCCTAGTTATTTCCAATGATCATTGGAATAAGGAACACTATGGTTGCCGTAATACAGGAGGCCTGAAGAGGTGGATCTCTCTAATCACCCCAACTACTACCCCTATATTTTGGATCATAGGGCACACCATCAAGAAATTCTATGAGTTTAAATAATGGATCCAAGACCATGTTGATAATGGCATAGTTGGGTTACTTCTGGCCTGAGCACAGGTGGCATGTGTGTTCATGAAGCCTGATAGCAATAGTGACAGCCAAAGTGAGTAGTAGCGGCTTTCCAGATATTGTTATCAAAAATATGAAAAATGGATAGCTAATACCACTAAAACAAAAACGGTCTTTATCAGCGCTCAAAACGGGATTTATCAGCACTAAAAAGTGTTGTAAATCTCATCACTGATAAAGGGGGGGGTCCCCTTTATATGTGATTTTTTAGCTTTAATAAATGTGGATTTTATACGTGCTTTTTTAGCACTGATAAAGGCTTCTTTTATCTGCACTAAAAAAGCACTGAAAAAAGCCCAATCTACTGTAACTAAAAATAATATAGTAGCACACCCAAAAAGCTCCTGCAAAAAAGTCAACATCTCAATATGTATACCCATACAAAATTAACGCATAAATCATATGCTAATTACACAAAGTATAACCATACACCACTAACACATAATTCACAAGTTAATTAAATACATAAATAATTCTTTTCAGAATTCAATGGGTTGGGGGATGTTGAGGGGCTTGGGGGGCTGTCCAAGGGGAGTGGGGGTGTTAGGGGGGATGGGGGTGTTTGGGGAGACTGGGTTGTCCAGGGGGGTGGGGGGCTTTTGGGAGGTTTGGGAGCTTTCCAAGTAGGTTGGTGGTGTCCAGGGGGTGGTGGTTCTTAGGTGGTGGGGTGGTGTCCTTGTGAGGGGGGGGATGTCCATGGGGGTGTCCAGGAGAGGTGGACTGGTGTCTTGGGTGTTGGGGGGGATTTCCAGGGGTGGGGTGTCCGGGGGGTGAGGGGGTGGTCCATGGCATTGGTGGGGCTATCCAAGGAGGGTGGTGTGGTGTCCAGGAATGTGGGATGGAGGTGTCTAGGGGGATAGGGGTGTCCAGGGGGTGAGGGTGTCCAGGGGGTGCGGGCGGTCCAGGGGGTTCGTGGGGCTGTCCAAGGGGGGTGGTGTGGTGTCCAAGGAGGGTGGTGTCTAGGTGGGGGTGTCCAATTGGGGGGGGGGGCTATCTATGGGCTATCCATGGGGGTGGATAGGTGTCCAGTATAACGACCCATACTTTACATACATTGTTAATACATCAAAATTTAAGTACACTTATTACAACATATAACAAAACCATGAATGGACCGTATAGGTATAGTGTCTTTAGAAACTGGGAAACATAAACAACTGGTTCATAAAGCATCTACACTGTCTCCCATTTATTTCATTACATCTATAGTCCCTTTTTGGCATATCTTACTTAATACCCTACTTCCTGACCTGGGGAAAGAAAACATACAAAAGGGTGAGCTCAAATGCTCAGTAAGTGTAAACAAAAGAAATATCAATTACATCAAATTCATAAGAACATAACATTTTTGAAATCTTAACCTGCAAAAGAGATCATAATTTCATAACATGGGATATATAATAGTAGTGAAATGTAATCCCAATAATCATAACATAAAACATGAAACTTTTTTACATACACACATAATCATAGAGAATCATTTCTTATTAGTCAAGACTCATTGCCAAGACTATCTTAGTGGACAAAGTCCATTTCTGAAACGAGTTCACTCCTCGTTTCAGTCCTGTTTCACTGAACCGGTTTAACTTGTCGTTCCAACCATGTCTATCTAATGAGATATAAAATCTTTACCCAATGCATTGGAGGGAGATATAGGTCCAACCAATCTCATAATGATATCATTCTTATGTGTGCCACAAAATTATAAACCATACATCATAGCATAACCCATGTAATAAAAATGGGAATCTTAAACATCATGACATCATAAAACAATTCATATAAGATAAAGGAATTCATAAAAATATTTCCATCACAACATAATCAAATCAATGTAATAATAGGTATAGAAAGTAAACCCAATATTATCTTAGATGGTAAATAATTTTGATAAAACACTTGAACTCCATTCTTAAGGAAAATATCCTTTCTACTTCAAAAACATTTTCCTTTCTTAACATGTCATACAATTTTAAACTAAAAGAAGTTGATTAAAAATAAACATGAAAACTTGTAATGTAAGATTCTTGGAGATAATTTTTTAAAAATCCATTCATGCTGTATAAGTTAAAAAAACATTCTTCTCGTACTTTTGTTGGAAAAGTCAAAAAGTACCTCGTACGAAAAACGACAAAAGATTCCTTTAATATCTTTTACTAAAAACTCACCGAAGGGTAAAATTGGATTTAATCAATTGTATTGGGATGGAAACAATATTACATATTGAGTAAACATGGATGTGGATGATAAAATACACCCCAGTAAATACCAAAGTATAAACAATCTCGGATAAAATGAGATTGTGATATTTTCCTTAAATTAGGTCTGATTGGCTTTGTAAGTGTCCGAACCTCCTGTATAATTATTTAAATAATGTTATTGACTTATTCCAGAATCATACTTATTTTTATGATATCATATATGGTCATATTCTTAGCTTCTTATTAGTAATATTTCATTACTACCTGTTATTCGTGTGTTTATTACTTTTTGTTTATATGCGTGTTTTGTCGAATAAATTATTATTCTTCTTTTTAGGTTATAGAAACCTCATTTCCAGATTGGTATTACTGTAATATATTCATTCATTCAATTCATTTATATAATCATTATGCAATGACGATCATGTAGAACGAGTCACATCACATCATGGAGACGGTATTCCGTACGTACGCACGAGCGATGATATCATTCCCATGATCGTGAAATTGTAATGGAGTGTATATATACAATTTCATAATCAATATAACTTTAAAATAATCATATATAGTTATTATTTACACCATTATACCCATCCAAGTAAGGTGGTGGTGGAAAATAGATTACACCACAGTGTGGAGACGGTATTTCGTACGTACGCACGCGTGGTGATTTCATTTCTGTAGGATGGATAGATGGTGAAATAGGGTTGTTTCATACTTATAATAACATATCGGTATATGAGTGATACTGATGTTATTACTTCATAATGAAACAACTAAAGAAGAAGAAGTGGAAGAAGAAATAAAGATTAAAGAATCGGTAACGGGCATTACCTCTTCTTTGAAGCGCCTATTTGAGACCTCCTCTTAGGGCAGTAAAATTGGTCTTTGAAGAAGACTAGGACCTCTAGGATGTCTCTAGGGAAGTGGAGAGAAGAAATTGGCAGGGGTTGGCCGAGGTTGAAGGCTGAAAGTGGTGTGAGGAAGAGGGGGAGGAGGTGCCCTTTTATAAGGGAGGAGAGGAGCTCTTTTGGAAAAACTAAAAATATTATTTTATTATAAAGTGAAAATTCGGTTTTTAATAGCTCAAAATTCATATATTTCGAAGCTAAGGTGGGGATGGGTCGAAATACTCTCATCCAATAGAATTTAGACAAGTTTAGGTATCAATTTTAACCTTATCATTTAGATTTAACTTTAAGTTAGATAATTTAACTTTTACAATGTCTTCTTGTTTTCTTACACTATAAGGGTAATAAACTTACTATATCAAGCCAAACGAACCCCAAGTTGTTTATTATTAATATATATAACCATATATAAGTCAGTTGGCCGAGCCTTAGATTTTTAGGAATAAAATAACAATTAATAATATAGTATTTTTTTAAAAAACTATTTTATGTCAATTTTTACACTATTTGGTAATTGATTTTTTGTGAAAATCATTACAGAATGATTAGTTAGAGAAAATTTAATTAAATGAATACTAAAATGTCATATTAACATATAAAATTATTTTAATTCATAAAAAGTCTCAGATTACATTTATTTTGGTATTTATAACATCAATTATTTCAATATTTCATTAATAAGATAATTACTGCATCATCATTGTATCATAAATAAATTAAATACTTTTATGTCTAAAAATTACAAATAAAATACAATTATGTAGGAAATCTTTTTAGTATTATAATGAATATTTATAGTCTAATTTATCTTATGTATATCACTATATTAAAAATTATTTACTTATTAAACATTGAATTTAACTATTTTAACCCTTCTTTAAATAAATTAATAATAAATGTCATAATCTAATCCAAGTGGGACTAAATGGTCATATTTTATTCCTAAGGTTGTTTTAGGTCGAATTACACTTATCCAATAGAATTAGGACATGTTTTATGGTAATAATAATATCATTTTTAGCCTTAACTACCCTATTTACTTTTAACCGTGGTAAAAAAAAGTAAAAAGTTAATATTCACCAAAAATTATTTTCATCTCATTGAACCACATTTTAGTCCTTGATATTAACCGTGTCTCTCAGTTTTTTGAAATTCCACTCACAGAAGCGGTAAAATTATGTTTTATGAAAAAATTCAGTTTTTTAACTACCACTTAGTGGTTTCCCTATTCATCAAAAAATGAAAGTTTCCAGAAAAATAAAAAAAATTAGGCCTAAGCTATATTTGATATTATGAATTTAAAAATGATGTTTATTTTACCAAATTCAAAACATATTAGTTAAATTAACTAATTTAAAAATTAATTCCCGTCGTCAAAACAAATAGTGTGTTTTTAAAAGATAATAACTATCAAAAGATTGACACTTGTTTATGTCTGGTTTAAATGTGAAATTATATCCAATGAACAATATTGTATTAAATCGTAAAACTATATTCTAAATATGCTTTAAAACCACTCAAATTACTAATTTATCACTATTAATTATTTGGATTAAAAAAATTGTTTTTAATTAAAATTTAGTAATTTTCACTATTCATCAGAATATGAAAGTTATCCGAAAAGTACCAAAATTTCACCCTAAGCTAATTTCGGTATTCCGAATCCAAAAATGAAGTCCATTTTGAAAAATAAAATTTACAAAATTTCAAAAGGTGGTTATCACTATTCATAACGGCTAGTTTTAATAATATTTTAATAGCATATCGTTGTTTAGTGAAACTCGGTATTACGTACGATGCAAGCTATCGAGGAAGGCCGCTGTTGCGTGTAAAGCAAGAAAAGATAGTGTTGTGTGTAGTGAATGATTCCTTTGATGATTTATATAAAAACAAAATATTTCTCATAAAATTCTCGGGTGTTACATTCTACCCCTCTTAAAATGAATTTTGCCTTCGAAATTTGTCACTTTGTAACAAAAAGATGAGGATACCTCTCCCTCATCATATCCTCAAGATCCCATGTAGCTTCTTCTAATTGGTGGTTCCTCCATAAAAATTTCACCAATCGAGTGGTCTTGTTTCGTAGGACTTTTTCGCTACGATCCATAATCTCTATCGGCTATTTTTCATAAGAAAGATCTTGCTCCAGCGGTACAACTTCTAAGCTGAGTACATGTGAAGGATCAGGTATGTAGATTCTCAGGATAGATACATGGAACACATCGTGAAATTGAGAGAGATTCAGTGGAAGTTCCAATCGGTAAGTTACCTTTCCAACATGATCCAGTATTTCAAAAGGACCGATATATCTAGGGCTCCACTTCCCCTTCTTTCCAAATCTCACGACCCTCTTCCAGGGAGATATTCGTAAGAACACTTTATCACCAACTTCAAACTCTAGGTCTTTTCTTCGGTTGTCGGCATAACTTTTCTGTAGACTCTGAACTGCTCTTATGTGTTGTTTAATAGATCAGACGTTTTCTGCCATCTCATCAACAAGATCAGGTCCTACTAGCTTTCTTTCCCGAACTTCATCCCAACAAGTTGGAGTCCTGCATTTCTTTCCATAGAGAGCTTCATAAGGAGCCATCTAGATACTGGAGTGAAAGATATTATTATAAGAAAATTACACCAAATGTAGGTGTTGATCCCAACCACCTTTGAAATCCATAGAGCAAGCTCTCAACATATCTTCTAGAGTTTGAATTGTTCTCTCAGACTGACCATCTGTTTAAGGATGATAAGCAGTGCTGAAACTCAACTTTGTATCCAGAGTATGCTGAAGACTTCACTAGAACTTCGAGGTAAATCTCGGATCCCGATCAGATATAATAGAAAGTGGTACTCCATGCAATCTTACCACTTCATTTACATATATCCTGGCAAGCTGATCCAGAGAGAAATCCTCTCTAATAGCAATGAAGTGTGCAGACTTTGTAAGATGATCAACTATGATCCAGATAGAATTATTGCCTATGGATGTTTTAGGAAGCCCTGTGGCAAAGTCCATAGTGATGTTTTCCCATTTCCATTCGGGTATGGGTAATGGTTGTAACATCCCCTTGTACTTCTGTCTCTCAGCTTTAACTTGCTTACAAACCAAGCATCGAGAGACATATTCAGCAACCTCTCTTTTCATGCCATCCCACCAGAAGTACTCTTTCAAGTCCCTATACATCTTCATGCTTCCAGGATGAATAGAGAATGAAGAACTATGAGCCTCATCCAGCATCTCCTTCTTTAATTCGGGGATGGGAGGAACACAAACCCGATTCCTGAACATTATTATCCGATCACAATCAAGGTTGAATTCAGGAATATTTCTCACCTTCTTTTGTAACTTTACATCTTCTTTCTGCACCTCTTTAATCTTCACATGTATAGATGGTTGAACATTCATTTGAGAAAGATACGATTTTCCCCCTTCCATTATAATTCAAAGATCCATCCTTTGTATATCCATAAATATTGGATCTTTTGTGATCCTCATCATGGATAAACTGGCATGGTCTTGTTGACTTAATGCATCTGCTACCTTGTTTGCTTTCCCAGGGTGGTAATGAATTGAGCAGTCTTAATCCTTGATCAGCTCCAACCATCTTCTTTGGCGCATATTCAGCTCCTTTTGTGTGAAAATATACTTTAAACTTTTATAATCAGTATAAATATCACACCTTACTCCATAAAGATAATTCTTCCAAATCTTTAATGAAAATATTACCGCAGCTAACTCCAAATCATGAGTTGGGTAATTTTTCTCATGGATTTTCAACTGCCGTGAGGCATAAGCTATCATCATATCATTTTTCATAAGAACACACCCCAATCCCTTCTTGGATGCATCACTGTAGATCACAAACCTTTCTCCACTACAAGGCAGTGTGAGAATAGGTGCACTGGATAACCTTATTTCCAACTCCTTTAAATTCTCTTCACATTCCTCCATCAAGACAAGCTTAACTCCTTTCCGAGTCAACTTGGTGAGTGGATTAGATAATCAAGAAAAATCTTTCACAAAACGTCGATAATATATAGCCAAACCAAGAAAACATCAGATCTCAGTTACTGTTGTTGGTCTCGACCATCTTTCGACAACCTCTGTTTTTGCTGGATCCACTGATATCCCCTCTTTTGAGATTATGTGACACAAAAATGAAACTTTTTGAAGGCAAAATTCACACTTGGTAAATTTGGCATAAAGCTTCTCCTTTCTAAGGGTCTTCAATATAATTCTCAAGCGATCTTCGTGTTCTTCCTTACTCTTTGAATATACGAGAATATCGTCTATAAGGACTACCACAAACTGATCAAGATAGTCTCTAGAGACTCTATTCATCAGATCTATGAAGATAGCAGGGGCATTTGTAAGACCAAATGGCATCACTATAAATTCATAGTGTCCATACCTTGTACGGAAAGCCGTATTTGGTATATCCTCCCTTTTGACCCTTAATTGGTGATACCCTGAATGAAGATAAATCTTGGAAAAGTACTGAGCTCCGCGTAGTTGGTCAAATAAGTCATCAATTTGTGGGAGAGGATATTTGTTCTTGATAGTGATCTTTTTAAGTTCTCGATAATCAATGCAGAGTCTCATTGATCTATCTTTCTTCTTAACAAATAGAACAGGTGCTCCCCAAGGTGATGCACTAGGGTGTATGAATCCCTTATCAAGATTCTCTTGGAGTTGCTTCTTCAATTCCTGCAACTCAATTGGGGACATTCTATAAGGTGTCTTTGAAATAGGTAAAGCACTTGGTACGAGTTCTATTGAAAACTCAACTTCACGATTTGGTCGAAGACCCGTCAATTCCTCCAGAAAGACATCATCAAACTCTCGTACAATGGGTATATTCTTAATTGTGAGTTTCTCACCAACCATTTGAGATAAATAACCTTCATTCAGTGGAATCAAGACCCATAAGATGGAAGAAATTTCCACTGGAAGGTTATGTTCATCCTGGCATCGATAGACAATCATAGATTGATCTGGAATATGAAATGTGACTTCCCTTATTTGGCAATTGATATGATCTCCATATAAATAAATCCAATTCATGCCAAGAATCACATCAAATTCCTCTATAGGAAGGATCACAAGATTTTCAGGAAGCACTTTCCCACTAACTTCAATCGGGGAAGAATTATAAACTTTTGATGCGACTGTTGTGCCATTAGGTGTTGTCACAGCTAACTCAACATCTAATTGTTGAGGTAATACGGTGATACCCTTAGAAAAATCTTCAAAAATAATAGAGTGGGTGGATCCAGAATCAAATAAAACATTTTCTACTTTAGAGTGGATGGTAAGTGTACCTTTCACCACATCGTTATCGTACTCCACGTCGCTAATAGAAATTGCATGTGACTTTCTTTTGTCTTTAGCATTAATATTTTGTTGATGTCGATCATCATCAACAAACCTTGGATTAGGGAATTTATTTGCATAATTCCCCATCTCCTTGCACTTGAAACATTGAAGTGTAGTAGGTTCATTCTGTGTGTCCCTTCCTTTGTTTTCATCATTAGAAATCTTCTTCCCATCATTGAGGCATTCAAATGCCCGATGACCTGCGTTTCCACATTTGAAACATTTACTTGTCCCTTTAAGAAAACTCCCTCCATGTTTCTTTCCACACTTTGAGCATAAGGGAAAGCTCATCTTCTTTTCAATGTTCTCTTTTGATTTTCCTTTGAATTCCATTTACCTCTTCTTATCAAACCCAAATGACTGATGGGTTACTCCAATCTCCATCTAAACTTTGAGAGAAGATCTAAGGATTTCCTCGTAGATATTGAAGTTCCTAATGGCTAACGCCCTTCGAAGACTTGGTTTTAAGCCACTAAAGAATCGATCGATCTTACTATCATGTTGGATAATAATACCAGAAGCGTACCTTGAAAGTCTTGTAAAATTTTCTTCATATCACCAACAGATTCATCATACTTTTTCATTAGTTCAAGAAACTCCTTCTCTATCTTTTTTCGGATAATACGAGGGAAGAAATTATTGAAAAATAAGTTCTTCAACTCGTCCCATTCCATGGCCTCAATTTCATCTCGTTGCCTCATATTCTTGATAAGATTCCACCATTGATCAGTATCACCTTCCAAATGATACACTACTAAGATTACTTTATCATGTTCAGAACATTGAAGAACTGAAAATACCTTTTCAGTAGTACTAATCCATTGTTCAGCAACTAATGGATCAGTACACCCGCTGAATGAAGGTGGACGCTGCCTCATGAAGGATTCAACAGAATGTTGCTCCTTCCTTTGCTCGCTTGGAAGTCATGCATGACTCATAGCTTGAGAAAGTTGTGTGATCATGGCTAGAAGATTTTGCATTCCATCTCCCATAACATTTGGTTTCTCAGGGGGACAATCATTGCATTGCCCGTCGCATTCCGCATTAACACGGTTCCTTCGGGTTCAAGCCATTGACTAAAACCAAGAAGAATAGTGTGAGAAACACTAATTATAATAGGGAAACCACATAATCAAGAATAAAATTTCACATGTAAGGTATTATCCTAGGTTATTCATGGCCATTTATAAAACACTAAGATTGTGTTCTATTCTTAGACTTATCCTTAGGGATCTTACTAAGGCTTTCACATCCTAGTTTCTAAAGGTTGACTATAACTTTCCTCTGATACCAACTATAACAACCCATACATTACATACATTGTTAATAAATCAAAATTTATGTACACTTATTACAAAATATAACAAAACCACGAAAGGACCGTATATGTATAGTGTCTTTAGAAACTTGGAAACAAAAACAACTGGTTCATAAAGCATCTACATTGCCTCCCATTTATTTCATCATATCTATAGTCACTTTTTGGCATATCTTACTTAATACCCTTCTTCCTGACCTGGGGAAAGAAAACATACAAAAGGGTGAGCTCAAATACTCAGTAAGGGTAAACAAAAGAAATATCAATTACATCAAATTCATAAGAACATAACATTTTGAAAATCTTAACCTGCAAAAGAGTTCATAATTTTATAACATGTGATAAATAATAGTAGTGAAATGTAATCCCAATAATCATAACTTAAAACATGAAACTTTGTGGCATACACACATAATCATAGAGAATCATTTATTATTATTCAAGAGTCATTTCCAATACTATCTTAGTGGACAAAGTCCATTTCTAAACCGAGTTCACTCCTCGTTTCAGTCCTATTTCACTAAACCGGTTTAACCTACCGTTCCAGCCATGTCTATCTCATGAGATATAAAAACTTTACCCAATGCATTGGAGGGAGATATAGGTCCCACCCATCTCATAATTATACCATTCTTATGTGTGCCACAAAATCATAAAACATACATCATAGCATAACCCATGTAATAAAAATGGGAATCTTAAACATCATGACATCATAAAACAATTCATATAAGATAAATGAATTCATAAAAATATTTCCATCACAACATAATAAAATCAATGTAATAATAGGGATAGAAACAGAACCCTATATTATCTTAGATGGAAAATAATTTTGATAAAACACTTGAACACCATTCTTGAGGAAAATATCCTTTCTACTTCAAAAACATTTTCCTTTCTTAACATGTCATAAAATTTTAAAATAAAAGATGTTGATTAAAAATAAACTTTAAAACTTGTAAAGGATTCTTCTTCTAAATAATGATTTAAAAATCCATTCATGTCGTATAAGTTAAAAAAACATTCTTCTCGTACTTTTGTCGGAAAAGTCAAAAAGTACCTCGTACGAAAAATGACAAACGTTTCCTTTCATATATTTTACTAAAAACTCACTGAAGGGTAAAATTGGATTTAAACAATTGTAGGTGGATGGAACCAATATTACATATTGAGTAAACATGGATGTGGATGATAAAATACACCCTAGTAAATACCAAATTATAAACAATCTCGGATAAAATGATATTGTGATATTTTCCCTTACCTTAGGTCTGATTGGCTTCGTAAGTGTACGAAACACCTGTATAATGATTCTAATAATGTTATTGACTTATTCCAGAATCATACTTATTTTTATGATATCATATATGGTCATATTCTTAGCTTCTTATTAGTAATATTTCATTACTACTTGTTATTCAGGTGTTTGTTACATTTTGTTCTTATGCGTGTTTTGTCGAATAAATTCTTATTCTTCTTTTTAGGTTATAGATACCTCATTTAAATATTGGTATTACTGTAATATATTCATTAGTTCAATTCATTTATATAATCATTATGCAATGAAGATCATGTAGAACGAGTCGCATCACATCGTGGAGACGGTATTCTGTACGTATGCACGAGCGATGATATCGTTCCCATGATCGTGAAATTGTAATAGAGTGTATATATACAATTTCAGAATCAATATAACTTTAAAATAATCATATATAGTTATTATTTAAACCATTATACCCATCCAAGAAAGGTGGTGGTGGGAAATAGATTACACCACGGCGTGGAGACGGTATTCCGTACGTACGCACGCGTGGTGATTTCATTTCCGTAGGATGGATAGATGGTGAAATAGGGTTTTTTCATACTTATAATAAAATATCAGTATATGATTGATACTGATGTTATTACTTCATAATTAAACAACAAAAGAAGAAGAATTGGAAGAAGAAATAAATATGAAAGAATCGGTAACGGGCATTACCTCTTCTTTGAAGCACCTCTTTGAGACCTCCTCTTAGGGCACTAAAATTGGTCATTGAAGAAGACAAGGACCTCTAGGATGTCTCTAGGGAAGTGGGGTGAAGAAATTGTCAGGGGTTGGCCGAGATTGAAGGCTCAAAGTGGTGTGAGGAAGAGGGGGAGGAGGTGCCCTTTTATAAGGGAGGAGAGGGGCTCCTTTGGAAAAACTAAAAATATTATTTTATTATAAAGTCAAATTAGGTTATTAATAGCTCCAAATTGATATATTTCGAAGCTAAGGTGGGTATGGGTCGAAATCCTCTCATCCAATATAATTTAGACAAGTTTAGGTATCAATTTTAACCTTATCATTTTGATTAAACTTTAAGTTAGATAATTTAACTTTTACCGTGTCATCTTGTTTTCTTACACTATAAGGTTAATAAACGTACTATATCAAGACAAACGAACCCCAAGTTGTTTATTATTAATATATATAACCTTATCTAAGTCATTTTTCTAATACTTAGATTTTTAGGAATAAAATAACAATTAATAATATAGTATTTGTTGGAAAGACTATTTTATGCCTATTTTGACACTATTTGGTAATTGTTTTTTGTGAAAATTATAACAGAATTATTAGTTCGAGAAAATTTAATTAAATCAATAATAACATGTCATATTAACATATAAAAGTATTGGAATTTATAAAAAGTCTCAAATTACATTTATTTGGGTATTTATAACATCAATTATTTCAATATTTCAATAATAAGATAATTACTTCATCATTATTGTATCATAAATAAATTAAATTATTTTAAGTCTAAAAATTAAAAATAAAATACCATTATGTAGGAAATATTATTATATTTTTAATGAATATTTATAGTCGAATTTATCTTATGTATAACCCCACATTAAAAATTATTTACTTATTAAACATTGATTTTAACTATTTGAACCCTTCTTTAAATAAATTAATAATAAATGTCCTAATCTAATCCAAGTGGGCCTAAATGGTCATATATTATTCCTAAGGTTGTTTTTGGTCGAATTAAACTTATCCAATAGAATTAGGACATGTTTTTATGGTAATAATAATATCATTTTACCCATAACTACCCTATTTACTTATAACCGTGGTAAAAAAAATAAAAAGTTATTATCCACCAAAAATTATTTTAATCTCATTGAACCAAATTTTGGTCCTTGATATTAACCGTGTCTCTCAGATTTTGGGAATTACACTCACAGAAGCGGTAAAATTATGTTTTATGAAAAAATTCAGTTTTTTAACTACCACTTAGTGGTTTCACTATTCATCAAAAAATGAAAGTTTCCAGAAAAATACAAAACATTAGGCCTAAGATATATTTGATTTTATGAATTAAAAAATGATGTTTATTTTACCAAATTCAAAACATATCAGTTACATTAAATAATTTAAAAATTAATTCCCGTCGTCAAAACAAATACTGTGTTTTTAAAAGATAATAACTATCAAAAGATTGACACTTGTTTATATCTGGTTTAAATGTGAAATTACATCCAATGAACAAAATTGTATTAAATTGTAAAAATATATTCTAAATATACTTTAAAACCACTAAAATTAATAATTTATCACTATTAATTATTTCGATTAAAAAAGTTGTTTTTAATTAAAATTCAGTAATTTCACTATTCATCAGAATATGAACGTTATCCGAAAAGTACCAAAATTTCACCCTAAGCTAATTTCGATATTTTGAATCCAAAAATGAAGTCCATTTTGAAAAATAAAATTTAAAAAATTTCAAAAAGTGGTTATCACTTTTCATAACAGTTAGTTTTAATAATATTTTTATAGCATATCGTTGTTTAGTGAAACTCGGTATTGCGTACGACGCAAGCTATCGAGGAAAGCTGCAGTTGCGTGTAAATCAAGACAAGATAGTGTTGTGTGTAGTGAAATATTCCTTTGATGATTTATAAAAAAATAAAATATTTCTCATAAAAGTCTCGGGTGTTACATCCAGGGTGTCGAGGGGGGCTTTCTGGGGGGGGGGTGTCCGGGGGGTTCCATGGGGTTGGTGGGGCTGTCAAAGGGGGTGGGATGGTGTCTGAGAGGATAGGGGTGGCCGTCCATGGGTGGGGGGTGTCCAGGGGGGTTGGGGGTATCAAGGTGGTGAGGGGATGAGTTGTACACATCAAAAGGACCCGTGGATCGTTATCCAAAAGGATCAATACAATCCGAATGCGTTTGGTTGGATTTCCATAGGTCAGTTGTTTTCACTTTAAATTCTCTCCATTTTAAACAAAAGAGAGACCCTTTGAGTTGTATTGGCCACACCGTGCCTCGGAATGAGAAGGGGATGACTCATATACGTCACAAAGGATTCTTGGATCATTCTACTAAAGGATCAATACAATCGGAAAGTGTTTGGTCGGATTTCTGTAGGTCAGTTGTTGTTTTCAATAAAAATTATGTCCATTTTAAACAAAAGAGAGAAACATTGAGTGATAATGGACACATAGTGCCGCTGTTTTAGGCGGGGATGACTTTTACACATCACAAAGGACCTTTGGATCATTCTCCTAAAGAATCAATAAAATTCGAATGTGTTTGGTCATATTTTTGTAGGTCAGTTGTTGTTTTCACATTAAATTCTTTCCATTTTAAACAAAAGAGATATCCTTTGAGTAGTACCGGCCACACCGTGCCTCGGATTGAGGAGGGGAGGACTCATACACATGACAAAGGACCTGTAGATCTTTCTCCTAAATTATCAATACAATCCTAATGTGTTTCATCGGATTTCTGTAGGCCATTTGTTGTTATCACTTAAAATTGGGTCCAATTTAAACAAAAGAGGGACCCTTTGAGTGGTACCGGCCACACCATGCCTCGAATTGAGGAAAGGATGACTCATACACATCACAAAGGACCCATGGATAGTTCTACTAAATTATAAATACAATCATAATCCGATTGGTCGGATTTCCATAGGTCAGTTGTTGTTTTCACTTAAAATTCTGTCCATTTAAACAAAAGAGAGACCCTTTGAGTTTTACCGACAACACCGTGCCGCAGATTGGGGCGGTGATGACTTGTACATTTCAAAAATGACCCTTGGATTTTTCTCCTAAAGTATCAATACAATCCTAATGAATTTGGTCAGACTTCTGTAGGTCATTGATTGTTTTCACTTAAAATTGTGTCCATTTTAAACAAAAGACCGACACTTTGAGTGGTACCTGCCACACCGTTCCCCTGATTGAGGTGGGGTTGCCTTTTACACGTCCCCAATGCACCCATGGATCGTTCCCATATAGGATCAACACAATCCAAATGCATTTGGTCATATTTCCGTAGGCCAGTTGTTGTTTTAACTTAAAATTGTGTCCCATTAAAACAAAAGAGAGACACGTTGAGTGGTACCGACCACACCGTGCCTCGAATTGGGGCGGGGTTGACACATACACATCCCCAACACACCCATGGACCATTATCATAAAGTATCAACATAATCCTAATGATTTTGGTCATTTTTTCATACATCGGTTGTTGTTTTCACTTAAAAACTTGTTCATTTTAAACAAAAGAGAGACCCTTTGAGTGGTACCGGACACACCGTGCCCCGGATTGAGGCAGGGATGACTTATAAATGTCACAAATCACATGTGGATAGTTCTACTAAAATATCAATACTATATGAATGTTCTTGGGTTGATTTCGGTAGGTCAGTTGTTGTTTTAAATTAAAATTATGTTCATTTTAAACAAAAGAGAGACCCTTTGAGTTATATCGGTCACACCGTACCTCGGATTGATGCAGAGATTACTCATACATGTAAAAAAGGAAACATGGATAGTTCTTTTAAAGGATCAGTACAAGCCTAATGTGTTTGGTCAGATTTCCGAAGGTAAGTTGTTGTTTTCACTTTAAATTCTATCCATTTTAAACAAAAGATAGACCATTTGAGTGATACCGGCCACACCGTGCCTCTGATTGAGGAAGGGATGACTCTTATATGTCAAAAAGACCCTTGTATCATTATAATAAAGGATCAATACAATCCAAATGCGTCTGGTCAGATTTTCATAGGCCGGTTGTTGTTTTCCCTTCAAATTGTTTACATTTTAAACAAGAAAGAGACCCTTTGAGTGATACCGGCCACACCATGCCTCAGATTGACATGGGGATGACACATAAAAGTGAAAAAGGACTCTTGGATCATTATATTAAAGGATCAATTCAATCAGAATGTGTTTGGTTAGATTTTCGTAGGTCAGTTGTTGTTTTCACTTTAAATTATGTCCATTTTAAACAAATGAGAGACTATTTGAGTGGTACCAGCCACACCGTGACTCAGATTGAGGTGGGGAAGACTCATACATGTCACAAAGGATACGTGGATTTTTCTCCTAAATGATAAATATAGTCCGAATGCGTTTTCTCATATATCTGTAGCTCATTTGTTGTTTTCACTTAAAATTGTGTCCATTTTAAACAAAAAAAGAGACCCTTTGAGTGGTACCGGTCACACCATGCCTCTAATTGAGGCGGGGTTTACTCATACACATCCCCAACACATCCATGGATCATTATATTAAATTATCAACACAATACGAATGTGTTTGGTCAGATTTCACTATGTCAGTTGTTGTTCTCACTTAAAATTGTGTAGATTTTAAACAAAAGAGAGACACTTTGAGTGGTACCGGCCACCCGGTGCCTCGGATTGAGGCGGGGTTTATTCTTACACATCAAAATGGACCCATGGATTGTTATACTAAAGGACCAATACAATACAAATGTGTTTGTTCAGATTTCTGTAATTCAGTTGTTTTTATACTTTAAATTTTGTCCATTTTAAACAATGGAGAGACCCTTTGAGTGGTACCGACCACATCGTGCCTCGGATTGATGTGAGGATGACTCATACACATCAAAAAGGACCTGTGGATCATTCTAAAAAAGTATCAATACAATTCGAATGTGTTTGATCATATTTCCATAGGTCAATTTTTGTTTTAACATATAATTGTGTCCATTTTAAACAAAAGAGAGACCCTTTGAATGATACCTACCACACCATGCCTCAGATTGAGGCACGGATGACTCTAACATGTCACAAAGGACTCTTGGATTGTTCTCATAAAGGATCAATACAATCCAAATGCGTTTGGTCTGATTTCCATAGGTTAGTTATTGTTTTCACTTTAAATTTTGTCCATTTTAAACAAAAGAGAGACCCTTTTAGTGGTACTGGCCACATCGTGCCTCATATTGATGGTAATGGCTCATCTCAAAGCTGGTGGGGGTGGGGTGGGATATTTAGGCACTATTTTTCTTGAGTTTTATCTTCTCCTTGCTTCCCATCCATAAAAGATGCCAGCAAATTTCCTTGCCATTATAATCGTTCTTCAATGGTTTCTAGTTTTTTGCTCATTTGTTTCAATGTTTCATCTATATAATCCATTTTTTATTATAAATATATACATGGATTGTCACCCCATACCCAACACCTCTAACATGACTGTATTTTTCTGGCTGCTTCAATGTCCTCGATAATAGGTCTACATCCGCTATAGGAGTAGCAGATTTCTGTGACTGTCAGATATAGGAAAATAACTCATTATTTTAATATAATAGAAATTTAAACCAAATATTTTTATCATCATTCAATACTTACACAAATTTCCCACACTTTCTATGTGTCCTCATCTGTTAGCTTCCCTTCCTTATTCACACGTGCCTCCTTCCAACGCACATGATGTGGGATGTAAGTGTCCTCTGTTTTAGACCCATCAATCTACATATAAACATAGAAAGATAATTATGATGTTGTTTATTGGCACCTAACAGTATTACTATAAATTTAAAATAAATACGATTATGTTTTCTAGTGAAGTGTACCCTATCCTTGCTTTATGATAGTGTTATGTGGGTTTTGATGCATGTTCCTTATTTTCATTATAGAGTTGTTGTTTCATAAATGAAATATTGACAATCAAAGTGATGAATACAAGTATCCTCAAACGACGTATTAGCACCCACAATGTACCTGAAACTTCTCATCCCCATGGCAGCCAATAAATGCATCCAATGCTTCTTGGGGTGTTAGGTGCGTGTAGACAATGGGTGGGTGTGGGTTTTTTTTACCTTTGGATTCTTTCAGGTGACATCTAGTTAAAATAGTGAGAAAACCATGATGAATACTTCCTGAAATCCTTAGTATATAATCCTTTGGTGAATATTCTACTATAATTATACTCTTTAAGAGATTTTGAAGAGTAAAATGTTGTTTCATTATTTTATTTACTAGTAAATTAAAGAAATAAATTTATAATGTTACCGTAATTTCTTCCCACATAATAGCCTTCAGCCCGGACACAACATGGTGCCATGAATCTAGGTCAATCAGCACGCATTTCCAAGTGAAAAATCCAACGTAACTACTAAAAATAGCCTTGTTGGGATTCACATGTTGGCCTCATGTATTCCATCCAACATCAAATTTGATTCCTTTCCTGTTCACCTTAATAACATTGGCTAACACCATCAAACTAGGATGCACCTGTGTTTTCTGCAACGCTGGTCCTTCATTCCCGACCATTTCATTGATATCAGAATCATATATATGTTTATC
The DNA here is from genome assembly GCA_963277665.1 of Viscum album. Taxonomy (NCBI): domain Eukaryota; kingdom Viridiplantae; phylum Streptophyta; class Magnoliopsida; order Santalales; family Viscaceae; genus Viscum; species Viscum album. The sequence continues at coordinate 1,271,193,598 of OY728160.1, forward strand.
TAAAATGATAGAAATGGCATGTGCTGATGGTTGTTGGACCTCAACACTAGGAGCAGTTGGAGCTGTAGCAAGAGAAACAGTAGGAGCAGCAGCAGCCGCAGCCGGAGTAGTAATTGGAGGAGTAGGAGCAGCAGTAGTTGCAATAAGAGTAGCGTGAGAGACTTGTCCAACCTCAAGGGTAGTAGCACCAGAATGTGTATAAGTCATTATCTACAAAAGTGGTTGAAAAATTATTTTATATTACATAAATTAAGTAATGATATGATAATAACATGAGATAACAAGATCTGTATTACAAACAAAATATAACATGTTTATTGAACTCTCTTTATTTTTTCCAAAGGATGAAGGGATTTTACACCTCTATCGATTATCAAAATCCCTTCATTGTGGTATCTTATAACATACATAACATCATCTACATTGGGACCACTTCTAAATGATTGCGACGTACCACTAAAATTATCATCCTCAACTGAATTTTCATCGAAACCTTCAGTAGTTTTGGATGATAATGGATCAATCGACTACTTTCAGTTTGCAGGATTAGGAACATAAAACACTTATAACACTTGTGATGCGATTATAAACTATTCATCGTTGTACACTTCTTTACTAAAATCAACTTTCACAAATCCCCATTCATCTATTTTAACACAACTGTTGTTATCAACACATTTGCGTTCAAAAATAGGCAATTGGAATGTTGTATAATCCAACTCCCATATTAGTTTGATAATGACAAAGTATGACATATTTGCATAAATTGGATTTCAATCCTTACTACCAGAATCATGCATCGCTTCAGCCACTAGTGTAACTCCACTATTTTTCATAGTACTATTTTCATCATGTTCATCTATATAGAATGTATAACCATTAATTACATAACAACTGTAAGATAATACATACACCCTTGGTCCAGCGGCTATCCATCAAATTCGTTCTAAAATTGAATTCAGATTTTTGTTCAACTGCTTAAAAATATGGTCCTGAAACTATCCTATAAACTAGTGATTATGTGTATTTGATATCCATTTTTCAGCCCTAGATGGATTCAACTACATATGAATTTCATTGTGAGTTTCAATATATAGAGCAACCTCCCAACTGTTATACAAAACATAAATGTGGGCCTACTACCGATAGGTAATACTGATTTTCACAACACCTCTTCCAGAAATTCCCTCACCCTCAATTCATCCAGTGTGATGAGATTTCAGGATACCATTTCTTTTAACATCAGATTGGTATTCACTACAAAATTCAATGGCATCCATAACAATATATCACTCCACAATAAAACCTTCTGGACGACTTCAATTTTTGACATACGTTTTCAAAATATTCATATACCATTCAACAGGATACATCCATCTATGGTGCACAGGACCAGAAATTCGAATCTCTATCACCAGGTGAATCATAAAATGAAACATTATATCAAATAATGTTGGTGGGAAGAACATTTCTAATTCACATAATATTATGACAATTTCATTTTCCCATATCACGAAATTTAGTCGGGTCTAATTCTTTTCTACATATAGCTTTGACAAAGAATCAAAGTTTGGTTAACGTATGATGAAAATTCATGGAAAAAATTCAATGTAAAGCAATAAGAATTAGATATTGCATCAAAACATGGAATTCATGTTATTTCAAACCTTTTAATTTCCAATAATTCATTGACACAATGTTCTTGATATTTGTTGAATACCCATCTGGAACCATTACATCATTGAAGAAGTTGCAAAACTAATATCTCTCCTCCCTAGAAAGAGTATAAGCAGCAGGAGGAAGAAACATTCTATTTTCATCCTCCATGGGAGCCAACTCTTCTCGTATTCCCATGTTAACCATGTCCAACATTGCCTTAATTCCATCCTTTGTTTTTTCAGGGTAATTTATCAATGTTCTGATAACACTATCACATACATTTTTTTCACATGCATCACATTAAAAAAATGTCTGACGTACAAACAATTCCAGTATTGTAATTCAAAAAAACTGATCTCTTTTTTCAACAAAAATTCATAAGGATTTTCGAAAATGGTTTACAAAAAGTAGTGTTCACATATTTTACTTTCTCAAACAGCTGATCACCTATTAGTGCAGACGGTCCTACGCGTTGTTTTGAACTTCCATTGAATGATGTCGTCCAAGATTGGTACTTATGCCGATGAGGTTGAAATCTACGATGTCCTAGAAACACAGATTTTGATGAATGTTTCAACCTAATTTATTCTATATCTTCTTCACATAAGGGACACCCTTGAGTTGCTTAATGTTATAGCCTAAAAAATTTCCATAACTAGGGAAATCATTTATTTTCCCATACAACATCACTCTCAACGTGAAGTAATCACTTTTATAAGCATCATAGAATATAACAACTGAATCCCAGAATAACTTCAAATCCTCGATCAAAGGATCCAGATAAACATCAACATCATTACCTGGTTGTTTTGTTCCTGATATAAGCATAGATAACATGATGAATTTCCACTTCATGCATAACCAGAGTGGCAATTTATAATTTACCAACATAACAGGACATGTAATATGAGTGCTGGTTTGAAAAACAAAAGGATTCACTCCATCTGTAGATATTGCACAATGAAGGTCTGTCGGGTCTTTTCCCAATTTAGAAAACTCATGATCGATTTTCATCCATTGAGGAGAGTCATCTAGATGACGTAATTTCCAATCATTATTTCTTTTATCTACTTTCCATGAAAATTGTCTTGCAGTTTCTTCACTTCCATATAGACGCATAAACATTGGAATGATTGTAAAGTACCATACAACTTTCGTAGGATTGTATTCATATTTCTTGTATCGAGAAGCACCAAACTTTGGGCATTCTGTAAGTGAATTTTTCTCCCGGAGAAACAATATACAGTGTTTCGGGCAAGCATGAATTCTTTCAGAAGTCATTCCCTTTGTGTGTATAATCCATTTAGCTACATATGTCCAACATGGGAGATCATTATCTTTTGGGAACATGTAATTCAAGAGAGCAAGTAGTACTGTAAATAGACATCACTCCATCCGTTTCTTGCTTTATATTTATACAACTTCAGTACATCTTACGATGTTGCATGCTTAGTCCAACCAGCATACAATGGCGTCTTTGCACAACTCTTTAACATCTCATACAATTTTGGGAAATCATGGAGTTCATCTTCTATTGCCTTTTTCATTTACTCAATATGATCTTCATCATCAATGACATCTGTAATCACATCCTTCATATGGTCATCCTCATTATCCATATTTGTATTCATATCTGATGATCCATAAAATGCAGTTTTATCCCAACCAGTAGCTACATTCTCTTTTTCTCCATGTTTATTCCAACAATTATAACTCTAATCTATTCTGTGACATATCAAATGTTCTTCCAACTCCTCTGGAGTAAGTAGTCTAGAATAATCACAACATAAACATGGACAAAGGATTTGAGAAGGATCCTTCGCATTATCCTTTACAAAATTGATGAACTCTTTCACTATGTTCTCATACACTATTGTCAAACAATTAGAATCCATCCAATAGTTATTCATCTTCATCCTATTTCAATCTGAAATATTAGTTTTTATGGTTCATTTACATAAAAAAAGACTTCCAAATATATTATAAGATAACCACCTCCTCATAAAAATAGAGATTAATAGAGCCTAACCATTTCCAATAAAGATTTGGAAATCAACAGAACCAGGATAGCCCCCCCCCCCCATAAAAATCACCCCAGTCCAAACACAAGAATAATCAAGAACGATACATCTACCAATCCTAGGTCTCTTCCCTACATTCAATATACTCATGCCTAAATACCCATATATCCACACATACACATGTCACAAACATATAAAAAACCATATCCACATCAGAACCAAAGCACCCATATGGATTTAAATCAGGTTACCCGACTCAAGTGGTGGTGTGTAGGAAATAAAAAGAAAATATAATAATTATATAGTCACACATAAATCTCAAACTGGTGTTAATAATCCAATATACCCAAGGTATCGTTCCATCTATCAGAATACTCTGAAGGAGTCCATGTTCGACAGTAGTCCCAGATGGTGAAGGTTCCTGAGGAGGAAGGGGAGAACATGCACCTATCAGGGTTCGAGGTTAGGTCACTGAGGATCGAAGGTATTCTGTTCACTCCATAAAGACTCCTTTTTAAGTGGGTCATAGCTTCCAAAAAAAGTCATAAGGAAGAAGGTGTCACCATTGGACACCTAGGTAGTGATGAATGGATTGCAATCTTGAACAGTCTAAACAACATATTTATTGTGCCAAAATACCCATTTATGTCTATTGGAGGGGTCAGAGTATATAAATCCATGCAACTTAATCTTCCAGGAGAATTCTATGATTATTATAGGGTTTTTTGTGTTGTTTGAAAATAACAAAAATAACATTATGATTTTTGATTTCTATGGTGTGGAAATCCAATTTAACATGGGAACTAAGACCATGAGCATTACATATGAAGATAATAATGATGGGTAGGATAGGGATATGGCATTAGATCTGGAGCTAGTAGCATTATGGATGTTGGAGTATGATCTCTCATTGAGGTCCCTTGATTATGAACATGTTCATAATCCCTTCTGGTTGGTAATATTCATATGAGTGGGAGATGAGGATCCCAAGGGGCAGGGGAAGGATGGGTAATGAAACATGGGGGCTGGTGAGGGAGTTCTCTCTAGATCCATAAGTATTTGGAACTGTATGACTAGCTCAGAGCCAAGGGATATAGAACAAACACTACTAGGAAGGGGCCTGGACACTTCAGAGAAGCAGTCAGTAACCTCAGTGATGGAGAAGGAAAAAGATGAAAGTAGGGGTGGCAAGGCTAGACATCTTGGTGGTATGGGCATCATTTCATACAAGTGCACTACTAGACAAAGTCACTTATATAGCATGAAGGAATGAAGGGGTGAACCCCTCGTTGAAAATAGGGTTCAATCATTGGATAACCTAGAAATGCATCAGAACTGGGTGGTGTTTTCCTTAAAGAAAAGGGTTATCCTTCATTCATTACTTTACGGTGACATGGTGTTGGATCTAAGGGAATCTATGATACCTAGGAGGAATCTAGTGAAACTAGAATCTAAGTGGGAATAACCTTAAATTTTTCATAAACTTCACTTTGATAGTGGAAACTCATTGATCTCCATTGATGATGATCATATCAATCTTTCCACCAATACTAGGTTTCTCAAGATATTTTTCACATGAATAAACCATCCCTTTAGTCTGAAATATATGGATTTGAAATAAAAATCCAACATCCTAGTTATATTTTGTTAAATTATTCGGTAATGTATGCAGTGCATGATGGGAAACTATAGGCTTACCCTGTGTGATAAATACGAGATTCCTCATATGATAAATATATGATGATTTATGTCAGAACTATGTCTGTATTTATTCCAAACCAGAATAGGATATTTAATGATTTCTTAACCATTTGTCTTTAGCCCGAGTAACAAATCCACACCCTATGTTACAATCATATGATGACTCTTGTGAAAAATAATAAACACTCAATGCATTAATAAAATTATTCATCATTAGAAAATTATGTGATGATTCAAAAAAAAATCCTATTGGTCTCCTCATTTGGTGCAAGACCCAATTGTATTGTTCCAACTATTGGGTTAAAAATACATAATATATATATATATATATATATATATCTACCATTTCCAATCACACTCTTTTGGGTTTTAAATTCTAATAAAATTCCTATAGAGTATTCATTGGTTGTGATTCCCATAGTTCTTGATATGAGGAAGATATAATGGTAGGATCAGTAGACTGATTTCATGTTTGGAATCCTCAAAACATGATGTTAAAATGTATCCTTATATAGTGTCATGTACAAAATATGCCTCACATGATAAATATCATATGATATTTAGTCCAAGATATATGAATTTAATCTATGAATCCCGACATCCTAGTTTCTTAATGTGAAATTGTGTGAAATCCTTCTCAAATCTATTCAACCTTTGACTACAAAAACTTCATCATAATCATAAGAAATTAAAATTCATTTCCAAATTCATTTCCACATGATGTTAACATACATGCTTCGAGTCCCCGTTTCATGATGTAAAACTATGTAATGCCTTTATCCCCCACTCAAGAGAGAACCCCCTCTTGGTGTTGGTCTCCAACCACACTTATTTTTATAACTACATATGAATTTATTCCCAATCATTGGAGATATGCATGGATTCATTAAAGTAATATCTAAAGCCCAACAAGTCCATTGATCATTTTTAGGGTTGTTCCCATTTGGGATCATGTCCAAAAACATCTAAATGGTGCCACTATTCAGTTCATTCCCCTATTTCAAACATAGTGATGGAACATGGAAAAAATAGGATCTCCTACTAACTAGGCACACATATTGGAAGGGAAATATTTGGAAGAATGGTTTTTGAACCTGTATTTCAAACATGTCCAATGGTAATCCTCAAACCCTCTACCTCTACTCTTCAATCCAGACCATCAAGGATATGATTTACTTCTCTACGTTCATTACCCACAAAAGTGTAACTATAACACCATCGATATTACACTTTCATAACCCATACACATCGATGATATATATCAAATCCTTGGGATTAAATGACGATAGTTTCTAGATGAGTATGTGTAATTGGGGAACAAAAAAAATTGCACACCTGGTCCGACAACACGAATATTGAGTGCTAAGGAGGTCCGACAATACGAAGATCGAGGGAGGCGGAGGTCCGGCAACGCAAAAATATAGTGCGGATGAGGTCTGAAAATGTGATGATCAGGGGCGGTGGAGGTACAGCAATGTGGAGCTCGGGGGGCAGCAGAGGGGAGTCATAGTGGTTCAGTACCGCGAGAGATTTAGGTCGCGATTAAATGAGGACACTGTGCGATCGAGTTTATAAAAAATGGGACTACAGTTTTATCAACCCTAAAAAAGTGTTGATAAAGGTCCCCAATATCAGCGCTAAAAAAGTGTTGATAAAACCTTCCTGTATGATCGCTTACATTTTAGCACTGATACATGCCTTCTTTATCAGTGCTAAAATTTTAGCACTCATAAAGTGTTTATTTATCAGTGGTTTTTGTAAAGTGCTGTTATAAGGTAACACTTTTCTTGCCCGTTTCTGTTGTAGTGTACGACGGTCACATCTTCCCATGATATTATCGTGCGCATTTGAAAAACCCAATCCTTCAGAAGTATCCACAATACCCACAACCTCTACTTATGTGTTTACATATCAGTGTTACTATTTTCAAAAAGGAAATCTCAGGCAGCGCAAAGGAAAACAAAGTCCCTCATCAATAAAATCACCATCCCATACGCAAAGAGATTCAATTCCCTTGTAGTTGGAGAATTACCCCTGAATATGTCCAATGATGGAGGATTCATTATGTGACGACCAATCATATGATTTGGTTAACACTATGGAGCTAGTAAACCCCTACACGGTTCTCAATAATGAAGAGCTGTTGGCGGATACTTCCAACGTCCCCAACCGACACCAGCGTTGATTGAGTCGTGGTTTTATGAGTCATTGGGATGAATTTGTTAGTGCTTCAATCCAAGTTATGTATGCCACCAAAACTAGACAATATGACCATCGTAAAACTCAACACGTGCAACCCTTTAATATTTTCTTAACAGATATGCCTTCACCACCGTTAGTGAAACATGATCAGGCGGAGCCACCTGGGTCATGCTATGATCTTCCATGATCTGTTACAGATCATCCTCAATCATATATTTGTCGTATCGTAATAAATCCATGCATTTTCACTAGTGAGAAGCAAGACATTCCCAACACTAGTCCTCCATCATTTCAGCCAGAAGGGCCCACTATACCTCCTGCCACAGAATGACCTCCTATTAGCAGAAGTTTATGCTTTGGGTAGAACTATGATGTACTTAAGAATCATTCCATACTTCCTACAAAGATATATATCCTTGATGCTCTTCAACTATCAGAAGATATGTGTGAATACCTTACAGAGCCTTTAATGAGCTACCCTTAGTTTGATATGTAGGTAGAAGCTACAGAAGCCTTCAATGATGAGGAATTCAAGCATGATTAACGTTAGGACATTATCTATTTCTCTAGAGAAGATAATGGTTCTCCCATATAGGGGAATATCTTCCCACTATATATCACTGGAAATTTCAACGATGTAGAGGATCTCCACATTCTTATATACCTAGGGTCATGGATCAACCTCATCATGACCCGAACACTCTGAAAAATGGGGTTTCCCTAGGCTGATCTAATTCAATCTAACATGATGATTTAGGATTATTATAGGAAATAAAAGACACCAGATAGGAAGATCCACCTGAACACCCATTTTGGTGGCCTAGATTCTAATATCGAGTTCTTGGATGTATCACAAGATACCTCTTACAATGCATTGATGGGTAGGCCATGGATCCACTTGCACGTGACAATCCCATCTTTATATAAACAATTCCTTATGTACACCCTTAATAGTAGAGTAAGAATACTCCAAGGTGATGTGTATCCTTTTTCCTCTAATGAAGCCTACTACTTGGATGATTACTCCAACATGGGAAACCAGAAGAAGATTTAGGCTAACGAGGCTGAACACACTACGACAGCGACCGTCCCATGGAAAAACCTTGACGATGCTTACATTTTCCTAATCCAACAATTGGAGACCATGAATATTTATTTGGGTAAATGCTTTGTTTTATATAGATAAATGAAGAAGCACATTCCCAAGTCTAAAGGACTCCAGAATATACCTCATATTCTTATAAAAATTAGGCTCTAGTGATCCCATAGCACCATAGTCCCATAATGTATTGGGATGTATTCGCCATGGAAACAGAAATACATCATACATTCTTCTTTCCCTGAGCTAGAATAAATGCCTCAAGATAATGTGCAACTATTTCGTTGATATCATCATTCATGGTCCATTGGGTCGATGTCCATATGTGATTAGGTTGACAGATTGTATATCTATGGTTTTGGTAGTATAGGAGCTCCCTAATGTGGTGTCCACTGCCACTCAGGATGGCGCCAATGTCCCATCATGATCTATCAACACGGAAGAATCATCTCTTTATAAGGATCCCTCCCACATAAATGATCAAGTTTATTGAGAGGATGCTCCTCCCGCATTCGATGAGGGTGTTTCCACAACATTCTATGAATTGGTACTGCATAACCTCGGTAACGAGACAGATCTGTAATGCACATTGATCAGTTCCTCTATGCTGGTCGAAGAGAAATAATGATACATGGACATCATGAAGTAGCATCTTCATGTATTTTGTAACAACCCTAGTTTTGGGTATCTTATAATGATGATACTATGCATTCACTTTTGTTGAAGTCTTTTTAACCAAAAAAATAAAGGACAACCATAAAGCTCTATATTAAATTTGGAACACTATAGTTTTTGCATTACATTTAGTTAAAAATAGTAAACACACAAACCAAAAATAACTATTAAAAGTCCTATTAAATCCACTGGAAGACCCCCAATCACAAAAACGAGGATCAGTTGGTAAAGAAGATCCTTTGAGTCAACTAAAGAAAAAAGCGTCACCACTATAATCATGAATACCGTGTTGATCATTAGTGGGATTGGGAGCACCATCTTCTTCAGTTACCTTATGTTTGAAACACCCTACCCTGCTATTTTTATAGGGTTCCATTATAAATTATGATCGTTATGTATATTTGACAGTTGCACATGAGCCTTAGCCCGGATGGTAAGGACTTTGTAAGTGCATCCAAGCGGCCAGGGATCAAATCCAGGCAAAGGCAGAATTTCCAGGTATTGTAGAAGTACTATAGTATGTACTATAGCAGCATTGTAGCATGTACTGTAGTGGGAACTGTGCAGTATTGTAGTAGATACTGTAGCGGGAACTGTAGCAGGCACTGTTTGGCACTGTAGTAGCTGGGAATATGCCCCCGTTTGAGCCTTCAGGCCACCGATTTGGTCCCTGAGTCCTGTAAGGCCTTTGGGCCACCCAGGCCTTAGGGTTAGTAAGGCCTTTGGGCCACCTCAAGGCCTTCGGGCCACCTTAAGTGCATATACAAACCAGATAACCTACAAGGAACAAGCTCTACAATGAGGATGAGTAAGGAGCTTTCACCGTAGTAGAAGCTAAACAGATTGAAAGAATGAGAGGGTATGCCACCTACCATCGGGACAAGCCTGTGCATGCACGATAATGCCTATCCCAACAGCCATGCGAAGGTTGAGAGCTGATTTCAGGATGAAGATGCTTGGGAGGAGCAGTTCCATGTCGTTAGTCTGGGTTGTATGTAATGTTTGAAGCCTATGGGAATTGAATTCCTCTAAGGCCTATAGGCCATGTAATACTTATGCCTACGGGCCTTTTAAGGGTTCCACCTCACCCCTTGAAAGGTGGATTATCAAAATAAATACAAAATGAAGGCCATCAGGCCATTGGAGGAGAGGACCGTTGGTTTTTTAATGTTTTTATTTTTATAAAAACTTGGTTTCTATAACCTTATGGTATTTAAAGTATGTTAAAATGTTCAAATGATTTGAATTATATTTTCAAATATCATAATTTCGAAATGAAATATTACTCTTATAAAGGAACCTAATTGATTTTACAAAATCCAAATGGTTGAAAATCTAGTATTTTAGAACCTTATAGATGTATTGAAAGTCATCTTAAAATAATATCTCATAGTCATATCCCTTTAATGATTATTGAAAAATATATTTTGTTAGATCATTAAAACTATGTGGTTTGAATTAGGAAAAAAATCTATTTATCTTTTAAAACTAATGGTAGAGTATGTTATAAATTTAATTTTATATTTTAAAAGTTATAAGTTCTTAAAACTTATAAAAGTTTATACAAATTAATTTTTTTAACTATTAGTATTGCATTTTTTAATGAAACCATTCATTGATGTGCAAATACAGGTCGTTATTCAAATCTCACGTTTAATCCCAACCATCCGCGTGATCAAAAGCCGCGAGGATGCCAGCGTATCACAGTAACCATCTGATCCTCCCACAATCGAATCCTGACCATCATTTCTTTGAAAACTCGTGTCTCTCCATGACCATCCGATCATTCCAGGGTCAAATCTCAGCCTTTGATTTCATTCATGCCGCTCAACTCATCTCCCTCTCTCCCTCCAGCTGTCCGATCTCACCTAGATCTTATCTTGGTCGTCCATCTCAGCGTCGTCCTCTCCCCATCATCTTCCCCATCATGATCTGCTCCAGCACACTGGTTTACCCTGAGGACGCCTCAATCACCTCAATTTCTACTGCTCCCCTTGACTCTTGCACACCCCACCTCCTAGGGTATTGTATCTTCGTATTCCCTACACCGGCCTACCTCGTGGGTTGAGTCTTTTAGGTGCACCGAAGCCTCCACATAAACCCCCTTCCAAATGAAACCCCATGGTTTTCTTCTCCTCCTTCTCTCCCTCAAACTCCCAACAAATCCAGCAAGCTTACCCCCGGTTCGAGCTTCCTCCTCAAGCTAGGTAAGTGTGGTCTATTTTCATTTTTTTACAAATGTCGTTCTTAAACATCGGTATATATATATATATGGTTTATGTTTACATGTATATACATACCATGAAAACCCTTTGGTTTTAACAGAGGATTTCAAGGGTGACTGACTTCGTAACTACAAATATGAGGGGATACCGCCACCTTTTTGTGATGAAAAACCCAATATACACATAGTCGGTTATATGATATGTATAAATAAATATATATTTTCGGTTTAGGGATCGTTTCTTTTTTTAAAAAAACTGGGTGTGAGGATTTGGAATAGTATTTCCTAAATAATTTAATGGTTTTTTTCTTTTGAGTTTTTATTTGATAACTCGTATGATAATATATGTGTATATATAATTATATATATATATATGGACCTTAAAACTCTCCCTATTTAAGGGTTTCCAATGAGGTTGTTTATGATTTTTATACTCAAATATTTATATAAGATTAGTTGAGAAAGGTTTTATTTTAAACAGAACCATTATATATCTTGTATATATATATTCTCCAGTGTATTTAGATATATATATATTCCCAATCCGAACTATTTTCTTAACGGTTCCATATAATCAGCATGACATACTAAAGTTTATATACTTATAATGTTTGTTTTTAATCTATTTTATATCTGAAAAAATATTATTATAAACTTTGTATAATTATGTGTATAATTATTTATACATATATTTTTTCCAATACAATAATTTATGATTATTAATACTTTAATACTAACCCTTAAATAATATTCTAGTTGCAAATTAGGATTCTGGTTTAAGTACAGTTATGTTATATTTTAAAATCTCAGTTTTCAAAAATTTATGTAAATATGGTTTCGTATGTATATAATAAACACTATATGGTTTGGTTCCAGCCAAACAAATGATTGAGGGTTAAAAGTTTTCAGATTTTAAGAAATTTAGTGGACCATGATTAATTTATGAGAAAATCCACATATACACTTGGTTTATATATCATTATGTATGTATGTATTTTTAATATTAATATTTGGAACCCCAATTTCAAGTAATGGTTGTTAATATTTTAATACATGTAATATTTTAGTGTATGTCTATTCTATTTTGTATTTTTGTATCTAAGTGTACACTAACGAGCTTGATTAATTTAATTTCAATATTATTAACTGTGTTTAATTTCAAAGGGATATCCTCTGACATGACCCAATTATATTAGAAAATAAATGGATTTGTAAATCATGTCATGCTCACATGAAATTTTAACACATATTGAATTTTCTATAATGTTTACTATAGGTTAATCAAGTTTATGATTTAGCATATTTTCATGTTTAGTGCCATGTTTATTAGCATATTTAATGACAAGTATCTATGTAATTCATTTCCATGAAGCAATAATTTTAAAGATTATCACTTCATCATTTCATGTGACAACCCCTTTTTCATCTACCATTTGACGTGGTTTAGTAATTGTCCTTTGTAAATAGAATGTTTACTAAACCATGCCTTATTTTGAATAATTATTCCATGTTTGTAATGTTATTTTTCATGTCATGTGTTTTTAGGCCAATTTTATAATGGTTTTTCACTGTACATATCATTGATCATCCTACAGGCATATGACACATCATAATAATGAACTAAGAATCAAGTTACCCAAAGTGGTATGGGACACCTTGGGTAATATGAAAATTAATTATTCAAGGTGGTACGGGACATATTGAATATACAACCCCATTTAAGTAAAGTATGATTAATGTGGCTCACATGATAATAAAGACAAATTATGGGTGCACCCTGATAGCACTCCAATTCATTGGGAAATGACATAATCTCTAGATATGACCATTTTAACGATACCTTGGTGAATAAATTTGTAATTTCTTTTAAATGATACCATGGGGGTGGACCTTGGTGATACAGAAATGATTGTCTAAGTTAAATGTTGAAGGCACATATTCAAGTTTTGTTATAAGTTATTTTCAAAATTATTTTCCAATTATTTCACTACTCTTGTCCTTATGTTCATATAGATGTCACAAGAAAAGGTTTAGGGCATGGTTTGTGTTTATCACTCAGTAATATAGTATCCATCTTATGAAATTGAAGTTGTTTCCTTCACACGCAACTCTGATTATGTATTAACCTTAACAATTTAATTTGTGCTTAAATAATCAAATTTCATACTTATATATGATGACCTTTATTACTCCATTTAAAAATGTCATAATTTATTCATGTACTCCTTGAAAATCATGATTAAGCACTTTTATTTCATGTTACATGTGTTGTAGTTTTACTTTAGAGAATGATCTTTGGATAATTTTAAAGAATTCATTCAAAAGTTATGTTGGATTATTTCAAAACCCCTTACTAGGCATTCTTATTCTCACCCTACGTTTTGATTTAAAATTTTTAGGTAACATCTTTTATCAGATGAAACATCCATGAATTTGTCGGTTTCCCAGAGCCCGAACCGAACTCGATCCTCTTTATGGGATGTGATGTGTGTTTATCAGTGCATGTTTATATTTCAAAACACACTTCATGTTCAGAAGGCACCAAATCCTGGTTTTCTAGAGTTCGGGTTCTTCACAGTTGGTATCAGAGGGTTCGGTTTGGATAAATCTGGAAATCCAGAACTGAAACAAATAAAAATAAACATCAGCATTACTTAAAAAATGACTTTTCTTAATTTTCAGATGGAAAACGAAGGTACTAATCTTTTTTCTCTCCCCACTGAGGCCCTAGACACCATTGTGCCTTTAGCTAGGTGAGAGAATTTTCTATACTATTCCCATATCCGCTTGACATGCAAACAGCTATACGACGTGTCAAACTCACCATGGGTGCTTCGGTTAGACCAGGGGTTAGGATTCGATTACCTCCTTATGATGATGAACCAATTACCCTCCTATGTACGTCAGGGATAGTATCATGAGATCATTTTTTGGGTGTTCACGACAGGTGAGGACTTTGGATTTATAGACCCTGACACTTTTCACGAAGTTGCTGCTGCCGGTGACCTCCAAGTGGCGTATCTTTGTCAAATACTTAACTACGGATTCAAGGGCTAGTTGTTGGACTTTGGGATGTTAGAAGATGAGTCCACATGACTGTCTTGTAGACAACAAGTGTATTTTGACGTCTCTCAACATCATACCCATTACGCTATACTCAGGTTACGTCACAAGTGAGCCCATGAGTTTAACCCAAATTGCTCAACCTGTGTTTTTTAGGGTATGGGGAGTTTTTCTTCTCTTTGTGGAGTTCGTGTGGTAGTTAATTATGGGAATCTCAAGCACTGATGTTTAGTAATAAACTTATGTTTATTAAAATATTTCTTTTCCCCTTTCCTGTCTTTACTTTGTTTATACTATTGGATGGATTTCAAGTGATTGAACTCCCGTCTTAAAAATTCAGATGGAAGGACAAACCCACATTTTATCTCTTCCTACTGAGATACTGGAGATTATCGCAGTCAAAAATTAAGAAGATGAGTATCGTCCCTTCGCAAACCTGTGAGGAACATGCAAGAAATTGTTTGAGGTGAAAAACGGTCCAGATATTCCTTGCACCTGTCAAGGGAATTCTTCCATCATCTACTGCATAGTTTCAAAAAAACTGACTGAGCGTAAGAAGAAGGGGAAATACCACGAAGGGCTCTTCTCGTGTTTCACCCTTGGCTAGAACTACACGGCCAGAGTAAAATTTCTTGAGGGTGGCTTGGAGCGAAACGTTTGTGTGACCTACATGTACCAACACCTTAGTGTTAGAATTTATGACAACATCTATATAATAAATGTTCTCAAGCGATACAGAGTTCGACAAGTTCTTCATACGTTGGTCCATATGGGCATTTCTAGTCTCTGTACCATTCGAGCCTCCCTCTAGAAGCCCGAGTGTTCGGTGCATGAGTTCAACCCCTTCTTCCCTAAGTGTATCTGGATCAGAGAACTATAGGAGTTGAGCATCAATGTGGGTCTTCCGCTAAGCACACCTGATGATTACCCGCGATGGGGGATATGGTTGGAACAACTGGGATCATCCTATTAGTGAGTTTGTATGAAAGGAATTGCAACGATGCAATTCTCTGAAGGGGGGAATAATGTAACTTCCCGAGGGTTGGGTGTCTTATAATGATGATACTATGCATTCAATTTTGTTGAAGTCCTTTTAACCAAACAAAAAAATTAAAGGACAAACATAAGGATCATTATTTTATTTGGAACATCATAGTGTTTACAATACACTAAGATGAAAAGAGTAAACACACTAACCAAAAATACCTATTAAAAACCCAATCAAAGCCACTGGAAGACCCCCAATCACCACAACAATGCCCAGTAAGTAATGGAGATCCATTGAGTCAACTAAATAATGAAACATCACCATTGTAATCATGAATACTGTGTTGATCATCAGTGGGATTGAGAGCACTATCCTCTTTGGTTACCTTATGTTTGAAACACCCTACCCCGCTGTTTTTTAGGGGTCCTTTAGAAATTATGACTGTTATGTATATATGACTATTGTTTTTTTAAAGATTATCATTTTATAAAAACATGGTTTCTATAACCATATGGAATTTCATGTATGTTAAAATATTCAAATGATTTTAATTATATTTTAAAATATCATAATATTAAAATAAAAGATTAATCTTATAAAAGAACCTAATTGAATTTAAAAAATCAAAATGGTTGAAAATATAGGATTTTAGCACCTTCTAGATATTTTGAAAGTCATGTTTAAATAGTCTCTTATAATCATATAACTTTTATGATTATTGAAAAATATATTTTTCTAGATCTTTAAAACTATGTATTTTGAATTAGGAAAAAAACTATTTATCTTTAAAAACAAATTTTAGAGTATGTTATAAATTGAATTTTAGATTTTAAAAGTTATAATTTCTTAAAACATATAAAATTTTATACAAATTAATTTTTTTCTACTATTAGTATTGCATTTTTTTTAATAAAACCATTCGGTGATGTGAAAATCCAGGCTATTCTTCACATATCATGTTTAATCCTGACCGTCTGCGCAATCAAAAGGGGCAAGGATGCCTGCGTCTCACCACAACCGTCCGATCCTCCCACGATTGAATCCCGACCATCGTTTCTTTTAAATCCCACGTCCCTCCGTGACCATCCGATCATTCTAGGATCAAATCTTAGACTTTGATTTCTTTAAACCCACTCAAATCGTCTCCCACTCTCCCTCCAGCCATCTGATATCACCTAGATCAAATCTTGTTCTCCCAACACTACATCGTCCTCTCCCTATCATCTTTCTCGTCGTGATCTTCTCCAGTTCACTGGTTTACCTAAGGATGCATCGATCAACTCCATTTCCACTACTCCCCTTGACTCTTGCAGACCCCACCTCCTAGGGTACTACATCTTCATCTTCCCTTCACCTGCCTACCTCTTGGGTTGAGTCTTTTCGGCACACAGAGGCCTCTACATAAACCCCCCTGCCACATGAAACCCCATGGGTTTCTTCTCTTCCTTCTCTCCGTCGAACTCCCAGCAAATCCAGCAAGCTTACCCCTGGTTCGAGCTTCCTCCTCAAGCTAGGTAAGGGTGCTCTATTTTCATATTTTTACAAATCCTATCCTTACACCTCGATATAAATATATATATACAGTTTATGTTTATATATATATATATATCTATATATATATACCATCCAAACCCTTCGGTTTAAACAAAAGGTTTCAAGGGTGCTTGAATTTGTAACTGCAAATATAAGGGGATACCTCCTTCTTTTTGGGATACAAAACCCAATATACACATAGTATGTTATATGATATGTATATATAAATATATATTTTTGGTTTAGGGATCATATATTTTTATTAAAGTAGGTGTGTGGATTCGGAGTAGTATTTCCTAAATAATTTAAGGGTTTTTTATCTTTTGAGTGTTTATTTAATAACCCGTATGATACTATACATGTATATATAATTATATATATATTTATATATTCACCTTAAAACGCTCCCTATGTAACGGTTTCCAAAGAGATTGTTTAGGATTTTTGTACTCAAGAATTCATATAATATTAGTTGAGAAAGGTTTTCTTTTAAACAAAACCATTATATATCGTGTATATATATTCTCAGGTGTATTTACACACACATATATATATATATTCCCAATCCAAACTATTTTCTTAAGGGTTCCAAATAATCAGTTTGATATAATGAAATTTATATACTTATAAAGTTTGTTTCGAATCTATTTTATATGTTTAGAAATAATTTTATTAAAATTGTATTATTATGTGTATAATTATTTATACATATATGTTTTCCAATACAATCATTTATGATTTTTTTGACTTGAATAGTAACCCTTAAATTATATTCTAGGTGTGAATTAGGCTTCTAGTTTAAGTATAGTTACGTTGTAGTTTAAAATATCAGTTTTCATAAATATATGTAAATATTGTTACGTATGTATATAATAAACCCTATATGGTTTGATTCCGGCCAAATAAATGATTGAGGGTTAGTGGTTTTCATATTTTAAGAAATTTAGTGACCCATGATTAATTTATGAGAAAACCCACATATACACTTGGTGTATATATCGTTATGTATATATGTATTTTTATGATTCATATTTGGAACCCTAATTTCAAGTAATGGTTGTTAATATTTTAATACATGTAGTATTTTAGTGTTTTTCTATTATATTTTGTACTTTTTTATCTAACTGTACAGTAATGGGCTTGATTAAAGTAATTTCAATATTATTAACCGCGTTGAATGTCAAAGGGATCTACTCTGACTTGACCTAAATGTATTAAAAAATAAATGGTTTCATAAATAATGTAATGCTCACAAGAAATTTTAACACATAATTAATTTTATACAATGTTTACTGTTGGTTAATCACCTTTATGATTTTACTATTTTCATGTTCAGTGCAATGTTTAGTAGCATATTTAGTGAAAGGTATCTTTGTATTTCATTTCCATGAAGCAATAATTTTAATGAGTATCACTTCATCATATCATGTGACAACCCCATTTTCATCTACCATTTGGTGTGGCTTAGTAATTTTTCTTTGTAAATATAATTTTATATAAACCATGCCTTCTTTTGATTAATTATTCCTTGTTTATAATGCTATCTATCATGTCATGTTTTTTAGACCAATTGTATAATGATTTTTTCCTTGTCTATATCATAGATCATCCTACATGCATAATACACATCATAATAATGAACCATGAATCAAGTTACCCAAAGTTGTATGGGACATCTTGGGTAATATGTAAATGAATTATTCAAGGTGGTATGGGACATCTTGAATATAAATCTCTATTGAAGTAAAGTATGATCTATGTGGCTCACATGATAATAAAGACAAATTAAGGGTGTTCCTAGATAGCGCTCCAATGCATTGGGTAAAGACTTAATCTTTAGAGATGAACATTTTAACTATACGTTGGTGAATAACCTTGATAATTTCTATTAAATGACACCTTGGGGATGGACCTTGGTGATGCGGAAATGATTGTGAATGATAAATGTTGAAGCCACATATTGAAGTTTTGTTACAAGTTATTTTCAAAATGATATTTATATTCTTTCACTACTCTAGTCCTTATGTTCATATTTATGTCACAACTAATGGTTTAGGGCATGATTTGTGTTTATCACTCAGTATGACAGTAACCAACTTATGAAATTGAAGTTGTTTCCTTCATGTGTAACTCTAATTATTTATTACTCTTAACTATTTAATTTGTGCATAAATAATCAAAGGTCATACTTGTTTAGGATGACCATTATTACTCATTTGAAAAATGTCATAATTGATTCATGTACTCCTTGAAAATCTAGACTGATCACTTTTATGTCATGTTACATGTGTTACAGTTTTACTTAAGAGAATGTTCTATGGATAGTTTTATAGAATACTTTCAAAAGTTACATTGGTTTACTTCAAAACCCCTTACTGGGCATTCTTATGCTCACCCTACAATTTGATTTAAAATTTTCAGGCAACATCTTTTATCAGATAGATCATCCTTGAAGTTTCTAGTTTCTCAGATCCCGAACCAAACTCGATCCTATTTGTGGGACATGATGTGTGTTTATCAGTGCATGTTTTTATTTCAAAACACATATCATGTTTAGAAGGCACCGACTCCTAGTTTTCTGGAGTTCGGGGTCTTCACAAATTTTCTTGGAGTTATGATGAGATTCTAGTACTAGATCCTCATGTTTCTATCCACCATGTCAGTCTTCCAGAAATTCATCGTGTCTTATAACATCCTCCACTAAAGATGAACACTTACCACATTACCATGGTCGAGGATATGGTTGATATGATCATCAGATCCATCTTCGTCAAGGAGGTCCAGTACCCTATATGGTTAGCTAACATTATGCCCGTCATGATGATGAGTGGACAGTTCAATGTCTACATCGACATCTAGGATCCCAACAGTCACTGTCTGAAGGATGATTTTCCCCTTCTCGAGTTGTCCCTCGAGATTGACGATCCCAACTTACATGTGAAAGGGGACTCCAAACTAGCCTTCAATAATATCAACAGTGAATACTTCTTTAGGATTCCTGAGCTCGTACCCCTATTATAAAATTCCTTTCATCAAATTTCCCAATTCCCATCTTGGCCAGAACTATCTAATTTCCCTAGTTCCAAGAACTGTCAAGCCGATGTGTTGGACATATTGGCCACATCTCTTGAAGATACATATTTGGATTATTTGATTATCCATGTGGTGCATTGGAGAGTCTTCACTCTTGTTACTCCGTATGACGATAATATCCCACAGTTATGCCACCTTACCATCGATTACTGATCATCAGGAACCCCAGTTCCCCGTATCATTGTTTTTGAAATGAATCCTAACTGGAGGTCCCCCTTTATCAAGTATCTCTAACACAGCAATCATCAAGTAAATCAATCTTAGCATGAACAAATATGTCAGCATGCATTGCAGATGACCCTCTAGTGTGGTCCCAGTCTTAAGAAGACCCTCTATAGGCATAGGTTTGATGGGGTTATCCTCCATTTAATATAGGGAGGTGAGATTTATTAGGTCATTCAAGAGGATAATGATGGTTCTTACAGGCTCACCAGACATGGATGAAACTCTCTTCTCAGTTTTAGAGATTGGGATATTTTTTTCACGCCATGATCCATGACAGTATCATGTTTTCCAAATGGTTCCATGCATGAGAAGTCCATGGTAATTTTGTGCTTCGGCTACCAAAACCTCTCCAAAATACCATGTACTCTTCACCCTTCGTGTTCTGGGTACTCAATGTCTTGGGACCCTACCAACAGGTGACAGCATGCTAGTGCAGGTTCATCCTGACAAAAATAGATTTCTTTTCCAATTGGAAAAAGGTAGTTCCACTCAAGGAATTCAAGGTCCATTATATCATTGAATTTGTGATTTTGAATATCATCTACCGATTTAGAGTCCCTCATGATGTACTCTCCCAAAAAGACACCAACATCTCTGAAACCGAACTGAATAAGTTGTATGCCAAGTACACCATTCATTCTAACCTTACCTGCCACTATCATTCAAAAGAAAATGGGAATATTGAGGTGTTTAACAAAACAATCTATAATATTTTGTAGAATGTGATTGGTCAGAACAAGAAGAGATGTCTAGTTAAACTCTCCAATTCTCATTGGGATTATTGAACAACAACTCTTAATTCAACTCAGGTGACCCCGTACTCCATGGTGTACGGAATGGAGGCAGTGTTGTCTATCGAGATTAATTTTCCCTCATTGCACAAAATATTATATGATCAAAATACACCAGATAAGGTATCCAAAATCCATTTAAATGAATTATAAGTGCTCTATGAGAAAATGCATTTTGCCCTGAACTATCTGGAGATGAATCAGAACAAGATATCCAGAGAATTCAACAAGAACTTTTTCCTCCACTCTTTCTTACAATGTGACATGTTGTTGGAAATCAGAACACCAAAGATACCTTGTAAGAAACCAACCAAACTGGAGCCCAAATGGGAAGGAATTTACATCATTCACAAGGATTTCCACAATGGAATGTATCCTCTAGTTACTGTGGATGGTGAGCGAATCACTCCTCCCACCAATACAAAATTCATAAAGTAGTACTTTTCTTGAATTATCCACCATCCTGTATGACGTTAAACTGCTTTATCATCCTGCATGGAATTTAACAACGTGCTGTAGATATACCATTATGGTACAAATTTTGTGACCCTAAACTAAGATTTCACACGTCCTTACCACATGATGTTAATCTATATAGAACTCTCAATAAATACTTATGGATTGATTCCTTATCTTTATAGACATGTAGGAACACCTAAAACTTTCATCCATGTGCCCATATTTAAACATCATGATCTCCCCTTGTGTTCAGCACCTTGGCATATATGCTTCTCGAAACCCATGGTATGGTTTAGGCCCTGTTTTCCTTCATTTACGTTGGTTTTATCATGACTGTACCATGTATACCTCTCCTTGGAGATCTCCACAACATTCATCCTTACTGCATGAAATTAAACTACATGAGAATAGTCCTTCTTTATGCATCCCCTTTATTTGGGTACCCATCAACAGTCACATATGAAAGGACCCACGAACAGTATTTATGCTTGGACTTTTCGCTCGCCTATCATTTTGGGCAAACGTCTTGTTGGTTCTTTGAAAAAACATTGAAAAAAGTCCCATGTTTCTACTATGGTCCGCGGTCGATGCTCATTTTCGGTTCCCATTTCAGGTCACATGATTTGGATGATGTGTTTTGACCACAATCGATAGTCATCCTCCATCATTATTATCACCCCTATATGTACCAACTATTGGTTGCCGGGATTCATTTTTTCCTACTATACCTTCAAAAATCAATCTGCCTGAAGCATGAATCTTAGTCTGTTTGGGACAGGTACCTCCTAATCTCTTTCCTTCATTTTCGTACCCTTATATACTGCGGATAACCTTATCACATTCCTTGTTTCCCACACTAAACATTTATCACATTGGATATGATTTTTTGGTAAGGAAATACCCAAATAAAGGGTTACATAATCATGGTTCGAGCCCTATTACCTTAAAATAAGATCACCACAGTCCTCATAGTACAACATTAAACAATGGGATACATCCCAATAGAAGGACGCAAAATTAATTAGCACTCGTCCTGCATGATGATAAATTTATTAATGGAAATGGAATTTCGTATGTGTCCTAGCCTTAGGTCCCTCAACTATTGCAGCCCATTTGACCGAGTACTCTCTTAGTATTGTGAATTGTGGTATGGAAACTATGCCCTCATTCAGGTCAGTTTATTTTTTCAATGCCACACACAACCCCTTCACACACACCCCCTTCATCTATCATGCTTGCCGCAAGACGTTAAACTGAACAGGTAACATCATTCTTTAGGAATCCAATCATTTGGGTTTACATCATCTTCCACATCAAAAGGATCCCAAATAACATCGATGCTAGGCCTTAGTGCTCTCCTACCATCTTTGGCCAATGTCCCCGATCGGGGGTCTAACGACACAGATGGACGAATATTATGTTATACATGCTGTGTAATGTTGGAACACGTCATGTAGTGTAAGTCATGTAACCGGTCAGGTGACTAACAACATGGGTTGGATAAATCCTTCTAGTAAACAACGTGTTTTCCACAAACATTATGTATAGTCTTGTTCTAGGAGAACCATGTGTGTTAGGCTCGTAGAAGAACTCAGGCAAGGGGAACAATTCCAGTACACACCGTGTCTTTGGAGAACATGTCATGTGAATGAGTTGTTACATGACTAGGACTGGAAGGAGTACATTCCCATGTGAAGGATTAAGGGAACATGTCGTGTAGGGGTCATTCATGTTGTGTATCCCTGTTTTGAAATTTTTAATTCCTTACTTCGCCTTTTCATTTTCTTCACTTATAAGTTACGATCCTCTATAAAACTAAACTAAGGTGTGTGATTGACCTTGTAGAGTCATTCCATCGAGACGTCCTCTGGCTTTACGCTAGTTACAGGGAAGTAACCAAACACCAGAAATTGAAAATGAGGAACTTCTAGAAGATCCTCCAGCCGTGCATGTATTGACCCCCTCCATTTTCCCATATAGAGGTGCCGATTCAAAGGTATGAGAATGATTTATGAGGTTCATGAAAACCTTCCTAGGAGTACCACCTCCTACCCTATCAATGGAAGATTTGATGTGGGTTTATTAGCAGTAATATCCTATCACTTTCTCAGGGGATAGAGGACCTCAGGCTGTAGATTCATGGTTAGAAGCCTTTCTGTCGATCATCGGGCATCTGGAGACACCTCCATAGAGGTGGGTGAATGTCACTACATATATTCTTCGTGATTCCGCCATGAGATGGTGGGATATGATCTCACAATCAGGACACCAGTAGGTTATGGATTGGGATGAGTTCCAGTGGGCCTTCTACGATTACTTAAACCTAGAGACATTCAGGGTCAATCGAGCCTAAGAGTTCATGAGTCTAGAAAAATGTACTCTCTCAGTCATGGAGTATTCTTATCACTTCACATAGCATCTGTGCTTTACACCCATCCCAGGAGGTGATGAGTTATTACTACAAAGGAAGTTTTAGGATGGTCTCAGGAATGACATCTGATCTTAGGTGAAAATATTCTGGTAGAATTGTGTCACCATTATAGTCAACCAGGCACTGATCACATAAAGAAATCCGAAGGATTATAGAGCTATGACCCAGGGCAGATCGACATCCAGAGTTTGTACCTCTGTGAATGATAGTAGGAAGCACCATATGGAATCTACATGCAGTTAATGAAGTAGGTGGAATATGTATTCGGGTGGCCATGTAGTGTGCTAAAAGTTTGTGAAGAGAGTTCATTTGAGGCCACATTGTCTGAGGGTCCCGGTGGAGTGCCCATCTTGCAGCAAGATGATTCATCTTCTACGTTTCTGTTAGTTCTTTTCACAAACATCTAGTGATAAGAGTCCTGCTATGACTCCACACTCATGAGGATCACTAATAGTTCATCTAAAATCTAGGAACGAGTGTTATTTTGGCCATTCAGACCGAGGTGGAGGTCGTGGTCGTGGTAGCCAGTAGGAAGGCATCCAGCGACAATAAGGTGGATCAGCTCAAGGTGGTTTGGTAGGGTGGCAGGGCCATAGTACAGGTCAGAATTTTTCAGTGGAGAAAACCCAGAACGAACAGGATCTCGGACCCTCTACAGTTCGAGGTACAATTCAAGTTACCTAAGTCTTAGCTTCTTCACTTTTCGATATAGGATCTTCCTATAGTTTCATATCTATTTATCTTATGGAGATCCTTGGTCTCTTAATATTATATTCTACTGATTTCATGATGTTGGACACTCCATTTGGGACAAGTATGGCTATTGTACGTCAATTCAAGGAGTTCCCTCTTATGTTTTGAGGGGTGTCACTTCTTTTGGGACCAATATGTCGTAGAGATGAGTTTCTATTATTTCATTCTCGGAATGGACTAGAGAGTTCCCTTTTAGGTTGTTATCGATTTTTATCTTCATAGTGTGAGTATCACATTACCAGAGGGTGGTTTGTTGGTACATAATGGATAATGGGATTCCCATGAAAGAATAGAAGGACCAGGGCATCATGGGTTCGGAGGAGTAATAGCCCATATGACTAGTCTATATCTGGATGACCTGGGGACTTCACAGTTGGACTTTCCCCCAGTGTTCGATCATTTCTGGGATGTCTTTACTGAAGTCTTTTCAGTTTTTCCTCTTGAGCAAGAGGTGGACTTTTTTTATTGAGATTGTGCTAAAAGCAGCAACGGTGTCCATTCCTACTTATAGCATGGCTACACACCAGTTATAGGAGATCAAGAAGAAGCTATAGAAGTTACAGATGAAGGGTTTCATCTGACCCATCACTTCTCTTTGGGGTTCACTAGTTCTGTTTGGGAAGAATGTGGATGGTACCCTTAGACTATGTGTGGATTATTGGAAGCCGAACTAGTGACGGTCAAGAACCGATATCCCTATCAAATGATTGATGTTCTCTTTGATTATCATCGAGGTTCCCATGTGTTCTTGATGATTGACATGAGATCCGGTTATCATTAGTTGCACGTCAGACCATCTGATTTACCTGTTATAGCCTTTTGGAGAATGTATGGCCTATACGATTGTATGGTTATACCGTTCGATCTCATGAACATGCCAGTAGTTTTCATTGCAATGAAGAACTGAGTCTTCCATCCATACTGGTATTATTTCATTGTAGTCTTCATGGAGGATATCTTACTGTACTATCAAACTCGACACAACAATGCCACACATCTTGAGATAGTTTTTATTACAATGAGAGAGCATCTATTATACACTAAGCTCTAAAAATGTCACTTTTGTATGAACCATATTCACTTCATGGGTCATGTAATCTTAGTGACAAAAGTATTAGTAGACCTATAGAAAGAGAGGGTAGTAGTTTCCTGGGAGCATCCAAAGGATGTCTTTGAGGTGCAGAGTTTTCATGGTCTGTCTGGCTACTAATGACATTTTTTATAGGACTTTTCAGGATTAATAGTGCCACTGACTAACCTGACTAAGATCGGTGTGAAGTGCCTATGGACAAATTCTTTTGAGTTAGCCATTCAAGAGATGAAGGGAGGTTGAGTTCATCATCAATACCAGTATTTCAAAATCTAGTAAAGAGCTATACTGTATTCTATGATGCATTAGGTATCAGTCTTGGAGAAGTTCTTTTGCATGGGGAAGGATTCGTTGTGTATGAGTCTTTCTAGTTGAGGCCACATGAGAGGAATTACCCAACACATGATCTTGAGTTGGCTGTAGTCGTTATTTCCTTATGATGTTAGAGAAATTATCTTCTAGGAAAGAATTTTTGTGATTTTCACATATCACAAAAGTCTCAAGTATGTATTCACTTAGTGCGATCTGATTTCGAGATGGCTAAGGAGGGTTGAGTACCTTTAGTATTTTAACTTTGAGCTTGCCTACATGATTGGGAAAAGAAACGTAGTGGATAATGCCATGTGCAAGAGGAATCAGATATAGGTAGTTCATGAGGATAACAGTGAGTGGCAGCTTGTGGATCTATTCTCTAAGATGCATTTGGAGGTGCACAATAGATAGGGGAAGAAGTTATTTTCTTCTATAGTCATGACCTCTACTCTACTTTATTGAGTGAAAATGAAGAAGCTATTATATTCTTAAGTCATAGTCCAACATGAGAGTGTGTCAAGAGAGGACCCTATTCCTCGATGGACCATATATGATTATGTGATATTTTATTTTCTGGGGAATTTATGGGTGTCAATAGGCATACACGAGGATATGACGCGGGACTATCATTCCTTATTTTGGGAAGTTAATCATAGTGTCACCAAGATGTATCAATATTTTCACCGCTAGTATAGGTGGCCAAGTATGAAGAGGGGTGTTGCTAGATTTGTTAAGAGATCTTCCTCATGTCATCAGGTGAAGGTGGAGAATTAGTCACCATCAGGGATTTTGTAGTAGTTACCCATTCCCATGGGGAAGATGAATGACATCGTGATGGAATTCGTTATAGGTTTACTGAGGTCGCCACTAGGTAATGATGTAGTCTGGGTTGTCTTTGACAAGCTCATGAAGGTTTCTCACTTCATGATGATAAATGAAACCTTCAGTGTGGATGAGTTGGGAAGGTTGTACATCCGAGAGATTGTACATCTATATGGGGTTCCATACTCCATTGTTTCAGACATGGAATCCCATTTTATGTTTTGGGAATGGTAGGGACTATAGAGGGCTTTGGGTACATAGGTACTTCTGAGTACCACTTTCCATCCCTAGAAAGATGGTCTATCCGAGCATACGATTCAGGTGCTAGAAGAGATTGTTTTGTCATCTGTCATAGATTTTTTATGTTTTTGGGAGAAACAGAAACCTCTTGTTATGTTAAACTACAATAATAATTTTAATGCTTCTATTCAATTGGATCATTTTGAGGCTTTTTACTGTTGACCATGCCGATCACCCCTATGTTGGCTGCGGGCAGGAGAGGTAGCAATGCTAGGACCTCATCCTGGCCAGTAGAGAATGGAGAAGATAGAGTTGATTCAAAAGAGGATGGCTATTTCACAGTCACTACAGAAGTATTGTAATGATCAACAGAGAAGTACTCTAGTGTTCGAGGTCAGAGATCGGGTTTTTCTATGTGTCACAATGAGGTTGGGACGTAGGAGGATTAGGAGATAGGGTATGATTTCGCCAATATATGATAGACTGTTTGAGATTCTGGAGAGATTCTAGCCGGTTTCCTATTGGTTGCAGTTACCCCAGAGGTATCGGGCGATGCATGACATCTTCGATGTTTCTCAACTACACCGTTACTTCTCAGACATGTATCGTGTTTTCCAACCAAAGGAGGTTTAGTTGGATGTGGACAAGTAATTTGAGGAATAACCTATCCATATTATTGATCGTAGAATGAAGTTTCTCCATGGCTGGTCTATCTCTCTGGTAGAAGTGATATGGAAACAGAGGTAGGTACAGGACGAGGCTAGGGAGAGGGAGGATGATGTATGATCGTATTGGCTGGAGTTGTTCGAGGATTCTTCTTTTACCCCACCTTGCTAAAGAAATTCATAGGAGAATTTATTTAAAGGGGGGATGTTTGTAAGAACCCATAAATTATTTCAGGTATGGATCATGTTTTTCTAGTTTTTAGGAAAATAGGAGATCTCGAAATTTAAGGCCAAAAAGCTATGTACTTTGCAGTACTCACCGTGTACCCGGTTGCTGTTGGTGACCGTATATTGACCATGTATTGGCCGAGTACATGGACATGTGGGTGACCTAAAGACAGCCTAAAGCAGGTCCCATTAAAGTTATATGGACACCATGTATAATTAAATGACACACAGTGTAATTTTATTTTTATTTTATTAAACGGACCACGGTCACATCTAATTAGAAGAACACATTCTTCTCAGATCATCTCATCCAGGAGTGACCGAAGCCGGTGATTTTACTCTGACCCCAGACCCATCATCCCTTTTCTGAATCTACCGTCGTCGATTGAGTTTTAATTGTCACGATGAGCTCTTCATTTTTATAGATCCTCATTTACATATTTCTCTCTTTTCACGATATATCCTTGGGTGAATGTTTTAGAAGTTTCTTTAGATATATGTCTTTCTAGGTTGATTCAAGGGCTGATGTCAGAGTATATTGATTGTAAAATGACAAGGTAGGTGGTTTGGGCCTTTCCATAATTAGTCTTTGAATATTATGTAAATTTTTTCCCAATAACCTAGAACGGGATATTGTGTGTTTATATATTTAAGCATTTTAATGCTTGATATGCCTTTTGTTCCTGAGTATAGGTTGTTTCACTGTGAATAGGGTTATTTTCCATGCTATGGATGTGTCTCCCATGTTTGTTTTGATATTGACCTTTTTTAGCTTTTTCGGTTAGGATTGTTGTTTTTCATTCCTAGTGTTGTTAGAATGGAGTGATAATATCTGATGTTGTTATCTAATTATAGTAATTTAGCCATGTAGTTCTGGAATGATGTTATCCAAGTAGTTCTTAATTCTTAGTTTGGGTATTGAACATCGTTGTACACGATGAATTACATAGGTCTGTGGGAACCTGGTGAAGTAGACTATAGGGGGAATGGACGTTGAGGGCTTCCCACAAGTTTTTTGTTTACTATTACATTGGGAGACCATAGGGGGGACAGAATTTGTACCCCCTCATAGTGTTTGTAGTTTTACATTGAGAGACCACACGAATAATTGTATGTTGAGTGCTTCCCCAGTGTGTCCATAGTTATCGATATAATAACAAAGGGGAATTGATTTAGAGTGCTTCCCCGGAGATTCTTTGCAAAAGATGAACCAGAGGGGTTAGGCTGTTTGTACTTTCTAGAGGGATTCTTGTGATTGATTGGTTGAACCAAAGGGTTTAGGTTGTGAGTAAATCCCATAGAATTACTTGTTTTTGATAACCTGCATACTTGATATATGAAAATTAAATACAATTGAAACTGTGGGATTGTTCACATTTGAGTACATCCTTGTTTACTACATCATGATTCATGTTTCCTGCCATATATATTCACTGACTATTAAGAATATATCATCGGGTGGTTTCCTACTGAGATTCATGTCACACACTGTTTGTTTCATTCTTTTGGGCCCAAACAGATTATATTGTTGCATGTATTGATAAGGGGAATCTCCCTTCTATTTCAGGTACTTGGTTGCAGTGGAGATTGAGAGCGTGGGACCAAGCTAAGGCTTTAGATGTTGTTGCAGTTTTTTTATATGTACTGTGGTTTATTGCTGTATTCAAGAATTGTGACTTGTTTGGCTTCTTTCCTAGATACTTGTATCATGCATCTGTTATATATATATATATATATGATTCAGTTGTTTATTACTTCCAGTCTTCCGCTGTTTATTTTTTTCATGTAAATTGTAACCCCTAGAACCCAGTTACCCAGAGTCGGTGCATTATTATATAACATTGCCATGATAAAAGGAAATCATGTCCTAAAATACCAATCAGTTTAGTAGCTTTGTAAATACTAGATACATTCATAAGTTTTACATTAAATTATAAAACGAAAAACTACATCATCTTTGTTTCCATAGACCACACTCTATCCCCTCAGACTATCCCTATAGGTCAGTCACAAAGTACCTTTTTTGCATCCTAGGAAAAATAAAACATAGAAAGGGGTGACCTCAGATGCTCCGTAAGGATAACACTATAGCAAAAAAATTCAGAAATAAGCAAAAACATTTAAGGAAATCTATAAGACCAAAACAAAAGTCTTTTAAACTTGAACTTCGACATAATATGTCAAAAATAAAATCAAATAATGTCATTTACTTATTCACATGAACATTATACTAGTCAAATAATCACATTAAATATCAATAGAAACTTTCATAATGATAGAATGCATAATCCCAGACTTCATAACAATATAGTCAAAGCCTTGTGCCAAAACTACAAATATGATTTTGTCAAGGCCTGGTGACAAGACAGTAGTTTGTCTCATGAGACCTACCGATGCATTGAGGAGCTATAGCAGGCCCCAACTATCACTTACTATGTCCAATGCATTCCTCATATGAAATATTTTAAACATAATATAATCATTCGTATTAAAACTAGAATACGAAATATCAATACATTATCCATAAACCATGAATTTTGTGAAAATAACACATCCACAATCAAACATATCACAAAACCTTTAATACAATTTGGATTTTTTGTATCACAATAAATCAACTTCAAATCAGGTTAAAATCCATGAAAGGATGTTGACATAGATGAAATCAAAACTTTTTTTGAGAAATATCTCTTTCTATATTGAAATCATTTAAAAGTCATATAAACATAAAAAAACATTTATTTTGAAAATACTCTTATAAGTTTGTAAGGGAAGAATCAACGATGTTATAATAGTGGAAAATATCCGCACCCACCATATAAGTTAAAAAAACATTCTTACCATAATTTTGTCGAAAAGGACGTAATGTACATTAGTTGGAAAACGATGGAATGATTCATTTCCAAACTTATAAGGTAAAATAAGGGTATAAATGAATTTAACCCATTGTATAGTAAATAGTAAAAATGTTTTGAAATACATTTTTAAGAAGCATCAATGTGGAGGATAAAGAGGTCTCAAAATATAATTAAGTATAAACAATCTCGGATAATGAAGAGATTGTGAAATTAACCCTTACCATGTAGTTTTCCTTGGTCGGGGGTATGTTAAACTCATTTAAATTTTTTAAAATGTTGTTATTAAATTATACAAGAACCATATACATAAATAAGATATCATATATGATCTTATAATATTCCTTTGTTAATAATATTTTAGTATTATCACTGTTTCAGGTGTTAGATGATTCGTTTTCCATTATATTATTTGTTATATGAGTCATATTGTTTGTGGATGGGTTGTATGTTATTCATATCCAGAATGATATCAAGTATTTAAACATTATTTTTAATCATTAAATGAAAATTATTCTTGAATGGATACGATGGGGAATGAATGTCATCGCATTCGTGGAGATGGTAATCCGTACGTACACACGAGCAACAATATCATTATTTTGGTTTTTAAAATAACATATAATTGGATGGTATATAACATATACAGAATAATTATCATTTTTTATTAATTATTTACATCAATTATACATCATTATTATACCCATCCAAATAATAATGTATTAAATAACAACTACACCACGACGTGTAGACGGTAATCCGTATGTATGCACATATGGTGGCATGTCATTCAAAGGATGGATAGAATAATGAATGTGGTTATACCATATTAATAATAACATCATAGTATATAGAAGATACCGGAGTTATTATTTTATAATGGAAACAACAAAAAAGTGGAAGTGGAAGAAGAAAAGAACTTGAAGGAGGTGATATAATATTTACCTCTTCTTCAAGTTCTTCCTTTTGATTTGATCAAGATGGCTCCATAAGATGGATTACTGACTTAAGAAAGGTCTATAAGATTAAGGGAGGATATTTAAAAGGATATTTTTTCTAGGTTTGGACTATCCAAATGGATTTTTTGGTTTGAATTTGAGTGAAGGGAATGTTCCCTCCTACAAGAGGGGTGAGGGGCACCTTAGGAAAAGATTGAAGTATTATTATATAATAAAATCGTTTTATTATTCTAATGGATCCAAAATGATTTATTTCAAGGGAATGTTGGGGAAGGGTCGAAAACCACTTACCCAATAGGTTTTAGACAGGTTTGGGTCACTATATTAACCTTTCTTCTAGATTTAACTCATAGTTAATTAGTTTGACATTTAATATGTCTCTTTGAATTTTTATATTATATGGTTAATAAAGATTTAATAAATATAAAATTGAACCTAAAGTGGTTAATTATTGACATATATAATATTATATATGTCCTTTGGACAAACCATAGGTTTTTAGGAATTGAATATAAATTAATAAATTAATATTTGTTTTAAAAACTCTTTTATGTCAATATTTACACTATTTTATTTTTTATTTTTTTTAATTTATAACAGCATTATTACCATGAAAAAAATTCATTTAATAAATCCTTACATGTCACATTAACCTATAATATTCGTGTATGGCTTCAAAACTTTCAAATTATATTTATTTTAACATCTATAATACCATTTATTTGATTCTTAAATTAATATGTAAAATATCACATCATCATTGTGTCTTAAATAAATTTAATTATTCAATGTATAAAAATTATAAATAAAATACTTCTATGTAGGAAATAATTTAATCTTTATAATGAATTTTTATAACCAAAGAGATAACATATATAACCCTATTTAAAAACTATTTTACTAAAAGATATATTATTTTGGCATTTTTGTATTTACTTTAACTTAATTAATATAAAGTGTCATTATCACTTACAAGTGGCTCCATGGAATCCAAAATCGACCCAAGGAGGACCATGGATAGACATGGATCAGAAAATTGGGTGAGAAAACTTGTTTGGGTAATTTAATATTATTATAATATAATTTTTTAATTTTAATTACAGGATTTACCCTTTAACCATTGTAAATAAAATATTTACCGAAATAATTATTCAAAATTCCTAAAAATAAAATTTACCTATTTACACAATTTATACCTCATAATTATTAATATCGACTCCATTATTCTAAATTCAAAACACACAAGTGGCAGAAAATAATTTAAAATTAATCCTCGTTGTCAAAACAAAAAACGCGTTTTTAAGAATTAATATCTATCAAAAGATTGACATTTGCTTATATCCTGTTTAAATGTCAAATTATATTCAATGACCAACATTGGATTAAATGGTAAAAATATAATATAATTATACATAAAAACACTCAATATTATAATTTATCAGTATAAATTATTTGGATTAAAAAAGTTGTTTTTAATTAAAATTTAGTATTTTCACTATTCATCAAAAACTGAATATTTTCAGAAAAATACCAAAAATTTACCCTATTCTAATTTCAATATTATGAACCCAAAAATGACATTTATTTTGGAAGTTAAAATTGAAATTTTTTAAAAATTGTGTATTGCTATTCATAACTGCAAGATTGATTGGTCGCGATGTGTTAGAATCTCGAAGTTGCGTACAACGCAAGCTGTTTCATTATTCAAAGGGAAACATACTGTGGAAGCTTGGCGTGTTACATTATCTCCTCCTTCAAATAATTTGTTCCTCGAAATTTCTAAAATATTAATGCATAATAATATTCAGGTGGTTCTTCATCATACGATCCTCGGGTTCCCACGTTGCGTCTTCCGTCTTATGATTTCTCCATATAACCTTTACCAGAAGAGTCATCCGGTTTCTCAACACTTGATCTGTTGTATCAAGAACGATTATCGGCTCTTCAAAATAAGATTGATCAGGTTTTAGTTCTAATTACTCATAGGTATGTACATGCATTGGGTCATGCATGTATTTTTTCAATAGTGATATGTGGAATGCCTCATGAACTTTTGAGAGACTTGGGGGCATTTTCAAACAGTAAGCTACAAACCCAATTTTCTCTAGTATTTCGAAAGGTCTAATGTACCTGGGAATCAATTTACCATTCTTACCAAATCATATAATTCCCTTCCATGAAGATATCTTTAAGAAAACATGATCTCCTATATGAAATTCAAAATCCTTCATTCGGTTATCATCACAGCTCTTCTACATACATTGAGATGCTTTGATGTGGGTTTGGATTAACATCACATTTTCCATCATTTCTTCAACATGTTCTTGGCCTATGAGTTTTCATTCACCAACACCATCTCATCATGTCTATGTACATCATCTCTTTCCATATAATGCTTCATATGGTTCCATCTAAATAGTTGAATGGAAGCAATTATTATAGGAAAATTCTACTATAGGTAAATATTGGTCCCACATACCTTGAAAGTAATTTGGAAAGATCTCAACATGTCTTCTATTGTTTGAATAGTCTATTTGGATTGTCCATTAGTTTATGGGTGGTAGTCAGTGCTCAAATGAAGTTCAATATCTAGGGATTTCTGAAGACTTTTCCATAATCTTGATGTAAAATAGGGATCACGATCAGAAGCAATCGATATGAGTACTTCAGGATGTCTTACAACATCATCAATATTTTTTTTCTCAACGTTCAAGTGGTAAATCTTCTCTTATAGAAAGAAAATGTGCTAACTTGGTTGGATTATCAACAATAACCCATATTTCATTGTTCCTTCTAGGAGTCTTTGGTAGTCCCATGAAAAATTCCATCGTAATATTATCCAACTTCCACTTAGGTATGGGAAGAGGATTCATGACTCCTCCATGCTGTTACCTTCCAGCATTCACTTGTTGAAAAACTATACATCTTGACACAAAATCAGAAATATCCCTCTTCATGTTTTCCCACCAAGAATTTTCCTTCAAATCTCTATACATTTTGGTGCTCCTGTGGTGTATTAAAAAATTAGAGCAATGAGCATCATCCTACAATTCTATTTTCAGATCAGGTATATCGGGAACACAATGTCTCTTCCCAAATTTCAAAATTCCTTCTTCATATACGATGTTACTCAATCTCCCATTATTCAAAGCATCGATCTTGTTTTGAAAATCCTCCTCATCATCCTAAGATCTTTTTATCCTTTAATGTAATTATGGTTAGGAAACCATTTGAAAAAAAAATTGATGTTTCACCTCCCATGGTTATTCCCAAATCCATCATTAATAGATCCATTTATATAGGATCATTTTCAACTTTCACCTTATTCAAAAATCCATGATCCTTTCTACTCAATGAATCTTCCACCTTATTTTCCTTCCCCAAGTGGTAGTGTATAGTGAAATCATAATCCTTGTGTAGTTCAATCCATCTCCTTTTCCTCATGTTGAGTTCTTTCTGTGAGAAAATATACTTCAAACTATTGTGATTGGTATATATCTCACATTTCTCACCATAGAGATAATTTCTCCATATATTATGAGAAAAGATTAAAACAACTAAGTCTAGATCACATGTAGGATAGTATTGCTCAAGAATTTTTAGCTGTCATGATGTATAGGCAATAAACCAATCATTCTATATACAGACACAACCATGTACTTTCTTTGATGCATCACTGTAAATAAAAAACCTGTCATTCACTGATGGTAGAGTCAATATATGATCCTTGAATAATATTCTCTTAAATTCTTCAAAACATTCTTCACACTCTTTTGTAAAAACAGATTTAACCCATTTACGTGTGATATTGGTTAATGGGTTGGGAAATTGGGAAATATTCTAGACGAAACATCGATAATAACATGCTAAACCAATAAAACTGCATACCTTTGTTATACTCATCAGTTCCGGCCATTCTTGGATTGCCTTGGTCTTTGAAGGATCAACTAATATTCCATCCTTAGAGAAAATATAACCATGAAAAGAAATATCATGATGCCAGAATTCACACTTTCTAAACATCCCATATAATTCATTTCTTCTAAGAGTCTTCAGGATAATGCACAAATGATTTTCATGATCTTTGTGTCTTTCTGGAATATACCAAGATATCATAAATAAATACCACTATAAAAGCCATCATGATATTCCTTGAAAATCCTATTCCTTAAATCCATGAAGACATAGGGTGAATTAGTCAATACAAAAGGAATTACTGTAAACTCATAATGCTCGTACCTGGTTCAAAATGTGGTCCTCAGAATGACTTCCTTCTCCACGCACAATAGATGGTATCCTGATCGAAGGTCAATATTTGAAAAATATTTAGCTCCATGAAGTTGGTCAAATAAATCATCAATGTGAGGTAGGGGATACTAGTTCATTATTGTTATAGCATTGATCACCCTATAGTCAATGCACAACATCATATTTCTATCTTTCTTCTTAACAAAAATGACAGGGGCTCCCCATGGAGAAACACTAGGGAGAATAAATACCTTATTACACAATTACTATAGTTGTTTATTTAGTTCCACTAATTCCATAGTGGACATTCTATAAGGGGTTTTTGATATAGGCCTTGAAATATAAATTAAATCAATGGAAAACTCAATTTCTCATTCTGAAGGATGTCCAGGTAAATCCTATAGAAATACATCAACATACTATTTCACAATACATACATCCTCTATTTGAACTTTATTTTTATCACCCACAGTTATTTCATTCTCTTCCTCCCCAATAATTCAATTTAGTTGAGCTACTGGGGGTGGATATAGATAAGAATCAGGTGGTGACGTTTCTGCTATAAAGATAAGGTGTTCTTTATCATTGTCATAAAAAATCGTAAACTCTCTCTTCTTTCAATAAATTATTTCATCATGGTCCAAAGGCCAATCCATACCAATAATTATATCCAATTAAATCATGGGTATGATGATGATATTAGTAGATAAATAACATTTATATTCCTCAATGGGAACTGATTCACAAAACATTGTTGCAATGTTACTTCCCATATGAGTTTTGACTAAAAACTCCATTGTTAAATCAAATTGGAAATATCTAATTTTCGTTGCAAACTGAGAAGATATGAAACAATGTGATGATCCAGAATACAATAATGAATTGGCTAAACATGAAGAAACCATTAAATTACCAGCCACCATGTCTTTCGACCCTTCAAACTCAGCATTAGTGATAGAATAAACATGACCTTGATCCCATGGCCTTTTCTAAGGTATGTTCCTTTGGAGCATAAGACATTCATTTTCATAATTCCCCCTTTCTACTCAATTGTATCATTCAACATTGATAGCCTCTTTCTTCCCCTTTCAATCACTATCTTGGTGGCCTTTTTGACCACACATGTAACAGACTCTAATTCCATTCAGAAAAGTATCGGGGTGTTTCATCCCACATTTACTGCAGGATGGATATTCAACTTTTCCCTTATTCAAATTTTTTTTATTTCCATAGTGTTTAGTATATTGATTCTTCTCTTTCTTTGATTTAAAGATGTAAGACTTATATAATTCCTTTTCTGTCTTGATTCCACATGAGATGATGTCTCAACATGATGAGAAGGACTATGAGACTAATTCTCGATGGAGAAATGGTTTTAACCCATCAAAGAAATGATAAATTTTACTTCTTGGGTTACGTATATAATCTAAAGCATTCCTTGCTAACCTTGAAAAGTTAGTTTCATACTATGTGACATTCTCATAAATTGTCATTCTATATCCTCTCGATTGTCATGAGGAAAATATTTTTCTATGAAAATATCATTAAACTCCCTTCAGTTTATATTTGATACTTTCTCTTCTTCCTTTGTGTTTTGAATCAATGAACACCATTGATCAGTATCTCTAGTGAGGCAGG
Source organism: Viscum album (assembly GCA_963277665.1). Lineage (NCBI taxonomy): Eukaryota > Viridiplantae > Streptophyta > Magnoliopsida > Santalales > Viscaceae > Viscum > Viscum album. The sequence goes on from OY728160.1 coordinate 1,271,231,572, forward strand.
AAACTGCCATGAAAACTTTTTCCCTTTCGCTACTCCCCAAGGTGTGGAATATTTCATCTAAATAATTTATCCATTCCCCATCCACCAATGGATTTTTACACCCATTGAATGTTGGTGGTTTTTGCCTCATGAAGAAATCTAACATGGATACTCTATTTTGTGGATCAGGGTGCTCTATATGGGTAAGGTTATTATTCATAACCTGAGTGAGTTTTCCTAGTATGGTGATAAGTTGATCAGCACCAATTTCTTCACCAGCTCCACTATAATTATCTTGAGTAGGAGGGAAATATCTTCAGGGATTCCTTTCATTGATACGGTTTCCATTCCTTTTACTAGGTTCCATTTCTAAAAAATGGCATAAACTAGATTAGTTTATGAATTGAAATTCATAACTCTAAACCTATAAAACACTTAACTCAAACTGAACAGTTCATGGATATAATCCATAATAATAAAAAAAAATCTTGGAGAAAGTATATACTCATAAACCCTTCATAATTATTTTTAATGAATATGATAATTATCTTAAGCATATCATCTGGGAGTGTTGTAACCAAGAGTGCAACAAGGACCATTGTCGTGCAGCAGTTCCCGTTTGAGTCTAGCTCAAAGTGGTGTCTTCATGTTTTACCACTTGGTACATCTGTTCCAGAGCTACCTCTACTTGCTTGTATCTAGACAGGGATGTATTTCTTAGAAAACTCACAAAATATCTACAATACCAAAATTCTAGGATGTTCTTCTGTACTAATCCTCAAAATCTATCATAGGGTAATATTCTCTTACAATAGTTAACCTAAATATTGATTTCATGGTTTGTATGAAACTTTCTATGATACCAACATTGACTCCCCAACCCCAGTTACCTAGAGTCAATGCATTATTACATAACATTGTCACGATAAAAGGAAACCATATCCTGAAAGACAGATCAGTTTATTAGTATTGGAAATACTAGATACATTCATAAGATTTACATTACATTATAAAATGAAAAACTACAACAACATTGTTTTTGTATACCACACTCATATCCCCTCAGACTATCCCTTCAGGTCAGTCATAAAATACTTCTTCTCATCCTGGGAAAAATAAATCCTAGAGAGGGGTGAGCTCAGATGCTCAGAAAGGATGACAATATAACAAAAACATTATTAAATAAGAATAAACATTTAAGTCAATGTATAAGACTAAAAAAATCCATTTAAACTCAAACTTCTGCATAATATGGAAAAGATAAAATCAAATAATTCCATTTACTTATTCACATGGATATTCTACAAGTTGAATAATCACATGCAATATCAATAGCCACTTTCATAATGATGGAATGCGTAATGACAGACTTCATAACCACATAGCAAGGCCTTGTGCCATGAATACAAATAATATTTTGTCAAGGCCTTGTTCCAAGACACTAGTTTGTCTCATAAGACCTACCAAAGCATCGAGGAGCTATAGTGAGCTCCACCTGTCACTTACTATGTCCAATGAATTCCTCAAATGAAAAGATTTAAACATAACATAAAAATTCATATTAAAACTATCATACTAAATTTCAATACATTATCCATAAACCATGAATAGTGTGAAAATAACACATCCATATTCAAACATATCAAAAAACCTTCAATACCATATGGAAGTTTTGTTTCATAATAAATCAACTTCAAATAAACTTAAAATCCATCAAAGGATTTTGACATAGATGAAATCAAAACATTTATTTGAGAAATATCTCTTTATATTTTGAAATAATTTAAAAATCATATAATTATAAAAAATATATATTTTGAAAATATTCTTATAATCTTGTAAGGGAAGCTTCAACGATGTTATAACAGCGTAAAATATCCTCACGCACCGTATAAGATAAAAAACATTCTTACCTTAATTTTGTCGAAAAGGTCATAAGTACCTTGTTAGGGAAACGATAGAAGGATTCCTATCAAAACATATAAGTCCTAATAAGGGTAATATTGAATTTAACTCATTTTCTAGTAAATTTTAAAAAACTTTTGAAATACATTTTTAAGAAGGATGGATGTGGATGATAAATATGTCCCAATAGATAATTACGTATAAAAAACCTCGGATAATGAAGAGATTGTGAAATTAACCTTTACCTTGTACTATTCCTTGGACGAGGGTATATTAACCTCATATATAATAGTTAAATCATTGTTTTTAAATGATAAAAGAAACATATAAATAAATATTATATAATATATGATAATCTTATATTTCATTGTTAATAATATTTTAGTATTATCATTTTTTTGGGTGTTAAATGATTTTTTTCCTTTATATTTTTTGTTATATGAGTCATATTTGTTATGGATGGGATGTATCTTATTCATATCCAGAATTATATGATGTCTGTAAACATTATTTTTAATCATCAATGGATAATTAGTCTTGAATGAATACAATGGGGAATGAATCTCACCTCGTTCATAGAGATGGTAATCTGTAGGTACGCACGAGTGACAATATGATTCATTTGATATTAAAATAATATATAATTGGATGGTATATCATATATAATGAATAATTATAATTTTATATTTATTATTTACATCAAATATATATAATTATTATACCCATCCAAATAATAATGTATAGAATAAAAACTATACCCCGACGTGGAGACGGTAAGTCGTACGTATGCACATATGGTGACATGTCATTCAGAGGATGGATAAAATAATTAATATGTTTATACCATACTTATAATAAAATCATAGTATATAGAAGATACTGGAGTTATTATATTTTAATGGAAACAATAATGAAAGAGGAAGTGGAAGAAGAATGGAACTTGAAAGAGGTGATAAAATATTTATTTCTTCTTCGGGTTCTTCCTTTTGATTTGAAAAAAAAAGTTCTCTCTATGTAGGCTTTATGACTAAATTAATGCCTCTAAGATGAAGGGAAGATAGTTGAGAGGATATTTGGGAAGGTTTATGCCGAGCGAAATGGCATGGAAGGTGTGAATTTGAGAGAAGGGAAAGTGCCCTTTTATAAGAGGGGTGAGGGGCACCTTATGAAAAGATTGAAATATTATTTTATAATAAAATAATTTTCTGTTCATAATGGATAAAAAATGATTTAATTCGAGGCTAAGGTGGGGATGGTTCGAAAAAAACTGAACCAATAGGTTTTAGATAGGTTTGGGCACTATATTAACCTTATCTTCTAGATTTAACACTTAGTTAATTAGTTTTACATTTACCATATCTCATTATATGTTTATATTATATAGTTAATAAACATACTATAAACTTTCAAGAGAACCTCAAGTGGTTCATTAATCACATATATACTATTATTTAAGACCTTTTTCCGAACCTTAGTTTTTTATGTATAGAATATCAATTAATAATATAATATTTATTTTAAATATACTTTTATGTCAATTTTGACACAGTTTTCTATTTCTTTTCTGTTAAATTTCATAACAAAATTATTAAATCAAAAAATATTAATATACCCAATCCTATCATGTCACAGTAATATATAGAATTCGTGGATGGATCAAAACATTCAATTTATATTTATTTTAACATATATAATACCATTTATTTGATTCTTTCATTAATAAAGAAAATACAAATCATCGTTGTGTCATAAATAAATTTAATTATTCAATGTATAAAAATTATAAATAAAATAATATTTTTAAGGAAATCGTTTTAGCTTTGTAATTAATATTTATAGTCTAAGAGATAACATATACAACAATATGTAAAAATTGTTTTACTAAAAGATATATGCTTATGTCATTTTTATATTTACTTTAACTTAATTAATATAACGTTTCCTTATCACTTACAGGTGGCCCCATGGGGTCCCAAAATTGACCCATGGATGCCCATGGTCGGACATGTATCACGAAATATAGTTATAACACGTATTAGGATAATTTAATATTATTATAATATTATTTTTTTACGCTTATTACCAGATTTACCCTTCAATAATGGTAAATAGAATATTTACCGAAGTAATTAATCAAAATGTCTAGAAATAAAAATTATATATTTACACAATTAGGACCTCCTGATTATAAATATGGAATCCATTTTTCTAAATTCAAAACATAGAAGTGGCAGTAATTAATTTAAAAATAATTCCCGTTGTTAAAACAAAAAACGTGTTTTTAAGGAATAATAACTATCAAAAGATTGACACTTCATTATGTCCAGTTTAAATATGAAATTACATCAAATGTAAAAAATTTGATTAAATGGTAAAAATATAATCTAATGATACTGAAAACCCACTCAATATTATAATTTATCACTATAAATTATTTTTATTAAAAAAATTGTTTTTAAATAATATTAAGTATTTTTAAATATTCATCAAAAACTGAATGTTTTCAGAAAAATTTCAAAAATTTACCCTATGATAATATTTATTTTCCAAACCCAAAAATGAAGTCAATTTTGCAACATAAAGTTGATAAAATTTCAAAAGATGGGTATTACTATTCATAACAGCTAGTTTGATTGGTCGTGATGTGTTAAATCTCGAAGTTGCGTACAACACAAGCTATTGCATTATTTAAAGGGAAACATACAATGGAAGATTGGGGTGTTACATAATTATTTCTTCTGATATTGTTATATTATTCTCTCCACTACGTTACTCTTCCAAAGAGGGCATAGTTTCCCAACTATCACACCCAAGGCCCTCGCTGCTACTCCGCAGCCTTTGGCGTTTGGGGACACGAGATTGAGGCCATGTGACCATCTGGGTATGATGAACATATGGGTGGAACCTGGAACAAGGACGTTACTTTTTCACCAGCTTCTTGATGTCCCCCCGTCATCACTATTCAGCGTTGAGGTGTAGGAACCACCTAACTAGCCCAGATAGTCACTCAATTCAGAATTTCACAAGGGTTGGAACCCTCACAGCTCTATGAATACTCAAGAACTTGTCTGAATGCTGCATTATATGGAAGAAAATCATTCTAAATATTCCCATATTATTTTATATACATTATCCAAATTTGACACATTTTTGCATTGGTGGTTCTCTTGGTGCACATTTGTATACACCTGGGGAGTCAGCCTCTACATGCACCTGAATTGTCGGGAAAACTAGTGTGGGGTATATTGTTCACATATAGGTTCAAAATATTTTTTCACCACAATCAAACCACCAAAGAAGGATATCAGATATGACCACTTCCCTATAATATTTGTTCCATCATTGGTATAATATCTGGTTATCAAATTAAATAGGTGGAAGTTGAATTATTCTGCTCACCCCATCTTACCCAACCTGGTCATCACATCCAGTATCACTGAGGCACTCCGTGTAAGGTTCAAAATTTCTGATCGAGACTATATCCAAGGTGGAGCAATGGGGATAAGATATTTTTATCTCCCATGTGTTCCATTATCCATCTATAAAAAATGTGGAATGGACCGCACACCCACAGTGACATCATTCCCTCACTAATGTGCCAGATTAAATGGTAAAACATTTTTAGCATTGGTATCCCCAAATTTATGTGGTCCCCGTAAGCCAATTGACCCACAATTTTAAATGTAATTGGTCATAAAACCATGTGGTCATCTTGGACTTGTAATATCCACCCACAGATTAGTGCTGAGATAAACCCGGCCAGGCTAACTATCAACTAATGCTCAGTCTTAACACTATATCCACACTGTTTCTACTACTTATCTTCCAGGTCCGCCAGTATGAACCCTATTTACCTTGTTGATCTCCTCATAGACATATGGGTGGCCTTGTCGGTAGTGTTCCCTATTATGGGGGAAAATTTAGGAAATAGCTAAAGTACTGCTTAAAGAGGATGTCCTAGGAATTCTGTTTTTCCTCATATGTGCCCGGTAAAAGACTAAATAGTACCATCACCAAATAAGGCATCTAATCCCTCTCCCCTGAGACATTCATGTAGGGGAGGATCTCTTCATTTATCTCCCCTAGGATTGGGTTTCCGGAAATATGATTGAGGTCCTAGAGGATGATTCCGACCACCCCGTGATGCAAATAGAAAGTTTTGGTATCTAGAGACCACCGACTCAACAATTCGGGTATAAATTCCCTTAGTTTAGAGAAACATAATTGGGTGGCCCAATTAGCATCATACAAGCCTACATTCCTTAGGTCATTTTCAATGTCCTTGCAGGATGCACCCACCCTATAGGCACTGTCATATGGGATGTTTTCACCATGGCACAAGTCCCAGATTTTGATCCACTGCTTTTCTAGATTTCTGAGCCCAGACATGATGATCATCTTGTATAGGGGAGGGGATGATTATTACAGCAATTTATTTCCATCAATAATGTCGAAATGGTAGCACAAAAATGTGATGTGACCCAAGTATGATCTTTTCTGATATTCCCATCCATAGTCTAGTTCCACTGATGTTCCTTGGGGATTCTCCTAAACCAATAGGTTTTCTCATCATTGTTGCTGTCATGGATGGAAACTTGATCCCACAATCCAAAAACATTACAATGGTAGGTGCTTGCACACTAGATATTCCCTCCTCACCTCTGTTAGCCACTCCATCAACCATTTGTGTTCGAAAGTACTATGGATGTACTAACCTATTTAAACATTATTTATCATGGAATCCTTATGATCCGAATCAACAAGAACTTCTTGCTCAACCTTCTGATGGGCAATTAAGTCTGATGACTATGTGAAATTTTGGAAGGGGAACTAATGCTATGAAAAGAATCATTCGCGGATACTGTTCATGAAGTCCATTCATGAAGATGGTTGTAAACCACCACTGTGTGGCGAAGAAGTGTTGGATTCAACATACATCACAATTGAAGAAATAGATCATGATTCCCTAGTTTTCTAAATAGAATTAGAGAATCACAAGACCAAAAAACTATGGTTCGATAAAGAGTTTGGGAGAAGATAATTTCGCGATGAAAGCGAACATGGATCGTTGTTGACAATGATCCAGAGGTGGAAAAACACATTGATCCCTAATATATAGGCATTGTGGGCTCCATATTCATGGTGAACAGCTGAGGAATTTTTTTGGTCAACCACCCAGGATCTTCATGGATCCATTCTCTCGTGAATAATGGTCCCTCTCCATGAAGATCCCTTTGCGAATCGGAGGTGTGCTGGCCTTCGCGATGCTGCTTCACACCCGTCTCCATGACACATCTCCACCATCCTTTGTGGGTTCATTTTCCATGGATATTTGTGTGTTACCCTCATAATTCAACACTTTTTTTTCATCCGCTTCAATTATGAGGGGGGAAATTTTTTGGCGCTAAAAAATTCATCCCGCTCTGCGACCAGACTGAAGGATGCAGTAGAGAGAATCATCATTCAATATTGTTTGATGTCCCTCAAAGCCCTCTCAATGGTCCTCATTTGAGAAGATCTCTGCACATCCAGACCATTTCCATGAGAACAACTCTGTGAAAGGCTATTAAGTGTCATGGTCATGCATGATTCAGATGCAACCCCGCAACCTCTCCACCACAGCATCAGCCTCCGTGGCCCGCTCTATAACTGTTGTTACGACGAACCGCTTCACAGTGTCTAAAACCCTTTGAGAGGCTAAAGTTGGCCGATGGAGTGGATCCTCTATGTAGAGTCACTCATCTGTGCAGAGTTTTATGTGCCCTACAGACAGTGGTTTTGTATAAATAGAAGTCCCACCCCCTTCCAACCCACTACGGCTCCACCCTCTCAACTTTTGAGCTCCCATTTCACACAGACCTTCACGAATCTCCCAAATGGATTGACCAAGGTACTTTACCTATGTGAGTCATACCACCCTTTTTCTTTCAATCCTCTAACTATGTTGGAGATTCCCTTCGCGAAGACATATTAACATCGAAGTGGAAGGGGCCCCTTCGGGGTTCTCTAGGTTTTCCATAGCGTAGAGCCCTCATGAAGCTCTATCCAAAGAAATCTTCCTTTTCTAAGGTGAAGCTATTATCAATTAAATTACCCCAATCGCGAAGATAATTCTCTTTGTAAAGCCCCACTTCGTCCTGAAGCCCTTTCTTTTTGTGATGAAAAATTATTCGCAAAGTCCTTTCCCTTCACGAGGGACATCCACTTTGTGAAGCATCCATCCTTCATGAAACCCATCCACTTCATGATGAACCTATTTCCTAGATCTCATACATTATAAACCTCATTACCATATTTCCCTCTAGGCTTGTAAAAAATTATCTCATGGTCCCTAGGGTGGTGCTTCATATTACATTTCTAAGCCTTATGCTTCGTTGAATATGCATGCTAATTGATATTGCTTCTTCGCATATCCATGCTGACATGAGCCTCTCAATGGGTCACTTCTTAACCCCGTCTCCACATGTGAGTGTTTGTGCCATCCCTTCACCAAGAGTCTATGTGCACCAGTTATGTAAGTCCTATGGGTGGGGAGTGGATCCTCAACATCCAAGATGCAGGACATTATACTGCCATGTACCATCGTTCCCAGAACATGATGTTAAACTGTGGCTTCCACCCATGCAATATACATGGGGTGCCCCACCTCTGACATTTTCCATGACCATTGGTTACCATGTGAGTTTTATCTTCCTCATATGGAATGATATCCTGTTTTCATGGAATGATAGTTGAATGTGGGGAAGGGAAACCATATTGGGGTAAGCCCCTAAACATTATTGTGGGAGTTAGAATCCGTTATCCTCATCTCTTCAGTCATGTGAAATGACTGGAGGAGAGATTGGAACAGGGTCCATCATTACCCTATCTCTCTCCCTGTGGGATTTGTCTCCATTGGTATTCCATTGTGGAGTAATCCCAATATCGATATCCCTGGGCTACTAACCTTATGTAATCCCCTATTACGTCTTGGGGCTACTTACCATCCATAAGCCCATGTTTCCACTTTCGGTTGCCAACTACACATATGCCTCGCTCCATTCCTCCCAGACGAACCATTCTTGATGTGGTTGTCAGAACATTGATACCTCTTTTTCCCACACCAATTATTACTCTTGTGGGCTTAGAATAAGCTTTGATAATGGACCTTCAGATGCCTTAGTGTGTAACCCCCATCATTTTCTTCCAAACTACATGAACTTTGATCTTTTCCCTCTCCATGGAAGGTACGTAGGAAGCCGCCATGAGGTTCAAAACCAACACCCATCAGTCCTGACCACTTCACGTCAATTCAACCCCATCCTTCATGACGCTAAACTAAATTACCTTTTTCTCCCACATGACACTGAATTGTATGTATAAGAACTACATGGTTTTTATACCTATCTCATAGACTTTATACTTAGTAATCCACCCCAAGGATGAATCCCAATCTATGGTAATTCATTATATTCCCCATTTTTGGGATCCTACTCTTTGTTCCACCACGAGAATTTGATCAATCTCAGGATTCTAACCACACATAAGCCTCATAATCATCTTCATGACATTTTCCTCTGCACACAACCTGAATTTCGTCCTCACCCTAAAATATATGGGGTTTGATCCCTATCTTCTAGAGAGGGTACATAAGAATCCTCCCTGAGGTTAAAACCCAAACACAGGTAAACCTATACACACTACGTTGGTTTTGATCCCTACATCCTAGGCAGGGTACGTTTGATGTCTCTTTAAGGTTCAACCCCAAACACTAGTAAACCCATTCTAACTACATGGGTATTCATCCCTGCCTCCTATGAAGGGTATATAGGGAGCCTTCCTTAGGTTCGACTCCAAAAAAAGGTAAACCCATTTTTAAGTACGTGATTTTTGATCCATGTCTCCTAGGAAGGCTGCTTAAGAATCCACCCAAAGGTTCAACCCAAACACTGGTAAACATCGGTGACCCATTTGATGAGACCCATATGCTTGGTCCATACCTTAGTGAAGTTAGACCGACTCTTGAGTAGCTAACCACACGTAACCTCCATAATGCCATCGGATCACTAATCTTTGTGAACACCATGATTCTATTCCCTCATCCTAAACTATGTGGACATGGATTAACTACCATAGAGATATATAAGAATCCTCTTCGAGGTTCAAGCCCATCATTCATGTCCCATCCTGGTCTCCCCCCTGAGCCTTTATGTTTCGGAATGGTCATGGCCCAACTTGGAGGATCTACTTCATTAGGGTCCCATCCATGTGTCATTTCTCATGGGTGACATCATCAGGTATCCCATAGCTCCACCGAAATATGTGGACTTTGATTCCCATCCATGGGGATACGTAAGAATCCTCTCTATGGTACAAGACCAAAATTAGCGTAATCATTATTTCCTTTCAATATCATTCACCATCCATATAATTCAACCCTCCTTTATTCATCCTCATTCTTACCCCGGAAGCTATATCCTAGTGAGATCATGTTTTTCTTCCCATCAATGCTTCTTGTGGCACCAGGGCCATTAACCATGAATAAGCCATATACAATCCATAACCATCTAACCAAGAGTGAACCTCTTGTGATGGGACACTATCCATGCATAATTGCCAACATGTATATGGTTCTATTTCCTTTTTGTATTCCCAAATCCATCACCCCTTTGAACTATGTGGGTTTTGATCCCTGATGTATAAAAAGGGTACATAGGAAACCTCCCTGAGGATTAATCCCAGCCAATTGTAAACCATGGTGTCCCCCTTTTTTGGACCCAATCATCGCATGATCTAGCCATCTAGTAATATTATTAGGTGCTTCTTCTTGGGTATGTACCCATTTGATCCACTCTTATCAGTGTTCTAATCAGTCTGATAAGTCTCCACTAGATGTTAAACTCTTAATATACCCTGTGGTAAACATGAAAAGCTGTGGAAAACCACAGGGACATTCCCATTGAATATAATTCCTCACACTCAGCGTGGGATTCCTTGAGCTTCTTCTCCCTTCAAAATACCTATCATAAGGGGATGATATGTAGACACATTACTGTTTTAGTGTCCAAACATGCTAGCGATTTCCAATGTAACTACTCCCTCAATCGAAGGTTGCTACCATGACATGGCCACTTGGAATGTACAGATAGAAGCAGTGTAATCAAATGGCATCGATGAAGATAAGGCCATGGAAAAAGGATCCAACACTGCATCATACCATTTTGATCAAGAGAAAATAGTACTTAAATATGTGATAGATTTTGATCACCTTTGGAATGAGGGAATGTGGGGAAATAATATAGCGTGTCCTCAAAGAGGGATGTGCACCTCAGAGAAAGAATTAGAAACATGGACATAACCAAAGTGGTATCAAATACAGGTTTTATTTTCTTCTGCATTGCATTTTGGGAAAGGTGGATGGAGATTAGGATGTTTCGAGACATGGTAATGAACTTGTGCATTGGGTTATCTAACTCATGTACATGGGAAAATCTGAATTCATAGGCATGGATTTGATGTTGTCCTATGTTATTGTCACAATTGATGTTTTTTCGCATTCGGTGATTCACATGTTTAATTAGGTTATTGTTTTATGGTTTCACTATTTTATTAGATTTTTTCTCAATTCCTTGTATGATTTTAGATTAGAATAAAAGAATCATAATAGGCGTATAGGTATATATTTTCATGCATTATTCTAGATAAGGTAGGATATATTATTTCATGTGATATATACATTATTGATGAACTATGATATTTGATATCTTATACATTAGATACATGAAATGAGTAGACATGTCATGCTAAAATTGTTGTATGAAATTTTTAGGTAAACCAAGAGTTAGTGGTTCTCGGTTGTAGTCACCTATTGGGGTTGACCAAGTTACTAGACAATTCTCTAAGGTGTTCATTTTTTATTTAGAGAAAATGTCTCCTCATCATATTAGACTTGAGTGTTAGATGAGTTGAAATAATCATGATCCTATTGTGGATGCTCCATAGCCCCTTGAAATTATTGATGATCGAGTTGATGTTAAGCTTCACGACAGATTCTTAAGGGTCAATCCATCCATTAAAAGGAAGATAGTTCATATTGTTCCACCGATGTTTGTGGTGAGAATAGAGTTTCATCAACAAAACCCTCCATCGTTTACTTGGGTATTAGGACCCATAGTAATAGAGATCTGGATAATGTATTTTGATATGATATTCAATCATCTTGATACACCCATAGATTGGATGATGAATCATCCTGATTTTATGTTTCATGTAACTACAAAGCATTGGTGGGATATTGTAGAGGAAGATGGGAATAAATATGAGGTATCATGGAAGGAATTAAAGATAAATTTACAAGGAAATTTCTATCTTAAGATGTTTAGGGATAAAAAATGTCAAGATTTCATGCATCTAAAGTAGAAGGTAACTTCAACGATGGACTATGATAGACATTCACTTAACAAAAATGCTTTTATCCATCCTTGGTAACTGATGATATTTCTCGGGAGAGACATTTATAATATGGTATTCACAATGATATTAAGTCGTAGGTAATGAATTTAATTTTATGGATTATTGAAGATGTGATGAAATATGAAAACATCATGGAATGTACCTAAGAGAGGCCCCATATAGTGGAAAGGCTGTTTAGTAGGTAAATCTTGGAGATCTTATATTAATTTCATGAAGAACCAGTTGGGTAGTTTCTTTTAATGAATTAGATGGTAGAGTAGTATAGGAAATGGAAACCTATATCAGAATGGTGTTCTATTCTAGTGCTATCAGTATGGAATATTTAGACACAAACTCCCATAGTGTCCTTTCCCCATAGTCCAATATCAAACCGGTGGAAGACTAAACTATATTTCCATGTTTTCTATGAAATTTCTGTAGCAGACCAGTGGTATGGGATTGGTAAAGAAACCTGAGTTTTGAAGGTTCATAGCCACACCTCATCGGGCTGGTTTCTGGATTTATACTCCCCATTCATGCTGAGGTAAGGGACATGGTAGACCAATGCATGAATAAATGTTCTAGGAAATGGAAATAGATTAGGGTATTAAAAATAAACACTAGGGAAGTGGGACAAGCATACATCAAATTATTTAGACTACTCCAACTATCGTGGATGCATGAATTTGTACCATCAGAGGTACGATTATTGTATCATCTGCATTAGTTTTTGTTTTGATTGATATAGGATCATCAAAAAAATTTATATCTTCTCTTTTTGAAAATGGTTTTGACTTGGATGTGGAAATCCTAGATAGTTCTTTGAATAATGACACATCATTGAGAGTGTATCCAGAGAATATCAATCCTTTCCAAGAATATTCTCTATCGAATGGCGTTTACCATCTCATTTTGGAATGGTCCACACTATAAATTAAATTCCTCAAATTGATTTTGGGAATTGATTTGTTAGTTTTAAACTAGGAACATATCTACTATTGCTGGAATGTATTTAACTTTCTATATTTTGATGGTGGAAGCTATTTTCACCATGATGTATGGGATATTCAAGATGATCCTATGTGAAAAAAAATTTAGGATTAGATTATATCACATATCATATAGTTGTTAATTCTCTTGATGATGGTGGGGTGTAGTAGTATTATTTTCTTCCAATTCTAGACTATTTTTAGGATTTGCATCTTGATTCGTTTTACAACTTATTACCTGAAGGAGAGATTGATTTTATGATCCACTTAGTGCCGAGAGTAGAGTGAGTTCCTATCCCACATGATAAAATAGTGCCAGCTATTATTAGGTGATTAAAGCTCATTCGGAAGATACAGAATATAAAGTCTTCATATAACCTGGAACATATCCTTGTGGTTCTTTAGTTATAGTTTTCCATTAGGCTAATTGGTCTGTTCTCTTATGTGTGGATTAGTATAAGTTAAACCAGTTGATGGTCAAGAAATGGTATCCTCTCCCATGAATTAATGATATTTTAGAACACTAAAGAGTTGATAAGTTCTTCTCTCATAATTATTTGAGATCTAGTTTTCACCAGTTAAGGGTGAGACGATCCGAGATACATCAAACTTCATTTAAGAGTAGATATGGCTTGGATGAATATACAGTGATGTCATTTGTGTTTACTAAATCACTGATAGTATTAATGGGAATAATTAACAGGATATATCAGCCATTTCTAGACCACATAATGGTGGCTCTTTCATAGATATCATAGAGTTCTATTAGTCAGTATATGATCATGCCAAACCTCTCGACATCATCCTGAGTACATTGACAGAACTTCGTCTTTAATCCAATATAAACAAATGTAGTTTCTAGATTAATAAAATTCACTTCATGGGTCATGTCATATCATAGTAATGAGTTTTAGTGGACCTAGAGTAATTCGCAACCATAATATCTTGGGAATACCCTACAAAAAGAATTTATATTCAAATATTTATGGTTTTGGAAGGTAACTAGTTTTATGTAAGATTAATCACATTTGGAAGCATATATGACTATGCTAGCCAATAAATCGGTGAAGTTTGTGTTTTTTGATGCTTGTGAGAGAGCTTTTCAGGAGATCAAAGGTAGGTTAACTTGTTCCCCGGTCCTCACATTACCTTTTCTGGGAAAACTATATACCGCTTTCAATGATGTATCTAGAGTTGGACTATGAGAAATTTTAATGAAGGAGGATCGAGTAGTGTCTTATAGATCCAGGAAGCTGATACAGAATTAGAGGAATTATCATACACATAATATATAGTTATAAGTAGTGGTGTAAACCCTGAGTTCTTGGAGACAAAATCTCCTAGGTTTTCATATTTTTGTATACATAGGCTATAAGATCATTAGGTAAATATTTTTCTAGTAAGGCCTAAACCTTTGGTAAAATAGGTGGGTTGAGTATTTGTAGTTATCAAAAAACGAATTGGATTATACATCAAGGAAGGTCAACATAATTAATGAAATATTTATAAGTATTAAAAAGAAATAGTATTTATGGGAGTCTGCTGATGATTGGTGTAGAATGTACCTTTCTACATACATGAATCTGTTTGATCCAGAGTCTTAGGGATGATTAGCTCCAACTCCTACATCTGTTGTAGATGTAAATATGGATCATATTAATATAGTGAAGCAATCTGACCTAGAAGTCTCAGTTATAAGAGAAAAATTATATGGTGGTGATACACGATTTGGATGGTTTTTTAGTAGTGTAAATTCTGTTATTTTTTCTAAACGAGTATCAGTTCATATGGGATTATGAGTACAACTAATGTTGGAGTTTCATGATTCCAATTGGGTGGTGCATCATGGTTTAACAAAGAAGTATCATGCTCTACATAAAAAGTAATACTAGAAAGGATTGTATATGGAGGTGGAAATATTCATCAATACATGTTTCAATTTTCAGATGGTGAAATATTAGAATTAAAGGACACCTGGGATTTTATATCCTTTTCTCATTCTTATGTGGAAATGAGATGATGCATTAATGTATGTTGAGATAGGATTACCAATGAAAACCTATAATAATGTCATTTTATAATCTATTGTGAATTGAATGACTATGTTAGCCCAATTCATTCTTATTAGGGAAATTATCATGGTTGATGATCAAGGATGTTCTTACATTCTTGAAGTGCTTTATATGAATAGTGTTCCAAGATGTATTATATCATAAAACGTTACCTACTTAACATATCATTTTTGGACGTGTCTATAGAAGGCTATAGGTTCACATGTTATTTTGAGAACACCCTATCAGCCATAGAAAGATGGTCATTCTGAGTGGACTATTTAGGTTCAATGGATAGGTTATGAACATTTGTTTTTGATTATATTGGTTCATGGGATAATAATATTAAACTAATAGAGTTTTATATAACAATATCATAATGGTAAGAATACATGTGTATCTTTTTTGTGGCTTTTAATGGAATTTCATGTCATTCTCCAATTTATTGTATGGAGGCAGTAAAATCAACCCTTGGTGTGTATATTATTGTGCATGAGACATCCAAACATGTTCAGTTGATCAGATAATGGTACATGTCCCTACAGAGTAGGACAAATCATTTGTTAACCATCAAATAAAACCTCTTGAATTTTTGGTTGGTAATAATGTTTTCCTTTGAGTGTCACTTAGGTTTGGAAAACACGGTATCAGAAAAATTGAAATATTTCACCTTGATTTTCGGTTTGTTTAAGAGAGTGGCATGGGTTATTATTGTGGAGACATTTTTAGCCATTTCATAGCACTACAGTGCATTTCATGACATGTTTCATATATCACAACTATTTAATATCATCTTGAACCATCCAATTTTATAGATATAGAATAATAATAGATTCATGATTACATATCCTTTACAGAGAATATGATACGGGTTGTGGTTTATGGTGAGAAATATCTTTGGGTTAGGACTATATCATTATTTCAAGTGCATTGGAAGCATGGGAAATTTTAAGAGGATACCTTGGAGAGGGAGTGTCATATACATACATGTTAAAAATACTTGTTCTCTAATACCTCAAAGTGAGTCTTAGAACATATTAGGGATGATCTATTATATAGTGGGGGGGGGGCTATTTGAAACCTCATTTTTCTAGTTATTTATCTTTTTTAGTTATTCTATAACTTTTATTTTGGTTGTGTTTTCATCTTGGATGTTTTTTGTTTGAATAAAAGCAGTCTTGGGTTGTGGGAAAAATCGTAAAACTATAGGGGATCAACGTGGAGTGGATTTTTTGGGGGAAATTACTTAATGTTCATGGACACATGCTTGGTGAAAATAATGCAGTGCTAGTATAAATGTGTTTGGAATTAACATTGTCTCTTGGTGTGTTAATAAGGTTTAAAATTGGGTTGGGTAGTTTATAGGGAAATGAGATGAAAATACACATGTAGAACAATTACACCCAGTGTAAATATATTTCACATTGTGTAATGTTCTAGTTATTTTATAAAATAAATCTGAGCAGATGGGTTTTTTTGTGTATTCTATTAAATATACGTACACAATGTGAAACTAAATTACACTCTGTGTATTTACCCAGCCTATTTTTCAAAATTATGATGTGAAAATGAATATTATTTTATTCTTGATGAATCCTTATACACTTGGAATTACAGAATATTTCAAGATAATTTGGATTTTCGACATCCCTTTTAGATGTCCCTTTAATGTGATCAATAGATAGTAATAATTTTTAATTAGGTTTTTTAATTATCTCTCCTCTTCTCCAACTATTTATGTGAAATCCATTGATCTTGTAAATTTCTGGTTTTGATTGAGATCAGTTTTTATCTATGTACCTCTTTTTTTAACTATTGTAAATTCTTCATCATGGTGATTTTTCATTGGATGTATCGTTTTCTTCTACGTTTAATGTTGGGTGTAAAAATCCTTACACTATGGTTTGATAATTACCTAGATTATGAATATTATTTTTTCACCAACATTACATTCACCCAAACCAATTATGTAATTAATGGGATTATTCATTGAAGTCATTTTTGTTTCAATTGGCTTCTATCTTGGATTACGGGTATTCATTGGGTGACAAAACCATAAATACAACTGAATTGGGTCATGTTTTAAAGGGTGGCTATCATGACATTAGTCCTTAGGTTATTAATTGATATAGAACCCTTAATTTATTCCTTATTTATAATTTTAATGACTGGTAATAATATGAGATTTATTTTAATGTGTTATTTGAAAATTAAAAGGCAATTCCAATAATTAAGCAGTGAGATATATGATGTGATATTGTGATATCCATATTGTATGATATGACATATGTTCCATGATAAAATTATTATATATTCGTCTCAGCCTAGATGATACACACTTATATCATGTAATGATGAACTTTATTGGAATAGAACTTGTCCCATGTTGAAATTATTATAGAGATAATTCCCTTATCTGTTTCTTGGTCTAATGATTATAGGGATTTGACACAAATGATGTATTTCATCAAGTTTTTTTGATATGGATTGTTGTGACTTTACCAATGCTTTGTGTTGGTTGTTGGAATGGTTATAATATATTCTCGTAGACATTCTATCATGATGTGGAAGAAGGTCATTTTATCATGGTTATTTGGGGGTTGATTCTTTTATTATAAACACATTTTGTGATATACCAAGACAGAGCAAAAGAAGGTTTTTGTTAACTTTTATAAATTTTAGAATTAATTAATTCACTTATTTATTGTATTATTTCATTAACTTCTTACTAGAAAATTTAGTTTATATATGGTGGTGTGGACCTATTGAGTTATAATAAAACTATATTCATATGATCATTTGATACCTGATTAGATTACGTGGATAAAGGTTTGGACAAGGGGAAAGAACCTTGATGCTGAATGTTTTCTTTCTAGATGGCATGGAGTTTGGAGTTGGGTGTGATGTGGGGGTTATGGACTGGGAATTTTTGAGACCTTATTTGACAGTGCTAATCCATTACTTGTATTTATTCTATAAAGTCAAAGAGTAACATTCCAACACTTGATTACATTATTCTTTTATTATTTATTGGACTTTGCAATTGGATATTATTTTAATTTTATTCTATATATATATATACATTAACATATGTCATTTTATGGCCAATTTTCTTCTTCTATGACACTTCATACCATGGGGTATAGTCTCCCCACTATACATTTGACGACCCCACTACTAGTTGGTAGCCTCTGGAATATAGGGGAGGTGAACATGAGGTTTCATAACTAACCATTTTTGTCCATGTAAGTGAGTACCTCGTCGAGGGATGTTAGAGTTACCTTTTAATATTTATTATTACTTATTTATTCATCATATATATCATTTTAAATAACCATTACTGAGTATCTATTATCACATATTCATTTTTCAATTTACCTTAGAAATGTATAATGATATTTTTATTAATATAAGGTATAAAGGAATTATTTTTATTCCATGTATTCTATATATATAATGTATATTTGGAATCATGCCTCCATGTGGTTCTTCAATGTTTGTGCATGTGCATATTTTCTTTTAATTTTATTTCATATGGTTTTGTTTGATTACTTTTATTATGTATTTTGATGATATATTAATTTCTTTTATTTGGATTTTTGTGATTCTTATCACATTGGAAATATAAGATATTTATCTATATTTTATTAGTTAATGAGGAAGTTTTAAAATTCTTATCTATTTATCAAAAAATTCAATGAAGGTTCTACTATGTTTTCAGAAACTCTACATTTCACTATTTTAAAACATTTAAGTATTTATTTTACTGAAACTTCAACAGTTGTTCGATTTGCATGAAACGTGAATCTATGGAAAGATAAAAATTTTATGTTGATTTCATTAGTTTACATCAAAGTCTAAAAATATCGTTTGAATGGACTTTTAATTATATGAATTTCTGATATGCTCTTTTTGTAGTAATAGCTTTTCCAGAATTGTTTTGCTTTTGAATTTTAATGATTTTTGGATATGTAAATGTCAGTTTTAATTGATTATTTTTTGTAGGAAAGATAATAAGTGTTTCTAACAATCATTATTTTTGACCAAGGTCTGAATCTGCTGTTAAAATCCCTTAAAAATTCATTTACATTTGTTAAAACATTCTGTCCAAATTTTTTCTCAAAAGTATGGTTCACTATTTTATCAAATGTATGGTTCAATTTTTTATCAAAAGTATGGTTCATTTTTTCTCAAAAGTATGGTTAATTTTTTCCCTATAGTATGGTTCTTTTTTTCTTAAGAGTACGGTTCATTTTTTTTATCAAAAGTATGGTTCAATTTTTATCAAAAGAATGGTTCATTTTTTCTCAAAAGTATGGTTCAATTTTTTTTCAAAAGTATGGTTCATTTTTTATCAAAAGTATGGTTTTTTTTATCAAAAGTATGGTTCATTTTTTCTCAAAATTATTGTTCATTGTTTATCTTACGAAAGTATACTTTACTATTCATACACTACGTCACTGTTCACACCCTATGTTACTATTCATATCCTACGTTACTGTTCATACCTTACTTTACTGTTCATTCCCTATATTACTCTTCAGACCTTACTTTACTATTCATACACTATGTTACTATTCATACTCTACGTTACATTACTACTTGCTCCAAAGTTATTGTTTTCTCTGAAGTTATTTTTTGTTCTGAAGTTATTATTCGTTCCGAAGTTACTGTTCACTCCGAAGTTAGTGTTCACTCTGAAGTTATTGTTCACTCAGAAGTTACTATTCACTTCGAAGTTATTGTTCTTTCCGAAGATACTGTTCATTACATGCATTTTTTTTAAATTAATTTTCTACAAATATATGGATTATTTTTTAACGTTTTTTTTTTGTAAAATCCTGTTTAAATATAAAGATAGTAATGAAAGATTTTTTAATGTTTTTGGTGATATATTGAGGGAGAGAAATTAATAATGTTCTTCTACATCTTTTATAAATACATTTTGGACGTTTCAAGATTTTTTAAATTTAAATGATTGAATTTAATTCCAGAATCTGCTGCTTGTTTTTAGGAACTATTTTCACTTCGTTTAAATATTTTTAAATGGATTTAAAATTCTATTTTGAATCATTCAATGATTTTATTATTATGGAGATTTTATTGGAAGAATTATTCAAAATATTTTGAATTACTTTATTTGTTCTACAGGAATAAAGAAGAAACAAAGATGCTATTTTTCGGGAGATATTTATGGGATCTTTTGACTAAATTAGTTTTGAATATCCTAAGGAAGCGGATTTGTTGCACCTGCTAGATATTTTTATTCTCTATATATATAGTTATCTCTTCTAGTAAAAACAACAACACAATACAAAGAGAAAGTGTCGTGAACATTGAATCTGCTGTGCATTTGCAACGTCTTGTGACACTCTGCTTCACCACCAACTTGTTTTCTCAACCGCTTAATTAATTCTGCTTCGACTACAATTTCATTGAAGAGACATGTTGAACTAAACTTCAAGAACTAGTAACACTACTTCCCATCTCTCACACACACTATTTTTTTCTGTTTATGATTTTGCACACAAAATCATTATTTGTTATTATTTTTCTTTGGGTTGTGACTCGTGGATTCTAAAGTCAGGATCATTGGGTTGTGACTCCCTGTATCTAAAGTGAAGACTGTTTGGGTTGTGACTCCCAGAATCTAAAGTAATGTTGTAACGGTTGTGACTCCCCACACAAAATTCAGTGTCGTTGTTATCCCTCCACTAGAAAAGGATTTTTTAATTGGGTTATGATTCCCCTTTAAAAATCATTTTTAGTGCACACGTATCTTTTGCTGAGTTGAGAGGTATAAGAGTTGTGTAGGCCCACTTTTGACCTTTACTACTATAAAAAATATCCTTGCGTTATTTAATTTTTCCGCTTCTAATTAAATTTAATCATTAAATTTGATAATTAATTTATTTGATTAAATTTTTTAATCTTGTCTATTCACCCCCCTCTAGACCATCTGCCATTACCCTGTCCGACCTAACAATTGGTATCAATGGGTAACCTTCTTAAGAATAGTTTTTCTCTGTCTTTATATTTCATTATACTTGGTTGTTCCTTCAGGAATTTATCCAATCATTTATTTTATCTTGTTTTATATTATATTGTGCTAACCTATTCCTAGACCTCACAGTCTAAGGATAAAGATCTTATAAGATGGCAGGATTAAACTCGAACAATGCTTGGATTCCTCAAAAGCCACCACATTTTGATGGCAATGATTATGGATACTGAAGATCCCGAATGGAGGCATATCTAAAGCAGTTGATAATTGATAACTGGTCTATCATGTCAAAACAATACACACTGCCTAAAGCTGATCCAGATACTGTTACAGGAATTAACGCTACTAAATATGTCTTAAATTACAAAGTCGTTAATATTTTTTACTGTGTTATTAACAGAAGTGTTTTTAGTCATGTTTCTGCATGCAAGACAGCTCATGAGATTTGGAAGATTTTGCAAGTTACCCACCTTGGCTCTGAAAAATTGATCCGAACCAAACTAGGAATGCTTCGTGCTGAGTATGAAGACATTAAGATGAGTGAAGATGAATCTGTAAACCAAATGTTCCATAGATTCACAATCATTATGAATGGGATTAATTCACTTAGAGAATCTCAAAAAAATCCTATACTTGTTGAATGTGTCCTGCAAGAATTACCAAAGAAATGGCATTCCAAGAAGGTTTCCATTGATGAAAGCAAGAAAATCGAAGAGTACACACTTGATGAACTGATTAGATCACAACTCCAATATGAACTGGAACTGAAGAACATAACTGATGAGGAGTCAAAAAATGAAAAAGGGATGCTTTTATGTCTATAAATGTTATGTCTAATAATTCTTATGATTCTGATCTATAGGATATTGAAATTGAAGACATGTCTCAGATTGTAATTGGAGTCTACAAAAGAATGAAAAAGAAAGGTTTCAAAAACTAGTTTAGTAGAAATCCTCAAAAAGAAAAATATAAGGGAGATAAGAAAGGTTATAAAAATTACAATGCTTCATATGTAAATTGTTATGAGTACAGAAAGAAAGGTTATATCAAACCTGATTGCCCTAAACTAAAGAATATATACAAATACAAAAAGAAGCATAGAAAGTCATTGGCAACCAGCTGGAGTTGTACTATAGAATCTGATTCTAGTGAAAAATCTAGAAATGACAATGAATCTGCTAACTTGTGTATCATGGAATCAGTGGATAAGGTTATTAATTATAGTTATTATTCTGACTGTTCTAATTCTGAATATGAATCTGAAAACCCCATTGTTTTTGAATTAAATATAGAAATTGAAAGATTAAGAAAAGATATTTTCAAAGCTGCTGATTTATATAATAAACTTAAAGAAGATAATGAAAAAATAATTTCTGAGAATAAAGTTAATTTTCAAGAATATTAAAGGTTAATAAACACTACTTCTTCTAATTAAAAAATTTATGATAATTTGAAAACTGATCAAGATCTTAATGTGAAATTGAAAAAGGAAGTTGAATGTATTAAACAAAATTTATCTGCTTTTATTCAATGTCGTGAAAAATATCATGAGATGATGTATTTGACTGAAAATAATAATAATAAATATGGTTTTGGTTATGATAAAAGATTACCTCAAATGTATAAAACTTGTTTTTTTAAAAGTAAAAATGGTTGTACTTCAACTGTTACTTGTTTTATATGTGGCATTAATGGTCACTATGCCAATGACTGTTCACATAGATTTAAACAATCATTGGGATTTACAAAAAATAATATTTCTAAATCCTAGTTATCGAGAGTACCTTAAAATACATGTTTAAATTTTGTATGTGTACCTAAAAGTTTTATTACTAATCCTATTGTACCCAAAGTAGCTTGGGTAACAAAATTTTCAATTAATTGATTTTTGTAAGAAAAATGCCTTGTATGTCGCAAGAACGACATGTGGTACATGGACAGTGGATGCTCTAGGCATATGACTGGATACCCAGCAAATTTCACATCATACAACACATGTGATGGAGGCACTGTTAATTTTGTAGACAATTCCAAAGCCAAAGTAAATGTTTTTGGTAAATTTGGTATTTCAAATTCTACCTTTATTTAAAAATTTTTATATGTCGAAGGTTTAAAAAATAATATAATTAGTAAATCTTAGTTATGTGATGATGGAATGGATGTTATATTTCAAAATAATAAATGTTTTGTTTTTAAAGATGATTATTTATTATTTTATGCTAATCAAAAATATAATATATATACTATTGATTTTTCTAAACTAACTATTCAACATGTAATATGTTTGAATGTTTTACAGAATGAATGCATCCTTTGGCACCGATGTTTAGGTCATGTTAATTTCAGAATGTTACATACGCTCTCAAAGCATTAGAATGTTTTACAGCTTCCTTCTTTGAATAAATAACAACTTCATGTTTGTGACAGCTACATGAAAGGAAAGCAACACAAAATTTCCTTTATACCTATCAATAAAAATTTACTTATACCTATCAATCAAATAAGTACTAATGTTGGTTATTTTAGAGTTTTTGGATGCAATGTTTTTAGTTTAAATTCAAAGGATAATTTAGATAAATTTGATGCTAAAACTGATGAAGGTATTTTTCTTGGATATTATAACAACAGTAAACCTTATAGAGTTTATAATAAAAGAACGATGGTTATTGAAGAGTCTGTTCATGTAATGTCTGATGAAAATAATGTTAAAATAAATTCTGATTCTAATGTTACAGATGATGAGTTTAATGATTTTAATTTTGGTGAAAATATTCCTCAAGATAAGAGTGAATTAATTGAGGGGGAGCATACTCCTTCTCAACTTGATCCAAGATCAAGGAAGATTCACAAAGATCATCGTATTGAAAATGTAATTGGCAATGTTTATTCTGGTGTCAAAACATAAATTCTATTTTAAATTATTATGCCCATTCTGCTTTTATTCTTGATTTTGTTCCTGTTAATATTAATGATGCTTTAAAAGATGCAAAATGGATTGTTGATATACAAGATGAATTAAATCAATTTGTTAGAAACAATGTTTGGACTTTAGTAGAATTGCCAAAAGATAATAAGGTAATTGGAACTAAGTGGATATTTAGAAACAAGCTGGATGAATCTGGACAGATTGTCAAAAACAAAGCCAGACTTGTTTCTCAAGGATACTCTCAAGAAGAAGGTATAGATTTTGAAGATTCATTTTCACTTGTTTCCATGTTAGATTCAATTATAATTTTTTAAGCCTTTGCATGTTTTCAAAGTTTTAAATTATATCAAATGGATGTAAAAAAGCACTTTCTTAAATGGTTTTATTACTGAACAAGTTAATGTTTCTCAACCCCCTTGTTTCGAAAATGAAGAATTTCCCAACCATGTTTTTAAATTATTTAAAACTTTATATGGTTTCAAAAAAGCAACCAATGCTTCGTATGAAAGACTTTCTTTATTTTTATTAAAAAATGGATTCAAGAAAGGTAATTTTGATCCCAATCTTTTTATTAAAATATCTTCTAATGATATTTTAATTGTTCAAATTTATGTTGATGATATAGTTTTTGGATCATCTAGTGACATACTTTGTAATGATTTTTCATTATTGATATCTTTTGAATTTGACATGAGTTTAATGAGAGAATTAATGTTCTTTATTGGACATCAAATTTCTCAAAGGAAAGATGGAATTTTTATTAATCAATCTAAGTATTTTAATGTTTTAGTTAAATGATTTGGTCTTGATTCCTCCAAATCCATGAAAAATCCTATGGTTACTAATTGTAAATTAGATAGTGATGCATCTGGTAAATCAGTTGATTTAACAGTTTATAGAGGTATGATAGGTAGCTTGCAATATTAAACAGCATCTAGACCTGATATCATTTTTAGTGTTTGTTTATGTGCTAGATTTCAACCTGATTCTAAAGAAAGTCATATTAAAGCTGTTAAAAGAATAAGTAGATTTGTTAAAGGAACTATTGATTCTGGTTTATTTTATCCTAAATATAATTGTTTCGATTTAACATCTTATTCTGATCTGATGTTGGAGGTTGTAGAATTGATCAAAAAATTGCATCAGGTATGTGTCGTTTTTTAGGAAAATTTTTAATATCATGGTCATCTAAGAAAAAAGTATATATTTCTTTATCTACTACAGAAGCTGAGTATATCTCTACTACAAGTAGTTGTGCTCAAAGTTTATGGATTAAGAAATCTTTATGTGATTTTGGTGTTTATCTTGATAAACTACCTATTTATTATGATAATACATCTGCAATTTGTATTTCTAAAAACCCCTTACAACATTCTAGAACAAAACATATTGATCTTAGATTTCATTTCATTTCAGATCATGTAAATAAGGGTGATATTGTTTTAGAATTTATCCCTTCTAAAAATCAGCTTACAGATATTATTACAAAGCCTTTAGACTCTGCTCAGTTTGAGAAAATTAAAATTTCTCTTGGTATGTTGGAATTTTAAATTTTATTTGGTGCATTTGTTTAGGGGGAGCATGTTTTCACTTTTTATTTATTTACAAAAAGGGGGAGAAGTTTGGGAGAAAATTTTTGGTGAGAAATAATTTGGTTTTAATCATTTTAAAAATTCATTTATGGTTTAAATGGTTTGGTTTTGTAATCAAACAAATAGGGGGAGATTGTGCATGTGCATATTTTCTTTTAATTTTATTTCATATGATTTTGTTTTATTACTTTAATTATGTATTTTGATGATATCTTAATTTATGTTATTTCGATTTTTGTAATTTTTATCACGTTGGAAATATATGATATTTATCTATATTTTATTAGTTAATGAGGAAGTTTGAAAATGCTTATCTATTTCTCAAAATATTCAATGAAGTTGCTACTATGTATTCAGAAACTCTACATTTCACTGTTTTAAAACACTTATGTATTTATTTTACTACAACTTCTACATTTTTCCGATTTGCATGAAACTTGATTTTATGGAAGGATAAAATGTTTATATTGATTTCATTAGTTTACATCAAAGTCTAAAAAGATCGTTTAAATGGACTTTTTATTACATGATGTTATGATTTGCTATTTTGTTGTAGAATTTTTTGTAGAATTGTTTTGATTTTGTTTTTTATTGATTTCGGGATCTGTAGATGTCGATTTTAATTGATTCTATTTTTTTAGAAAGATAATAAGTTTTGTCTACAAATAATTAGTTTTTACTGAAGTCTGAATCTGCTGTTAAGAGCACTTAAAAATTCATTGACTTTTGTCAAAAAATTCTGTTCAGTTTTTTTCTCAAAAGTATGGTTCTTTTTTTTATCAAAAGTATGGTTCAATTTTTTATTAAAAATATGGTTCATTTTTTCTCAAATGTATGGTTTATTTTTTCTCAAATTTATGGTTCTATTTTTTTCAAAAGTATAGTTCATTTTTTCTCAAAATTATGGTTCATTTTTATCAAAAGTATGGTTCAATTTTATCAAAAGTATGGTTCATTTTTTTATCAAAAGTATGGTTCGTTTCTTCTTAAAAGTATGGTTCATTTTTTATCAAAAGTATGGTTTATTTTTTTTCTTCAAAAGTATGGTTCATTGTTTCTCAAAATTATGGTTCATTTTTTATCTAACAAAAGTATGATTTACTGTTCATACCCTACGTTACTGTTCATACCCTAAGTTATTGTTCATACCCTACATTACTATTCATACCTTACTTTACTGTTCATACCCTACGTTAGTGTTCAGACC
Source organism: Viscum album (assembly GCA_963277665.1). Lineage (NCBI taxonomy): Eukaryota > Viridiplantae > Streptophyta > Magnoliopsida > Santalales > Viscaceae > Viscum > Viscum album. The sequence continues at coordinate 1,271,258,656 of OY728160.1, forward strand.
TTACTTTACTATTCATACTCTAAGTTACTATTCATACCCTACGTTACTTTAATGCTTTATCTGAAGTTATTGTTCACTCTGAAGTTATTAATCGTTCCGAAGTTACTGTTCACTCCGAAGCTACTATTCACTCTGATGTTACTTTCCACTCCGAAGTTACTATTCACATCGAAGTTACTATTCATACTAAAGTTATTGTTTATTCCGTGCATTTTTTAAAAAAAAATTGATTTTCTGCAAATATATGGATTATTTTTTAATGATTTTTATTTAAAATCCTATTTAAATATAAGGATCGTAATGAAAGAGTTTTTAATGTTTTTGGTGCTATATTGAGAGAGAGAGATTAATAATGTTCTTCAACGTCTTTTAAAAATAAATTTGGTCGTTTCAAGATTGTTTAAAATTAAATGTTTGAATTTAATTCCAGAATCTACTACTTGTTTTTAGGAACTATTTTGACTTCATTTAAATCATTTTAAATGGATTTAAAATTATATTTTGAATCATTCAATTCTTTTATTATTCTGGAGATTTTATTGGAAGACTTTTTCAAAATATTTTGAATTCATTTATTTATTCTATGGGAATAAAGAAGCAACAGAGCTACTATTTTCAGGGAGATATTTATGGGATATTTTTACTCAATTAGTTTTGAATATCCTAAGGAAGCAGAGTTGCTGCACCTGCTAGATATTATTATTCTCTATATATATAGTTCTCTCTTGAAGGAAAAACAAAAACACAATACAAAGAGAAATTTATATGACCTTTGAATCTACTATGCATTTGCAACGTCTTGTGACACTCTGCTTCACCACCTGCTCAGTCTCTCAAGCGCTGAATTAATTCTGCTTCGACTACAATTTAATTGACGAGACGTGCTGAACTAAACCTTAAGAACCAATACATGTTCTTTATGTTTTATATTCTCTTTCATCTGGTTCTATGTCTGTAACACTACTTCACATCTCTCACACGCACTATATTTTTTTTTCTGTTTATTCTTTTTCAAACAAAATCATATTTTTTTATTCTTTTTCTTAGGGTTGTGACTCCCAAATTTTAAAGTCAGGATCTTTGGGTTGTGACTCCCTATATCTAAAGTCAATACGGTTTGGGTTGTGACTCCCAGTATCTAAAGTCAGGTTGTATGGGTTGTGACTCCCCACACAAAATTCAGTGTCGTGGTTATCCATCCACTAGAAAAGGATTTTGTAATTGGGTTATGATTCCCATTTAAAAATAATTTTTAGTGCACACGTATCTCTCGCCGAGTAGAGAGGTATACGAGTAGAGTAGGTCCACTTTGGACTGAACTACTATAAAAACAATCCTTGCGTTTTTAATTTTTCTGCTGGTAATTAAATTTAATCATTAACTTTGATAATTAATTTATTTGATTAAATTTTTTAATATGATCTATTCACCCCCCCTCTATACTATCTTCCATTACCCTGTTCGACCTAACATTCAATACCACTAAACTGCTCGATCTTCACTTTCGAGATAAATTTAATTTATGAAATGTAATAAATTAAAATCTATCTATGGTCGATTAGATATGGGGATGTCACATAATGTGTTTGTACTAATGATTAAGGAATCATATGAAGAGAATATCTACCCATGGCACAAAATTTCATTAATATAATTTTAGAAGAATTTATGGTCATCTATAGCACCACATAATTTTGAAATAGCAACATCATGTTCAATAGACTTTATGACACACTTAAATAAGCATAAAAGGTAATGTAATACCCAAAGAAATTACAATATATTTAATTTTATATAAATCAAATATTTTAAATATATTTAAATTATCATAACACCAAGTATAAAAAAATAGAATACTCTATTAAAATAATTTTATTTACGCATAACCATTATAAACGAGTCATTTAGTTTGAGGGTATTACTATGAATAAAAAATTATGAATATTATAATTATATTATAGGGAAAAAATAAATTCAAAAGATATATAATTATTATAAATAAAATAGTAGTTATATAAAAGAAAAATATTTATATTATGAAAAATTACCTTTTTTATAAAAGCTGGTTTAGTTGGGCTTTGCACATATAATTGAAAATTAGGTTTTGACAACTTTTGAATATTTAGTTGAGTAAATAAACTTCATTTTCTAAATATTCAGTTAAAAATTTTCTTTGGATGAATTTTGAAATATTTCTCAGAATACTAATTTCATAATTAATAATGAAAATAATGATTTTTGTTAAAAACATCATTTCGTTTAAAATTATATAAGAAGATAAATAATAATTTTAATTTTTAATTGTCTAATTAGGTAACTTCTCAAAATAAATAATTTATGTAATTTTAATTAACTTTATATTTAATTGAAATATAAAAAAATTTAATCTAATAATATTTTTCCTTTTGAAAACACTTTTTTTAATTGTGTTTGCAAACATAATTTTAAATTGAAATCTACAAATTCATTGAATAGAATTTAAAAAAAATAATCAATATTCAGAATTAGATTATTTTTTAATTAAAAAAAGCTCAACTTATTTCTTGACTATAATGATTAGTGAAAACAGTTAAAATTACTTATTGTGGTTAAGGTAAAACTAGGTTTTTTTGGGGTTAAACTAAAACGATAAGGGGTAACATAACAAAAAACATATTAAATTTGTATTAAATAAACATATTTCAGCCCATATAACATTATAATAGATTTTATAAGAGTATTGTAGACACTTTTCGACCAAAGTGACCATTATAATAATAAATTTAAAGAAACAGATAAAATACCAACATCGTACTTTAAAATTTCAATTATGTTTTCGCATAATGAGAAAAGAAAGATTCGAATGGATATGGATTGTAATTTTGTCACAACCCGTCCACTGGGGCCTATGCCGTGACTACCCCAATCCCACCTTCCACAGGCCAGGGGCTGGCGACTAGCACCAAAGGTGTAATTCCCAAAAACTAGGAAGGAATTGCCTTTATAAACAGTAAACAAACACAACAATAATACACAACTGGATACGAAACACTGAGTAAAATTTCATAACAAACGTGTACAGAAATGTAAAGGGGCAGGAAATACAAGACCAACTGTAAAGTACAAGGAAATTGGAAATACATGTACAACTGAAAGAATAAAATAGCTACTGGGTCGCCCTTTGGAATTCCTACCTGAATGGTAGGTACAAATAGCCTCATCAGCACTCCAAGTTTGTCAGTCACCTTTGTGTACCGATTCGTCGTAAGGTCTAACTCCGGGTACCGTCCAGTCCTACTACTCTCAGCCTCAGTCAGCATTTTCAATTGTCTACATCCAACACAATGAGGTTCGTGCATATCTCGTGCCGAGATAAGTATAACGATACTCAATAGAAACCCTGAGACCATCGAGGTCTCACAAAATCCAACAAGGATAAACCAAAAGGTAAGGATTCAATCACAAAGTATCATCCAACCCTACTTAGGTATATACCAATTCATATAACTAAGTAATAAAATAAAATCTGGCTCTGACTCTTAAGCCCAACCACAATACATTCCAAGATGGAAGAAAGGTAACTCATTGATAATAACATGGAGTCAAGGTTCAGCTCACACATCTATACAACTTATGTAGAGAGATAGAGATGATTAGTTGTAGCCTCTAAATCATCTACTCTGTCAAACCCACGTAGGATCCTGGTACAGTAATCCGAGCTATCAAAATCATGTAGGATCTTGGAACAGTAATCAGAGCTGTGGAACCCATGTAGGATCATGGAATAGTAGTCAGAGCTGTCAAACCCATATAGGATCCAGGAATAGTAGTCCGAGGTGTTGAACCCACATAGGATATTGGAATAGTAGTCAGAGTTGTCGATCCCACATAGTATCCTGGAACAGTAGTCAGAGCTTTCGAACCAACCTAGGATCCTGGAATAGTAGTCAGAGCTCTCGAACCCACATAGGATCATGGAATAATAGTCAGAACTGTCAAACCCACGTAGTATCCAAGAAGAGTAGTCAGAGATGTAGAACCCACATAGGATAATAGAATAGTAGTCAGAGCTCTCGAACCCACGTATGATCCTAGAACAGTAGCCAGTCATCATAGGATCCCTTTATCCAAAGCATCTAGTCTCAGGGTTCCCGCACAAAAGCAAGCTTGATTATGGGACGGTCCGCTCCTCAAAACATGTGTCGATACATCATCTTCCACTACTTCCCATGTTGATTTGTCTAGAATATTCATCATGTCATAAGAAAACCAACGTGACAGACGAAGCGACAATCAGACGCCCGATCTGAGAGTTATTAGCCTTTTAGTCCTGGGGTCCCGGTTGGATTCGTGCACGATCCAACCTGACTATATCTGTATTATACCCCCCAAAACCAGTGAGGTATACTCATAGGGACTTTCAAGCTCCAAGATTTCTTTCTCCTCTGATGGTTCGTCAAACAGACATCTGGAGCCAATGATATGGTCAAAAGAAAGTAAAGGTTCGGTAGTAGACTCGGGTCCGCTCCGACCCGATTGGACCGACCCACCCCAAAAAAGTCTAGGCCGACCCGGTCTGACCCTTTGGGTCTGAGCTGGACCATTGGGAAGGTCGGACCATTGGGTTCAGCCCAGCCTACTAGGCCTAGCCCAGCATGTTGCAAGGGCAGTTCGACCTGGAGAGGGACTTGTATGTGGCATAACCCGGTGGCGTGGAGCCAGTTCGGCCTAGAGCTCCATGAGGGGCGCAGTTCGGGCAGCTCAACCCAGGAGGCCGGGGCCAGTTCAGGTGGATCGGCCCCAGAGGTCGGGGCCGGTTCAGGTGGCTCGGCCCTAGAGGCCAGGGCCGGGAGGCGTGGGCCGGCACGGTTCAGCTGGGGTGCTCGGGAGGCCGACGAGTGGCTATATGCTAGGACGTGCGGGCCAGAACAGTTCAGCTAGAGCGCTCGGGATGCCGGTAAGAGGCCAAGTGCCGGGGGGCATGGACCGGATCGGTTCAGCCAGAGCACTGTGAGGGTGGTGGAGGTTGTGGAGACCATGGGTAGCGCGGTCATTTCCTTTCCCCTCCGTCGCCACATTGTTTTGTCTCCATGCCAATGAACATCACAAAAGAGATCGATGGAGGGAGTCGGGACATCTTAGTTTGGACCACACCCTCAGTGTTTAGGGTGATAGAAATTGGTTCATAAGAAAAAACTACAATAACCCACCCGTAAAAGGAAAATATCCTCATTCATTGTTTTGAAATAAAGGAATAACATGAAAATTAAATAAAATTTAACCCCTACCTTTCTCAAAGTTCGTTGACAGAGTCACGAGGGAGAAGACATATTTTTTGGTGAAGACGGACATCAGTGTCATATGTGTTTTCCTCGATAGCCAGTTTGTGCGCCAACTCTTCATAGTTGGAGATGTCCTATGTTTGAGGAAGTTCTGATGAATAAGGTCTAAATTCAGTTCTCTCTTTGTCGGGAAAGCATTCTTCATCGAGAGAGAGTTCTTCACTGAGAGAACACGTTCTTCATTGGAGAGCATAATCTTCCAAGTGTTGGGAGTCACATCACTTTACCAGTGCTTCTTCACTTGGTGAAGTCGTCCCAAATCCCCCTCCCAATGTCCATATATATAGCAGAGGAGGAGAGGTAGGTAAAAATCGTTGGAATTTATGATGGTTCATTTATTAGGAACCTTCCTAAATTCCAACGATACTGTTTATTAATTTAAAAAGGGGCAAGAAAATTTATTTACGGTGGCACAATAATGCAGTGTGTTGGTACGATTAATGTAATGTGCATTGGAACAATTAAAGTAGAAGAGGTCAAGAGGATATCCCTCATTAATTGTGGAAGTTAAGGGTTTCTCCCATTTAATGGGGAGTTTCAAGGGGGTTTAAAACCTGGGTGGTCCCCACCACCAAAACCTCTCATGAAAGGTTATGGTTCTGGTGGTCCCCACAGCCTTAACCTCTCATGGGAGGTTAAGGACTGGTGGTCCCTGCTTCCAAATTAAACATGGAGGTTTATTTCCGGTGGACCCCACCTCCCAACACCCACTTGGGTGATGTGAATGAAAATAAACGGTCCCACACTTTTATTTTTATTTTTATTCTTTCACAAAAAACCAAAAAATTAAATTTCACCCTCAACCATCTCCCGTCGAGGTGAAAGTCTCCTTAATAGAATATTGGTGATGTGAGTTCAACGGTGCCCTCGTATTTCAATTCCGAGCACCAGTTCAAATGTTACAAAATGATGCTCACGTGTTTACTGAATGTACCTAAAAAAAAGTTCATAAAATTTTTATCAGTAACCCTCGACCCTCTCCGGTCAAAGTTAGGCTCTTAATAGGTGGAAAACACTCCAAATAACCCAACATTACACTTGGATTTTCAATATGAGTTACCTTTTAGAAGTTATGAATTTTACAATAAACTAATTGTCACTTAATTATTTTATTTGCAGCCAAAAACTAACTTTCTCTGGTGGCCCGCATCGACCAATGATAGTATCTGCTTAATGAAAAAATACCCTCATGAGTCATGCGGTGGTCTCATATTTTTAATACGAGTTACCGTTTGTGAAATATAATCATTTGAAAAATAAACTAATTTATTTAATTATTTTATTTATGATTATTCCATTTTTGGGTTTTCTCAAAGGAGGCCCGCACCGACTAATCTTAACTCATGCCTAGGGTAAACCCGCCATCCTGAGCGTAACGGTGCACTTAGATTTCTGATCCGAGTAAACATTTAAGATTTTTTCCACTTTTTCATGAAAATTGCTTATGCGCGTTAACATAAGCTTAACAAAACGTTGATGGATCATTCTGGGCCCTCCGGTTCTCGGAATCGCATGTTGTCAGATTTCGAGGGCTCTTAAAACTCCCATTTTTTTAAAAAAAATATTTCTTGAATGTTCTGGGTCATTACATTCTCCCCACCATAGGGCTCTACACCCTCGTAATCCACAACTCATCTAGGTAGAAAAGTGGGGGTACTGAGCGTGCATATGAGCCTCCCACTCCCTTGTGCTCTCCTAGAGGTTCCCATGCTACCAGTGAACTTGAACCAGAGGTGTCGACCATCCACGAAGGACCCACTCCTGTCGATCCTCAATCTCCACTAGAACCTCTATAAAAGTCACCCCATCATCGACGTCCAACTCGCTATGGTCGGTGATGTGAGAAGGGACGTGCACGTATTTCCTCAGATGGGATACATGGAAGACATCGTGCACCCTGTTCAACTAAGGTGGAATAGAAAAGTGATAATCCACATTTCCAAATCAATTGAGGACCAGAAAAGGTCCGATGAATCTCAAAGATGACTTTCTTCCTCGGCCAAATCTTCATAGACCTCGTTGGGGTGAGACCCATAAGAAGACATGGTCGCCCTCCTTGAAATGTAGAGGTCTTCATCTCTTATTAGCATATAACTTCTTCCTACTTTGTGCAATCTTCATCCGCTCCTGGATGATCTGCACTTTCTCTGTGGTAGCCCGTACCATCTATGGTCCCACTAGTAAGGACTCCCCTAGGTTAGTCCAGCATAGAGGTGATCTGCAAGGTCACCCGTACAACACCTCAAAAGGTGCCATCCCTATGGTGGAGTGATAGCTATTTCTGTATGCAATCTACAACAATGGTAAGTGATCCTCCCAGCTACGATCGAAGTCAATGACACAGGCACACAACATTTCATTGAGGGTCTGAATGGTCCGCTTAGTCTGACCATCCGTCTGCGGAAGGAAGGATGTTCTCAAACAAAGCTGCATTCTTAAAGACTCCTGCAACCCCTTCCATTGTAAGGAATTAAATCATGTATCATGATTAGAGACAATTGTCTTGGTTACTCCATGAAGCCCCACAATCTCCTGTACGTAGAGGCATCCAAGATCTCTACTGAACGCTGCTCTCAGATTGATATGAAGTGGGCTGACTTGGTGAGTCTGTTGACAATCACCCAGATCGAGTCATGACCTCTGGATGTATGTGGATGTCCTGTCAAAAAATCCATGGATATCCTATCCCATTTCCACTCTATGACCTCTAAAGGCTAAACCAATCCCGATGGTACTTGATACTCCGCATTCACTTGCTGACAAGTGAGGCATCAATAGACAATCTCTGATACTGCCTTTTTCGTTCCCAGTCACCAGTGCTGTCGTCAAAGGTCCTGTTATATCTTCGCCACTCCTGGATGTACCACAAGAGTGGATGTGTGGAAATCCCTCAACACTTCCTCCAGAAGTGACACTGGTCCCATTATATGTCCCGTGAAGAGAATAACGTGCTCCCCACCTTTGGAGAATTCATCATCTATCTGTCCTGTGGATATCTGAGCACGTCATGTCTCGAAGTCCGCGTCTTCTTATTGCACCTCCATGACTCGTTGAAGGAGAGGGGGAGTTACTATAAGTGACTTAAGATAAGTCGCTCCTTCTCGATACACAAAGGATATCTGAAAAGTGGCTAACATCTCTGTCTCCTCACTCTGTAGATTCAGAATAGACCTTCTGGTGAGTGTGTCTGCTACCATGTTCCCCCTCCCTGGAGTATAGTCTATCTCAAAGTAAAATTCTGCTTCCACGAGGGTGAGTTTGGCTGAATCATGAGTGATTGGATACACCCTCATGTTCCTGAGTTTATCTTGTCTTTCTTGGGTTTCATTTTTCACTGACCAAGGAAAACACCATCTGAATGTTGTAGATAAATAACAACCTCTTTGCCTAATACAATCAATTTGAGTTTGAACTGTCGATGTCATGTCCAAACCCAAAATAATTTCACAAGGCCTCGACGATTTATTCAAGAGGTTCCAATCGAAACACTCACCTTATGGGCCAAATCACACCATTAGAGTAAGTGTGATTTCCAAGTCTCCTCCCAAAGGTATCTCCAAACGTGAGGGTCAAGTCCATGGTTTAACCAGAAACTCTAGGTCATGGAACGATACTTGGAATAAAGGAATTATTGGTACATATCTCTATTGATATGACAGCTAGTATTAGACAAATACCTTATGTTGAATCATTATTCGATCCCTAGGGTCACACTTTTTCACTGCATACATCTACGCTTTTCTTCCCATCATCCAACTCCCTAAGTCTGAAGGGTACCACAAAGTGGGTGGTTGTAACATGATGAAATGTATACCACATCATGTTTCTCTCCTAGCTCTGCTTCCACGTCTGCTGCCCTACACACTCATCTGCCCCAAGTCTTTGAGACTGGCACAAATTTCCAGCTTTCCCAATGGTAACATTATATGGATGTATCCGCTTAGCCAAAGAAAATTCAATGACAAAGGTTCTCTCTATCACCCTATCATAGATATGAATGCATAAGGGAATAGTGCAAGATTGGATTTCCTTTAAACACACTCGCTTAGAAGTTTGAACCCTAAAGCATAGATCGAATTGTATTAATCGTGTACTGGTAAAGATTGGTATGCCTCGATGAATAATCAGCTACTGACATGTCGTCCTACTAAAGATGTTGATGTTCTAGAGGACTCCCAGCCACCTCCTCGAGCCAGTCCTGAACTGCCTATGATTCGGGAACACCTCCAAAACTGAGGGTTATCTGATGCTAAAAAATGTGTAAGGCACTAAGCCTACTTGTGTCCTCTACCGGTACCGCCTGTCGTAACTACTGACCAACAGGTAGTGATATAGCTGGCACACAACACGAAGGTACTATCCCAGGCAACAGTCCACGTACCAAAGCCTCATCACTAAGCATACCATCCTCATGGTCACTCGCTAAAAAAGACTAGTAGCTAAGATCATTGTCTGCTCTACTAGTGTCTCAACTAGACGGGAAACTATAGCCATCACATCCAACAGGCCCTCAGTAGCAATGGAATCTGTCTCGCCTCGAAACCATAGAGGCCTCTACTGTTGGAACTCATGCAAAATTCTCAGTCATCGTGACCTATCCACTACTGTGGCTAGTGGTATCTGCTACAGAATAGGTGGTGGTACTAATGGTACACCACCTGAAGGTTCCAACAAAGTAAGAGGGCCCTGCACCGGAGCCTTGTCGCCCAGTGGGTTTTCAGTGCGTACAACTCTCATAACTCTAACTTGCGGTCTGCGTGCATGCATCCTAAAAGAAACAGATGTAACACGGTCAAAAGGTTATACCTGGTGATCTGGCCTAGTGAGATGTCCTAATAAATCACAATGAAAACACACTTGTAATCCATGTTTTTGTGCACTGAGTCGGAAATCAGATGTCTGGGTGTTGGTGTATGGATATGTCGGCCGCCACACCAAAACTGGACTCCCTGAACTAAAAATTTCACTCACCACACTTAACACTATTTCTTCACAAAAAAACAATCAGAGTCCTAAGTTCTGCGGTAGAAACGAATCCTCTGATACAAATTTGTCAAGACCTATCCCCTAGGGACTGTGTCATGAGTACCCCAAGCCTGCCTTCCATAGGCCATGGGATGGAAACTAGCACCAAAGGAGTAATTCCCTAAAACTGGGAAGGCATTGCCTTTATAAACTGTAAATAAACACAAAAGAGTACATACCTAAATACGAAACACTATGTAATACTGTATAACAAAAGAGTACTAAAAAGTAAAGGGGCTGGAAATACAAGCCAAATTGTAAAGTACATGGAAACTAGAAATAAATGTACAACTAAAAGAAGATAAATACATTTGTTGGGTCGTCCTTTGGGATTCCAACCTAATGGGTAGGTATAGATACCTTCCTCAACACTCCTCATCCATCAGTCACCTCTATGTACCGATTTGTTGTAAGGTCCACCTCAGGGTACTGTCCAGTCCTCGTACTCTCAGCCTCAGTCAGTGCTATCCGTCATCTGTGTCCAACACAACGAGGTGCGGGCATAGCCCGTGTAGGGGTGAGTATAATGACACTCAGTAGGGACCCCGATACCCTAAATGTCTCACAAAATCCATCATGGATAAACCACAAGGTAAGGATACAATCACAGTGTATCATCCAACCCTACATAGGTATATGCCTATACATATACCCAAGTAATAAAATATAGACCGACTCCAAATATTTAGCCCAAGGGCAACCCATTCCATGAAGGAAGAAAGATAACTCATTGATAACAACACAAATTCATGGATCAGCTCACACAGGTATACAACTTATGTAGAGAGATAGAGATGATTAGATGTAACCACTGAATCATATACTCTATCGAACCCACGTAGGATCCTAGTACAGTAATTAGAGCTGTCAAAGCCATATAAGATCCTGGAGCACTAATCAGATATATCGAACCCACGTAGGATCCTGGAATAGATGTCAGAGCTATCGAACCCATGTAGGATCCTGGAACAGTAGTCAGAGCTGTCGAACCCACGTTGGATACCAGATTAGTAGTCAGAGTTATCAAACCCATGTAGGATCCTGGAATAGCAGTCAGAGCTGTCAAACCCACGTAGGATATTAGAATAGTAGTCAGAGCTATGGAACCCACGTAGGGTCTTGGAATAGTAGTCAGAGCTCTCAAACCCATGTATGTTCTTTGAACAGTAGTCAGAGCTGTCAAACCCACATAGGATCATGGAATATTAGTTAGTCCTCACAGGATCCCGTTATCCCAAAGCATCCACCCTCAGGGTTCCCTCATAAAGCACGCTTGATTCCAAGAGGGTCCGCTCATCAAGCCATGTGTCGATACATCAAATGCCACCAAGTCCCAGGTTTATGTGTCTAAAAGATTCGTCTTTTCATAAGTAAACCAATGCGACCGACGATGCATCAGTCGGATGCCCGGTCTGAGAGTTATTAGCATTTTTGTCCTAGGGGCCCAGTTGGATTTGGGCTCCATCCCACATGACTGTAACTCAACTATACCCCCAAATCTAGTGGGGTATACAAAAAGGGACCTAAATGCTCCAAGATTACCCACGCCTCTGATGGTTCGTCAAACGGACATCTGGTGCAAATAATTTTTTAAAAAGTAGGTAATGAGTCGGTAGTTCGCCCACATCCTGTCCGACTAGGTCAGACTGACCCGACTCGACATAGTCTGGGATGACCTGGTTCGCATCGACCTGACCTAACCCAATGGGTCTGACTTGGCCATTTGGCTAGGCTGGCCTGTTGGGTTTGGCCTGGCCCGCTTGGCCCTACCCAGTGGGCCGTGAGGGCGGTTCTACCCTTAGGGGGCCTCATAGGTGGATCGGCCCGGTGGCATGGAGCCAGTTAGGCCTAGAGTGCCGCAAAGGGTGCAGTTTGGGTGGCTCATCCCAGGTGTCCGAGGCTGGTTTGGGTGTCTATTCCCAGGAGGGCGGGGATTTTTCAGGTGGTTCAGCCTAGGAGGCCGGTGTCGGTTCAGGTGGCTCGACTCGGGAGGCTAGGGCTAGTTCGGGTGGCTTGGCCTATGTGGTCTAGACCAGTTCTGGTGGCTCCGGCTGAGAGGCTGGGACCGGTTTGGGTGGCTCAGACTGGGAGGTCGGGGATGGGAGGAGCGGGCTGGCGTGGTTCAGCCGAGGCTCTTGGGAAGCCGGCGTGCGGCCAGGTGCCAAGAGGCGCGGGCTGACACAGTTCAGAAGGAGCACTACGGAGGATGGTGGGCGGCTGTGTGGTGGGAGGCGTAGGACGGTGCGGTTCGGTCGGAGTGCTGTGATGGCGGCACGTGTTGCGGTGACCGAAGGTATCACGATCATTGCATGTCGCCTCCGTTGCCTAATTGTTTCGTCTCTATGCCGAAGAACATCATGAATGAGATGGAAGGAGGGAGTCCGACCATGTTAGTTTGCTCTGCACCCTCCATGTTTAGGGTTATAGAAATCGGTTCATAAGAATAAAGCACAACGACCAACCATCAAAAGGAAAACATCATCATTCTTCATTTTGAAAGAAAGGAAGAACATGAAACTTAAATGAAATTAAACACCTAAATTTCTCATAGTTCGTCAATGGAGTCGCAAGGGAGAAGACAAATCATTGGGAAAAGATGAACATCAGTGTCATCTGCGTTTTCCTCAATCATTGGTTTCAGCGCCGACTCGTCGTAGTCGGAGACCTACTACGTCCGAAGAAGTCCCGAGGAAGAAGGTCGAAGTCGAGGTCGTTCTTCCACGAGAAAGCATTCTTCGTTGGGAGAGAATTCTTCATTGGGAGAATATTTTCTTCATTAGGGAGCATAATATTCAAAGTGATGGATGTCACGTCACTTTACCAGCTCTTCGTCTCTTGGTGAAGTCATCCCAAATCCTCATCCCAAGCCCCATATATATCAGATAGGTGGATAGAGAAGTAACAATCATTGGAATTTTTGACAGTTCATTTATTATAAACCTTCATAATTTCCAACGATAGTGTTACTTAATTTAAAAAGGGGCAAGACAATTAATTTACTTGGGAGCAACGATGCGGTGCATTGGCAGGATTAATGGTATGTGCATTGGCACAACTAAAGTGGAGGAGGTCAAGAGGCTCTCCATCCTTAATTGTGGAAGATAAGGGATTCTCCAAAGTAGTGGGGAGTTTCAAGGGGGTTTAAAACCAGTGTGGTCACCACCACTATAACCCCTCATGGGAGGTTATGGTTCGGGTGGTCCCCACCACCCTAACCTCTCATGTGAGGTGATGGCCTGGTGGCCCCCCCTTCCATCTTCCAAATAAAGGTTTAGTTCCAATGGAACCCACCACCCAACACCCACATGGGTGATGCAAATAAAAATAAAGTGTCAAACATTTTTATTTTTTCTATTCTTTAACGAAAAACCAAAAAAATAATTTCCACACTCGACCATCTGCCATCGAGGTGAAAGTATCCCTAAGAGAATACTGGTGCTTCGAGTTCAACGGTTCCCTCATACTTTAATTCCGAGCACGAGTTCAATATTTTCAATACACTGCTCGCGCCATTACTGAACGCAAATGAAAATAATGTTTGGAAAATTACTAACAGTCACCCTCAACCCACGCCGGTCGAGGTTAGGCTTGGCCTAGGTGAAACACGCTCCAAATAACCCAACGGTACTCTCAGATTTTCAATCTGAGTTACCCTTTAAGTGTTATGAATTTTAAAATAAAATAATTATCACTTAATTATTTTATTTTCAGCCAAAAACTAACTTTTTCTGGTGGCCCACACTGGCCAATGTTATAATCATCTTAAAGAAATCATACCCTCATGGGTCCATCGGTGGTCTCATATTTTTTATCTGAGTTACCATTTGTGTGATATAAGCATTTGAAAAATAAATAAATTTATTTAATTAATTTATTTATGATTATGCCATTTTTGTGTTTTCTCATAGGTGGCCCGCACCGACTAATATAATGTAGCGCCTATAGTAAACCCGCCATCCGGAGCGCAACAGTGCCCTCAGATTTTTGATTCTAGTAACTGGTTAAGAGTTATTCAACTTTTAAAAGAAAACTGCTTACATGTGTTAACTTAAGTTTGAAAAAACATTGACGAATCATTCTAGGAACTCCAGGCCTCAGAATCACACGTCGTCATATTTCGTAGACTCATAAAATTCCAATATTTTAAAAAAAATATTTATGGACATTCCAGGTCATTAAAAATTTGTGGAATAATAAAATTAATTTAATGTGTATAATTTAATTTTATTATTCATTAATCATATTATTACATTAAATTCAAAATCAATATCGCCCGAAAAATTTATTAGTTAACAGAAAAATAAAATAATTGACACTAATAATAATAATAATAATATAAATAGAATTAATTATTATTTTCTACTATTTTTTAGACAAATATATTATTTCATACAAGTGTTACAATAATATACTACAATTTTACTACTATCGTGGTATTTTTTAAATTCATGATATTTGAATAATGTCAATATAGACATTAATTTAAATTTAAAATAAATGATATTTTATTATATGATTCAAAATTATAAAAAATTATACATTATTGAAATTGATTTTTAAATGTTTAAAATATAAAAACATTGGTCCATTCATTGAATTATTTTCTGTTTATAGGTACTATATTGACCCATAAATAGTAAACATATTGTTACCGTAGTTATGGTTAAAGCGGTGGTATTATATTTTACATACAATTAGGCTAAAAATAATTTTTCAACACCAATATGTTTTTTATTTGATGAATTTGATTTCATATTTATTATGACTGGGTCCATATTATAAAATAATTATAATTTTATTTTAGTCATAAAGAACAAATTACATATATTTAAAATACAATTTATGGTATTGAAAATCTTAAATGGTAAAAGTAAAGAAAGCTAGACGAAAAGGGTAAACACGTTTAAAACATGTGATTTTTATGGAGGTTTAGAATTAATAAATAATCCCTCAAGGAATTTAATTATAAATTTTGGATTCACTTGATTATAGATTGAATTCACATTATATAATTGTTTTGTGTATTTACAAAAATGTCACTCCTCCACAATTTTAAAATGGAACTTTCTCCCCTAAGTTCATCACACATATAAATAATTTTGGATGGACCAGACCCTTCTAAAGACTCCTCTAAACATACTTATACACATTATAGAACGTCTTTTCTTCCCAAAAGTCCAACCCTATGGTCATTAAGAAGATATCCAACTGTGATTTCTCTAAAATAATGTAATTGTCTTCCCCAAGCTCATTCTTTTTAATTTTTCTACTAAAACAATAAATTATTTATTAGAAAATTAAATTTTAAAAATATGATAATACATACTATTATTTTATTATATTTATGTAATAATATTTACAAATCTCAACTTTCAAAAAATGGGAAATGAAATATCTAATTTTGTATAGGGTGGGAAACCGCCTCACGAAGTAATGTAACTAATTTTCCATCAACAATTATTGAGAATGGAGATAATAAATAATTTAATGTTTATGTATATATATATATAATAATTATCATTTAATTATACGCCTAGATTTATAATATAACATATAGCTTCTTAATTTTATTTCCTTTTACAATACAATAGAACCACTCTTGTATATGGTAGAATACAACCTCCCAGCGCAATATGGTCATCTTTTGTTATGATTTACATGGAATTTAATAGGGATATATTTGATGAATATTATTGAAATATATAACAATATATTAATTCGGAAAAATTAATATATCATGAAATTATTAACATTTTCACCCTCTAATGCAATGATATCATTGCTCTTGAATATGTATAGCCTACCATCTCCACGAAGTGTGGGAATTTAGTTTCAAACTATAATTAATGGTTTTAATGATGTATCTAATGAAAGAATAGAGATTAAAACATTAATATAATTATTGATATGATGTAATAATATAATATGTATAAGGTCAAAAACATTTATGAGAAAACAAGAATGATAAAATAAGGAAACTAACACCATAAACAATGAAAATAAAGAAATATTATCAACAAATAGGTGGTAAAATTTAATAAAATGATAATATAAGGTATGATAAATATGATTATATTTATTTATTAAATTTATAACAAACATATATTGATTATAATTTTTTTTATACACATATGAAGGAGGTCGAATATGAGGTATTGTATTTTTGTCTCACTTTAACATCCATGATAATTATGTATTATTACCCACATATTCCTTTTTTTGATGTATATACTTCCCCTTTTGATATTTTTTATAAATTATATATTTCACATAATGGTATTTTATTTTTCATCTTATGATATTTCTTTAATGGGGAATATTATTCAAAATTATCCAATGTGGTAATGGTTTATTTCACAATCTCATCATTTTTTGGGATTATTTGTTTTTATCTATCCCTTGGGGGAATTATTTGATCTTAAAATCAATATATTTTAATCTCCACTAGTTGTTTATAAAATAATTATGTAATAGTACTATTATCACTATCTTTGGTACTTAAAATTATTGATATTTTTTTTAAATTACATTATTACTCTATATGGTCAAAAACAGTTTTATTCAAAATCTGTGTCCTAAAAATCTAAAAGTGTTTTTAAAAATTTACAAATGATTTATTTATGAACTTTTTGACAATTTTTTTTTTATTAAAAAAATTTATTGGGATATACATGTTTTATTAAAAAAGTCATGTTTGGATTTTAAAAGAAATATGAAATGAATTATTATTTTAATTTTTATAGAAAAGATGGAAATTTAATCCATAATTCCCACAAAATGTTTTAAATTTTCATTATAAAACTAAAAGGTTATATTATATTAAATTATTTAAATATATATTTTGTGAAATATTAATTTTAAAAATAAAAGTTTCTATAAGAAAAGGTTATCTTCCTCAAATAAAAATTTTATAAAACTATTGTGGTATTTCTATTCATAAAAAAAATTAAAATTTTATTATACTTATGTTCCACATGGGATATGTTGTACTGATATCATCCTTATTATTTATTAAGATTATTTATGATTATTTTGATTGAGGTTGTACAATTTTATTACCATTCATCATATTACTCTGAATGTTGTTTAATTTTGATTATTTCATTTAGCTAAGTATTATCAATTCATTGGTTTGTTTTTATATATTATTTTTTTATTTATATTCACACCTTTTAGATGAAGAGTTAGTTAGACATAGTGTGTTATGGTTGGGGGATGGTTATAAGTTTCTCTTAGAATTTTTGATAGGTCTCATGAGACAAACTAGATTGGGCATTGGCCAAGTCCATACCCATTTTTTAGATGTCTTATAATAAGTCCTTGATTGTATGTTACAGATGTATCGAATTATGAATTCCATCATTTCGATTTTAGTTACAAATATTCAATGTGGTGATTCATTTTATTTTGAATCTCCATGTTTATGTTTCAAGATCATTTAATTATTTATATGGAATTATTTTACTATTTTTTATTCCTGAAATATTAGGATCATGTTATTAGGTACACAGAATTTTTTTTATTTAACTTTCTATATTTATTACTCCTTAATTGTTCAGGATAATGTTTAATTTATACTTACCAATACTGAACATCTAAGGTCACACCTTTCTAATGTTTAATTTTCCTTAGGATACTGGAAAATATGTTATGATTAATATGTAGAGATATTAAAAAGAAAGAGTTATTTACTAAATTAAATTAATATATATTATTTTATAGTTCAATTTTATTATGAGATTCAAATATTTATCTAGTTTACAAATAATATTAATCTATTTTGTCCATTAAGATGTGATTCTCTGGATTATACAATGATATAATAAATTAAACAAAAAAATATGGACTACTAGGGTTTTAATCATCATATTTGGTGTTAAGGGAATTTTAGTTAAAACCTTAGGAACTATATTTAAGAAAACATTGATTATGGAATGTAGACCATTGATATATTTTGATGATAGGTTTAGAATAACATCTCATGGTTTTTTATGTTAGATATTATGTGGTTTTCAATGTAAAACATCCACATCTATTTGATAAAAATAGAAGTAGTTGTGGGAAAGATATACCTAGTGTTAATAACATCGAAAAGGGAACCTAGAGATTGAATAAAGTGATTCATAGTACGTGAATATGTCCATTACAATACACATTTTTGACACTCCTAGGGGATATTCTTGGGATAAATAAAATGTTTCAATGAAAACTATTATTAATGAAATAAATATATTATTATTATTTTAAAAAAATTTCAACGAAACTTTTTTATGATTAGAATAATATCTATGAAAAAAATTTCATTTATGTTATTTTTTCGACCTGTTATCGAATTATAAATTCAATTTGATAATGTTATGGTATAATATAGTTTATGCCATTTTTTGAAAAGTTAACTAGGGAATGTAATTGGAACCATTTGAATGCACGTACCCCTAAAGGGATTTCCCCCCATGGAAGGATAACAAAGATAAAGCAATAGGTGAAGCTAGAACTAATCAATTTATTATTTTATTATGGAAATAGATTAATTTGAGGTGAATTATCCATACTGACATAGAGTAGTCTTCAAAATCACCTTGAGGTGTCATATTTTAAAACCATTTCATGTGTTAGACTATCCTATAATTATGTAAGTGAAAATTCATTTTTTATCTGAGAAATAGATATGTTTCTTAGGGTAGATTTTGTAATATCTTAAAAGAAATTAAAGGAAAAATGTTTTAATGGGAATTTATCATCTCCAATGTGATGTATATCAATTGGGGTCAATAATTCAAAAAAATCAAGGATGAGGAAAAATAGAAATAATGGAGTAGAAGGATTTTAGGGTACACAACTTTGGAAAATATTTTATTCATGAGAAGTGACTAGGTATGGAGGGAGAATTATTGAGTCTATGATTAAAGGAAGATGCATATTTCAATGTGTATGAAGAATACATGACAAGGATATCAATTAATTTTTTAGAATATATATACAATCAAAATTTAAATATTAACAGTTTCTTTTTTTGATTAAGCTAATCCTATTAAGGGAAGTATATCTGAAACACTCTCATCAAAAAAGGATACAATGTCTTATTTTATCAAGTTAGATAAAAAATTTCCAAGTCTTATGGATTTTGAGGGAATAAAATTTAAAATATGATGTTATAGAAAATTAATGATAAATGGAGTAATGGAATGAAGGATTTTCTAACATGTGATACTTTTCTATTGAAAAACCTTGGTACATGCTTAAAGTGAAAAGGATTATTCTTCAGGTGTGAAGAAAATGGCCACCATACTTGTTATTTCAAGGGAATGAAATTATCATCCAATGCGTAATGTTTTCAATGTAAGGAGATGGTGCACTCAAAAAACGAATTCTCAAATATTCAAGGGAATGTTCCAAATAAGATACTAATGGTTCTTCGTCAAAATTATGATATTACTATAGGTGAAGTGGAATAATTAATGTGAATTTTTTTTGTATTTAATATTTATGTTTTATTTTTATTTTAATCATTGTTATTATCGATATTGGAGTTAAGAAATTTATAAGGATTGTACTGTAAAACTATTTTATTGAGGATTTGAGAGAATATGTTAAAAGGTGCCGATGAAAAAAAATGTGATTCATTCTAAAGATTAACATTGTGAAAAACACATGGTTGAGGGAGAATAAACATTAATATATTCATTATGTTGAGATAATAATGATCAACAGGCTTTTATGAATGTATTGGTATCTTTAATGATTATATATTTTTTGAAATTGAGGAAATTGTGGGTTATTAAAATTTTCATACGTTATAGTATTTATAATAATATTGTGTTATAAAATGTACAACCCACCCCTATCCTCACGAAAGCTTATGGGTATTTAACCCACAAACTAATCGCGATTAGGGTTAAGTGGATACCACTTCCCAATGTGACGTTTAGGTTTATATTACATTGGTTTTACATGGAATATTTGATGAAAAAATATGGATTTGTTTATATTAAACATTCGTTGTTACAATTTATGGTTAGATATTAATTTTTATAGAAGGATTTTTCACTCTTAAATGGATCTTATGATCTGTGAAAAGTTCATTTTGGTGCTTCAGGAATAAGAATAAAACTTTTATATTGATTTATTGTTATATTAAATTATGTTCAAAAGGATTTTTGCACATCCACATAATGTAATTATATAATTGAAATATAATGTTTTCATAAAATAAAACATCCATATTTACTTAGTATAAATCATATAATGTCCTTCAACAATAAGAAAAATACATTTAAATGGAAATGATGTCTTATTACCCACATTTATATCATATATTTATGGATATGTGGTGGTTAAATTTATATGAATTATTCAATTTCATATGATCAGTGATCTCTAACACTCTATATTAATCCGTGGGAGTTAATATTTTCTTTCATGTTCATATCAACACTTTTAAATAATGATCTCTTATTTAGAAACATGGTATGTGTTACTAAAGATGAACTTCACTCTCCTCTTCTCACTTATCAGGGGGTTGATTTAATAAACTGTGTTATGATGCGGGGTTTAATGAAGGGAATATCTGAATTTCAATCCTTTGACTAATAAGATCACGATTAAATTATAAGGATGCAATTTATTTAATGGTTAAGGGGAGAATGTAGAAGCCCACAATTTTAAAAATCGATAATCTAGTTTAATAGAATATATGACACATAAAACATATTATAATAGAAAGTAAAACCTAATGAAATTAAAATAAAAATATTTTTAAATAAATTAAAATTTTCAATAACATGGGGTGTACATAATTTTTTTTAAAATAAATGAAGTACTCTATTAAAATATTATTATAAAAACATGACCATTATTACCAAGCCTATATGTTGGAGGGTATGAGCAGGAATAACTAAATTTTAAAATTTAAATGTTCTATATATGTATTGAAAAATATATTGATTTTTACCTATTAGAATTAAAATAAGAATCATTCAAAAAAATAGTTATTTCTCAAAAAACTATATTATTGTAAAATGTGGTTTAGTAGTGACTTGAAGACATAATTTAATATTATTTGTTATAACATTTAAAAATTTCATTTGAAAAAATAATCTACATTTTTTAAATTTTAATGTCATAATTACCTTTGGGTGAATTTTAAAAAATATTAGTGGAGAATATTTATTTGATGAACAATGAAAACATCTATATATTATTGAAAACTATCTTTTTTACTTAAATTATTTTTAAATTGAAATTTATTTTTAAATTATTTTTAACACGTAATTAGTTCAATAATATTAAAATTCTACTAATTTACATTATTTGAATAAATTTAATATTGAATTATGATATATAACCATTTTAAACATTTGATATTTTTTTTCGAAAACCGTCTTTTTCCTTATGTCTGTGTGTATAATTTAAAATGAATTCATCCACATATATGATTATAATTTTGAAAATTGGATTAAATATTTTGAATAGTAAAAATTAATATTATCTATCAAGGTGAACATATTTTTTTAACACAATAAATAAAGAAAATATTTAAATTTAAGTACCACCATTAAGGTATAAATGGGTTTACTCATGTTAAACAAAAAATGATAAGTTTTAAAATAATATAAATATTATAAAATTTCTATTTAATGGACATAGTTAAACTCTTATCAACATACGATATATTTTATGAGTTTTAGGAAATTTTTCTAGTAAGGAAACGTATATAATAATTTTTGTAAAGAAAAAGATGAAATGTCACCCTTTTGATTTTAAATTTCATTTATGCATTCACATAGAGTGAAAAGAAATTTTTTAATGATCATGGTTGGTAAATTTGATCATAATATAATATATTTATTTCGGGTAATTTTGTTTTATGTTTTAGTAATAATATAATATAATTAAATTATTATGTAAATCCAATGTAGTAAATATTTTGTAAATAGTGTCTTATCCTCCTTAATTATAAAATGTAACTCACTCCAAAAACTTCATCACACCTCTCAAGAAATATATCTCAACCAAATTTTTTTTTAAAATCCCACTAAAATGTCTTTATGCACATATTAGTGCTTCTTGTTTTCCCAAAACACCTCCCCTAGGGTCCTTAAGTAAAGATCTGAATGAGGATTCTCTAGGGCAAGGTAATTGTCTTCTCAAAAATCATTCTTCTTCATTATAAATATGCAATATTAATGTATTTCTTGAAACATAAAATACAATAAGGCAATTATCTACCATAAACTGAGATTTCATTATTTTAATGAAATAGAATTTACCCATCCCCACTTCCAACAAATGGTTAACAAAATTGTCAATCGTGTGTACGGTGTACTATGACCACAATAACTATAACAATACACCATTATTTTAAATATCATATATAAATATTTAATTTTATTTTCATTTAAAAAATAATAACGTTTTTCATGTGTATGGAAGACTACTTCTTCATGAATAGATGTTTTTCATTTTTAGTTATGAATAAGGTAAAATGTAAAACAAATTAATTTAATTAATATTTTGGATATATTTGAAATGATATAACTTCCCTCAAATTAATACATTATAAAAATCCTTACCCTTTTTTCATTTATGGAAATTATATCATTGCTCATGTTTACAGACAACCAACCATCTCTACGAAGTGATGTTATCAATTTTCCAATTTTCTTGAATTTTTATACGGATTTATCTAAAGAAAAAAATAATAATTGTAATATAAATATTAATCTATTGACGATGAAGCTATATCATATATATGAGTCCCAGAACATTCACCACAAAACATGAATGAGAAAAACATTTTAATTTACACCTGAAACAATGAAATTAATGAAATATTATTAACAAAAGGGTGCCATTATTTTATAAAAGTATCATATATGATATTATGTATATGAATATTTTTTTTAATAAATGTTTAGAAAACCAATATTTATTTTAATTGAGGTTTGGAAGCATAATAAGGATGTCTAACATGAGGTAAGGGATTCAAATATCACTTTTACTTATGTGATAAGACCCCATATTCACATGTTAGTCGTTTTTGTGGTGTATATTACACACTATTTTATATGTTATATCGTGAATCTATTTATCTTAATGGTATTTCATGTTTCATTTAATGTTATTTCTTCCATAGGGATTATGATTTAAAATTTACAAAAATGGTTATGGTTTTTTTGAATTTTTCATCATTATTTGGGATTTTATTTGTTTAGGACTCCATTGGGTGAATTTTTTGAAGTTAAAATCAATATATTTTCTTCTCAACGTTTCATTCACAAACTATTCAAGTAATTTTACCATTTTCACAATCATTGGTTTTAACACCCGGAGTTTTTTTGATCATTTTTTTAAAATAAATTAAATTTATACACAACACCAATTTAACTATTCAGTAAGATAATAGTCATGTTAGCTTGTTGTACATTCAACTTAAATTTTTTCTTATATTATAAAAAGTGTCTCGTTCCTTAAATAAATTGATTTCCACAGAAGATAGTGTTTTATTGAACAAAACTATATTAATCTAGTTATCACCTAGTAATTGGAATGGTGGGAATGAATATGTATTAACTGAATTGTTAAATAAATTCTTAGGATACGAAATAATTATAAATTATGATAACAATACTATCAAAATACAGGTTTTTATTTTATGAAAAAGTATTTTTGTTACTATAATGTATTTTATATTAACAAAATAAACTAATTACTATTATTTTACAATATTAATTGAAATTATATGTTTTATATTCAATTAAATGTATTATAATTCCTGTAATTTGTTTTATTGGCCAAAAACTAGAAAAAAATCCATTTCAAGCATAAAATTTATATTTTTCTAAAAGCATGTTTTGCATCCTTTTAATAGGAGACTTATTTTAAAACTAAAATTTAACACATTTATATATTCTATTTTACAAAATAATATTATTTTTTGAAACTATAATTTCAAAATTATTTGAATTTTTTTTTTCTTAAATGTTTCATCATTTGATAAATAGTTAAAATACTACATTTTATAGAAAATTATATTTTATTTTAAAGTAATTAAAATTTCAGATTACGTTATCTAATATTTTTAATTTTTTTAGTTAATTTTATTTGAAAATAACCTAATGACGGTTTTTAAAAGGAGTATACACATGAATTCATTATAAAGATATTTTATATTTTAAGGGAGAACTTTTTAGAAAAACTCATTTTCATTGAATTTTACAAGTACAAATTTAAATTATATTTTGAAACCTATAAGTTTTTAATTTTCAAAAACTTATTCAAAATATATATTTATAAGTTACATATTTGTTGAATAGGTCCATTTTTTTTCAAATATGAATTGTAGCCATGGTAAATTTTGTAACCACATTAAAGGGTAAATTGGATAATTTATGTAAAGAAATTATAATGACTATAAGATGACCCTAACAATTAGATATTTTTATGTGATGTTAATAAATTGACAATTAAAACTTATGGATTTTAAATATATTATTTAATGGACAATTTTCTATGAAAATGACATATAAAATATTTAAAACAAATATATTAAAAAAATATCATTCTTTTTCTTAAATATCATTTATGTGTCCACATGGGGGAAAAGGTATCAAATAAATGAATATAAATATAAATTATAATCACAATAAATAAGTTTTATGATATAATTATATATATTACGTTTTGGGCCAACTAGGTGGGATATAGATATTTATAATATCTTATTTTATAAATATTTAAAGATGTCACATTCATCATTTAAATACAATTTCAATTTTAATATAGGGTTACCCAAATGATATATTATAGAGTAAGTATTATCATTAAATATAGAGTATTTTTCATATCATGGTATTTTTTATATTTTACTGTATGATGAAGTAAATTAAATAACTACACAACGCTGATGTGGTAATTAAATTATTAATCAAAATATAAAATAAATGTTAGGAAAAAAATTAAAAAAATATAATTTGAAACAATTAATTTAGAAAATAATTTTAATGATGACCTTGACCTCATAAGGATATAATAATAGATTATTTAGATGTTATGTTACTATCCATATATTTTTAATAGTATGTGTAAGTAATCATTTCAATATTTACACTAATGATATTTTATCAAAATAATATTTTATTAAAATATTTTGAAATCATAAAAAATCTTTAAAAATCATAAATAATTATATTTTGGTTTAGCATTTCATATATTTAACATTTAAGGTGTAATTTATATCCTATAAGTAAAAATAATAACCTTTGAATATAGAAATGTTTTGCACCATATATAAAATTAAAATAAGTTAACGAATGGTTAATCAAAATAATAACGGTTAAAATAAAACAATAAATTGTATAAAATATATTTTTTGGTCAAATTATAATATTATATAATATTATGTTCAATTAAATTTACTTTTTTATGTTTTTCTCATGATAATTTATTTATTATAATTTATTTTTTTTTAAATTCCAAAAATGCCCCTCACCTCAATTATAAATGGGAATCTCCTCCCTCACATCTTCACATAAAATAGATCCTTAATGCTCGGCCTTACCTTGAAAATTTCTCTTATAAAAATAAATATACACACTTTATATGTTCTTTATTTCTCAAATCACCAACCCTAGTTTTCCTAAGAGGATATCTAATGGAAGATCTCCAAAGAAATTTAGTCATTTTTATCAACTCTTTTCGGATTATTTCTTCTTATGATTCATATTTATTTGTGTTTATTATTATGAAGTAATAACGATTGTATCAGATATATTATTAGATGTTATTATTATGTGACAAGGATATTCCATCTTATATTTTTCTTACAAAAAATATAATCAATGTGTGTGTGTACGTATGGACTACCATCTCCAGGTCATGGTGTAATCTGTTTATCATCACCACAATAATTAGAAGGATATAATTATGGAACTAAATGATATATATGATAATTATAAGATTATATTTATTCTAAAAAAATATAAATCATCAACTTCTTCCTCCTTTCACTATTAGGGGAATGATATCATCGCTCAGGCGTACTTATGAACTACCATCTCCACGACATCATGTGATTTTTTTTATGGTCACATTTATATAATGATTATATAAATTCATATAATTAATAAATATGATATCTATTACCTTAATATTCATCTTTTTATGAAGGAAATATATTTTATGCAAAATAACAACGACTTATAGGAAAATACATTCATTGTAAAAGGATGTAGTTAACACCTGAATATAGGGTAATACTAAAATATTGTTAACAAAAAGGTGAGTAGATGATATTAGAGGATCAAATAGGAAATATAAATATCAATATGGTTCTATAATAAATTAATAGTATTATTTAAATCATTATATAGTAATTTTAGTTACATATGATGAAATGAGATCTAATGTAAGGGTTAATTTCACAATATCATTATTTTTCAAGATTTTTTATAAGTAAATATCTACTATGGAATATTTATCATCCTTGCATATATTTATTAAAAAGGCATTCAAAAATAGTTTTACATTTTTTTTTTGAAATTTAAACTGATAATAAAACTTTTGTGAATTTAAAAAAAATGATTTCAATGGAATCATTTCATTGTTTTTCGAAAAAGTTACATTATTAATTTTCTGGAAAAAATGTGGAAAGATTGTTTTATTAACTTATATGGCTTGAATTGATTATTCCACAATCAGTAATCCAATTTTTTCCATATTAATTTACAATATTTTAATTTTCTTTTCAAATAAAATGTTATTCTTTATAATTGTGTGAAAATGAAAAAAAGTTTTCAATAAGGAAATGATATTTTCCTCAAGAATTATAGACTATGATCCTTCATCTATTACAACGTTATTTCATGTTACATATGAATTTTTGGGGATATTATACAATGATATCATCCTTTTTATTTATCCAAAATTTAATGTTTATAACATATTTATGTTTACTAATTAAGTTTCATTTTCATGAGATAGGTTAAGATGAAATGTTTATGAAACCCATTTATTTTTAAGGGCTTAGATATTATTTATATTCCTATGTGATACAGATGTATAGTATTTATTTTGTGATGGTTGGTAAATATGTATACATTTAATGTATTGGGTAAATATTTATATCATGATATAGATTGGAATGAAACTAGGAAGTGAACTCAGTTCATTAATATGTGATGGGAACGTGGGAAAACATAGTACAGTAATATATTGAAACAATATCGAGTGAACCCTGTTCAACAATGGACATTGTCCTCTCTGATTGTCTTGTAAATTATCCTTTACTAATATGGAAATGATTTTCTATTCTTATTTTTATGCAACTGTTTCATACCATATGTTATTCTTTTATAGAAAATGATCTTTGATTATTTATGATCTTTTATCTTTTAATCCATCACAAGATATCATGATCAATGATATACAATATTTTATTTTCAAATGTTTCATTTATTTGATTATGCCTTGAGATTATGTTAACATTTATATTACCTTTTTTACCTTTATTATTAATCTGAGATCACCCTTTACGTATGTTTCTTTTCCCCAGGTTATAATGATTTTTTTTTGATAAGAATATTAAAGGGGTATAACATTGAGGAAAATATTGAAGATCATTCACAAAATAAAATATTATGGTTAAAAGTTTCAATATTCACTAAACTATTATAGGCATTGGTCCTTGGATTGTGTAATATAAGAAATATTCCGCCAAAACAATGTAATGTCTATGTGCATTAATCTTGGATTATTATATTTGGTATTAAAGAAAAGATTTAGTCAACCATTTAAAACTAGGTAGTGAAATCCATTGTAGGAAACCAAAGGATATGTATATGTATAGTTTACAATCTTATAATTTTGGAAACAATCAGTGATATACTATAATTAATCTTATTTTTTTATTGATTGACTATAATTTCAATTGATAATGTGGTTTTACCAATCTGATCATTTTTACTCAAACTATACTTTTGGTATTAAGTCAATGGTTGGAATATTATGGGACCACAATAATGATGAATGAAAGGGGATGTGAAATTATTGTAACCCTAAGATACCAATTGTTATGGGATAACAAATAAAATAAATTTTTACATTGATGACATAAATTTCCCAAGATATGAATCATGATAGACTCAAAAATGTGAAACAAAGGGAACAACATTTTTTTGAGTGCTTCATGTGGAAACATCCACATTTTTTCATTGGGTTATTTAATCCTCTAGTAGCAGAATAATGGATCAGTAATATGGAAAATTTATTTTTAGTAATACAATATTCATAATATGAAAATTTCATTTTACTAGTCTATCATTTGAAATGTGAAACAGATCAGTAGTATAATATTTTCCAGAATACGGGGAAAAAAGTTGAAATTTACTCGATGGTATGAGACAAGTTCAAGAACATATTTTAAAAATTATTAATTTCCACATTTTATTCATACAATTAAGGAAATTAGTTCCTTGAGGATAATCAGATGGATGATAAAAATTTTTGTGCCTGAAATGAAAATTCTACAAGGCATGCAAGCTACATTTTCGGAATTGTTATCCAACGTGAATGTACGGTTGATCGATCATTTAGTTTCATAAAACCAAGTCTTCTAATGGAGTTATCCATAAGGGACTTAATTAACTTTGAGGAAATCATCTAATGTTCCATAAAGGTTGAATTGGATGTTGTCATTACATTTAAATCTAATTATTCTCATAAGTAAAATAAGATATAGTTTAATAGAAAACATAAATACCATGATGAAAAAAGATTATAATTCATTTATGCTTAATGTGTGTAAAGTAACATGGAGGAAACTATCTTGATGGACTAGTAAATTTTCTATGTGTTGAATAAAGGTCATTAGTAAATTGACTTCATTAGTGATGGGAAAAAATATATAATGTTGTGGATAGAGAAAAGAATGCATGGAATTCACCTCCCACACATCAATGCTACAAGTTCCTAAAAAATGGTAATTATTCTAACAAGATCCCAAATATACTGGCTAAAAATGATGATTTACAATAGAAACCTCTTAAGGGTAACAGAAAATGAAAATATGATGTGATCCCAATTGGCGATATTGAGTACGATAATGAAGTGGTGGAATAATTAAGTATTTTTATATTTGAATTCAAGAATAATTTAGTAGAAATAATTTAATGGTATTATGGAATAATGAATAATATATGGATTTTTTCACAATATTTTTCCCTATAGGATTTGAAATCATATGTTGAATGGTAACAATAAGCCTAAAATTTAATTGAGGGTGTAAGGTGATATTTTTTTAGAATAAAAAAACAAAAGATAGTTAAGTTCTGATTGGTGAATGATGTTTAGATAATAATGATAAATATATATTTTATTGTGTTTAAAATAAAACAGGATAGGATTAAATACCTTAGAACTTACCTAAATATGGATTACGATATTAGGGATTGAGATTTTTATTTTTTTTTATTTTTTTCTAATGAAATAGTGAAATTTTTTAAGCATGGATATTTTGAATAAGGATTTAAGGGAAGTATGGTTCTTACCATTTATCAAGAGTATAAATTATAATGGTCTTCACATGTTTGGTATGTGATAGTTAGGAGTACATTAGGTTTTTTTGTGAACTAATGATATATTTAATTTTGAAATTAAGTAACCTTCATTTTTAATGTTTTTGGTTTTAATCTTTTTGAAGGTTCATAAGGTAATCCATTTATGAAATTATTTGTGTTGAATATTTGATAAGGTTTTAGAGATTAATGTATTACATAACCATACAAGTATTTATGTGTGTTTGAAAACCATTGATAACCATTTTTTTATAATAAATAGAGATAGATGGAATACAAATTCATCCCATTATAGATATTTTTATCCACTATGTTCTATAGGTATTACAATTTCAAATTAATTTCTAAGTGTTAGAGTTGATGAATAGATTAATCAAGGAAAAACCCATGGATGAGATTGTAGAAACAAAATTTTATTAAATCATGTAATTATACCTTCTTGTGAATAATATTTATCTTTAGGAAAAGTATTTGAATTTTTTTTCAAAAGTACCATCATTTCCAATCAATAAAATTATCCCTTTGATTATCTTAGATTATTTGGTTTGTGATGTTTAACATTATAATGACTAAGTTCTATGTCACTCTCTATTAAAATTAGATATTTAATTTTCTCCTATATGTCCATTTTTCATATTCCACGCATGTTCTCCAATGTGGAAACCTAGTTATGAGTTACATTGGATAATAGTTAGGTTTTTATCATTCCCTTTGTAATTGATGTTTCAATATTGATTTTTATGGTGTGGATATTCCAAAAAAAATTCTCCAACATCCTCCTTTGACAATCAATGAGCAATTTAAAATTTAAAGGAAATTATATTTTTAAAATTCCTATCCATATAAGAAATTCAGTGTATCAATTAGAGATTCAACCAAATTTGTCTTAGGTTCGAAATTTATTCCATGTATTTCTTCTGTGAAAGTACATACCTGATCCGTCAAATGTACTAAAATTAGGGGATACCGAATTTATTATAAAGTAAAATATTTATATATTATTTATCATAGTGATACAGTTCTACCAAATAATACCACTAACATTGTTTAAGATATTTTTAGAAACTACCTATTCGAAAAAGCGATGTTGTAACTTGATGATATGAAGGGGTAAAATTATCCTAACAGTTTTGTATTAGAATAATGAATATCAAGGGAGTAATTCTTTTTTAAGGTGGAATGAATGTAACAACCTTAGTTTTTAGGAACATTTTATAAAAATAAATTAATTTTATATGAAATAACAATCAAATATTACACGAAAAATAACACTTGTATTATCTTATTACACATTGAACACAATGTTCATCACGTATTACACACAATGCTAAATTCATTTGATAACTTGAGTTACACACCAGACCATGTTTTTCCATACAACAATATACTATGATATTTATCACCTAGCCATTGGAATTAATGGAATGAATAAATATTATCTAGATTATGAAATATATCCCTATGATATAATTTAATTATAAATTAACATATAAACCAACAGAAAATTAAGGATGTAATAATATGAAAACTATTTTTTTTCAAAGGGAGATTTAATTAAATAAAAACATTTAATAATTATTAGTGAACAATATTAATTTAAATTATATTTTTTATATTCAATTATCTGTTTTTGAAATAATTCAATATGTTTTATTGGAATAAAACTAACAGAAACTCATTTTTAATCAAAAAAAGTAGTATTTTTCTAGAAAAGGATTATCTATGCCTTTTAATGGAAGAATATTTTTAGAACCAAAATTTAAAAATTGTATAAATTTTAATTTATAAAATAAATTTTGAAAATATTGGAATATAAAAATTATATTTGGGTATTTGGGGGGGTTTACTAAAATGCCACATCTTTTGATATATAGTGAAAATACTGATTGTTATTGAGAACTATATTTTATTTTAAAGTATTTAAAAGGTAAAATTATTTTTTGAATTAGTTTTAAATATTAGATAGTACATTATTGTAAATGATAATCAAAATATTGTTTTTTAAAATTATTATATTCATGAATTTATTTAAAAAATAAATTATGTTTTAAAATATTTTTTTTACGAAAAACTATTTTTTAAGGAATTTTAGCGGTTTTATTATAAAATAAATTATGAAAATTATATGTTTTGAATTTTAAAAACATGATTAAAACATGGATTCATAATTTAAAATTATATTTAATAGATCCCTTTTGTTTTTTTCCAATATAAATACTTTTTTTGGAAATATTTGTTATCATGTTAAACGGAAAATTAGGTAATTTATGATAGAAATAAAAACAATCTGGATTACAGAATGACAAAAAAACATGACCAATATGTATTGAATGATGATAAATAATCTATTATCAAATAATTATATAAATTAATTTGATTAATGGACACTTTTACATCAAATTTTATTTTATATTATTTAAATAAATGCCTGTCACAAAATGTCACTTTCTTTTTCATAAATATCCATTTGTTTCCACAGGGGGAAGAAGGTCTGTTATGATTGAATATACATCAACATTGATAAAATAATAAAATTATTTTATTTATATAAATTTAAATTTTAGTACTTCGATGAATTAAAATGATTTTTTATATTTTTAATATTTTATTTAATAAATATTTTAGGATGTAACATTCATATTTTTTATACCATATCATTCATAGTAAAGAGTAACACCAAACATATACTATATTATATGTATTATTCTGAAATTGTGATGGTATATCTTCATAATGGGGTTTTATTTTTAAATTTTACTATTGAAATAATGAAATAAATAATTACTCAATGATGATGCAGTAATTGATTTAATGGAAATATCAAATATTTATTATTACAAATATTTAAATAATGTTATGTTTTTAGAAATTCTAAAAGTTATTCTCACCTGAATAATAAATTGGAACCTCCTACCTCACTTATTCACCTCAAATTGAGCCTTATATATTGGAAATACCTTGGAAATTTATCTCTTGAACTTCCCAAGCCTCATTCTAGAGGTTTTTATCTTCTCAAAAGACCATCCCAAGTGACCGTATGTGAATATATAATGAATGTTTTCTAGGGAATATGTAATCATCTTTATAACTCTTTAAGGATTATTTCATCTTATACATCCTCTTAATGTGTTATTTATAGTCTAATGAAATATATATAGTATCACCTAAGTGATGATTTGTTATTAATATTATGGGAATCCATGTTCTACATCATATATATCCTATGAAAATAATGTATTGTGTGTGCATACGTACAACTAACCATATATATTATATATAGGAAAATCCTCCCTCACTTCTTTATATCATACTAATACTAATAGATCGACCATCCAATATAAATTTATCTTCTGAGAAACTCTAGCCAACACCTATATATTTGTTTTCAAAAAAAACATCCCTGGTGACCCTATAAGGATATCTAAAAAATGTTTGATGAAGAATAGTTAATCATCTTTATGACTGTTTTATGATCTTTTCTTATTATATTTTGACTTCTTGTTTTGTTTACATTATAATGTAATATACCTAACATCATATTTTATAGGATATGTTATTATGATTATGGAACAACCATATTCCATTGTATGTACATCATATTAAATGCAATAGCATCACACATGTGTATGTAAGGATTACAATCTCAACCACATGCTGTAATCAATTTATAATCCCCAATTTTAATAAATTAATATAATTATTTAAATCATAGATATATATGATAAATATAAAAAGATAATATTTATAGAAGAATAATATATAAAACCAACATTCTTCACCATTCTTTATTAATGGAATGACATCATCGATCATATATACATATAACCTACTATATCCACAACAAGATGCGATTAATTTTCCTTGATAACATGTAATTATTGACTATAAAATTAATATAATCAATAAATATGTTATATATTTCCTTATTATCATTTTTTATATGATTTAACTATATTTTACGCCTAATTAATAGGACATCTAAGACAAAACATTCATTGGAAAATGAAGAAATTAACACCCAAAAGAATGGTGATAATGAAATATTATAAGAAAACGGGTGGTAAGATGATATAAGAGGATCTTATATTATATCATAAATATTAATAAAATAATTTTATAAATTAATAAAAATCATTAAACCAATATACATGAGTTTCAAATACATACAAAGGAAATCATACATATGGTAAGGGTTGATTTCAAAGTCACATTATTATTTGGGATTACTTATACGTGTTTATATTCATGGGAATATTTATCTCCAATGTCAATATTTCATAAACGTTTATCCCAAAATATTCATACTATTCCTATAGAGTTGTATAAACTAATAATTATACATGTGTGAATTTTTACAATACTATATGAAATGATTATTTTCATTGTGTTTCAATCATGGTCTGTGTGACTATTCAAAGAAAAGTATTAATGGATAATTCATCTTTCATGACAGTATAATTTATTGAATATTCATTTATAATAAATCATTTTTAAATACAATTTTTTCCTTTGTAATTCTATAACTATAAAATAAAATTTCAAAATTGAAATGATATTTTCCTCATGAATTATTTCATGTGATCATTCATATAAGACAACATTATTTGAGAAGAATTATATTTTACTAGGGTTATGATTCATTGATATCATCAATATTTTTTTATATATATTTTATGCTTATTATAGATCTATATTTATGAATTATATTTCTTTTCCAAGAGTTATGTTATCATGAAATGCTTATGGAACCCAATTTTTATTTATTGTGACATGAATTACGTTATTGTGGAACACATTTGTATAGTTTTTATTATGTGATGAGTTGTACATATATATACAAACAATGAATTGTGTAAAGATATATATCGCATGTGATAGGTAGGAATATAATGTGGAGTGAAATTGGTTCAAAAAAATAGGTCTAGAATGGGTGTAAAAATAGTATAGTAATAATGGGCGGAAACATGGAGTTGACCCCATTCATTATGTGACTTTACCCGCTATAATGGTCTTGGAAATGAACATAAACTAAAATTGAAACGATTTTCTATGATTATGTGTATTTGTAACATTCATGTCTTATTTTATTATCTCATAAAAAGTATTACTCTATTATTTAGGAAATTATATGATTTACTCCATGAAATTATATCGTGATCTGTGATGTTGAAGATAAGATTTTGAAAGGGATCCTCAATTATAAAAGGGAATGTCCTCCCACACATATTCAGATAAAAATGATCCTTATATTTCAACCATCACTTGGAAATTTATATTTTTAATAACCCTAGCCACATAATAGAGGTGTTTATTTTCTAAAACGACTATCCTAGGTGACCTTATGAGGAGATCTAATGGGTGTTCAATAAAGAAGAGGTAATCATCTTTAATAATATTTCCTGATTATTACTTGTTACAATTCCTCTTGATATGTTGTTTACAATATAATGTAATAAATCGAGTATCACCAATATTATGACATTTTATTATGATTATGGAGCATCCATATTCCACAATATATTCATCCTATAAAAAAAAGCATGACATCACACATACACACATACAACTTATCGTCACCTTGTTGTGGTGTAATCATTTTCTCATCACCAAATTACATGTATTGGTATAATTGGTGAAATAATAGACTTATATGATAAATAAAAATTTATAATTATTTTGGAAAAATATATATACCCGTCAATTACTTATTATTTCAAAATTAATGGGATGATATCGTCACTCGTGCATCTCCATGATGAGATGTGATTCATTTTCCAAAATCACTATTAAAGAATGATTACAAAAAGGTATATAATGAATAAATATGATATATATTTCCATAATATCATTATAGATACCATTGAACTATACTCTATGCATAAGAAAAATTAATTATATGATAAAACATTCATAGGAAAATGATGCATTTCATGGCTAAAATTTTGGTAATAACAAAATATTAGTGACAAATGGGTGATATGATCAAAAAATAGGATCATATATAATATCACAATTTTGAATATGTGTCTATTATAAATTAAAAACACTCTTTAAACCATTACACATGAGTTTCAAATATAAATTACGGAAATCAAACCTATGTTAAGGGTTAATTTCACAATATCATTATTATTCAGGATTATTTATATGTAAGTATCTTCTAAGGAATATTTATATTCTATGGCTATATCTCTTAAAAATGTTGTCCAAGATATTTTTTCTATTATTAAAGGATAAATAAATCTATTTTTACACATGTGTGAGTTTTTAATAAATTTTATGAAAGGGTTCATTTAATCAATTTTCAAATGAGGTTAATTGTGATTATTCCAGAAAAAAGTATTAGAGGAATGTTTTTCAATCTTATAAGACATGAATGGATTTATATAAGAGGAAATTAATTAATGTGAATTTAATTTACTATGGATTTTACCTAATTATAACAGCATTATTATATCTCTAAAAAATTTTTGTTTATGAAT
Organism: Viscum album; assembly: GCA_963277665.1. NCBI lineage: Eukaryota > Viridiplantae > Streptophyta > Magnoliopsida > Santalales > Viscaceae > Viscum > Viscum album. The sequence continues at coordinate 1,271,295,055 of OY728160.1, forward strand.
TATCATTCTTTTCAAGGAGTTATGTTCTGATGAACTGCTTATGAAACCCTTTTCATTATATTTTGTTTGATATGAATTATGTTCTTCTGGGAGACATACGTGTTGTAAGAACCCGGATCTTTATTTAGGTATGTTTTTCCTTTCTATATAGATTTTAAGAAAAATGCAGTTTCTGTTATTTTTGAAGTACACGCCGTGTACTTTCTGAGTACACGTCATGTACTCTTTTCCCGCTCGAAGACGTGTACTAGCCGGGTCCGGGACACATACACGGTTGTAGGGGTGATGTGGAGGCCGATTTTGGTAGAGTTTGGAAAGGCCAAGTACATGTCGTGTACTCAAAAAGTACACATCGTGTACTTTCTTTTTTTCACTAAACGGACCAGGTTCACGCCTGACGCATAGAAACATATTATTCTACGTCCCATTTGCCCGAGAGAACCTAAGATCCATGAATCTTCGACTTTCCCACGCCTCTCCGTTCGTTCTCCAATTAGAGAACGGTCGATTAAGTTGGAATCAAAACGGTGAGTTCTTCCTTCAGCTTGAGCCTTGTTTTCTAATTCCTCCTCCTTATCAAGTTGTCGTGGTTTATGTGTTTTAGATGTTTTCTTAGATCAACACCATTCTGAGGAGAATCATGCATTTTGGTTCAAGTATATCGATCCCCTAGCATCAAGGTAGGTGGTTTGTGCCTTTCTGTTGAAAGTCCTTTAATATTTTGTGAAATATTTCCAATTCCTTTGAATGAGAATTGTGTGTTTTCCTGTTTTTTCCTTGATTGATTGTCTTCGTTCTTGATTGATATAGTAGAGGTTTACCTTTGTGAATAGAGTAGTTTTTACTGTACTCTGGTTGTTTGCTGTACTTTCTTTGTTTGTTAGGCATTATGCCAATTGTCATTCCTAGTTGTAGGATATTGGAACTATTGTGTTGTTTTTCTACTGAGCCTTATAATGATATCCATGTAGTTTTGAGGTTTACTTGGTCGATACAGGAACCCTATTCATGTTTATTTACACACAGGGATGCGAGAACCTAATGTAGTGAACCATAGAGAGAATGGACAGAAGGTCTTCTCCAGAGTGACTTTAATTACGATGTGAGACCACAGGTGGAATTGACATTGAGTGCTTCCCCAGAGAGTCTGTAGTTCCTCGACGTGGGCCATATAGGGAATTGACGTTGAGTGCTTCCCCAGAGAGCCTTTAGTACGATACGAGACTATATGAGGAATTGACGATGAGTGCTTCCCTAGAGAGTCGATTCTTTAGCTGAACCAGAGGGGTGAGACTGTTTGTGCCTCCCAGGGGGTTTCTAGTACTTATAGGTTGAAAAATAAGGGTTAGGCTGTGAGAACTACCCAGGGGGTTACCTTGATTTACTTGTTGATTGTTTTGTACTTGTGTAGTTTATATGCTAGACTGTAAATTGTAGCTATTGGGTATTCTCTTGTTTACTATTCCTGTACATTACTTTCCATGTATTCATTGACTGTTAGGCACAGATCTTTGGGTGGTTGCCTACTGAGACTTTTTCTCACACCCTGTTTGGGCCATAATTTTGGGCCCAAGGAGACTATGTTGTTGTAGGTATATATTAGGGAAAGTGCCCTCCAACATCAGGTTCTTGATTGCACTGGAGTTGGAGAACATGGGACCGAGCCGAGGCTTACGATGCAGAGGAGTTGCTCATCTGTTTTTATTTTTCTGTTTCATTAGTACTTGTGTTCAGTTGTATTTCAGCACGTTGTTGTTTTTCTAATTACCTTAGATACTCATACCTACTGCATCATTATCACCATTTCTATATATTTATTCTTCCTTTGTTGGTTATAGTTATGTATGTTGTTACTGATTCCGCTATTGACTATTGTTTTTCATACCTTGTATACCTTACCAAATGAGGGTATAGTTTCCCCCAATAACTTACCAAGGACCTCGCTGCTAGTCAGCAGCCTCTGACGTTTGGGTAAATACGCTTGAGGTCCTGTGGTGAACTGGGCACAAGGCACTAGTGGAAGGGCTCCAGATTTGGGTGGTTAAAAAGTGGTATGAGAGGGGGCTTTCACATGCATTACTATTTGGAGACTTTATCTAGGGATAGGATGGATTCGGTACTTGGTATTAAGCTGTTCTCGGGAGTAGCTAACCCGTGTACAGGGAAAATCCATACTACCTCGTTAATTGCAGTTTTCTGGTTTTGAGATTTTACGGTTGATATGATTTCACCTTGAGTGATTCACATGCTTTGTGTTGTTATTTCCTTAATGACTGCGGTTCTATTTCTGTCGCAACCCGATGAGATGAGGTTATTCCATCTCATGAATCATATAGGAACTCATATAAATCACATTCCATGAATTCATGCCATGCCATCTAGGGTGCATTAGCGATTGCATGCTGTTGTTATAGAATTTGTGTAGATTATGCATGATGTTGTGATAGATTCTTGATAAAATCTCTACTGCCTTGTCAGAGGATTTTTTGTTCCTACTTTGCTAAATGAAAACCAAATTTTGAATCTTGAGGTGTTATGGGCCCTCACGAATCGGAAATTGGTACCTCATTGCCTTGTTTTCTATGTTTTCTGGGCTTCTGTGCAGTTTCAGAGCTACTACCCAGAAAAACCCAGAATACACGGTGTGTACTTTTGGCTACATGCTATGTAGTTTTTAGACCGTTTCACTGACCATGTGAGCAGTGACATGCTATTGTAGAAATAACTTCAAGAACATGCTGTGTACAGTAGGTACACACCGTGTAGTTCGGAGCCGTGTACCCGACCGTGTCACTAACAAAACAGGTCGGGGAAGCTCGATCAGAACATGCCGTGTTATAAAGGAACACCCCGTGTAGTCTTGTCCAGGTGCCCAGTCATGTCACGAACAACACGGGTCAGAATTAACTTTTCTTAGACACGTCGTGTGTATTTAGAACACGCTGTCTAGTCTTTTTCAGGTACCCGGTCGTGTTATGAACAACCCGAGATAGTGTCACCTTCACATATAAAAGCTATGTTTGTTTGCAACACGCCGTGTAAGGTTCAACCGTGTAGACGACCATGTGTTTAACTACATGGGCCCCCAAATCCTTGTTTAGTACATGCCGTGTTTGTTCATAACACGCTGTGTAGTCTCGGGTTAAGTCAGACCGTGTGGGTTAGCCATGTAAAGAGACTCTAGCAGGGGAATATTTTTGAAGTACAGGCCGTGTGTGGCGTCAACACGCTTTGTAGTTTTTGGTGTTACAGGACCTGTATGGAAGGGGTACACGCCCATGTCAGCGACTTATGAAGACACTCCGTTTAGTTTTTATACACGTCGGGTAGTCGTGTTTTGTAATCTTGTGTGTTTTTCTTCCCCTGTTCCAGTTTTGTACTCTTGTGTTCTCAGTCATTGTTAATTCTGATCTAATGTGTGTTTATTATTTTTCATAGTTATGCCTCTAAGACGTCCTCCAGTTGTGCGTCTATCGTTAGGCAGTGATTAGACGCCTGATATGGATGATCAGGGAATTCCTACCGATCATCCAGTCGGTCCAGCCTTGGCATCGACTATCATACCAGTTGCAAGCGCTGATGCACACTTTAGGGAAGATTTTATGATGATGATGTAGAACTTTTAAGGAGCACCTCCTCCTACCTCGACTATTGAAGACTTAATGCGGGGTTTTCAGCAGCAGAATCCTCCCAATTTCTTGGGGGAAGGAGGACCACAGGCTGCAGAGTCATGGCTAAAATCAATGCTGGCTATCTGCAAGCATCTGGAGACTCCTCTAGAGAGGCGGGTCAAGCTCTCCACCTACATGCTCCGAGACTCCGCCAAGAGGTGGTGGGACATGATCTAACAGGTGGGTCATCAGCAGGATATGGCTTGGGAAGAGTTTCAACGCGTCTTTTTTTCACTATTTCTACCAGGAGACCCTGAGGGCCGACCGATCTTGGGAGTTCATGAGATTAGAGCAGGGTACTCTTTGGGTCCTGGAGTATTCCTCACATTTCACCGAGCTGCAGCATTTCACACCCCTCCGGTATGGGAGTGGGGTGTTCTTAGCAAGGATGTTCGAGGATGGAATCAGGCGGGAGATCCACTCGTAGGTGGATATCTTCCAGTTGACTACCATCACATCCATCGTCAACCAGACACTGATTGCGGACCGCAATTTGAGAGACTCCGGTGCTGCGAGCCGGGGCGGTTCTGCTTCGAGAGATAGTGTTACTCTAGTTGACATCATGAAGCACCGTAGGGAGCCTACACGCAGTGATTTGAGGAGGAGAGATACCTCTTCAAGTAGCCAGGTAGTATGCTGCCAGTGTGGGAGGGCAGTGCACATGAGGCTGTAGTGCCAGAGGGACCCAGTGGAGTGCAGACCTTGCGGAAATATGGGTCACCTTCAACGTTTTTACCAGGTTTTCTCTCTAGTAGATGGTGACATGGGTTCTTCAATGACTCCTCATTCAGGAGCATCACCACCAGTTTCAAACCAGTTAGGGAATTGGAGTTCTTCCCACTATTCGGGCCGAGGCGGAGGTCTAGGCCATGGAAGTCAGTCACCAATCATTTAGCGCCAGTAGGGAGGATCAGCTCAGAGTGGTCAGGAAGGGTCACAGAGTCGCATGGCAGGCCATACTTTCTCCGTGGAGAAGACCTATCAGGAGAAGGATCCTGGCCCTTCTACAGTATGAGGTATGATTTTAGTAGCCTCAGTTTTATCTTCATCTGTTTTCGATACTGGTTCCATGCATAGCTTTATCTATATTTCGTTTGTGGAAAGCTATGGGTTCTGTGTCTTTTCTTCTGTTGACTCATTGACACTAGACACACCTTTGGTTACAAGGACATATAGTGCACGCCAGTGTAGAGAGTTCCCACTCGAGGTTGTGGAGTATCATCTCTCATGGGACCTCTATGTCATAGGGATGACAGGCTATGATGTCATCCTCATGATGGACTGGTTGGTTCCCTTCCAGGCAGTCTTCGACTGTTATCGCCACAGAGTGTGTTTCATTTCACCTGAGGGTGAGTCTTTTCTTCAATGAGTTGAATGGGACGTTCAGGCGAGTCAAGAATGACTCGATCATCATGGGATGGGAAGGGTGAACGCCCAGATTTCTAGCCTTTATATGGTGGATCAGGGAACTTCACAGCTATATTTTCCTCCAGTGGTGGATCGTTTCAGCGATGTCTTTCCAGAGGAATTTTCAGGATTGCCTCCGGAGAGTGAGGTAGACTTCTCGATTGAGGTCATGCCAGGAGCGGCACTGGTGTTCGTTCCTCCTTAAAGGATGGATACACCTGAGTTGCAGGAGCTCAAGAAGCAGTTGGAGGAGTTACAGGAAATGGGTTTCATTCAACCCAGTACTTTTTCTTGGGGTTCGCCTATCCTATTTTCAAATAAGGCAGACGGTACCCTTCGGATTTGTGTGGACTATCAGAATATGAACCAGTTGACGGTCAAGAACCGATATCCCTTGCCAAGGATCGATGACCTCTTTGATCTGCTTCGAGGAGCCCGGGTGTTCTCGAAGATCGACTTGAGGTCCAGTTATCATCAATTGCACGTTAGACCATCATATATAACTCTGACAGCCTTCAGGAGCAGGTATGGTCTATACAAGTATACAGTCATGACGTTCAGTATCACGAACGCACCTGTAGTTTTAATGGAACTGATGAACCGAGTGTTCCATCCTTACATGGACTCCATCATCGTGGCCTTCGTGGACGATATCTTGGTGTACTCTCACACTCGACATGACCATGCCACACATCTTGAGATTGTTCTGAGTACAATGATATAGAATCGGCTCTATGCTAAACTCTCGAAGTACCACTTTTGGATAGAAAAGATTCACTTCTTGGGTTCCGTCATCTTAGTGTCAAGAGTATCTGTGAACCTAGAGAAAGTGAGAGTTATAGTCTCCTAAGAGCAGCCGAAGAAAGTTTTTGAGGTACGAAGTTTCTTAAGGTGGGATGGATACTACAGATGCTTCATTCAAGACTTTTCATGCCTAGAAGCTCCTTTAACGGGTCTGACCATGAATTGGGTGAAGTTCTTATGGCCAGATTCATGGGATTCATCCTTTCAAGAGCTAAAGGGAAGGTTCACGTCAGGACCGATACTAGTCTTTCCTAATCCAGGCAAGAGCTACACCATTTATTGTGATTCTTCAGGTATCGGGCTAGGAGTTGTGATTATGCAAGGAGATGGAGTCATCATGTATGGGCCTCGGCAGTTGAGGCCACATGCGAGTAACTACCAGACGCATGATCTGGAATTAGTGGCTGTTGTTTATGCCTTACGTAATTGGAGACACTATCTTCTGGGAGAGCACATTCTGGTCCTCACTGACCACAAGAGTCTCAAGTGTATCTTCACTCAGCGGGATCTGAATCTGAGACAATGACGATGGGTCGAGTATCTTCTGTATTTTGATTTCGAGCTTGCCTATACGCCAGGAAAGGGAAACACAGTGGTAGATGCATTGAGCAGGAGAACTCAGATTCAGGCAGTTTAGGAGGCTATTAGTGAGTGAAACCTTATGGATCTGTTCTCTAAAATGCATCTGGAGGTGCACGACAGATTGGGAGAGACTTTACTATCTTCTGTAGTTGTTACCTCTACACTACTTGATCTGGTACAATTGAGACAACTATCAGACTTATAAGTCTTAGTCCTGTGGGAAAGTGTATAAGGAGAAGACCCACTTCCTGGATGGACAGTGGTCGATGATGAGACCTTGAATTTCCAGGGATGTGTATGGGTGCCAACAGACATACGCGAGGAGATGATGCGGGATTATCATTCCTCAGTTTGGGAAGTTCATCCTGGAATCACCAAGATGTATCGGGATCTTCATCACCAGTTCTGGTGGCCAGGTATGAAGAGGGATGTTGCTGGTTTTGTCATGAGATTCTCTACTTGTCAGTAGGTGAAGGCGGAGTATCAGCGACCAGCATGCCTTTTATTGTAGTTACCCATTCCAGAGTTGAAGTGGAACGATGTTGCGATGGACTTCATGACTGGGTTGCCAATGTCTCCTCGAGGGAACGATATTGTTTGGGTTGTCTTCGACAGGCCCATGAAGGTTTCTCACTTCTTGACAATCATGGGGACCTTCAGTGTCGATGATCAGGGATGAATTTACATCAGAGAGATCGTTCATCTGTATGGAGTTCCACACTCTATTGTTTCAGACTGAGATATGTGCTTTACCTCTCGGGTCTCGAAGGGACATCAGAAATCCTTGGGTACATAGGTACTTTTGAGTACATCATATCATCCCCAGACTGATGGACAGTACGAACGTATGATCTTGGTCCTAGAGGATATGCTTAGAGCTTGCATTATGGAATTTGGAGGTTCTTGGGAGAAACATATTTCTCTGGTGGAGTTCGCCTACAAAAATAGTTTTCAGGTGACTATTCAGATGGAAACTTACGAGGATTTATACGGTAGGACATACCGATCACCCTTATGCTGACTGGAGGCAGGAGAGGTAGCTTTGCTGGGACCTCGCCTTGTTCAGGAGACTTCAGAGCAGATAGAACTGATTTGGAAGAGGATGGCTACAACACAGTCTCGGTTGAAGTCTTATGCTGTTTAGTGGAGACGACCACTGGAGTTCGAGGTCATGGATCAGGTTTTTCTACGTGTTACACCGAGATTGGGAAACAAGAGGATTCTGATACAGGGTAATCTTTCACTGTGGTATGTCGGCGCGTTTGAGTTTTTGGAGAGAGTTGGTCCGGTCGCCTATCGGTTGCAGTTACCCAAGAGGTACCAGGCCATGCACGACGTCTTTCACACCTCTCAACTCCGACGTAAATTTTCAGACTCGTCTCATGTCTTCCAGCCTGAGGACGTTGAGATTGAAGTGGATTCATCGTTTGAGGAGAATCCCATTCGGATTATCGATCACAGTACGAAGGTTCTCCGTGGGTGGTATGTCCCTCTTGTACGGGTTCTATGGCAGCATAGATGAGTACAGGTTGAGACCTGGGAGAGGGAGGCTGATGTACGATCGCAGTGGCCAGAGCTGTTCAGGGTTTCTACTTCTCTTCCTCATTAAGGAAATTTGGGGATGAATTTCTATAAGGGAGGAATTTTTTAAGAACCTAGATCTTCGTTCAGGTATGTTTTTCCTTTTTCTGGAGTTTTTAAGAAAAATGGTGTTTTTGGAAAATTTTGAAGTACATGCCATGTACTTTCTGAGTACATGCCGTGTACGCTTTTCCCGCTCAAAGCCGTTTACTAACCGTGTCCGGGACACACACATGGTTTGTAGGGGTGACGTGCAGGCCAATTTTGGAGGAGTACGGAAAGGCCTAGTACATGCATGTACTCTAATAGTGCATGTTGTGTACTTTATTTTTTTTCACTAAACAGACTGGGGTCGCGCTTGACACATAAATACGTCTTCTTCTAGGTCATGTTCGTCCGAAAGCACTGAGGATCCATGAATCATCGATGAGCCCCCGCATCTCCGTCCGTTCTCTGATTCGAACACGGCTGATTGCGTTGGAATCGCTGCGATGATTTATTCATTCTTCTTGAGCCTTGTTTTCCAATTCCTCCTCCTTATCAAGTTATCATGGTTTATGTCTTTCAGACGTTTTCATAGATCTACGTTGTTCTGAGGAGAATCCGGTATCGTGGTTCATGTATATCGATCCCCTAGCATCAACGTATGTGGTTTGTGCCTTTCTGTAGAAATTCCTTCAATATTTTGTGAAATTTCGCCAATTCCCTTGAATGAGAATTGTGCATTTTATTGTTTTCCCTTGATTGATTGCATGCCTGCTTGATTGCTATAGTAGTGGTTTAACTTTGTGAATAGAGTAGTTTTTGCTGTACTCTGGTTTTTTTCTGTACTTTCTTTGATTGTTAGGTGTTATGCCAGTTGCCATGCCTAGTTTTCAGATAGTGGAACTATGGTTCTGTTTTGCTGCTGAGCCTTAGAATGATAACCAAGTAGTTCTTGAGGTTTAAATGGTCGATACATGCGCGCTAGGCATGTTGTTTTATAAACAGGGCTGTGAGAACATAGTGTAGTGGACCACAGATAGAATGGACGGAAGGCCTTCTCCAGAGTGTCTTTAATTATGATGCGAGACCAAAGGGGGAAATGACGTTGAGTTCTTCCCCAGAGATTCTGTAGTTCCTCGACGTGGGCCACATGGGGAATTGTCGTTGATTTCTTCTCCAGAGAGCCTTTAGTATGATATAAGACTATAGGGGGGAATTGACGGTGAGTGCTTCCCCATAGAGTCCATTCTTTTTGCTGAACCAGAGGGGTGAGATTGTGTGTGCCTCCCAGGGGGTTTCAAGTACTTATCGGTTGAACCATAAGGGTTAGGCTATGAGAACTACCCAGGGGTTGCCTTGTTTTACTTGTTGATTGTTTTTTACTTGTGTAGTTTATATACTAGACTGTAAATTGTAGCTACTGTGTATTATCCATTTTACTATTCATGTACTTTACATGCCATGTATTCATTGACTGTTAGGCATAGATCTTTGGGTGGTTACCTATAGGGAAATTGTCTCACACCCTATTTGGGCCATTCTTTTGGGCCTAAGCAGACTATGTTGTTGTAGGTATAGATAAGGGAAAGTGCCCTTCTACCTCAGGTTCTTGATTGGACTAGAGCTGGAGAGCATAGGACCGAGCCGAGACTTGCAATGCTGAGGAGTTTCTCATCTGTTTTTCTTTTGCTATTGCTTTAGTACTTGTGTTCAGTTGTATTTCAGCACGTTGTTGTGTTGATTCATTCCTTAGATACTTGTACCTACTGCATCATTATCATTATTGCTAAATATTTATTCTTCCACTGTTGGTTATAGTTATGTATGTTGTTACTGATTTTGCTATTGACTGTTGTTTTTGTACCTTGTATACCATACCAAATGAGGGCATAATTTCCCCAATAACATATCAAGGCCCTCGCTGCTAGTCGGTAGCCTCTGGCATTTGGGGAAATGTGCTTGACGTCATGTGGTGAACTGGGTACGGGGCACCAGTTGAAGGGCTCCAGATTCCGGTCGTTAGACTTGTTGTTTCATTCTATTATGTGTGGGAACTATATATCACCCTAATGCATGTGGTAAATATTTATATATTATTTGATAGTACAGAATGTAATGGGAAGTTAACCTGATTAATTTATATAGTATTGGAATAGGAGTAAGCTTGGTTCTGTAATACATGGATGAAAATAAGTGTTATAGTAGTTTGGTAGGGGAATTTATATGCTATGATGGTATTGGAAATGATCCTAGACTATAATGGAAATTATTATTTTTTGATAATGCATATTCTATAATTTATGTCATATGTTATGATCACATGGACGAAATTCTTTGATTCTTAATGAGATTCTTTGGTTTTCAACATATCCTGATATCATGATCTATGATATACAAGAATTGATTTTAAAATGTTTTGATTATATAATTATGACTTCTAATTATATTAGATTTAATATCTACCTCTTCTACCCATACTGAGTTTCTGATATCACATTTTTACATGGTTATTTTTCAAATGTTATATATAAATTCATTAGTTATGAATAATAAAGGGTAAGATCATTGGGGGAAACATTGTAGATTTTTTAACAAACTATAATTTTATGTTCCATGTTTACAAAAGCACAAAAATAATATGGAATTTGGGAATGTATTTGTGTATTGTGTGAAATATTTCTAAAAAATATGTAATTTATATATACATTAATCTTGGGCCTTTATATAGGATCTTATAATAATTTATATTTTTTTTAAAATCATAATTATTTCTCCAATTGGTCGAATTTTTTTTAATCCAAATCCATGTTTTATAAAAATGTTTTAAAAAACATTTTTATCTATTTATAGATGACTTGTTAAATATATTTTTAAAACTTTTGACATTGTGTTATGTTTTTAATAAAATATTCATTTCGGTTTCAAAATAAGGACCATTTTTATTTTACCTAAAATGTGATAGGAATATTTGTTTTAACATGTCAAACATGAATACTAACAATTTTAAAGGATATATTATATGTTTTGAATGTTTTTATAGAATAAAATTATTTTAATTTTTTTTGTTTAATTTGTTAAGAATATTTATTTCAATGTCAAATGTTCATTTTACTCAAAAATATTTTTAATGAAATTCTTAAGGTATTCTTAATAATCAACGACCTAAAAACATTATGTTAATTATTATCCCCTTGGGATATGTTGAATCAACATCATCCATACTATTTATTTTTATGTTTTATAATATTTATGATTGATGATGTACAATTTTATTACATTTAATATATTACTCAGGATGACTTTGTATAATGATTTCATGATTTTTATAAGAAATAAAATTTCATATGTCAGTTCTTCAAAAATATATTCATGCAGATAATGTTTCACCCCATTCATATGAGTAAATAATTGGACAGATTAAGTTAGGGTAGGTATTTGTTATTTATATCCCTTAGATGCATTAGTATGCCTCATGCGACAATCATGATAATGTTTTCTTCGAGGTCTATATCATTGATTAATATGTCTTAGCACAAGGCCTCAATGGCATGTTTAAGATGTCCGATATTACGAATTACTTCATTAAGAGTTCATTTATTGATATTTCTTTTGATTTTTGGATTATTTAATATATACATATAAATCCTTCAATATGATGTGATTATTTATATGGAATTACATAATCTTCCATCATTCGTTCCATGTTATGGTAATGTTATCGATTAAATAGAATTGTTTTTAGTTTTTTACCATTCCATATTGATAATTCCATATTTATTCATGATTTATTCCATTTTATAACCTAAAATTATAAAATAATAAGTTTTAATTAGATAGTGAAACACAAAACACATAGTCTAAATGAACCATAATATAATAAATTGTTATAACCAACCATTAAATTCATCGTTATAAATATTAGTAACCAAAATATGGAAACTATGATAATATTTTTTAATAAATAAAATAAGAATAATTTATAATAGATAGAAACAGTTTCTAGAAAACAGTATTTTTCTAAAAGTCAGTTCATTATATATTTTCTAACATAATTTTAAATTTTTTAAAAAAATTGAAAAAACTATTTGAAAATTTAAATTTCATTTTTTAAATCATCAAATAATTATCATAAAAGAGTTAAATTTTGATATTTTTATAAAATGTTACATTTTTTAATTTATAGTAAAAAATACACAATTTTAATAGAAAAATGACATTTTCATTTAAAATATTTAAAAAATAAAATTATAATTTAAATGATTTTTAATATGATAGTAGTTATATTATTTATAAGTTAAACAAATTTAGGTTATAAGAATAATTTTAATATGGATTTTTTATTTAATAACATTGTTAGCTTTGAGACATTTTCTCTTTGGAAACTCACGTTCTCATCATGTTCATGGGATTAACTTTAAATAATAGTATTCATTTATATTAATGATGTTTTAAAAAATATAATCCATTTTTAGAATAATAATAATTTATATTATCTAATAGGTTCTAATAATTATTTTACCTAAATGAATAGTGGAAACTATTAAATTTATTTACTCTAGTTAAGGGAAAAATTGATTTACTAGAAGGTTAAACTAAAAGGATAAGTGATGAAATGATATATATTAAATTTTAAAAAATATTTTATCTATATATTTAGACCCTAAAATGTATAATTATTTATAAATTATTTTTTACCATTTTGGCATGTGAAAAAATCGATTCACAGTTTAATTTTTGAAAAGTACAGGTCCCCCACTCACCTCACCTAGAAAATGCCACACCATCTCTACTATTCATCACACCATAAACCCATTTTTGGATTCGATAACACCTTAAAAATTATTTTCACAACATACATAAATAGTTAATTTGATCCATAGCTTGTTCATAAATCTATCCTTGGAAGGCTTTTGGTGAAAACCTATTGATCTTTCCAAAGCAATGTGTAATATTCTTCATCATGTTTTTTATTTAATTTATTCCCCCACATAAATCAATAATTATTAAAAAATGATGATATATTAATCTATGTTTCTTAAAAATAAATATATTTTGTTATGTTAATTTAATTACCAACCTCCATCCCCAATTACATCAAATGTTTTATGAAATCTTCATTCCTGTGTATAGAGGACTGTCACCTCACGAAATAATGTTATTTATTGTTCTATTAAGACCAATCGTGGTTGTTTATAATGATAGATATAATTTTTATATATATATATATATGATAATTATAAAATAATTTTACAATTTTATTAATTAAATCATATATATAATTTTTTACATTATATTATGTAGTGGATAATATAATGTTGCATATGTGTACGAAAAACTACTACATCATGAAATGATGTGATTTTTTATTCACTAACTCATTATATAGATGATAATACAGAGAAATAATAATAAATATATGAGATATAAGAGAAATAATTATTATAATAAAAATTTATTTATAATTCTAAAAATAAAATAAAATATTTTATTTCTTATAGTTTAACTTACATAAAGATGATAACATCGTTCATGTATATATGGACTAAAACCTTCATGAAGTGATGTTACTCTCTTTTCACCCCCCAGAAATATGGATAATATATTTAATTATATTTAAGAAAATAATATAATATTATTATCATTATAAAATTATGAAATATTACATACCACATTTCAATAATGATCATTGAAAAATGGGAATGTTACCCATGGGTACATACAACCAACCATCTCAATGAGCATAAAATACTTTATTTTTCGACAAAACAATTCATGATGTGAACTAAAATTATAATTCATGTACAATTATTATAAATATTTCGAGAATATTGTTCGTTAGATGATGAAACTATATAAGATTCCGAAAACCCATCAGGAAGCATGTGGTAAGGGACTTCATCTCAATTTCTCTTTATTAAGGAATATTGTAATGTTATGAATCTAATTATATTTTTATGGTCAATATATTGACATTTTACATTTAATATCATGAATAAGTTATAATTCAGGTAATTGATTTTTTACATGAATTATTTTACATGAGAGTATAGTAATTACAACTATTAATGGGTAACAAATTTCATAACTCAATTTATTCTCATCAGGTTATATTACTTATTCATCATCATTCTTATTGGACAATTATGTGTGAATATTATTTGAATTATATTATATTATATTTCCACTTTTTATTATATGGAATCGAAATTTTTATACATAATCTAATCAATGGATAATTCTCACTTCAATATTCTAGTCATTGTAAGGGTTTATCTGAAAATATATTTTTAATCAAGATTGATTATTAGTAAATATTAGTTGATGGAAATTCCTTGAACCTTGATAAGTAAATAAATAAAATTTTAATCTCCTCAATTCATTCATTATATTTTCAAGTGATATTATTATTTTCCAATAATTGGTAAAATATAATAATTTATTTTGTATTAAAATATGACATTGATCCCCTCTTTAGTAGGCAATCTATTTTCTTCAAAAACCATGAATTTAAAAAATGTCATCAATTTTTTTTAAATTTCCGATTTATTTATGAAATAATTTTTTTAACCATTATACATTTCAAAAATATTTTGAAAAGAATCTTCATGTATTATTCAATGTAATTCCCATTTGGATTTTAATGAAAAAGTGAATGGAATCTATGTTTTAATCTGCATGGTATCAAAAAAAATTCTAGTCATCATGACCAATTGAATGATTAAAGGATTATTTTATTATTTTAAATGGATATTTTCAAATTGTTGTATTTTAAAATTTTATTTCAAAATGATAATTATAAAATTTTATTTTCAATTTGCATCGGTTACATTCCTTATGAATATTTTAATGTGTCTTTGAATGAGATTTATATTAATCTATAAAAAAATTATTCTAGTTATGATCCATTAAACTTATTTTTTACTGATAATATCCTTATTCTCTATATGTATGGTTCATTATCATTTTCACCAAGGAAATTACTAAAAATTCAGTTTCCTGGTTCTTTTTTATTTTTATTAACATTCATGTGGTATATAAAGTTTCCTATGATTATTCAATATTAAATTTCACCTAAATATCAATATTATTTATCATGAATAATTTTTTATGTAAAACATATATCATTTACAATTTTATTTTTATATATTTAATGCGATTTATTTATGGGGGTAAATATTTATAAATCATAATTCATTACTCAATACATATATTATATGATATAAAACCCTATTCAATAATTAGATCAATTATTCCATATATGAGGAATAATTTAGAAATTTAGTGATATAAGGATGGATTTATAGAGCGCCTTGATGCATCAGTAGTCTCCTACGGAGAATCATTAATCTATCATTAAACTTTTTTTAGCTATATTTTTAAATCAAATTGTGAAAGATCGTATCAATAGTGGTATAATGATGTTAGAGATCATACTGTCCAATACATAAGAACTTCCATCATCGAGAATTCGGAAATTGTTATACAAGATATTTTCCAAAATGGTATTTTCTCTAAATGAATTTAATTATATGTTACTAATTAGAAAGATTATTTTTAGTTATTTATCTTCAATATTGATTATTCCTTATCTACTCATGATAATTAAATTACTAATTAAATAGAATGTGTGTTAATTTATTTACCGTTACGTACTTATTATACATTATCGATTAGTCCATGATATTTTTTTAATGACAGTACCCCTTGATGTGTTTCATTCTCTATTTTTTGAATAAGCATCATGTTTTCAGTTTTTAACTTTCCATATTTGTTTTATATTATATAATCCTGGTAGTTAAATTATTTAAATGGAATACATGTTCAATTATTTACCTTCAAATGTTGCTATAATTCTTGATTAAGGATAGCCTCTCATACACTTAACCCTTACAGAGAATTTGAACTTACTCTTATTTTTTTTCCATTACCAAGTATTATATGAAGTGTAATATGATTGATATTAATGTATATTCTTGAATTAATAATGTTATTCTAAAAAATAGTTTATAATTTTTTGTATTCATGGGTAACACGGGAATCAGATATATATCTAGTTTACCAAGATAAGTGAACTATTTGATACTTTGGGATGTGATTCATTGTATCTTATTCTCATATAATAATTAAGAATATAACTCTGTGACACTAGGGTATATGTTGTTATATCCTTTGTATGGTTACCTTTATAGAGTATTTAAGCTCAACTATTTCTAATTATTTATTTTCCTCAGGACTCCATGAAGTGAAATATGAATAATATGCTTGGAAATTGTAATAGGAGGAGTGGTTCACTCAAATAATATTATATTTTCTATTTTATTTTGTCAATATAAATGTTATATTAAAATATTTATGTTTTTTACACAGACTAAAAATATATTCAGTCTTTTATGATGTGATTACTCATATATTACAGCAGTTTAATAAAGAAACCATTAAGCTTGGACTACTAGGGTTAGTGTATTCACATCATTTTATAGAGTGTGAAGGTGAGCTCTCTATATAGTTCATTTCTAATGAAAGGATAATATCAAAAACTCATCATATAATTGCACCGGTGGTTTTACTGGAGTCGAGTAAATGATCAAATAATTTATGGGATAAGGGACCTATGTGCCCTAGTGTTTCCTAATGGGAGCCCCTATTTTATTCCTAAGAAAGAACATTTATTTCATATTTTTCATTGGTTATAGGTATATCGATTCCATTAATATAAATAATAAATATAATTTACTACACATTGATGAATTATTTCATTATCCTAAATGATCCTAATTCATTTCCAATATCTATTATCTCTCAAGTGATTATCAGTTATGGGTAAATAATGATTATACATTGATGATAATTTTTTTACAAGCTAAATAAATTATTATTATTTTGAAATTATTTTTGGATTGAATAACACACCCTTTATCATTCAAGATATAAGGAATATAGTATTCATGAATTTTTTAAATAAATTTGTGGTCTTATTCATTGATCATATTATGATATACTCTATGTTATATTAATATAACGATATTTACAATTAAATAAATCTAGATAACCTTAGAAAAACTGAATTATATGTGAAATATTATAAGGGTTATTATTGGTTTCATCATGTTTAATTTTTTGTCCATATTGTCTCCATGGATAGAATATACGATAACCCTACAACATAAAACATATTTTAAGAGTATCCATTAATGATGATAGTAGTTGATACCTGATGTTTTATATTATTATCATGTTACAATCAGTGATTTGTAGGATTTTTACTAACTATCCAACCTTTAGAACTATTTTACAAGTATTGGCTATAAAGACAAATGCTTAAGTGAATATGTGGAATGATTTGGAGATATAAATATGAGATAGATAAATTCACCAGTTTCAACATTACCATTACATGAGGAAAAAATTATATAAATGTAGTTGAATATAGGAAAGGAATTCATTGTGACCTTATGCAGAATGATAATGTTATAACCTATGCATAATGGGAATGTACTATCTATTACCAGAATAATACAACACATTAAATTTATATAGTTGTTTCTGACACTTTCTATAGGGCGCGCGCATCTGTCTGTGAGGATACACATTTGTTTCCCAGAATTCCCGCATTCCAAAGGCGGGAAACATCTATTCCTTATTCAGGGAGGTTTTATCCTTGATCGAAACGGGATGATGGGATGTCGATTCTTCTTTCTATGGATTCCTCCTAGGAACTCGTCACCTAGTCTGGGTCTCCCTTATAGATTAATTCATGGTTCGTGAATCTCATTCCTGGTGCCATATCTTTGTGGACACCGGTTAATTACACTACTTCCATCAGGACATTCCATGGGGTCATGACATGGTTGAAACCTTTAGTCAAATTATATGACAGCATCAGGCATGTCGGGGTATCTCTTGGTTCTTGGACATAGGGGAACCTGTATTCTTCCTCATAAGAGGGAATCTCAAGGGTCCAGAACCCAAGGAATCCCACATCAGTTGTGGGGTATCTATTGCCGGAGGCATGTCTCTGAGGTTTTCCTTAGCTTACCACGTTTAATAGGGGTATGACACAAGTTTAACATCTATAAGAGACAGTTATTCTAGAGGCGTGTCTTGCATGGTCTTCTTCAGGCATCTCATATTTATCACGAGGTAGGACGTGAGTTTAACATCTTGCGGTGATGGAATGAGAGTGATCAGGATGTCCCATAGAGATGCATTGTATTGGTAGTCCCAATGAGGGAACACCTAGATTATGGATTGATTAGAAATACAAATGAGGATGAATCCGAGGTGGTGCACCCCATGAAGGGGAGATGTCGCACCATAATGGCTGATCTGAACCCCACTGAGGGTGGATCATGGAGAGTGCACCCCAGAATGGGGACACCGAGGTTTATCATTGGCTGGGATTGAACCTCATGGAGGTTTCTTACGTACCCTGTGTAGAGGAAAAGGATCAAAACCCACGTAGTTCAAAGGGGTGATGAATCAGGGTGTATAGAAAGGACAACAACCTGGATACATGTTGGGTCTTATGAGTGAATTGCGGCCAAGGTGTTGTACGGTGTGGTGCTAGGATGAATGGCATGATCTCACCTTGATGTGTCGTCCTGGCTATGAATTAGGATGGATGATGAAATTTTGAATGATGTGGAGGGAGAGTAATATGGGACCATAGTGAAGGTGATGGTAGTGATGTGATTGATCCTCGAAGAGACTTCCTACGTATCCATGTGGCTGGGAATCAAATTTTATGTAGTTCAGTGGGGTTATGGGATACCTGAGGAGGAGGCCCATGAGAATGGATGCATGGATGGGACCCAGAGGATGTGGGAACCTCCGGGATGGGGAATGACCTTCTCGAGACACATAAGCTCGAGGGAGAGATCAGGATGAGACATGAGTGATGGGCTCGAAACTCAGGGAGGCTTCTTACATATCCCTATGGTAGGGAATCAAAGTCCACATAGTTCTTTTGATGACAGATTACTATCGATTGGGGTTCAATGGCTTACCATTGGATTGGGTCACAATGGCTTACCACTGGATGGGGTCCATTGTTTAACATCATGCAGGGTGGGGGCAAACTGACATGAAGGGGGTCAGATCTACTGGGTTTTGGTCATGAACCTCGTGGAGGCTTCGTATGTACCTCTCCTTGGCAAGGGTCGAAGACCGCGTAGTTCAGATGGCGATGTTTGGGGCTTATTCTCTGAGGCAGAATAGGGTTTTGGTGAACCGATGTGAAGGAGGACCTAGGGTCCAATGGTTAGTGGGATTGAAGATCAGGGTGGCTTCCTACATACCCCGCCTTAGCAAGGATCAAAGACCATATTGTTCAGGTGGGCGTCGGTGAACCGACGTGAAGGTGGACCCGGAATCCAATGGTTATTGGGCTTGAGCCTTATGGAGGCTTCCTATGTACCGTTCTTTGGCAAGGACCAATGTCCTCATAGTTTGGATGGGCCATTTGGGGCTTATTCTTTGAGGTGGCCCAATGAGTTAGTAAAACGACATGAAGATGGTCAGGATGACCGGTGTTGGGATTGAACCTCAAGGAGTCTTCCTACATACCATGCCTTTCCATGGATCAAATTCATCATAGTTCAGATGGTGTATTAGTGTCTTACGCTCTAAGGTGGCCCAATGAGTTGGTGAACCGATGTGAATATGGTTCGAATGATTGGTGTTGGACTTGAACATCAGAGAGGCTTCCAATGTACCTTGACTTGGAAAGGATCAAAGACCTTGTATTTCATGTATTGGTGTGGGTCTTACACTCTAGGCTTCCCATGATGATGGGGGATTGGTGCACCGACGCGAAGATGGTCGGGACCAATGGATGGTGTTGGGTTAAAACCACATGGAGGATTCCTACATACCCTACCTTAGTAGTGATCAAAGACCTCATAGTTTAGGTTTTGGGGCATGGGTATTACACTATAGGATGCCCGGGGTGATGGTGAACCGACGTGAAGATGGTCGGAACGACTAATGGGTGACAATATTGAACCTCAGGGAGGCTTCGTATGTACCCTACCATGTCAAGGATCAAAGACCTTGTAGTTCAGGTGGGCGTCGGAGAACTTACGTGAAGGTGGACACAGGGCCTGATTGTTGTTGGGCTAGAACCTTAGGAAGGCTTCCTACGTACCCTAACATGGAAAGGATCAATGTCCTCATAGTTAAGATGGGTCATTTGGGGATTATGCTCTGAGGTGGCCAATGAGTTGGTGAACCGACATGATGATGGTCGTGACAACCGGTGTTGGGCTTGATCCTCAGGGAGGCTTTCTACGTACGTTGCCTTGGGAAGGATCAAAGACCTCGTAGTTCATGTATGGGGCATGTGGCTTACACACTAGGCTACCCAGGGTGTTGGTGACCCGACGTGAAAGAGGACCTATGGTCCAATGGGTGGTGGTCATGAACCTCAGGGAGGCTTCCTATGTACCCTGGCTTGGCAGGGATCAAATTACTCATAGATCACGGTATGGGTGTGGGGATTACCCTCTAGGATACCTATGATGATGATGTTAGAGTCGGTGCTTACTCTAAGACCACGTGAGTCATGCTCGGTTTAAGAAACAGGAGGAAGCAGAGATCTGATGATCACGTCGCGAAAGGTGTGTTCGTGGGATGTGGAGTGGGGCTTACACGTGATCACAACCCAAAGAGGAAATAAGGTCTTATGCATGGTTATCAGCCTGAAGGAGGATGGGACATACTCTTGGAGAGAGGCCCAAGTGCCGCTATAGAGAAACAATGGTGAATAGGGATTACACAAGGAAGCTACCCGAGTGCCACGATGAAGAGGCAATGGTGGATGAGGAATATGCAAGGAAGCTGCCCGAGTGCCACTATGGAGTGGTAATGGTGGATGGGACATAGGCAAGGAAGCTGCCCGGGTGCTTCTATGGAGCGACAATGGTGGATGGGGTATACCCAAGGAAGCTTCTCGGGTGTCGCTTTTGAGCGGCAATGGTTGATGGGGCTTACGTGAGGATGCTGCTCGTGTGCCGCTATGGAGCGGCAATGGTGAATGAGGATTACACAAGGAAGATGACCAGGTGCTGCTATGGAGCAGCAATGGGGAATGGAACCTACACAAGGAAGCTTCTCGGGTGAAGCTGTGGAGCAGCAATGGTGATGGGGCTTACGCATGGAAGCTTCCCATAATGTCTTCTTCATGTCTGGCCATTAGGTAATCCCAACCCACTGGTGGGTTGAGGCCTTCACCTTTGCGCTAGTTCACAAGAGGGATAATGCCAAGGGACGTTGGAATCAGTCTGAACAAATGGAGATGATGAGTCTGAATCATATGCACAACATTCAGAACGCAGTGAGGGTTGCGTGATGATGGAAGATAATTGTTGACCATGTTTTAACCATAGCATACATATCATGTTAGCCGTAAATGGGGACAAACAAATGAGGGTTGACTGTTTACTATGTTCGAAACAGAGGACCTGACTCAAAGTGTCATCCAAAGTCTTCCAAAGCGTTGGCCCAAGACTGTAGGTGAGCCTATGGGGCATAGGACCAGGCCGTTAGGGGGTCCCTTCAGACATGGAATGGGATGGAGATCTGAATGAAGGGAACACAAAGCGTGAGGTGGATTTATGGAATGTTTGAAAGGATTACAACAGTCTTGAAATTAGTCCACTGTAATCATGGAATTAGGCATTTTATGCATGGACCATAAGGCATCTCTTGTTTTGAGCAAGATGTGTCCTATGTTTAGAAGATAGGGTGCACTAAAATTTAGAGTAATGGAGAGGGGACTATTGGCATAGCATGCATGGAGCATAAGGCATCTCTTATTTTGAGCAAGAGGAATCCCATGTTTGGAAGATAGGGTGCAATTCAAAATAGAGTCTTGTAGAGGGGACTTTTGGAATCTCGTGATTAGAGTATAAGGAATCTCTTGTTTTGAGCAAGAGGCATCCTATGATTGGAATATAGGGTGCAGTATAGTTTAGAGTCATGTAAAGGGGATTATTGGCATCTCATTCTTGGAGTATATGGAATCTCTTATATGTAGTAAGAGGCATCTAATGTTTGGAACGTTGTGTACACTACAGTTTAGATTCATGTAGAGGTGACTGTTAGGCATATTACACTTGGAGAATAAGGAATCTCTTATTTGGGGTAAAAGGCATCCTATGTTTGGAACATAGTGTGTACTGCAGTTTATAGTCATGTAGATAGGACTATTGGAATCTCATTCTTGGATCATGAGGAATCTCTTATATTGGGTAAGTGTCATCCTATATTTGGAAAATAGGGAGTACTACAGTTTGTAGTCATGTAGAGATGACTATTGATCATAAGACACTTAGAAATGGATGTTGTTGGGTCTTACGCAAGGGAGGCCCCCTTTGGTTCAACTAGGAATAGGAGACAAGTGATAGGGTTTGGATGAGTTGATTGAGGAATTGTTTGAATCAAGGTTCTTAGGGAATTTATGATGGGGATCTCAACTCACGACATATGAAATGAACCAAGAGGAATACATCAACTCAAGATGTCTCATGTTGTGAGAAGGAGTATCTCAAATCCTGGCTTTCCATAGGGTGGTGGTGGGTGCGCAGATGGGTGCAATGGAAAATCCTGACGTCCCAGACCGAAAAGTTTGCGGTGTGATTTGTGGAGAATGGAATCTCCAAGTAACATCTTGAAGGAAGCTACTCGCAGATCATGGTCTCATGAAGTAGCAACGCAAAGGAAGCAGCTCGCGTTGTATGGGATCACGGAGCAGTAATGCGAAGGAAGCTTCTCGCGGAGCATGGGCTCGCAGAACCACTTTGCGAAGGAAAGTAGAGCTCCATGAACTGGTAGATCAACCACCCAATGGGTGGAGTGGCTTTCGGGAAAGGGGGGCGGCGTGATCTGGGAAATTATAGGAAATGGGTGCCACGACGCAGAGCTCACATAGCATGAAGATGGAGCTTGCTCCGCGGTGGGTCACAAACGTCAAAGGGGTGCATGGAGCTATCCCAGATCCTTGCGTCGCGACGCGTCGCGAACATTAAATGAGGTCATAGATCGTTACCACCTCCTTGCTCCGTGGTAGGTCCATGAACATTATAGGGATTTTTGGAGTATCCCGCCTCCTTGCTTCGCGGCTTCCCTCTTCCATCGTGGAGGGAGCTTCGCGAATGGGCTTCACGAACCAGTTTTCCATCCCAACATAAAATTTCCATAACTCCTAATCTATAACTTCATTCGAGCCCTATGAATTAACTAATAGAATCTTGCAAAACGGGATATGATCTTAGATCATGTATGGAAGCTTATAAAAAATTTTGGTGACGCGTTTTTCGGTGTCAACAATAGTAAAAAATAATATTTTTTGAATATATGGATGTAAGACATCTTTCAATAATGATTTGATATTAATTTGTGGACTATATGAATTTTGAAGATGTCTCATCTTAGAACGATCTCAATAGGAGGAAAATAAGAAGTTTGGAATTACTCAAGGACTAGGAGTGCTCGATACACTACCACCCTGAAAAAAACAACGTGTCTAATGCATTGAGAATGAGTGGCCATTGATTACTAACAATGATGATGATATACCCGGATCTTATATGTAGATATATAGTAATGATCAGTATGATGATTTATATGAATATGACCTATCACTACTTTTCTATGAAATGGTTACACATTTCTTATTAGAATTGATAATGAAGACCTATTAGAATAATAAAGACATAAAAATGGAAAATTAATTTATTAAATGATTGTAAATGAATAGAATTAATCAAAAAATATTGAGTGATTTTATTTGGAATGAGTTTATGTGTTCCATTCATAAAATAGTTAAAAATGTCAATCTTATTTTATTCACATAGAAAAAATTTCATTATAAGTCATGGTAGCTAAAAAATAAATAGGTATCTAACAGAACATTTCTTGAGGGAAGGTATGCATCCAACGAAATGTGGACTATTAGTTTAGAGTCTTAGTCATCCGATCTTGAAGTTTTTGACATTGTGTTGAATTCTTGGAAATGGTGGAGTGGCTGGTTGAATTTTTTGAATCAGTGAAATGGAATTTTGGAATTGTGATTTTTTTGGGTCTCAGATGGTTTGAGGTTTTGGGTTGATGAATCTATCTCACAAGGGGTTTCTCTAGATGGGTCTTGGTGTAGTGGGTTTCTACTGGACATCACTACAGATTTGGATGTTTGAGTGGGTATAGATTTTTCATCTGTACCAGGCCCATGTATTCATGCATGAGATAGCTTTTCGGCAGCAAGGAGCAGGAGGAAGCTATTTTAATTGAATTTGATGCTGGGTTGGGGGCCTTCTGTGATGGTGTGGTATTGTTTGTATTAAAACTTTTGTTTCATGGTGATCTGTTGTCTATGTCGTGATGTCATGTTTTGTTTCTCACATTTTCCTCAGAAGTGTTTGAATGTTAAAAATTTTTATTTTCAATCAGATATTATAATGTATATTACTATTAAACCCTTAAATACTCTAAGGAGGAATTATGTTATATGGGTAATAATTTATTATCTAAATAATTATACACAATTCCTAGAAATAAGATAATATCTACCCCTTGAGAACCATTCCTGGATCAATATAAAAAAAATTCATACTTAATGGGGAACCTCGATAGATTATATCTGATCAGAACCATTGGAATATAAAAAAATTATGGATGATTCATAAAATTTCACATAACACTAATATTTGTTTATCCACAACCTGTAATACCTAGACCGATGAGAAATCCCAGTGAAATATATATACTTTGAAATACTTTCTTATATAATTTTCTCTTTACTTCCACGATCGATAGGATGAGAATATACCTTTTATGGATATGTAATACAATAACAACTTCGACTAGATCATCCAAAAGGATCCTTGTAACATTCCAGGTAAATAATGAATAAAACATTTTCATATTTATTAATATTTACGAATTAAATATTAATTTTACTTTAAAGGGGTTGCTATGTTCGACTGTGTACTCGATACGCAACGATGAGTTTCTTTGAAAACTTACGTTGCACACTAGTAATATAATAATATTATTTTAAATGGTAGTTAACATGTAGCTGTTGTATTGGCGAGAATTGATAGAAATAACTAAATTATTATTATATATGTTTTTTGAATGTTTTTACATTTATCCAATAAAAGATAAAGGCTTAAAATGTGGAAAGAATTCAATTTTAGGCATTTATACCCTAATTTTCACTAAAGGATCACTTATCACCTTTTGATGGAGAACCGTCATTAAATATAGTTTTGATCACTCTTATACATTATATTGGACCAAATATAACTATTATTTAGAATCGGGACATCAAAATTTACTTTGTGTAAATTTTTGGTATTTTTCCGATAAAGTTCATTTTTTAATGAATAGTGTCAAATGTTGTATTTTAATTCAACAACTCTTTTTAATCTAATTTATTTATATGAATATATTATCTTTTTAATTGGTTTTAAAGTGATATTAGAATATATTTTTATGATTTAATCCAATGGTGGTCATTGGAATCAATTTCAGTTTAAAATTGGACTTAAACTAGTGTCAATCTTTTGATACTTATTGTTTCATAAAAACACGCTATTTGCTCTGGCAGCGGGAATTAATTATTAAATTAATTAATGCAACTTATATGTTTTGAATTTTTTAAAATGGACTTCATTTTTGAATTCGGAATATCAAATATATCTTAGGGTGAAGTTTGGGTATTTTTCTGAAAAACGTCAATTTTTTATGAATAGTGAAACCACTAAGTGGTACTTAAAAAACTGATTTTTCGTTTAAATGAAATTTTACCACCTATGTGTTTTGAATTTCAAAAATCCGACATACATGGTTGTCATTAAGAAGTAAAATGTGGTTCAATGAGATTAAAATAATTTTTTGTTGAATAGTAACTCTTCAGTTCTTAATCGCGATTATAGGTAATTAGTGTATTTTAAGGTAAGAATAATGTTTTAATAAAATGAAATGACCTAGACACATGTCCTACCCTCATTGGATGTGTCATGGCCGACCAAGAAAATACATGGGTCAACTTGGGGACCCCATGGAGCCACTTTGGTTGGAAAATGACATAAATACCTTTTATTTAATTTTAAAGTAAAAAATGACACAAACATGAAATGTTTTACTAAAACAATTTTTACATGGGGTTATAGAAGTAATATTTTTGACTATAAATAGTAATTGGAAATATAAACAGATTTCCTACATCATAGATTTTTTTTATAATTTTTAGACATTAAATAAATTAAATTATTTATGACATCATGATGATGCAGCGATGACCTCATTATTTAACGATTTAAATAAAATGGAAAGATAATGTAAAATATAAGACCTAAACATGTCCAAAACCTATTGGATGAGTGGATTTCGAACCCTCATCACCTTATCCCCGAAATAAATCAATGTGAGACCTTTAAAATCCGAAACTCTTTTGAAAATAAAGTAACATTTTGTAACTTTTCAAGAGTGCCCCTCCTCTCCTCTTATAAAAGGCCCCCACCTCTACCTCCTTACCCACACTCCCAAAGCCTTTGTATCGGCCAAACCCTCAAAATTTTGTCTCTCCACTTTCCTATCTTACTCCTTGAAGCATCACTTTGGGCAGAAGTCTTCCCAAGGAAGCCTTTGAGCTAAAACCAAAGGGAGTTACCCGATTTTAAGGTAATGTCTTCTTTTGAGTCCTTTTGTTTTATTTTGCTTCTCCAACCCCCTAAAATATATTTATTCTTTTATTTTGTAACAAATAAAATATATTCAATATACTAGGATGTTGTTATAATAAGTATTAGAGCTACACTTACACACACCTACATCTAATGGTTAAAGAACATATTGTTTCCGTGGATGGCGAATTTCTACCTCCCGAAATGATGATTGTTCAACATTATTTTAACACCTTCAAAGGTGTCCATTAAGATGAAACTATATTTATATATGATATATAATATGTTTATGTTTTCCTTGATCTTCTGTATTTTTCATTTGGGGCATACCTTTATGGTTTCCATTACGGGTAAACACGATATCTTCATTTAAGGAAGTGCGGACTATCGCCCCATCAAAGTGATGTGATTCGTTAATGCCATATGTGGGACGTGTAAATGATGGATTTAAAGTTATTATATATGATGTCATAATGGAATTATAATATACCTCTTTATCATTATTATTCCATTCGATAAAAATATGAAATAGAAATGAAAGTAGCATTCATGCGTACGTACGGCTTACGGTCTCCATGAACGGTGCATTTCATTTCTTATCCCAAAATGTAATGTAATATTATAAGTACATGTATATAATGGATATATATGATGAATGATACATCTAAATGATGAATATAATTCTTGAATTAAAATATACATACCTCTCATTTAGTTTTAATTCCATTAATATGACAATGAAATGAAAGTAGCATTCATGCATACGTACGGCTTACAGTCTCCATGAGTGGTGCATTTCGTTTCTTACCTCTACATGATTATGTAATACTATAAATACATGTATAAGCTGGATATATATGATATATATGATATCCAAATCAGGAATGTCATTCTGGATATAAAGAACCTTTGACCACACGAACAACATGTAATTGTAAGAAGTCCCCTTTCGACTTAAGAACCAAATATCGACAAAACAAACATTATTAACTTAAATGATTACATAATGTTTATAACATGGAAATAAGTGATATAAAAGGAGTAATGAACTAAAAAAAGGTTCTTAAGAAAATATAAATTAACTCAAGTTTATTATTCAGGACGTTAAAGAACGATCGAGTCAAGTCGGACCCGAGGTAAGGGACTTCGTCTCAATCTCCTTTCATTGAGGCATATTTTGTTTTATACACAACTCTCTTTTATATGGTGTATATAACCCTTTGACTTTTACTTTTATACAAAAGGAATATTTTTCTACGAAGCTTTTTACAAAATGACAAAAAGAATGTTTCTTTTAACATATGCGGTGACAACGACCTTTTCCACCGCTGCGAGTATTATTTGGTCTTTGGCTTCCTGAACAAGCCGTAATATTTTTTTTAAAATGAAATAAATACCATATACTCTTTTATGTATTTTGGTATTGAAAATTGTTTTTATAATGGATTTTTTATGTCAATATATTTATGTTATGTATTGTGATCAAAGTGTGGAATTGTTTTCTTTCCATTATATTTGTTTTATGTCTTTTGATTTTATAATGGTACTTGGACATTTGACGGGTTGTTACGTGATGAACCATATGACTGGTGGTGCCGTGAATACCAGGACGGGTGGTTATGTTATAACCTCCAATGCATTGGGTATGGAAGTCGTCCGTATGACTATTCCATTATGTTTGGGTGGAAGTTGGCCATATGGCTATTCCATTAAGTGATATGTGTGGAAGTCGACCGTATGGTTATTACACTAAAGTATGTTTATGTCCCAAGTTACCTTTATATATGCTATGTGTTCATTATATGGGTTTATGGTAATCCTTTGGTTACAAAAATGTATGTAATGATATTTTATTCAGTGAAGAGTTTTTACTACTTCATGAAGGTGGAGGTATTACTTTGATAAAGTATACATGGTTTACTTGATGTTTGAAAAACAAACAGTTTTCATTCTTTGTGTATCCCTTACTGAGCTTTTTATGCTCACCCCATATTTTTTTTGAAATGTTTTTCATAGGACTTAATGTGGAATAGGGTCAAGGAAGGGATCAAGGGAAAGTCGTGCTATATAAAACATGGAACTAGACATGTTTATTTTTAAGAGTTTTTTTATTTTATGGAATCTTAGTAGAAGTGTCTACTTTGTAATGTTTTGAGATGTAATAGTTATGTCCTAATTCTCTAAAACTCTAAACCTGAAAATATCCTCAATGTGAATTATTCATTTAATTCAATATTAAGTAAGGTTTATGGTCGGGGCCTTATATTCCTAATGAAAAATTTTATATAAAGATATTTCACAAAAAAATATATTCAAAATAGGTTAGAGAAAAAAATTTATTTAACCAAGAGATTTTGGAGAACATGACAGTTATAGTACATAACATTTAGGATCATATAAAAGTATCCTAGGGAGAAAACAATATCTATGTTATTAATATATATAAATAATTTGAATTTCAATTTTGGGATCATTTATTCATTGATATTTCCCCATGGAATCAAGATTTAGTTTTTAGTATAATGGGTAAGTTAATACATATGAACAATGAGAATTTCAAAAAAAGTAACTAATTAGTGTTCTCACTTACCAATTGGACATGTTTCTCATTGTTTAAAAAGTACACGATTTATTCCACGATTCATTGGTGAGGAATAATATGAAGGATCAAATGCATGTGGTCACATCTTATGGGACTATATTTAGATCCTATATTTTCTTATAATAACACCTTATCATCTTTTTTTACACCAGATCGAATGTGTTGGGGAATTGGGAAATTCAATTAGGGAAAGTCTGTTGGAGCAATAAGAAATTAGAAGATGAAACATTGGATCCAGAAGAATCTATAATTAATTATTATCCAAATTTCTTCAATATCTTATATAAATATAAAAATATATTTAAATATCCAAATTTTGAGGATGAAATTTTATAAAGGGGGATAATATAATATTTGAGACCCAACTGTATAATGTAAAAACCATATCATGAACTATGAGATGATGAAAACTCTAAAAATACTTTATTTATAGTTACATTTAAATGATCAATTTATAAATTTTAAAATTTTACTTTCTGAATAGAAACAAAATTTTTGTTTTCTTTTTTTGATATTATATTGAGATGAATTGTTGGGTTCTATGAATAAATGGTATTAACTATGAACATGCTAAAATAGTTTTACCCGACATATTTGTTTATAAAATTATATTTTTATTTAGAAACCCTAGGTAGAAACTATTTATTTGTGAACATTATATTCATTGAAAATAAATTACTTAGGATAAGGATTCCATACCACTATAAAAGTAAAATGGTTGTTTTAAAAAAAAAATTATTTTGAATTATATAATTTTTATAAAATTAAAATAGACTATTCTATGTTGGTATATGACTCGAATAAGATTATTTAACAGAAAAAAAATTGATATTCAATAATTAACTAAATAATATAAGGGTAATATAAATAAAAACACATAATATTTATAAATACAATGTTTATAAAAAAAACCTTTTTCATAATATGATATTATACATTCCAAATAAATTTTCTTTTATTTTGAACATTAATTCTGTTAAATGGATTCAAATTTTGGATTCAAAAGCACAGTATTTGTGAAAAAGGTTCATCTTGAATTTTTTTACAATATAATTACCATTTGTAATTTTTTTTAACTTTAATAATAAGTGTAAAATCTGTAAATGATGTATCTAGAATATGTAATAATACAAAGGTCATATTCATCATATTAAAATAATTATTACATACTAAAGTCATACTATATTTACCAACAGCCATTTATCCTCATAATAATCCAAACCCACCTAACAACAATGTGATTCAATTCCCACCCCTTACATAACATTAGTTTCCATGAAAATTTCCCTATTTTTCGAATATAAAATGGGATTAACACAACAACTTCAATACCACTGTACAAAATTCTCCTAAAACACTACCATAATTCTATCCCCTATTACCCAATTTATTTATCATAAAATTATGGTCACAATATATTATTTTATACCTTCCCTTCCATAGAATCTTCCAAGAGAATCCCAATGTTCTCCAAAGAAGTTCCATATTTTCACTGACATATTTTCCTTTTTTACATCAATTTAAAATTTCATTTTATCCACTTTATATGATGAATTAAGAAATTATAGTATTTTTTTATATTTATTAGATATACTCTAATGACCATTACCCTTTTTTGAAATAAAGACAATTCATCCATTCGGGTGTTGTGGGGACTACCACCTCCAGGATGCAATGTGATTTATTTTCAATCACCGTTATATAGGAATGGTTGTTATGATGGTATCAAGGGATAATTGTGATTTTTATCATAGAATTATGTGTTGTTTTTCAAATTATTGAACCAATTAAGGATATGATCAATAAACGACCATCGTTAATTTAATCTTTTAAAATAAGCATACTGATTATATAACCTTTTATTCAAAATGTGTAATATTTTTAAATCCATTAAATATTAATCTAATTCCTTCCAATTATAATATATAATACTGATAAAAACTAAATTATATTATTATTCTTATAGTGTAATGTCAAATAAATCAAAAAATCGCCACAATCATTAATTAAATTCTAGTTTGTTAATGATTTGTTCAGTTTAACCACATAGTTGAAAAATAATACAAGTTTAATCCTTGAATGACTATGGGAACGAAATTACTGGTATAATTAAATATAAATATGAAAATAATTTTTTTATCTAAGATACATTATATAAATATTTAATTAATTAATTAATAAATTAAAATTTAATTTTAATGAATCTTTAAAACATACTTCTTATCATTTTTATGTTCAATGATAAAAGCTAAAAATCATATGAATAGAATTTGAAACATAATAAATATTTATAAATACTCCATAACCGTCACTTTAATTAAAATATAAAAATTAATTTTGGTAGGATAATGGAAACTAATCCCACTATTATAAAACTAGTACATAGAATCAAAAATATAATCACCCAATCTGAAAAATATTTATTTCTAATATAATGAATATCAATTTAATAAGCTTATAAATGAAAATGGATTTGATTATTTTTTAAAAAATATTAATAAAAATATATATTTTTATAATACAAAAGGTTAATTTATATTCATGAAAGGGGGAAAATGATTTGTCTAAAAAATGTGGCCACACCACAAGATAGTATACCATTGGATAGTGAGGAGTATCATAGTTAAAAAACGTCAATTTAACCATGCTAAAAACCCATGAAAAAAATCGATAATTATATAATGGGTTCATGATTATGGATCATTGTAACTATTAACAATGTGGTTTGTACAACAAACATTTAATGTAATTTTTATTTCCTGATAAATTTTATCTAAAAATCATAGGATCTCCATTTAAGATTAAAAAAACCCTTAACATAACCTAAGATAAATCATCTGTCATTAGAGGCTATGAAGTTCGTTTTTTACTCTTCTATCAATCTCTATTAACTGATCAATGTGTTGGTGATCTCTTTTAACCTCATTCAGATATATATACCCACTGTCATGGAGTATCTTCCAATATCCTCTTCTCTCCTTATTGTAGATTTATATGTGTTCATGTCATTGATGAATCTAATATCAATTTTAATTGATAGTGATTCTAGGATTGATTTCATGATCTCTATAACCTCAATTAACTACTGCAAATATAGCCTTTAAAATTCCTAGAAAATCCTATTTACAATGATAAAAAATCCATGTTAATCTTAGAGAAGAAAAATAGGGGTCCATTTTATCAGTTCTAAGAAAGTTCTAATGTAGATCCCTTTTATTAGTACTAAAAAAAGTGCTGATAAAATTTAAAAACATAAAAATACATTTCTTCAATTTGAGGAGGGGCTAAAATATTGCTTGAATACCCCATTTAGCAGCACCCCCACCCCAACCCCAGCCCTTACGCCCATTCAAACCCTATTCTTTAATAAAGGTTCGACTAATTTCCTACTGAGTATGCCCTGCCTCCCCTGGATTCATACTCGGAACCTCTTGCCTACGTGCGTAAACCTTTACCACTCAACCAGATTTCTTTTCTCTCAATTTTATCATATCTATATT
The DNA here is from genome assembly GCA_963277665.1 of Viscum album. Classification (NCBI taxonomy): domain Eukaryota; kingdom Viridiplantae; phylum Streptophyta; class Magnoliopsida; order Santalales; family Viscaceae; genus Viscum; species Viscum album. Next base: position 1,271,327,873 of record OY728160.1, read on the forward strand.
TAACTATATATATAATTACATTTACTCAAATATTTATATATATATATATATATATATATATTAACAAATATATATTTATATTAATATATATATAGTTATATTAATATATATATATATACATATATAGTTATATTTATATATTTATATATTTCTTCGTATATTAGTATATATTTATATATATTTATTTATATATATTTATATATTTCATCTGTATATTTATTCGTATGTTAATATATATTTATAAGATTAGTTGTGAATGCGTTTATAAAATATGATTTTTATGGGTCAGTATAAATAAATAAATACGTATATACCAAAAACACACAAACACAAACATATATATATTATATTTGTATCTGTAAGTATAATTATACATATTTATATATACTTAAAAATATTATATATTAATATATATGTACATTTTTTTAGAATATATAGATAATATATATCAGTTTGTCAATAAAGATACACAAATATATACATATATATATACACACACATACACATTATATAAGTATATAAAAATTCATATATTTGTAGTTTAAATAAAATGGATATTATCTTTTTATTTAGATAAGGCTTATATATTGGGAAATATATTTTATATGTAACTTTGTTTAATTTTTTATTTATAAAATTAATCTTTTTTGTGAGAATGTATCAAAAATATGTATATATTGTTATATATTTTATTATAAATAACTATAAATTATGAAAAATGATAAAATTTTAAATAAATAATTTTAATATGAATGTAATCTATTGAATTAAATTCATTCCCCACTAATCAATGGAAAAAATACCCCCTTAAACAAGGCTGAAATTCCATAAAATGTTAAAAAATTTGGGTATCCGGACAAAAAACTCAGTTTGGAGGCTTTTTGATCATTTTTGACCTCTAATAATGCTACAGAAGGTTCCATTGGTTCCCAAGCATGTACATATCGTCAGAAGCTTCGATTTGATATGTTGTAGAGCTCAAAAAAAACACCCCAGATTAAAAGTAAAGGTCGTTTATGCTTCAGTTATGTTTTCAACTCATTTTCGATATTTTATTATTTTTTTTTTCATTTTGGGTCTTCAAATTGATATAAAATGATTATTAGTCTATGATAATTAGAAAATTATAAATTAATAAATTTTTATGATATTTTATATATCATTTTCACTAGATATCATATATATTAAGTGAAAATGTTTACATATGTATATATAAAACATATTTAAAAAACATATATTGTATTTATATCAAAATAAATATACTTATATATTCATATATCAATATAGTATTTTTAATGAAATATAAATTTCTTTGAAATTTACACTTTATCATCACTAATTTTTTTTTTGATAAACCCTCTACCCCTTTATCAGCGCTTCTAAAAAGGGAAAATAATTGGGGGCCATTTAAGATAGATAAAAACGCTGATAAAGGAAGTGCCATTATGGGCACTAAATAAGAGCTGATGAAGGGGTACATGGAACAATGCTTTTTTAACACTATTAGAAGTACCCTTTATTAGATATTTTTTAGCCGTGATAGTGGCACCCCCTTTATCAGTTCTTTTTTATAGCGCTATTAAAGGGTGGCGCTATGGAAACCCAGTTTTGTGGAAGTGATTCTCTATGGTGTTCCTGTTACAGGGGTTGATTCTATTATGTGATTAAGGGTAAGTGGTTCCATAAGTCTTCACAAAAAACTTAAACCTCAGGATTCATGATTTATTTGAATGTATCCTTTAATTTATTTGAAACAATCATATTTGAGATGTTTTTTTTATTTTATTTATCATTTATAGGGAATTTTGAAAACACACTATTTTCAATAGAATTGAAATTCATTGTTGGAATTTTAGAGGAAATTGATATCCTGAATTGAATGTGTATTTTATGAAATGAATTGATGTTAATTATTGAGAAAACTCGCAAATATTTTATGTTTATTTGAAAAGGCATGAATTTTATGATGAACCCATATTTCGTTTTAAAATGAAATGTCATTTAGAAATATAAATTGGTAAATTAAACTATAAATAAAAATTATTTAAAATGATGGATTTTACCATGATGGATTAATTTATGTTTTGAAGTACTTGTTATACTATGTAATTTGTTGGTTATTAGAAAAATATTTCTTGGACAGTTACTGTATAAAAATCTATTGAGATGAAAAAAATTAAAAAATCCATTTTTATACGGACTTCCTATAATGGGTCCCCTAATGTCGAGTATGTTGATTTCCTCGAAGAGATCCCCTAATGTTGTGTTGGTTGACTTCACTTAATAAGTCCCCTAAGGTTCTTTTGATTTGAGTGTGCACATTGATCATTTTTTTGTGATGATGATCGAGGAGTTTTGGTATCCTATTTACCTAAACTAAAGTACCATATGGATTATGGGTAAGGTTCGTTGTATTTATGACTTTATTATACAATAAATTTTTTCCAAAACTATTTTATTCAGGAAAACACATTTATAAAAATTATTTATACAAAAATTTTTATTTAACCATATTTTGATAAATATTCCAACATTTTCATTGAAATCATGTGCTTTTGAAAATTTTAAAATTACCCGACCTTCCTTATTTTTTATTTTAGAATCATAAATTGTTTATTTTTATGGATTTTCTTATATAATACAATGTGAGACCTTGTCGTTATTTTTATATCACACCATAATGTTGCATTCAATAATGTTTTTATTATATTTTTTTGGGTCAATGTAAAGGGAATGACCCACTTCAAAGTGGGGGGTGTGATTTATTTAGGGGGCCTCGAGTTATAGAGGTTATTAGTGGAGATGTGGTCATCCAATTCCATGGGTTTTTTCATAATATAATACCTTGATGATGTTGTGTATTTTTATGATGTTCTATTTGGGTATTGTTTCAGCAATTTAATTTTGGAACTTTTTACATGTGGATTGTTGACATACCAACTTATATCAATAATATTACACTATTTTTTGAAATATAATTCCATATTAATCATGAAATTATGTCATGTTCTAGTCACCATCACTTGGGGATTAGTAACTCCCTTAAGGATATTTCAATACTAGCTTAGGAATCACTCTACTTTGGTATTCAAACTACTTCCTCTTAATATTATATCAGGTGGAGGTTGAGAATCTTTCATTAATGTCAGTATGTATTTTATGTAGACCTTGTTGGTAAGTTGTTGGTATTTTAGGAATTAAAAGATAGTTGTCTGCACATTATTGGAAAGCTCTTATCGTATTGACCCTTATGTAAATCTTGGTATTTTGGGAAAAGTTTGTATAAGGAATAATTTTTTTGATTCCAATATTTCCCATAGCATTTATTTTATATTTTTTAAATCATTATCTTGAAATATTTCAAAGCAATTTATTTTCATATATAATTAATTTTTTGTTGTTGAACTTTTTATCAGTACAATTGATTCAATGTTGTTTGTTAATGTTTTGTAGAATGCTTCCACCAAGATGTTTTTTGAATGGGACATATCATGAAGCTGCTAGAAAACCAAAGTTAGAAAATTCTTCAATGGTTTATAATATAGTTAAGATAGTGGGTTATTCATTCCATGCTATGGGACATGTACGGAAACCTGTTCCTCTTTATGTATTTGTAGTTTAACAAAAAATTGACGAATATAGAGAACATGCTCAAAATTTTCTTTCTTATATACCACCAGTATTATAGGGATTTAATTATCCTCAAGAAGATGTGTATTGTTTATAAAATATAATGATTCTTTTTTATGATCATCAAATCACCAAATCTTATAACGGTAGAGCATGAAACATTTCAACCTAAAGGTCCTACGAATAGATGTTGGGATTTGATGGTAATGGAGAAGAAACAAGAGGGATGTGATTTTAAGTACATTGGAGATATTTTAATTAATATATTTTATATAAACACAATTTCTATGATTATGTTAGTAGAGTTTCTCATCCTCCATCAAAGTTATCAAACGATATCATTGTCTAAAGATGGTTCCTCTTAGCTTGTTCAATTTTCTCACACGGTGATGAAAATCAGAAACAAAAAGCATGGAGATTCGTGATAGGTCTTTGATGACATATTTAAACTGATGACTTTGTTATTAATCTCTAATCTTATTTTTACAGAATGTGTATAGATTTATTTCTATTCTTGACAAGGAATGTATTTTATGATTTATGGGAGTTCAATATTCTCTAGACATATGTTTTTGAGTTCATTTTATGAAAATAGAAATCAAGATGAGTCTTATTATTATTATAGAAAGAAGGAGTCATCCATGCCTGCTATAGTGCATGTGAGAGTGCATATGAATTTCATTCAGTGTGGAAGGGTTATGAACTCAAAGCTATTAGTTAATAAGGATCCTGATATATTAAGAGTAGGGTGAATCTTAGGTCACCTATAGAGGGTCTTTCACAAATCTTCCATTCATCTTAGTGATGCAGGATTGATGACACTTAACTTCACGATAGTGCGACATGATGGTTCAGGAACAACGACGATCAAGACCTATGAATATATTAAAAAAAATCATCCTATAGTAGAAGATTCTATTAAGAAATCAAATACAGGTCCAATGACTATGGGAGGTACCATAACTATAGCTTCAACACAGGTCAATTATTTATTTTAAACAAATGGATATTTCTCAATAATATCGACACATGTTGTTGATTTTTTTAAATCTTCATATTAAACCTTTTTCCTACGTGATGGATATTTTAATGCCACATGAAACGAAATAATAAAATGGTATTTGGTGTTTTTTTTGTTTTTACTCTATCTTAGATTTGTCTTATATAGTATTTCTGTTTCCGAACATGAAACCTTTGAAAATAATTTTAAGTACAAATTATATGATTTCAAAAAATTCTAGGTTTTTGTTTATCTTTGGAGGGTCTAATATAATGTTCCTAATGCGAGTTTTTTTTTATTTTGGGAGAATGGGACCCAAGGTGGATCTGTGCTAGACCACCATTCTCAATGTTTTTTAGGTTCATGTCAATTATTTATTTTAAAAATGAGTAAGAATGTTTAACTGCTGATCTACCTCTATTTTTCAATCACTTTACCAATTATTTTCATTTGAAATTCTTGTAATTTACACTGATAATAGATGTGTAGTTTTATACTGATTTTGTAAATGGTACTAAATGAGTGTTCAATCATTCTTTCGGTATTTAAATATTGTACTTTATATATTTTCAATATTAATTATAAGATTCACTAGAGAAACGAATTGTAAACATGAGTAATTATCCTTGGGTGGAAAATATGTTTTTTTAAATGATGATGGAGCCCCTTTTCTAGGTGTTGATTAGAAGAAACTAAATACAGTTATCATAATGAGAAAGTATTTATTTCCATATTTTTATGATCTTTTTTCTATATTATAGGGGATATGTGGTTATATTAGATTGAAATTATTTTTGGTTGTCTATAATTGAGAATAAAAGGTATCACACAAAGAGGACCTCCTTCAGGATAAGTTAGGTAAATAATGAGTACCTGTTATACATGTTGGTCTATCCAATGATCATGCATTTTTGGATGGATTTGATGAAAATGATATATTGAGTACCTCAAATCATTAATGACAGTCTTCGTGGATGACATCATATGGTAATATAAAACTGATGAAGACCATGTGTATTTTTTAGTTAGTTCATGAAATTTTGATAAATCAACAAATTTATTCTTAGAATTCGAAATTTAATACATAGATTTGGGAAGTGATGTTATTGGGACACATGGACTCGACATTTCGTATGTCAGTTGACAACAAGATGGCGAAAGATGTTATGGAATGGGAGAAACCCTGAATCATTTTTGAAATATGGTGCTTATTGGTATTGATAATATATTACCATAGGTTCATTAAGGATTCCCCATTATTGGCTTCTCCAATGATCTCCCTCACCCAAAAACGAGTAATGATATTCTAGGATGTGATATATTAGAGTAATTTTTTTTTCAAAAGAATTTTCTCTTATTTAGTAGTTTTGGTTCTTGTATATAATGGTTAGGGCTATGTGGTATTTTCTTGACACATCAGGTTTTGGTTTGGGATGATTTCATATGAAGGTTGACTGCATGGTAGCATATTGTTCTAGACATATTAGGAAACACAAGATGAACTATTCAAACCATTATATTAATATTTCATTCATGATAAAATATCCCAAGAGATATTATTATTACCTTTGTGGAGAAATATTTACTATTTCATTCCATAATATACTGATTTATGTCTTCTCTCAACAAAAAATGAAACATCGGTAGAGATATTTGGTGGAGTTCCTCAAATTTTTTGATTTCATTATTCCCTACATCATGGGAAAGGGTAATTTTAGTAGAATTTATTTTAGAAGGAAATCAATTACCCATTCGATGAATGAATAATGAGATAAGTTGAAATTTACATATCCCATTAAATGATTTCATTTGGGAGTCATAGTGGTTGTGAACAAGGATATTATGAAAAATATTCAATTTAATAAATTTGTTCTTGATATTATTATTTGAGATATATAGCATGATGATGAATTATATGGAGTTTTTTACTCTATTTATGGTATGGAAACCATTGGTGTGTGGTTGATCTATTCAAAGGGTTACCTATTTTTCCGAAAAATTGTACGTTGTAACATTTCCAATTAGAAAACTTATAATAGGGGATTTCCACAATTTGAAGTGGGTGGTTTATCATGTATCACTAATGATTTTAAATAATATATAGATACAAATATTGTTTCTAGATTTTATATAAGACACTATTTCTTTTTTCATGTTTTTATACCTATTAGTAGTTAAAATCCAAGTAATTGAGGCCTTCATGATTACTTTATCCACTCAAATTGTTGACTTGAATGTGGGATAATATATCAATAGGAATTTTTTTTTATAATTTTTTATACACCTTGAGGGAATATATTGATATTGGATGTCATTGATAGGCTGACCATATCGTCTCACATTATACTGAGTCAATATAGAACCTTTTTTTGGGTTTTTGGATGTCTTGGCGTGAAATAGTTTTTTTAGGAGTAAATTCAACTATAGTCTATAATATTGATACCAACATTATATATCATTTTAGAAGTGTCATCTAGGAGATATTTGGATACTATGTCACATAATGAATGATGTGTCACCCATAGACGGGTAGAAATATAGAATGATCTATATAGACACTTAAGGACATGTTACATGAAAGCATTATTGACTTTAGTGGAAAATGGGTTGACCATTTAGGACATGTTTGTTCGATTAAATAAATGAAACCCCATATAATATTTTAATTACACCTTTGAGTCCTTTTATAGATGAACATATAGGTTTTCATTGTTTTTGTCTATTATTGGTGAAGCTTCTGTGATTACATGGATTTTAGTCCAAGAAATGATGAAAAATATAGGTTGATTCATTAGATAATGATGATAGAATGGCAATGGTAAAAAACCATTTTTTAAAATCATCGGTGACCATAAGAGATTTTAGGTGGTTATAATGTGTTTTGGAAATTTTCAACCACGATTGGGTCACTCATAGCTTGAAAAACAAGGAAAATAATGATGATTTTTGTGGGTATATTTTATATTTGTGATGTGTTTGGTAATATGTATTTCCTTTTTGAAGTTAAATTTTTTTTTATATAGGTCCTTAATGTGTTTCATTTTTCATAGCTGAAGAAGTATCTTTGTAGCCATTTTCATGTCCATAGAGAGAGAAATCATGATTATGAATCTGATTTATCTATCACTAATCACCCATTCATGATTTTTTCTATAAGATAATAGTTATTTATGGGAATAAGATACCATTTTTCAATTTCCTATGGATGAATAGATATTATTAAAATTAAAATTGAGGGCAATAAGGAAAAAATGAGAGAGAGATGTGGCCTCATCTCTTTGATATTTATGGTTCTTGATTGTCCTTATGGGGACATAAGGTGTTTATGGTTGGGGAGGATATAAAATCACACTACTATCATTCAGGTACTTCTAGAACCTTTTTTAAGATAATAATTTTCTTGGTAAATTTCTTGGGTAGTTTTGGGTGGTGTTTGTAAAATTTTGGGATTTTTATCATTGTATAGTTGGAATATTGATAAGGAATATTGTGCGGTTTGGCCTATAAAATAATTAGGCCAAGGTTGAGACACTAAAAGTGGGTGCACAGTTTTTCCAAACCATGTATCAATACCTCCATATAATGCAACCTTAAATAGTGTGTTTTTTGGGTTGCTAGTGTATGGTTATTTTAACTATGCATCTAACAATGCACCCCAGCCACGTTTCCCATATGCGTTCACATTTAGTGATCATAGTTACTAATGACCATGAATCACATAGAGGAAATTGTGAACATGTTTTTCTTCACCTGAATATTTATTTAAAAATCCCAGGATCCCTATTCAAGATAAAAAATACACCCATTCGACCCTAACATGAATCCTTGGTCCCTAGACGCCCTTAAAATTGGATTTGGAATACTTTTTCCTATTCTATGAGTAGATTTATGTTCCAATGATCTAGTTTGATCTCCTTTTAGTATGTATATCCTTTCACTTGTAATTTCACCCAATATCATCTACTACCATTCTCTAATAGTGAGGGATCATCTTGTTATTGATGTATCTCATCAGGATTTTGTGAATCTTTATTCTAGGATATATTTTGTCAACTCATTCACCTTCATCCTCATTTTTCATTACAATTTCAGGTGTTTATTTGATCATGTGACTAACGGTAAGCGGTTCCCTAAAGATTTACCCTATAATTGAAACCAAATGTTTCATGATTTGTTAAAATTAGTTTCTAATTGATTTATAAATCAATATTTTATATTACTTTATTTTTTATTTAAAGTAATCCTTGAATTGAGAAAACCCCAAATTCTTGTTGAATTGGAATTATTTGATGAAAAATGTGATAAATGAGGGATTGAAATAATTGTGTCTCTGATGAAATTATTTAATGATGATTATTTAGAATTGTTATTAAAAATGAAATATTATTTGAAAATGAAGGAATTCTATGACAACCTATATTTTATCTTTGAAATGAATGTCATGTTTAAAAAATTGGGGTATTGGATGTGTGAATGGAAATGATTTTAAATTATATATTTTAACATGATTGATTGTTTTTTTATTTGAATCACATGTGTATGGTTAGTTAGTTGGGGATTAGGATAAGAACTCTAGGACTCTAGATCCCTACATATGGATTGATGATGGCAAAACTAACAAAACAATGATCAATGTGATTTCCCTTTACGGGTCCCCTAATTGTATTTAGATTTATTTCTCGTAATGGGCTGCCTAATGGGGTTTTGATTTGATTATCCATTACATTATTCAGTCATTATTATTATAGAGAATTTTATGGATCTTATTTCTAGAACAAGACATACCGTAGGGATTATGTGGATATATATTTGTTTTTTTGGAATAATTATACATTATCCTTATTATAAAACAATGTTATTCATTCAGAATATGTTATAGGGTTAAAATTAACCAATTACTCCTTACATTACATTTCTAAAAAAACATTTCTTTAAGTACTATTTTGTTAAAAATATTTAAATGTTTATCCATGCCTTGTTTTAATTAAATTCAAAGCATAAATGGATTTTTGTTATGTAAAAAGTTTCTAAAACACGTTGTGAGAAACTACTGGGATACTTATCTCATATCCTACCCTTTACATTTTCCATTTTTGTATTATCTTATTTTAGTTCAAATAAAAGGGGAATCTAATTATAGAGGTGGAATGTGTACTTTATTCTTGGGACTTGATGTGATTGAGGTGACTGAGTGATATTTTCCCAACCGTGATGTGATTATTTTTTTATACATTATCTTGATAGTTTTTCTATCATTTGATGATTATCTATTTGTATATTGTTTAACCTCTTGGTTTATGGTACACTATTATTGAAGAGGGTTGACATACCAACATGAATCATTTGTCTGACATTGATTTTATAGAAGAAAGTGTCCTTCCTGAACATGATATGATGCTTGGTGCTACTCAAAAACATGCGTGGATTGGGATTTCATTGTTTGATATTTTTAGACAAACTTGAGTATTATTTTACCAGGGTATTTATGTTGGTTTTTGATAAAAAGTGTTCCCATGACCATACACATGGAATCACACACTTGGGGGATATGCATTTGAATATTCACATGTTCTTAATAAACCATGACAAATGTTTTTTTTGTACCATTTCTTTGGTCTCCAACCAATGAAAATTATTGAGCCCAATTAATATATTAAATTGATAAATCAAAACATTAAAAATTACATAACAATAATATTTCATTGTTGAGGGTACATTATGATACATTGATAATACCCCACAACTTCTATGATAATTAAGATACATTATACTATAGATCCATATTATTATCTTAAATTATGATTTATCTTATTTCATAATTTCTCATAATATATATATAATTGTTTTTTTTAGAATGATGATATGTGGGTAATGGTATGAAATGACATGAGTGTTATCTTAGTAAATAAATCTTACATAATTTGGAGATGTCTGGTGCTAAAAATTATAAAAACCCTCAATGCATCAATATATCTCAAGAGACAAAAACCATAGGGTTTTTTATACCTCTTGCCAAAACATGAGAATTTCTTGTAACATTTCTTGGATAGTATGTTAAGATAATATATACTTTTAATTACATAATAATTAAATAAATGTTTTTATCAATATTTTCAATATTTTTTCATTGAAATAGAATGATCTCAGTTTTAGTTGACTATGAAATATTTTTTTTATTTATTATTTTCATATAACTTATGTTATTTTTTATGTTACTAATTTTCAAATATATTATAATTCTTAATCAGGATAGGATCTCACATATTCATTCATACATTCACCATGAAAACTAGAGTTTTATATTGTTTATTTTTTTGAGATATGACCGAAGGGATAATAATGTTCTCTCAATGTGTCAATGTGGGGTATTATTTTTTAAATTAAAACATATATGTATCAAGTATTCTAAGATATTAAATTTTTTAAATCATAAATTATATCTAGTAGTTTAAAATATAATTCAATATTACTATTTATTTAGTGATTATATATTCTGAGGATTTAAAAGAAACCTGAGAGGCATAAAAATATATGTATCAATATTATGTAAGACAATCCAAATTGTTCATTTAGTATATTATGTATTAGTAGTGTTTAATGAACTTAAAGTGGTTATATTAGAAAAAATTCGTTTTCCTTAAATGATGAAGAGTAAGAAAATGTATTAGTTGTTAGATAAATACAATTATATATCTAATATTTCCATTCATTGGTATTCATTTTATTATCCTGTTAGATGGAGTGTTGGTACTAGCAGTATGGTTATATATACAGGTGAAAAATTATTCCACCTTAACAACTATAATTTTGAGTCCAAATTATATTTGAAAAAAATAAAATTATCATAATAACAACCATATTCAATATGGGATATTGTTTCACATTAATCCTAAACCAAATATTATCTAGATCCTTCAATTCCATTAAATTATATATTTAAATTTTATGGACAAGTCTTTATAATGGAGGGATATACATTTAACCAATCACAAGCTATTATTTCTGGTGAAAGTAATTGTCAATGTTATAGTGTTCAAATTTACCACCCCCTCCCTAATACCCTCTTAGATGTATGCCAAGATCTTTTAGGCATATCAAATTTAATTAGTGCCTCAATTTACCTCTATTATATCCTCTAGAAGTGGTGGATGGGTAATATCAACTGAATGAATTTTATAGGTGTACCTACCTTTTATGAAATACAATATCATGGATACATGATACTTCTATATCAGTTATCTGTTATTCATAATGTGTTGAATATAGTTATAATTAGATTCCCACCATTTAAAAGAATAGACTAGTTGTTAAATTATGGAAAAATAAATCTTGAAGTCAATGGTAAACTATAAAATACATTACTAAGTCTCATTTTCTAATTTTGTTTGAAAAATTTATTTTACTTTAAAGTGAAAAATAAATATATGAAAATAATGAAAGAATATGTTGAAAATTTAAACCTCAAAGAGAAAATGATACAACGATAACTAAGAATGTTTGAGAATGTGAAAAATATAAAAGGTGAAAAATCGATGGGTAATTTAATAGATAAATAAACTAAATAGTGGAATTTAAAGTCTTCAATTAGAGATCCATGACTACACTGTTGTAATAAAACTCATGATAAATTTCAATGACTAAATTGATATAAAAAATTTCAACTTTGGAGGGTTGATGAGATCTCATCTTAGAGGATTTCTTAAAATTAATATTTATAAATTAAAAGAAAAAATCCTATACTTAAAAAATTGAAGATAACTAATGGATTAATTTTAAATTATTGTGACTACACATGCCAAGAAATGATTATGATTACATTAATTTCTTCTGAATTTCAATCATGTCTATTATATCTATTACTTTTAAAAAATCAGTGGAAGATAAAATGGTATGGTTTCCTTTAGATTCTTCATTTGTGGAGGATTTTGATACATTATTGTATTATATATGAATAAAAAAATGGTATGTTAATGAGGTTTATGAACACGATTATAAAAACTCAAAGTTAATGGTGGGTTAAAATACCATAACCCAATAATATTTTTCTATGTTTTAGATACATTTTATTCCATGTCACAAATTATACCCCCCCCCAATTTAATCCTATTAACCCTTACCCTGATAATAGAGTTTTAACATGGTTTTTATTAAAAAAGAAGAAAAATTAAATTGTCCAACTAAAAAAATTAATCGATGATACAAAATATTGAAATCATTTCATCAAATTTAATTCAATTATATATTTTAAATTAATTTTAAAATAATAACATATTACACAATAAAAATACTATATGGAAAAATAAATTTTTAGTATAAAAATAAATTTAATCCAATTACATTCCTAGTAATAACCATTAAACTAATATTAAAATTCATTCCTCAATACAAAATCTATACTTTGAGTAGAGTTTTTTCTAGAAATTATGATTAATTTTTTCATTAATATAAAAATATAAAATTCATATAAAAGTTGATTTACAAAAAAAAAATATCTTGTTTCCATAAAATGATTTCATTTTTAATTATAACCTATTTGTAATCAATGTATTCATTTTATTAATTTGTAAAAAATACATCTATATATATTTAAAAATACACATAAATTTTAAAATTGGAAATATATAGTAAAAAATATCACATAAATAAAAAATTTAAAATCAGTTCTCTTGGAGAAACAGTTTATCCTATGTTAATTTGAAATTATTTACAATAAAATTATTTCATTTAAATACCATATAATGTGGACCCAATATTTATTTAAAATAAATAATTACATAATTTTAGTGTTCTGTGATTCACAATATATCAAATAAATTTATTTATTATTGTGAAATAGTTTATCATATTTGGGGGTGTTGTTGGATAGTATTTATAAATATAATATTATTTATTTTTTGATGTGTTGATGTAAATTAAGGAAGAGAATTGGATAATAAATGATATATATTTTCATATATCTAGATATATAACAACAATATACCTGATAAAACTCAAATTGTATCTTTCTACTATATAATCACCAAATCCTACTAAATCTTATATAAATTCATAAACACCTTCTGAATTTCATTGTTTTTATGAGTAAATTAGAATTATTATTTACTTTCAAGTATTATATTTGAAACTCAATAGGAATAAATGTTTTATTAATAATTAATATCACTGATTGTACACCAATTATAGAACCACATATTTTTTATTTTTAAAATATGATTCATTTCTAAATAGATTGGAATAAATAAAACATGGTGGTATAGAGATTGAGTATAACTTGATGCAATCTATATAAATATATTTAAGTTATATTTTAATAATGGATTTGTCTATGAAAAAAGGTCATAAAAATACCATAAAAAAGAATAATATTGGTTATTTAACCTCATTTCCATTGTAAGGTGACTCCACATGAGAGGGGCAATAATGATTCTAATTTATTGTATGATAGTGTTTTGGTTTTTGAATTGCGATGTTATTTTTAATCAAATTTGATAATTACATGGGTATCCAAAATATGAGTATTTATTCCTTTAATAATTTTCCTGGATTTTGACATACTATTATTGAGTTATATTATGGTTTTGGATGACACAACTTGTGGTCATCTATTCATGTAAAAATCCATCCACCTAATATGGTTGGATATGGGCCCAAAATATTACAAAATGAAATTTTAAATTGTTTAAGGTGGTCGGATTTGGATGAATTAAATCCTATATGTTATCTACCACATTAGAGAAAAAATCAATAGAATTATTCTTTTCTATGTTTTTTTGAAAATTATGAAATGTTAATTTTAGTGGGAAATGGATTCTAAAGATAGTGAATATAGATGAAGTAGTGGTGAGATAATTGGTCATGGATTATTATAGTGATGATGATGGGGTATAGATTCATGGTTATTATTTCTCATTAGTTGAATTTTAGAATGGCTTTTATGATCACCTAGTTATTTATATCTTTTTAATGTGGCCTTTCAGTGCAGACTTATGTCGAACCTGACCCACAATGACTCCCCTTCTTTTACTTTCAACAAAAAATACGTTTATTGATAAGTTAAAAAAATTTAACATGATAATTCTAAAATCTTCCCTATGGACCTCCTTTAAAAAATCATTCATCAATATTATGACCAACTCTAGACGGTTGGTTTCCAGGAAATCCTCCTTGAACTTATAGTTGGATAACAGGACTTGTGCTCCGCTATGTTTTAGGATCCCCACTGAACAATATATTGAAAGCACTAATAACACTATCATGGAAGTTATTAACTCTCATCTCGATAGTCTCCCTGATAATTTTTTTCATGTCATTGAAAATTATTCTTTTTCTAGAAGATATGGATTTCTAGTCTGGGAGACTTCACACAATGGTAAGCTGAATTCAAAATCATATTATTCTAAAAAATTTCAAACCTATGGAAATGATTTTATCTTGATTAAGAAAATGATAAGAAATGGATAAATCCTTCAATACATAATCTTATCTAGATTAATGTTTACAAAAAGATCCCCAAACATAATTTTTTGAAATATTTGGGGACCCAAACATTCTCAAAATGTTCTCTCTATAATCAACATAACTATTAATTTCTATATTGTGCATGACAACTGCTCTTTGGAACTATATTTTTTGATAGTTTTTTTTTCATATAGCCAATTATTGACTATATCAATGGTCATTTAAAGCATTGTTTTGATATGGATAACTCCAAAAAATAATAAACTTATATATTTCTACAGTTGTGGAGCTTCATCATGTGATATGTTATAATAGAAATGGATTTATTCACACTAATTTCTCACTTAACATTAATCTAGGTCGGATTCAGATCATCATTTCTATTCATGATGATTCGTTAATTCCGAAGTGATTATGAAAAAATAATGTGAAAGACTTTATGAATATATAGTGGCATTAGTTTAATGTTTTTTATCACCATCCACAACACACATTTGAGGTTTTCTAGGAACATCTCTGCTCTAGATGGATTAAAGTGAATTTGGAATGTCCTTCTAAAGAAAATATAGGTCTTGTTGGATGTGGTGGAATCTGTCAGGATCACCTAAGTCAGATCCGAGGGTGCTTAATTGGATGTTGTGGGATTTCCTTATCTTTGGAATCTCAATTGATGATTGTGATTAATTATGTTTATATCACTATGCACTAGGGTTGGAACAACATATGGATAAAATGTGATTCGAATACTGTAGTAGAAGATATTTGGAATGGTGTGATTAATATATCTTGGTCAACTACTACACATTTGATGGATTGTATCCATTCTCTCATGAAATCAATAATATTACCAATAATATATATCGGGAAGTGAATTTGGTGCATATGGCCTCACCAATAATGGATTAAATAAGAATATTACATGGTTGGATGATCTCCCTAATGACTTACTCCACCATTATATGAAATTTTGTAATATGATCCCATATTTTAGACTCGTGTAACCATTTTTTATATAACAAAATGTGTTTTAGGATTTTTTCCAAGTCATCATTTTCTTAAAAAAATATGATCACCTAGTTTAGTAGGTGGATAGTAGTAAAAAGAAGGATTCGAAATTAGTTTTTCACAATTTTTTAATGTGTGTTAATAATTGAGATTTAATAATATATTATTCATATAATTTGTATGGGTCTAAAGAAATGTTTTTTTATTATTTGGATCTATTTGGAAAATATGTCAGAGACAAGATTTAATGTTATATTGATTTATTACTTAAATGGTTGATAAACATTTCAATAGGGCATCGTTTATGAGGTGTAAGGATGTAATGATATAAAATTTAGAGAGATTGTATAATATTATTTTATTAATAATAAAATTTAGAGAGATTGTATTGTAACCATTTCAGGAAACATAAATATTAGTGAAATTCCTGATTAAAAAATAGGAAATCATATAATTTTTCAATAAATAATGATATAATTATAAAAAAAAAGAAATAAGGACATGTAACCTCCAATGGATATTGACAAAATCAAAACATTTACAATGGAATAAGAATATGGAAACATTTGACAATAATCAAGAGCCAAAGAGGATAACCTTTGAAATTAGGTAAAATGAAATAATTTAAATGATTAAATATGTCATGATTGGCCACTAATTCATTCATAACATAGTGGATCATGGATCACTTCTTGTTTATCATTACATAGTGGACTAGTTTTCACTATCTACATCTCATAGTGGATCATGAATCACTAATCATACCCCATAATAATCAAAATATATATAAATAATTTCCAATTATTTATATGGATGTAACCTATCCACCTATAAAATAAAGATAAATCATTTATATGTGTCCCATATGAAATCAATTATACATCTTATCTGGAAAATGACATGGGAAGAAGATGGGGTGTGTATCATTTTCCAATGATATTTCATAGCATGAAACGAATAATTGGATCATTTGACACCAACAATTCAATCACCTAAAATAAGTAATATAAGAGAATTAAGAGGATTATTCATGAAACATAACTCTATAAGAAATGTTTATTTTAGGGATAAACAATACAATATATGTGAAATAATAAGATAAATTTCCAAAATATTCTAGGATTATCATAATAATAATTTCATTTTTTACTCTCATAATCTTTCCATGGGGTGTCAAAAAATATACTAAATACCCTTCCACAATAAAATCCCAAAATATGGTCCTTGGAAAAAATAATATAATGTTGAAGTAATTTTGATTGGAAGACACATATTAAATTAAAGTGAAAAAAATTATAACCTTGTTTAGTAGTATTAAATAATTACAAATAAATGGAGTACTTATTAAATATATGTATTAATAAAAATAATGAAAAATTGAAAATGTAAAAAATATAATTATATTTATATATAAAAATATTAAAATGAAAATAATTGTTTTTAAAAAAATGATATAGATCTATGAGAAAAAAGGGCCAAAAGGGAGCATACAAATTATCCCTAAAATATCACTTTTTAATAAAAAAAAAACCAATGAATGAGGATGATTTATTCATGAAAAAATATCCACAAATAATGTTATAATATTCCATTTCATGAATAGAAATTTATAATATATCATTCAAATTAGAAAAAGGTCATAGATGATAGATTATGAAACAATAAATAATTAATGAGTCAAGGAACCCTATTTTTACTTTAGTAACATATGCCTGAAAATCCAATGGAAGAAATATAATGTAATATAATTTTACATCCCATGAAATCATATGTGTTTTGTTAAATAAATATGAAATATTTTAGTACATACATAATATAATTGAAATTTTTTTTAATGTTAAACATTCCAGAGTAAAGAGAAATTGTTAGAAATACACTTACAAGGATATTATTTATTATGCATGTAAAAATCAACATATAGATAATGATAAGGAATTTAAAATACCATGAAAATATAGTTGAAATATAATATATTAAATTAATAGTTTATAATAAATCAATAATTGAGTAACATGGTTATAAATGAAGTAAAAAAACTCATGGAATGAAGATTATGTCAAGAAAAAAACATACATGGGACTGTAACAATATCCAAAATTCTATAATTCTTGTTTAATAAAATGAAACTTATTAATTATCTATTTTATAATAATATTCATACTAAAAAAATTATATCAACATATTTTTAATTCATTTATTATATATTGAAGACATTTATTTGTGGTCATCAGATATTATAAGTTCTAAATGTTCCTATTTTTTTTTGGTATAAATATAACGATTATAATTCTTTATTAATGTATTAAAAAATCTTAAATAGAAATGGAATTTAAATTTTAGTTTCAAAACGAGTTATAAAGTTAAATGTTCATTCTATGGATGTTCTATGCATGTCTTGTATTACCCCAAAGATCCACAAATAAATTTATTATTGTATGAAATGTAAGCAACACTTAGTCTCTGCGAAAGAACAAATTATTTTTAAAATTATTTAATAGTGATAGTTATAACCTTGCTATTAATCAAAATTTATCCACTTATATGAATTTGATTTCAATAAAAGGAAATACAAAGTTTTGATTAGTAAGATATTTAGAGTCTAATAGGATCAACTTATTTTTTTTCATTATTAACATGACCATTAGGAATATTAATGTGATCCTTATGAATAAAAATATATCCCCTATGAATAGTGAACAAGACAAATGAATAGTAAACTCACCCATTAATGTATAAATATCATTTAGGCATCATAAAAGTGGCAATATGATCATTTTATAAGTAAAAAAATATTATAAAATTATTAATTAACTGTTGTTATTTTTCAATGTCAGAAATATTTAATTATAATTTTATGATTAATTGAATAATTTAAATATATGTTTATTTTCATAAAATGTAATCAAATTTATTTATTTTATTGTCTAATGGTTATGAGATAATTTTGTTACACCTTAATTAGTTTTTCAATGTTTTATAAAATCAATTATAGTGTTATAATAGTTATTTTTTAAAAAATTATATATTTATTTAACAAATAAATTTCAGATATTTATACAATTATTTCTATAAAATGGAGTTAATTTTTTTGTTCTACATGTTTAAAAATGGTTGGGGTGAATTTTTGGGATTTTTCTGAAATTATTGTTTTTTTTTATGAATAATGAAATACGATAATTTACAAAATAAGATAAATAAATGAATTATCGAGTCATGGATGATGCTCTACTGAGAAAATCACCCCTGGTATGAACTCTCATACACTAATTACTATATTTAGTCTAAATAACCAACAATGTATCTTTTTTGGTGTATAATAATAAAATAGTGATTAAAATAATGGAAAATCACTCCTCTCCACCCCTATAAATACCACACCTCACACCTCTAATGATTTGATAATTAACTACATTCTACCCAACCCTCTTCCCAAAATCATAACCATGTCCCAAACCTTATGGTATGACCAAATGGTCAAAACCAATGGCCCTAAGGAGGATCTCAAGAAGAAATCACCAAGAGGTAAAATTCCTCTTTCTTTTCTAATTTATATTCCTTTCGATTATTTTTCATTTCTCATACTCTCTTCACATAAAAATATCCAATAGGGATGAAAACTCAAGTATAATATATATACTAATAGTAGGTATAATCTAGAGTAGAAAAGTAAGACTATCAGTCAATTCAAAGAACACCTTAAGCAGTTGGAGAACTAATTATCAATGAGTTCAGTAGGCATTCCATGTGACATAGAGACACATCCCACTAACCAAGGACTATTACGGTACTAATACATGATTAGTAACATGGGTATGTTGGGTCACACAGATTCTCTCCTCAATGTGGGCATGCTAGGTCACACAGAGACACTTCCCACCTTTTCCATATTGAGTTACTCTTCATGTCAAGTACAATGTGTAAACCAGGTCACACAGAGTCACTCCACTCCATGGGAATGTTGGGTCACTCAGAGCCTCCTCCCATTGGTCCATCATAGCTAATCCATAGAGGGTCACTTGTCAGCTCTCTTCACGTCTCACCCAACAATGGAGTTTTTGTACAAAGGGGGCTTGATTTAAGGAGAACCACTCATCACCTAATTTGACATATTTCAAAATACATGAAATAATTTATAGAGTTTTCCAAAATATCTGCCTTTTCGTGAGGGTTCCAACTACATAAAAATATCATCAATCAGACGCCTTGTATGAAAGATATTGGTGGTTTTCCGAAAAGGGGTCGGTTGGGTCCTTTTCCCGGCTAACCCGAATGAGCTGACCTGACCTGGGGTCCACCGAACAGACCCGGGTCCCCTAAACCAAAACGAATCTAGCTTTTCCTGGGTCTGGCCCAGCCCATTGGGGTGGCTCGTGCCTTGCATGTTCTACTATAAGCGGGTAAACACTTACCTAGCTGGGACACGACTGAAAGCCGCGTCCAACCCCTACCCCATGGGTCTTCTGTAGGGCCACCTCTTCTACCATTTTTAGTTCACCACAACATTTCTTCATGATACACGGCATCACACCGCATTCGTGGTGCACCGAATAAATTTTTCCGCCACCATCCACCAGCATATAGGTTGTCTGCTACTACCGCACCACCGAAACCCGATCCGACTACGACACTTCTTCCAGCGTGTTCTTCAGCAGACCAACGGGTCCACTATATTGGTCCATTATATACTCCTCTTACTCCTATGAACATTAGGAGATTCCATCTTCCCTAAGATGATTTCTAATCCTCATTACTACCACTTCGATGATGTGGCCATTAAGACTGAAAAAATAGACAAAAAAGGGGGGCTCGGGCCATGTTAATGTTTTATTGCATCCATTGTGTTATAGGTTTAGAAACATGAGAAATATAATTGAATTTTTTTCAAAATTAGTAAAATAATCACAGTGAAAACCCCATATGAAAAGTGTCCTCCCTCATGAATGATAGATCAGTGGATCAACCTATTGGTGTGTTGGTCCACTTTCGTCATTTGGAATAAAAAATGGGGAAACATAAAAAAAAAAACCCCTACCTCAAAGGTGTTTGTCATTGAAGAGGTTTTCCCTCATGGTTTCAATTTTTTTTGGTATTCATCGCTTTACGGATCTGTTCTTCATAGTGCATGAAGTCACTGGTGATTCGCCGACATTCGTCATTGGAGTGAATTATCAACATAGTTTTTTCATAGGAATTCAACCAATTGATCCTCCTTTCTCCAATGTGTTATCCCAATAAAATGAAACACATTGCATCATTTCTATTATGCTCTTTCAATGTGTCATTATGTAATTTCATTTATGAAACAACATATCTGTTATGCGACATTAAATGTGTCATTATGCTATATGTTTATGATCCATTGTTAAGCTTCACCTAATGTTACTTTTAGTCACATTTTCGTTTCACCATAGTTTCACCATGCCACTAGAGAATGGTTGAATAAAATAAAAAAACCCATATATGTTATTTTATATTTTTCCAAATAGTCTGAAAAAGAAATTTTCTGATCGACCGTCACCGGGAATAGTTATGTTGTTTTTACGAAAATCCTGATGTTATGAGTTCAACGATGCCCTTGTATTTATGATCCAATCAGTAGATTAAAATTAATAAAACCCATTCTCATGTTTACTTAAATAATCATAAATTTTTTTAAAATTCTATTCCAGGCACACCGAGCCTCCGAATCAAGTGTCGTCAAACCATCTGGTCTCGAAATAATTGCATATAATTTCAAAAAAATCCAAAAAATTTCCATAACATCACATTACTCCCCCCGTTTTGGGAATCACGTCATCCAAATCCATAATAATGATAATCAAACAAATGGGGGTTCTTAGCATGAATATGATCCTCCTGATCCCATATTCTCTCATGGAGATTCCCATGTGCTCACCGAACGTGTGCTTGAGGAATCTGTTATCCACGAAGGACCTTCTTCTATAAATACTCTCTCTCTAATAAGAATTCCACAAATGTTTCCCCATCATTAATTTCTATCTCATCCAAGTCAAGGAATTGTGATGGACCATGCACGTACCTCCTCAGCTACGACATGTGGAGAACATTGTGAAACCTATGAATCTATTGTGGGATAGTAAGGTAGTACACCACCACACCAAATCTTCTCAAAATCTAAAAAGTTATGATGAAACTCAAAGGTAAATTTCTTCCCAAGAAAAATCTCTTTAATCCCTATCGGGGTGAGACCCGAAAGAAAAATGTGGTCTCCCCCTTGAACTCTTAGAGCCTTTATATCTTATTAGCATAAGATTTATGCCTGAACTGTGTAGTCCACATCTGCTCCTAGATGATCTACACCTTCTCAATGGTTGTCTATACCATCTTTGGACCCATGAGTGCCTACTAACCTAGGTTTGTCCCACATAGAGGGGATTTCATGGCCGCCTATATAAGGCCTAAAATGGCACCATGTCAATGGTGGAGTGATAACTGTTGTTGTATGAAAAATACACTAAGGGAAGATGGTCCTCCCTACTTCGACCATAATTAAGGTTGAAATCACGAATCATGTCCTCCATGGACTATGTGGTATAATCTGTTTAACCATCATTATAAGGGTGAAAGATTGTGCGCAAGTGCAGGCGAGTCCTGAACACCACCTACAATCCCTTCCACAACTGGGATGTAAAGCGAGCATCATGGTCTGAGACAATCATTGAAGGAACCCCGTATAGAGGCACTATCTCCAAGATGTAGAGGCCTCCCATTCCCTCTAACAATATATACTCTCAGATGGGTAGGAAATGAGAGGACTTGGTGAGTCAGTCAGTGATCTCCAAGATAGAATCATGGCCCCTAGATGTGTTTGGTAACCCTATCACGAAGTCCATCAAGATACCATCCCATTTCATCTCTAGAACCACAAGTGGCTAGTCCAAGCCTGGTAGAACTATATTTCTAGCCTTCACTTGTTGACAGGTGGGGCATCTTGAAATTAACTCTACCACATCATTATACATCCTTGGCCACAAGTACTGCTATCATAGGTCTTCATACATCTTCGCCACAATGGGATGTATGACGCAATGTGATGTGCGGAGATCCAACAATAGCGTATCCCAAAATATTACTCGTACTACTATGCACCCTATGAAAAGGATGGTGTGCATCCAACCTATCAAAAAAATATCATGATACTACCATGAGGATAACTGGGAAGGTCAGGCCTCATAGTAAACATCAACACATTGTGCCTCCTTGAGTCTCTCTGCATTGGAGGGTTGGCAGTCATTGAATGAATGTAACATGATCCATCATCACCCATGAAGGATATTGTCACCACATCAATCTACTATATCGCCTCACTCAGCAGCTGTAAACTAGACCTCTGTTTGAGAACGTCTGCCACCATGTTCTTCTTCCAAAGAGTATATACTATCTCAATGTCATAGTCCTAAAGGAACTCAATTCATTATCATTGTCTCGTGTTCAGGTCCATCTATGAGAATATATACTTGATAATATTGTTGTTGGAGTAGATGGTAAACCATTCACCCATCATGTAGTAAAGACAAATCATTAAGGTGAAGACCACTACTGCTAACTCCATGTCCTGGGTCGCATAGTCTAGTTCATGATGCCTCAACTATTGTGATCTGTTGGTGGTCACTTCTCTCTCCTACATCAAGACACAACTTAGCCTGGTCCCTAATGAATCACTGATCATTACATACCCAAAAGCCTCTTCTCGTAGTCTAGGGATGCGGACACACGTTAGTCTCTACCTCATCTCCAAGAAACACTATTGTCCCTTCCTCGTCCATAGGAATGGTTTCCCCTTCTTTATCAAAGACAATTCGGGTGCTGCTACTATGGAATAGTCAGCCAGAATCCTCCGATAGTTTCTAGGAAATCACAAGAAAATCTACACCTTAGTCACACTCAAATGTGGTCCCCGAGGAAGCCCTACCTCTATCATCGCCAAATACACTACAACTCCATCCTTTGAGATGACGTGTCCCAGAATATGGACCTCTCGAATCCATAATTGGAACAACGAGCAGCTTACCATAATTATGGTGCTCTTGGAGTGTATCCAAGACTATCTACAGGTGTATAGTATGATCCTCCTCTGACTCCATGTATATGAAGATTTCATAAATGAATACCATAATGAAATGATAGAGATAAGGCTGGAAGATCTTATTCATGAGTCCCACGATCACTACTAGGGAAATGGTTATGTTGAAGGGCATTAACAATAACTCGTAGTGTCCATATCTACAAGTAAAGGTTGCCTTCGGTACATCCTCATCCCTTACCCAAAGGAGATTATATCTTGATCTACGGTAAATCTTTGAGAACCACCTTTCTCCCTTTATCAAATCGAAGAGGTCATAAATCCTCTAAAGTGGATACTTGTTCTTCACAATCACATGGTTCAGGCACCAGATGTCCACACATATCCTCAATCTCCCATATTTATTCTCATAAAACAACATAAGGGATACCCATGGTGAAATGTTGGGACTCATGAAGCCCTTATTTAAATATCCTATAACTGTACCCTCAATTCATGAAGCTCCATGTGAGACATCTAATATGTCGATGTAGACGTCAGTGCCATCCCAGGGTATAGATCAATGTCGATGTCTACCTCCCAACTGGGAGGTAGTCCCAGAAAAACCACTAGAAAAACATCCTCATTCTCATCCACCACTTCAAGAATGATTTGACTCCACTCACCAACCACATTGCAGTTGAGGGTAGAAAATTGGTGACTGATCAGTTACACCTTCCTCTGAGAAAGTCCATACTGTGCAGCAAAAGTTCCCTTCTTGCCGGTAAAAGAAAAACAAGTCCCATCCTCATAGACAGAACAAAATTTTCGCCCAATACAATCGATTTGATCATTGACTGCAGATTACCATCCATATACAAGATGGAATCATAAGGCCTGGACGCTGCTACAGAGAGATCCCCCCCAAATCCCTTTCTTCCAAGAGTAAACTTACACTACCAGTACAAGTGTCTAGTAATCTATTCCCCTCTTGTAGGAGTCTCTACTCATATAGATCAATACAACTTCTCCAATAGTGTCTCTGAGCCCTAAACGAGGTCTGTGGAAATGAATGAGTTATTAGAACCTGTGTCTATAATAACTAAAGCTAAGGTGGAGAAGACAATGATAAAACTCTAATCATCTCTGGAGTGTCCTGGTCATAGTCCTCCATCACCGAAATATGGCCTTTCTCTTGTACACCAGATCCCTGAGCCCTTGGTGGATATCTTGAGGGTGGTGGTGGTAGAACATTGAACCATCGTCCTACACATACTGCTCAACCATATCCTATTTAACATATGACACCCTACGGACCACATCACTAGATCCTCTACCTATGGCTTAGAGGTACCTTGACCGCAAACTGATCATTAGTGTGGTGGGTCGGGCAGTCACGAACCATGTGTCCCTTCCCAAAGCATGTGAATCACAACATGGTTTCCTTTTGACTCCTTATACTCTATGAGCCTCGCACAACCGACCCTGAGTCCTGGGGTCATCCCCTAAATGATCTGACCTTCTTGGGTCCCTACATCTATTCTCTGATGCTCACTACTAAGGACTGTTTCACTTGATGTCTATTGGTGGCTTTGGTTTTCAATGTCTTCTCTACTAGGAAGCTCTCCACAAGAAGGGATCGCTATAGCACACTAGCTTGATTGGGGTTGCTGAGAAATATCATGGATGCCATGATCTTCAATCGGAGTCCCTACTCAATGGTCTAGGCACTGAGGAAAGGGTCTTGCACAATGTGTGTGGAGTAGAAAGAGAGGTTTGTAAACCTCACAGAGTACTCTACCAATGACATGTTTCCTTGCTATAGGTGAAGTATCTATTGTATGTGCACTGATCGCAAGGTCATGGGGAAGAACTCCTCCCAAAACTGCCACTCTAAGTCAGCCCATGAGAGGTTGCCACATCATGAGTATGAAGAATTAGGCTCCACCATAACCCATCTGAGCCCTAGAGTAGGCTCACAACATATATTACAATCTATTCGAGTGGCATCCTCACTATGTGAAAGAACCATGTCACCACTTCCAGCTAGTCCTTAGCAGCCTTAGGGTCTGTCTCTCCCTTGAACCATAGAGGACACTATCTCTAGAACTCATGTTAGGAGATAAGCTTGTTGGTGTCCTCTACTGTTAAGGCTGGTTGTAACATCTGATCAATGGGTGGTGGTAAAACTGGTTCACCACCTGGTGGGGCCATCACTAGCACTAGTCACTGAATAGATGCCTCATCGCTAGCTGGGTTGTCCACATAATCACACATCAGAATCCAGGTTGGCTGTTTTTGTGGAGGTATCCTATAATAGATCAACATGTACCATGGTCAATAAATTATACATGGTGAGATGACTCCAATTCAATAAAAACATGAGTAAATACCCGATTCAAATATGATTCATCCAACCAATGTTTTATATGTATAGAGAAGAAAAGTATAATTCAATGTTCTAGTTTATGGATACGTAAGCCGCCACACCAAAACTGGACCCTCCTCAAATATGAATGACAACCTTGAAACACTTAAAATCATGTCCCAAAATCAAAACAACATACTATCAGTATTTTTGATAGAACTAATTCTCTCTGATACCACATTATCATGACCCATCCCCCGATACCAATATTGTGACTTCCCCTAAGCCCACCTCCTGAAGGACAAGTGTTAGCGACTAGTGCCTAATGCATAAACCTACAAGTGGGAGGTATTTTACTGGGTACTCGTATGCACGCACACAAAACCACGTCTGAAATCTCAAATGGTAAACATGAATTCCACTAAATAAACTATGAGTAAAGATAAATTTTGTAGGTCAAATAGGCCAGAATAAAAGCCCAAAAAAGACGAACTGAAAACAGGAAAGTATAAGGAAACTCTAAAAGTCATCCACTGAAATCCCAACCTGATGGGTAAATTTAGAGTAGCTTCTCGAAGCCATTGATGTATGCCCCATTTTCCTCATCTCACTGGGACCACTGGGTTTAGGGCCACCATGTCCTCCATCATGGAGGTGGTTGTCTGCACCAAACACAACATGTGCGACCGATGCATGGGAATGGGTGAGTAACATAGTACTCAGTAGGAACCCTGAAACCAATAAAGAAAGAAAATAAATCAATCCATGAAGAAAACCAGGAATCTTTATCATGAATTAAGACAACTCACACATGTTATAATATAGAGGAAGAAAGTAAGACTATCAGTCAATTCACAAAACACCATTGGCTAGTGGAGAAATCCTTTTCAATGAGTATTGTGGGCCATCTGTGTCACAGAGCCACTTACCACTAACCATGGATTGTTTTGGTACTCATCCCTAATGAGTACCATTGGTATGATGGGTCACAGAGAACCACTCCATACTGTGGGCATGTTGGGTCACAAAGGGTGGCTTCCCACATTGTTTATAATGAGGTACACCTCTTCTCAAGTATCATGGGTCTTCTAGGTCACATAGAACCACTAAACACCATCATTCTACCAGGAAACATATAGCTTATTTCCACTGGGGCATCATAGATGATCTATATAGTGTCGCTTGTCAGCAATCTTCAGGTCTAGGCTAACTAGGTGGTTTCTGCACGTAGTGTCCTTGATTCTAAGAGAAGCACTCCTAAATCCATTCCTGGAATTTAAAAATAAATTAAATACTCCATATAGTATTCCAAAAATAACTATATATTTGTGAGTGTTCAAACTCTTCAAGCGGCTCATCAATCGGACACCCAGTTTGAATGATATTGGTGTTTTTATTGAAAAGGGTCTGGTAGGGTTTGGGTTCGGGATAACCTGGTCGGGCCAACCTGAGCTAACCCTAGTTCAACGATCTGAACAGGATCTGTCCCATCACGGGTCTAGACCATTCGGGCACAGGCCTATTAGGACGTGGGTCCAGCACGACCCGATTGGGTGTTATGTACAGCCTACTGGGGAGGCTCGTGCCCGACCCGATCTGTTGTTGGTGGACATGCTCTTACCCATTCGGGGCGTGGCTAGAAACCGCCTCCACCCGCTTCCCTGCTGGTTATCCACCGAGACACCTCATCTTTCATGGGTCCATTTACTACGGACTTTCCACATGCAACGTGTTGTTCTTCCACATTTGCAGTGCCCCAATGCGGCTGGGTGCCCACGTCCGCCCACGGCTAGCCGCCATTCCAGAGATCAGCAGCTCCTACTATACCACCTCAGCCCAATATAGATGCACCACCAGAGCCTGATATAGACTCTACAAATCTTCCAGGGCACCATCGTGGTGCGATGCCAACCACCAGAGGACCCCAGCATTAGCAGGTTCTTTTGCAGACCACCGAGTACACTCTTGTGGTCTGTTCATGGAGCCTCTTGTTCATGTAGCCTTCATGGGATTCCATCTTAGCCGTGATGGTATCAAATACTCTTTTCCACCACATCGAATAGTCCCCCACAAATAATTCCCAAAACGCACAAGGTTGGGGCTCGGGCCTTGTTTGCATTGTACTAATCAATCCATGTTAGAGGATTAGAAAAGTGGTATATAGAATTTAAGTTATATCACAAATAATCAAAGAATCATGGCACAAAACCCCAATAAAATTTCCCCCTATTGGAAATAGCGATATTCAGATCATCCAATTCGTGGGTTAGTCTATGTTCTTCATTTAGAATACAGACCGGGGAAACATAAAACAAAAATAATCCCCTACCACAAATGTGTTCTTCGTTGAAGTGGTCAATCCGATGGGGTTCATGTTCCATTAGAATTCTTCCCATTATGGTTCTGTATTTTGATGTGTGTCAAATTCATTGGTGATTCGCTGGTGTTTTTCATTCGTCGTTGGAGAGAATTCTTGTTGTTCGTTTGTTAGAGGAATTACTCAAATTGATCCACCGTTACTTAGTGTGTCATCTCATTAACAAAAAACACATCGCAACATTTCTATTATTTTGAGTTGTTGCGTTGTTATGCTATTTATTTGGTGAAACTAGGTATCTATTACACTACATTATATGTTTCATTATGTTACATGTTTATGAGTCATTAATGATATAAATTTAATGCGACTTGGCACCAATTTTTCATTGCACCACAGCACCACCATGCCACCACCCCACATTTTCGGAAACAAATAAAATAACCTTTAATCTTATTTTATTTTTTTTCTAAAATGTCTGAAAGTTAACATTTCTGGTCAACCCTCACAGATCGATGTAAAGTCTTTATAGGTGAATCCTGAAATTCTGAGTTCAATTGCAACCTCTTATTTTGGTTTGGGGCAGTGGTTTAACAGTTAGAAAAATCCACTTGCATATTTTATTAAATGAACTTAAAAATTTTCAAAATTTTATTCCAGTCTCACCAATCCTCAGAATCATGTTCTGTCAAAGAGTCTGGTCTCCAAATAATTCCATATAATTTAAACAAGATTACATAAAATTTTTGGGTTATTAATGAAATAAAAAAACATTATTTATAAATTTATGGAATGATTTATAAAATGATCATATAAGGTGTAGTAAAAATTAATAAATTTATATAAATTATTAATAACACTCTTTTAACCATTATGTAGTAGGTTTAAACCCATTTAATATAAGATGAGCCCTAGGTAATGGAATTAAAAATCCAATTTCCATTCTTTGGGTTGACCTTCTACTTCAATGATATTGTTTTGATAATATTATTTAAGAAGTTAAATTTGATTATATAATGTTGTATAATCTGTATTTATAGTGGATATACATATTAATTTTTATTTAATCAATTCATTCTTTACGGATATGGAATTTTTATGGGACATTTCTTTAAAAATCATCTTTTAAATTTCTATTTTTACAAAATATAAAACAAATATCTTTATGAAACAATTCATGTTTTTGGATTATGTAATGGTTTTTGATATATTTTTATGATGAAGTTTGATATATATATCTCCATCCAATGCTTCATGTATGTTTATGTTAGTGGTCATTCATATGGTCACTCCAAGAGTAAATATGATGGTTACACCATAAGGTATCCATTAGGGTTACATTGTACTGTAGATGTGTGGGTTACAAATCCCAACACAAATAACTTAACAAGGATCTCACCAAAGTAAAAAAAAGATCATAATATGGGCATCAAGGAGAAGTGACCAAGAGGTAAAAATATTTTTCTTTCCTTTTTTATTTTATTATAAATTCTTCACCATACCTTATCCAAGTGGCCTAAAAACTCTAGTATCATACATATACTAGTATGTTATCATGTTTATGGAAAATGAATTATCATCAAAACCACTCTCCACTTCCTCTTATTCAAGAAATAATAACATTGTCTATGATGTGTTGATTTAACACCATCATGGACACTGCACTTTTAATTTATACAAATATAGTTATAAAACAATTTTAATGAAAGAAACATATTTTAAAGTGTATGATATAACCTAATTTATTTCTATTTAACATATAAACATACTATTAAATTATATAATGAAACTAGTAGGTTATTATTGAAGAACCACTATAATGATCTAATTGAATATCATTAAAGTTTTGTCTAACAATTCATCATCATATCTACAAAATAAATTATTTATGGTATCATTTATAATTATCCAAACATAGTAATAAAATTTCATTCCACTTATTTAGTTTATTTTATATTCAATAAGAAAATTTATTATGAACCGACCATGGAAATGATGTATAGAATATTCCCATGCCAATAGTAATAAGAAAATATAATTAATAAATGGGACGAATTATGTGATAAAATGATAATATAAGGTTTTATGAATTCTTTTAATTTTCTATAAAATATTAAACACACACTTTGAGTAATTATACATGTTGTTTAAACACATTTAACGCAAGATGATCCCGATGTAAGGGAACTCTTAACCCAATTTCCATTATTTGGGATAACCATCTACATCAATGATATTATCATGCTAAGATTATCAATGAGTTTATATTTTGTTATATATTGTTTTATTCTATGTATTTATCTTTGATACAGATATTCATTTATTTTTATGAATTCGCACATTAATGATATTGAATTTGTATGTGACTTTCCATAAAAAATTTTTTCTAGAATTTCTATTTTTATAAAATAAAAATAGAATGTTTTTATGCTAGTGTTCATGTTGTATGATTATGTTATGGTTCATGTAATTTTTTTGTGATGAAGGGTTGGATATATACATCCCACCAATTAATTGGATATTTTTATGTTATAGGTTGTTTTTATGTTTACTCCAAGTGTAATGGTGATGGTTACACCATATGTTAGCCATGAGAGTTACATTGTTTTTTTCATGAGGGTTAGATTGTAAGGTATCCATGAGGGTTACAAATAATATCGTATATGTGATGGTTAAAAAATTAAGTTTGTAATTCCCCAGGCAATGTATTTCGTTTATTTATGTTTGTATGTTTTATGGAAATCTCTGATTTTACAAAGTATGTATATGATACTTTATAGGTGGGAAGTATGTCTCTGGGTAAATTATTTTATATGTTTATAAGTATTCATGGACTAATGAATAATATTTTTATTTTCATATCTATTACATTGATTGTTTGCTCACAACATGTTTTAAAATTCATTTCTTAGGGTTTAAGGATGTGTAAAAGAAATGGAGAATCCAAGATGAATGTAGTGATGTCTTTTTACAAAATGATTTCTTGTTTTTTATAAAATTGTGTATTATGAAAACAAATGGATATTGTTTCATGTTTTATCCACATTGTATTCTTGTAGGTTTATGTGTCAAGATTATTACCTAGTTCTCTAAAACTATATAATGAAAATATATTTGAAAATGCAGTGATATTAAATCTAAAAAAGTAATAGATCTTGTAATGTTTAAGACCCAATTCTTATATTTGGTATTAGAACATGTTTTAGATAGATTTAGGTCTTATGAATATTTTATTAGAATACCATAAATAATTAATACGATATTTTATGTTGAAATGATATATCATTTAACTATTACCATGTTTCTTCATCTATGATATGAATGTTAAAATGGATTTCTATATAGGAAATAGGAAAACTGATGTGGGAAGGCACTGAGAGGATGATATCTATCCAAATCAGAAACCTCGAATTGTTGGAACTAGAACATAATAGTTTATGAAAGAAATGGATCATTTGATGTGTGATATAAATGGATGTGTAATCTGTCAATAAGAAAAATTGGAGCTACCATAATATAACATGATGATAGTGTAACATTTTATGAGGAAACACCATCATAATTTCCATGTATTTTCTGATATAATGGTAGTATAATGATGGATTAAGAAATTTAAAAATATATTTTTATCTCATTGAGTGATCAGATAATATAATGTTTAGTCTATCCCGTTATCATTTTAATATTACAGTGACCGGTAGTGGTTAATGGTCCAGAATATCAAGGATAGTGAGGTGACTCATTCCTTGGAATGGGATGAATTTAAGAATCTATTCTTTGAAAAATATTTTCAAAAGGTGGTTCGACTTAGCATAGAAAATAAACATCAAGAATAAATGAAAAAATATGAGTATTTAGAGGTCATTTAAGAATAAAAATTTATTTTACTGGGAAGGTATGCTCTATATATTATTTGGGGTCCTCATACAAAATGAAATCATGTAAGAATATGATTAAATCCATGATATCAATGGGAATTTGAATCCTATTAATTCAAAAGTAATAATAATCTTCTCAGATTTTATAAGACGGATGAAAAAGAGTATACAGATGATCATTTGTACAATGACATCATTAATTAGAACAGGTCTATATGGAACGATATTGGCAATAATCAATCAAATAAATCTAAAGGAAATAAAGTTCAGTTTAATGTTTCTGAAAAGTGTGGTAAAAATCACCTTGTGGAATTCCTTATTAAAATTGGAATGTTTTTATAATATGGTATGTTTAGGAATATGGATCGAGATTTTAATGAAAATTATCATAAAATTACTCTTGATAAGATGACTATACAATAATTTAAATGTGGTCAGACGGGTCATTATCAAAATACAGGCCCTAGAAATATCTGAATTATGGAAAGAAGTCAAATTATATGTAGAATGGTGTAGTGAAATCCTTTTCCACTATTTCAGTATATTTTAGACAATCAAATGAAGTGGAATCAAGTACCATGTTTATTTACTCAGATTTTGTTAATGTATTTGTTATACCGGTTCTACACATTTATTTATTTGTGAAAATTTTTCTGGTAAATTGGATATTTCACCTCAAAAAATGAGACAAGAACTTAATGTTAAAACACAAGGGGGAATATTACCGAATAAATGGATTATATGGATATTCTTGTTGTTATCTGTGGGGATACATTACCAATAAATTTTTTCCCTTAGTATATTTTGATGTTATTCTGGGCAAGGATTGACATTCTGTTTATCTTTCTAAGATTGATTGTAGTTAAAAATAAGATGTTTTTCAGAAATAATTTCAGTTTGTATACAAGAATGAACCCATAAATTTTATAACATATCACGAAAATGATAAACTATTTGTAGATAGAAATGAAATTTATATTTCTTAGATTGTTGGGAAAAGGGAACTGTTTGGATTAACCATGTTCCAGTGGGAAATGAATAACCAGTTTTTTTCCTAAGGAATTCCCTAGTGTTATACCTGATTAGGAAGTAAAATTTATAATAGACGTTTTTTCCAATGCTAAGAAAATTTCAAAACCCGTTATCGAATAGATAAAGTTAAAAATCTTGAAGTGAACAATCTAGAACATGTGTTTCTTGATAAAAGATTCATTTTTCCTAGAACTTCACAATGGGGTACTCTAGTTGTATTTGTTAAAAACAAAGATGGTTCCATGAGAATTTCAATTTATTGTATTAATTTTAATAACATTACTATCAAGAATATGTATCCATTGCCTCAAATTGATGCATTATTAGATCATCTCTAGGGATCTCAGTTTTTTCCATGATTGACTTAGGATCTGGGAACTGTTAACTTAATGTGAATGTGGGTGACATCCCCAAAATTGACTTCCGTAGTAGAGATGGGAATTATGAGTTTGATTCAATTTCCTTTGTTTTGAAAAATTCAGTTGTTTTTTCATGGATATTATGAATAAAATATACTGTTAATATTTAGATTAGTTTCTTTTTATTTTTATTTTTGATATTTTGGTCAGTAAAAATGTTAGGAGGATCATGAAAATATCTTAGGATTTTTTTAAAAATTATCAAAGAAAATAAGTTATATGGATAATTAATAAATTATTAATATTTTTTTGCAATATATTTCATTTCTAGGACACATTGAAAATATGGATTAAGTAACAGTTTTTCTTAAAAAAATGTAGTTGATGAATGGGGAAGTCATACAGATGTTACAGAGATTTATAGTTTTCTTGCATTTGACGGTTTGTACTGATTGGTTGTTAAAAAAATTGTACAACTAATTATCCTACTAACTATGTTAATTGGAAAATTGGTTAACTTTATTTTCCCAGATGATGGTATTTTCTGTGTTCAGGAACTGAAAAATGGATTGGTGAGTGCCCTAGTTTTGTCTCTACCTACCAAATGTGGGGATTTTTTCATATACGGGGATGCTTTATTGAGGGGACTTGGTTGTGTTCTATCACAGAATGATTGGGTATTTTCTTATGTTTCAAGACAACAATAACCTCATGAGTAAAATTATCCCACACATGATTTTGAATAAGCAGTTGTGGGGTTTTCATTTAATGTTTGTGGGAATCATTTATAAGGATCCTTAAGTAAAATATATGATGTTCATAATATAATAATGTTTTTATTAACTGAAAAGGAATTATAGTTGTATAAGAAAAGATTTCATGAATTGAAAAAGTGTAATGGTAACATGATCAAATATCATAATAGAAATTAAAACCATTTAAAATATGTCGTGATTTGAAAACATAATGAATCATTAACCATGTTATGTTTGGAACAATACCCTCTGATTAAT
Source organism: Viscum album (assembly GCA_963277665.1). NCBI lineage: Eukaryota > Viridiplantae > Streptophyta > Magnoliopsida > Santalales > Viscaceae > Viscum > Viscum album. The sequence continues at coordinate 1,271,362,956 of OY728160.1, forward strand.
TATTTGATGACTTTTTTATTTGGTCTTGTTGGTGTAGGAAATTACTCTGTCTTTTATTCGGTGTCTGTGTAGTTGTCTCTATGAGATAGAATTATGAGGGTGAATAAGGAAAACCATTACATACTGAAAAATATATAATTGGGTAAAATGGGTATGTTTCCATGATTAAACATTGATAAATATTGTGTCTTTCAATTGGGAAAGATATTTTCTATGAATTTAGATTACTAAATAAAGAAATTTTTTTTTGTAAAGCTCATAGTTCTCTATTTTTAGTTCTTCCAAGAAGTACTAATATAAATAGATACCATTGGGGGTATTATTGCTGTGATGGAATAAAATGTTACAATATATATTTTTCTATCAAATTTTTGACTTATCAATAGGTTAAATAAGAGTGAAAACTACTAAATGGGATGCTTTAGCTGTTTCTAGTGCTTGAGTGGAAATAAAAAAATATATTAATAGACATCGGGGGGAATACCAATGAATTCACGAGGTAGAAAGGTGATTTGGGTTATTGTTGGTCGGCTGACTAAATAAACAAATTTCATTCTTTTTTTAGATAATATATCTTTCTATCAAATTTCTACAATTTACCTCATTGATATTTTCATGTTACAAGGATTTCATATTTCCATTGTATCTAATCATGATCCCATTTTCACTTATAAATTATGGAATGTATTTCAGAAGTTCTTCTGTAAAGAATTAAATTTCATCACATCCTTTAACCCTAAACCTAATAAATATAGCGATAGAACAATTCAGAAATTGGAAGACATGCTTTGAGATTGTTCAGTGACTACCAAGGAAGTTGGGATTAACGTATTTATCTAGTAGAGTTTTTTTAATAATATCATATTATATTCTAGTATATAGATTGAATGTTTTAAAAAATTATATTGAAAGTTGTTTTCAACTAAATATTTTTGAGATGAAGTTAGAGAAAGGAAGTTTATGGGACCATAATTAGTCAAGGAAGTAGTTATAAATGTGAAGATGATCCACAACACATATGGATAGATAAGAGTATACAGAAAAGTTATACACATAATAGATTGAAATAATTTTTTTGTGGAAGGTGATCATAGTTTTATTATATTCTCACCATTGAATGTTGTTATGAATTTTGGTAAAAAATGGATTGAAAAGTCCTAATATTATTAGAACATATGAAATATAAGATAAAGATAGAAAATTTACCCACTCAGTAGATTTTAATCTGATTTTATCTTAGGTACACAATTTTTTTCTTATTTTGATGTTGAGAAGGTATGTTCCAAATTCATCAATAGTTATGAGCCATAAAGTAGTTCAGTTGATAGGGAACCATTTTTATAAAGAGAACCCATCTCAAATTGATGATCGTAGAGAAAATGTACTGAGGAATAAGGTAATCCACCAAGTTAATGTATTATAGAGAAACCCCATCGTTTAATAATCATCATGGGAATGTGAAAATTCAATGAGGGAAATTTACCATCATTTTTTGAACATGTAAACAGAAGTTGTATGGAAGTAATTTCCAAATGGTGGTGATAATTTAGAAAACTATGGATTTAAAAATAAATTTAATAATGAATGAAATGCATGAAACACTTTGTATCTATGAATAAACAATTTGTTTTTACAATTATTTAAAGAGGATATTTATAACCTATACATTATACAAATTTTTCCACTTATATTAATTGAATTTAAAAAAATAGACCTACATGGTTGTGATCGGTAAGATATTTAAAGTCAGATATAATCAACTTAACATTTTTTGAATAGTAACTAGGCCCTTTTGAGTAGTAATATTACCCATATAAATAATAATATAACCCCTATGAATAGTACATAATCCAAATTAATAGTAAACTATCCAAGGAATGTATAAATAAAATTTAGGCATCTTATAAGTGATAATATGATCATTAAATATGTAAATAAATTTTTCAAAAATTTTCAATTTTATGATGTTATATTTGTAATTTAGAAATTTTTAAATACATTTTTATGATTACTTGGAAAACATAAATGAAAAATTATTTTCAAAAAATTTTAATAATAAATTATTATTTTATGTTCTAATCGTTATAAGATAATTTTATGAGATTTATTTAATTTTCCAATGTGTAATAAAATTAGTTATAGTTTTAAAACACATATTTTTAAAAAAAATTATTAATTTATTTAAAAAAATTATAAATTTGATATTTTATGATAAAATGGCGTTAATTTATTAATTTAATATATCAAAAAAAAATTGAGTTGAATTTTTGGGATTTTTCTGGAAAACCAGAATTTCTGGTGAATAATGAAATATTATAATTTTCAAAATAAGCTAAATACATGAATTATTGAGTCATGGATAATATTATGTTAAGGTAATAAAAATTAGTTAGAAATAACATGCACTAATTAATTTTTTTATTCATAGGAAGAAATAATTTCTTATATTGAGAAAAATAATAATATTATGATTAAAATAATGGAAACAATGTCATATCATCCACTATAAATACCTTCCTTCATCCCGAATTTTCCTAACGACACTCAAGATTTTAAAAAAATTATAATGCTTTCTAGACCTCTTCCCAATCCTCTTACCCATGTTCATTACATTGTGGTCTCAACAAAAGGCCAAAACAAAAGGCCTTAAAAAGGATCTGATAGAAAAGCGAATAGGGCGTACAAATCATCTTTCATTTTATTTTATTTATTCTCGATTATTTTTCATTTCTTATACACTCTATAGTTTCCCTACTCCAAGAGGAATGAATACTCTAATATCAAAAATATATTAAAATATTATTGTGTATGGGGAAAATTTTATCATCAAACTCTCTCTCATATTCCTCTAATTCAAAAAATAAGAAAATCATTTGTGATGTATTGATTAACCTCTATCATAGACGATACAAATTTAATTTGTACAAATATGGTTATAAAACCATTTTAATGGTTGAAAGATTTTAACTTTTATTATATGACCTAATTTTTTTTATTTTAATTGACATATATACATAATATTAAATTATAAAATGAAACTAATTCATGATTATCCAAGAACCACCAAATTGATCTAAACAAATATTGTAAATATTTTATCTAATTATTCATCATTATATCTAGAATATAAATTATTCATGGTATAATTTAATATTGTTTAAATATATTAATACAATTTCATTCAACATATGTATTTATTCTTCCATTTGATAAGAATATCCATTACGTACAGGCCATTGAAACCATGTAAAACACACACCCAAAACAATAGTAGTACCTAAATATTATTAATAAATGTGTCAAATTATGTTATAAAATTATCATATATGTTGTTGTAAAAATTAATATGTAACTATATAATATTAATCACACTTTTTTATTGATTATAATAGAGTTTTAAACACATTTAATGTGTGACTAACCTTAGGTAAGGGAATTATTAACACAATTTCCATTATTTAGGTTAACCATATACATCAATGATATTATCATTCTGAGATTATCAAGGAATTTAAATTTGATTATATAATGATATATTATGTGTTTTTAAATTAGATACATATTTAGTTCATAATAAAAAATTTCACTTTAAAAATATGTAATTTGTAAGAGGATTTTCATTTAAAATCCCCTTTTAATTTTATATTTTTACAAAATTCAATAAGAAATTTTTTATACAATTTTTCACTTTTTATATTTATATTATGGTTCTTGGGTATTAGTTCTGATTATGCGTTGGACCTATATAACCATCCAATTAATTGGGTATGTTTATGTTGATTTTTCGGTGTATGGTTACACCAAGTGTAACTGTGATGGTTACACTATTAGGTAGCCATGAGAGTTATATTGTATGGTAGACATGAGCCTTATATTATACGGTAGCTATAAGAGTTTAAATTAATATAGTAGCTGTGGTGGTTAAAATATTAATTAATTAATTTCCTAGGTAACCTATCTGGTTTCTTTATGTTTTCTTTGTTTTATGGAAATCTCTTGTTTCAAAAATCATATGATACTTTATGGATGAGAAGTCCATATTTTTGAAAATGATTTCATATGTTTTTATGTATTTAGGGAATAATAGTTGTATCATCCTAATTTAATATCCTTTATTATGATATTTGTGCTCAAACAATGTTTTAAAATTGTTTTAATATGGTTTAATAATTGGTAAGAGAAATATAGAAGTGAATTTTAATGTTGGGAAGAATTTTAATGAAAATATGTCATGTGATTTATTTTGAACTTTTATATTATAAAAACAGAAAATTGTTTTATGTTTCACCCAATATATATTCTTGTGGGTTTATGTGTATGCATTATTTTCAAAATCTATAAAACTATAAATCAGATAGTTATTTATTAATGTAAATATGTATATTATAAAAGAACTTGTTAGATTATATAATGTTTAAGTTCGATTCCTTATCTGACTAGTAATGATAAAATACAATGTGATATTATTTCAATATTTGTTAGTAAAAAAATGTTATGTTAATATTGAGTTCAATATTAATTCTACCATTATAGAACGATAAATATGAATTTATTTCTTAATTAATAAAACATATTCAATTTAATATTGTTTTCATAGTAATCAATGTTAAATATTTATATAATCATCCATATACGATATTAAACATATCCAAAAAATTATTATTATAAATATATTATTATAATTATGAGGTTATCATGTCATTATATCATTATTAAATAAGAATAATGACCATATTTAAAATTTATTAATGTAAAAAATAATTTTTTTTTGAATTATAGGAATATTAATAATAGAACAGATTAACAATAGGTCATTACATATAACGAATAATATTATTTTCTCATGAAAGGATTATTAGTTTGGAAATAAATTGGGAATTCTATTGAGAATATATGATACCTAACATGGGAGAGGATTAAAATATATATTTTTTGTATTGAAGAATAAGTAGAAAGAATGGTGTAGGTTGGAGTTGGTATACAAGGGACCCTTTTATATGTGAGTTTGATTTTTAGTTTCATAAATAATCAATCCTTTATAATGGAATATATTTCATCATGGAATGTCGATTCAAAGTAGAAAACTAATTGAAATTGGATAATATTAGTTCAATAACTCCATCACACCCAAAATTATAGATAATGTTTCATTATATTTAAAGACTTTGCCCCTTAATTTATGCACTTTACCATATTTTACTCTTATTGGGATGAAAAATGTTTACCTCAGTGACATTCTTTTTTTTTGGAAAATATAATTGGTCATATTACCTAATTTCAATATGTTTATTATATGAATATCCTTTTCCTTAGGATAAAATTATAAAAGTGATAAAGTTAATTTAATTATAATAACACATAACAAATAATTTATTAAATAAAATTCAAATTAAAAAATATAAATGAATAACTTCATATTTCATACAATGTAGAAATAATTATATTATTTATTTTTTTTAAAATAAATATATTATTAATTAATTTCTTTATATTGATTATTTAATACATGTATCATGAATTTATTATAATAAAATTAAATAATATATAGAATTTTTTTAAAAGCTAATAGGTCTTTCCACATTCTACAAATTTAGAATTATTAATAAAAAATTGATAATCAATGAATGGATGTCTATGAAATTATATATATATATATATATAATTTACTTATATTTTATAGTAAAAAAATGGAGAAATATATCTTTCAAATATAAACATATAACTTATAATAAAAAATAGTTAAAAATAAAAAATGTATTTCCAATAATAATTAAAAAAGTATTCATTACATTTACATAAAATTTTTGTCTTATTAAAAATTTTATTTCACCAATTAGGTCTTTAAATTTATCAAATAAATTTTATTGGTATCATTTTTTAAGAGTAATAAATTTTTATAAAATATATAACTCATAAAAATAGTTTCTTTTAAATCAAGAGTATTTTCCCAAGATAATTAATGTCTATTAATTCAATCTAAAACCATTTATTTTTGTAAATTAAATGATTCGTAACCAAAATTTATTTTTATTATATTAAAACAGTATGTGCAGATAAAAAGTACATAACAGTCATTCCAAACATGTAACATGATTACTGATATAAAACCAATTGAAAATATACTAAAATATATTGATAAAATAATTGATATGTTTCCTCCATAAAGAACAATATATTCATCAAATTATAGATTCTAAAATATAAATTATCATTCAATTAATTTTCCATCAGTTCTATTTAATATTTTTTCCTAATAATAATAATTTTTCTCAATATAGGTGTATTCCATGTAATAGTTATTCATAAGGGGGAAGAGAATTCATGGGATTTATTAGTTGTAATAATATATCCTTTTTATATTTATAACCCTCTTTAAATTTAGTATCTTTAAAGGGATGTAATCATACTTATTATATAATAATATGTTATTTAAAAATCTTGTATTTAGGTAATTTTTTTGTGACATATATTTTTTAATTTTAAAAATTAATTTTTTTATAGAAGTGTTTTTATTTTGACTCATATGATGAATTTTTTTTTTCACACTAATCATTATAATCATTATAAATAATAAAATATGAAATTGAGGTAATAAAAATTGATAGTTAAATCCTAGATGGAATATCCCCTCAATCAAATTTCAAACTCTCAATATTAATTATCTCTCAAATGTGAAAATATCTAAGGATATATATATGATTATAAAGACTTATTAAATGACTATAAAAAATATATCAACCACATAATATTTGGTAATGCTAGGGATATCAATTTCTCACTCATACTAAGAGTACATTTCGATTTTTAATTATCACAATAACTTGAACCAAATATGATTCCTTATATCATTATATGAAATATTATTTTCTAGAGACATACCTTCCATGGATTAATTTGATTGATTCTATTAAAAAAAAAATTTATGGTTTTAGTAATAAGTAATAAAATTTGGGTTAAAAAATTATGAATATAATAAATATCATTCAAGATATATATTAAAATTTAACATTGTTTTCTTCAACATATTATACATTTGGTAAAAAATAGGTTACATAATTATTAGTTCTATAAATGTTTTAACCTAATTCCTAATAATAATTAATCCCCACTTTTATTCCAACTATGAAAACATGAGAAAAATATTCATATATATTAAATCATTTCATATAACTTACATTTTACATATAATAAATGAACATATTCCCACAACCCAAAAGTTTATTGTCTTTGGATATTATCTATATAAATATATAATTACCTATTATTGATTCAAAATTACCCCATAAAATTCAATTTACATTAATTCCACATAGAAATATCACTTCAAGTATTTTCCTTGGGAAATGAAATTATAATAAGGAGTGCTCTTAGATGCTCAATAAGGGGAAACATATCAACAATCTATATAGTATTAAATCTCATGGACAATAAAAACATGAAAAAGTGAGGAATAACTAATTAAAATGATAAAATTATATATTTACAAAAGGAATGATAATAACATATATATCATGTGATAAAGATATATAACCACAAAAGGATCAACATGATTTTTTTAACTTTTATCATTGAATAATAATATAGAAACACATGAAATTTATCATGATCCATGTAGAATAACATTGTATTGTAGAATAGTAATAATTATAGAAATCATAACATGAATCAAGGATAAAACCCAAGACCATAATAACCTAGAGAATTGGAAAACACTACATACATCTATTAACATTATTTATTTGGAATCACTACATGCAAACCATAGTTTATTGAGAAATAATATCCATGTACAATTATAATGTTATGGGATTTAATTAATCACCCAATTATTTAGTGAGTTATATAAAACCCATTGAAAAAATATAGATAAAACGTACTTATGTGGGACACGTGGAATCAAGCGCCCATATTTTCATAAATATACCTTATAAATAACAATGTCAATATAACATATTCAAATGGAATAACATTAGGTAAAATCAAGTAATGGATATGTTTATGAAAAGAAATTAAATTATCCAAATTTAATATAATACAATTACATTTAGAGGGTGATTCATGGATCCTAACTCCTCATGATATGTCATCATTAGTGATATATAGGAAAATAGATGTGAAATCATTAGATAATTCTTTTAAAACATTTCACACAATATAAAAAAAATAATTTTTATGGCACATTATGAATCCTTAAAAGATCACAATAGAAATAATATAAAATAAATTCCATATATAAATAATTACAACTAATAGATCATTTAAAAGTACCAAAATTAAAATAAATGGAACGTGTGAGGAAAGATTAAAAAATTATATGTCAAAAATGAAATATTTTTTTGTTAATTTTATGAAAATTAAATAAAACACACATAGATAATATATATTTAAAATTTTATATTGAATAAAGAAAATGAAAAATATAATTGGTAACAAATATAATTTAAATTTTTTATTTCAATATAAAAAATACAAAATTTTGTCATAAGATATAAAATAGACATAGTGGAGAGACAACTATCAAATATGGCGAAAAATGTTATCATTAACAACGTGTTTTTATAACCCCCCCCCCCCTCCCCCGCTAAAATAAGTAGATTTCATCTTGAAAACGTATTATCAAAATATATTAATAATAAATATTTTTTTTCAATTAACTGTTATAATTTATTAAATATCTTAGAGTATTGTCAAGGAAGAGATATTATGACTCTAAATCAGAAATTGAACCATGAAAATCAATTATGCCTCTAGTAAAACATGATGTAAAGTAAAATAGAATGTCTATCCAGAAATTTAATTTTAAATTTCATCAATAAAATTTATATTATAGTATACAGATTGATATGGGGAAGTATATATTCCAAAAAATGCGAATAATGTGAAACATTCCTCTATGATATGAAATAGAGATTAAATCCATTAATATAACTTATTTTTTCATTCATGTACTAATAAAAAGGGGGGTTATGAGAAATATTTTAAAATTAATAAAAATTAATGAGTTAATTAAAATAATAAAACTATTAGTTTTAGTAAATCAAACATATAATAATACACATATATAAGGTGTATTACTCAATGGTAGGATATTGAGTCAATGAATACCCTTATATTTGAGTATATATATCATGGAAATGATCATGATTACAATATAATATAATACAACTCATTTTTCATCTATTTGATAACTATATAAATTTTCAGTTAATATTATTTTCATCATTTACTTTCTTTTACACTATATTTGATACGTATTTTATGATTTTATTGATCATCAATTCTTTGCAGTTTCAACTTTTCTTATATGTTTTAGCATGTAGATTTTTGTAATAATTATCAACTAATTTTTACACTATATCCATAAGATAAAATCTAATAAAATTTATATTTCTAAATGGATTATTTTGTTTAGTGTTATTACATTTTATTTTTATGTATAATTTTTAAATATAAAATCCACAAAGAGAAAGTATAACTATTTTTTACATATATTATGTTGTTTTATTATAGGTGAGTTAAATATGATTATTTACCATTAATAATGATAATGTAATAAATTTCCATAAATGTTTTGTAACATAATAGTTAATATGTTTTAATAGTTTTCCATGATCATATTTATAGAACTTCTTTCGTAAGTCATTAATAATACAAAAACAAGAACTACCATCAATCAATAAATTTTTATGATTATGGATTGTTTTTTTATAATAACATTATTACAGAAGAATTATGATATTATATATATTATTATTGTGGTAAATTATAACATGGAATTTTTAGTATATGGAAAAAATTAAAAAATACGTACAAGAAGTCGTTACTTACAAAAAAAAGAAAATGTATCTTCTCTTTGTATCCTTTTTAGTTTTGAATGAGTAAGTGAATTATAATTGGAATAGAATCTACCAAATATAAGAGTAATCTATTAGTGAAATAAATTAATGTGTCATTATATAAGAAATATAAGAAATGGTGTCGGATTATGTTGATGGGGGTGGGATCATTTATAGGTGATATTTTGATGAAACTTCAAATATACACTTTTATAATAAAAAAATAAAAATAAATTATAATTTTAAGTGGATACAATGTTTTCAAATGTTGTAAAATATAGAATTTTTGGTTTGCAATGCTCAAATAAACATATTTCATGATAACTCTTTGGGATAATTTACAGTTTCACCCCTTAATTTGAAATATTTACCTCAATATACCATTTACATGGTCACATGCATTTTCCCCGAAAACTTATTATTATACATAAATATTAAATTGAACTTATTAAATAATTTTTAACTTATTATTAGAAATACCTCATTATTAGTTATTGTATTTTATTTTTATTGGAGATAAAAATAAATTTATTTTATAATACTACAAAATGAATAACAGAAATTTAGAAAAAAAAATTTATGTATTACATTTAATTTATTCTTACTATTTTCCATATAATAATTATTTGATGATTTCTCATTTATTTTAATATATAGAATAATAATTCCTTTTTATAAAATCATTATTTAACAGTGAATAGTATAATTTTTTAGGATAGAAATACATAACATTGAAGAGAATATTATTTGAAAAATATGACTTTAAACATTAAATGAGTTTATCATTATTAGAAAAAAGAATAATAATAAACTAATGAATGATAATTCCAAAAATTATTTATATAAATAATTAAAATAATTAAATTTCAAACTCCAAATATTAGAAACTTTAATTTTAAATAGAAACATATAATATACTAAAAATAAAATTATTAAATAAATAACTTTTTTTTGTCAGGAATAGTTAAATAATAATTACTTATAGTTCCTAACTTTTTAATTTTTATTATGTTATTTTAAAAATAAATATATAAGTTTTTTCATTTTTTGTATTTAAATAATTAATGAAATTATCAAAAAATCATAATACATAAAAATATTTTTTAAAATTATTTAGTATTTACCAATGTTAATTAATACATTTAAAAAAATTTCCAATACATTTTATTTTATTTCAAATATATTTTTTACAATGAAAATTTATATATAAAATATCTAATAAAAAAATATTAGGATCTGGTTGGATCTGGTGCTAAGAAGAAACTATAAAAAAGGAGAAGAAACAATGACAAGTGTTAAACGAGATTTTCACAATGAGGGTGTCTGTTACAATATACTTTTCAGCAATCACTATAGGAGAACATTAATTAAAAGTACTAAAGGAGAAAATCCGGTTAATTTATATGGCCTCCTTCTTTAATATGTCATTCAATGCTTGATTTTCTAATTGATATGCCTGTGACATAACCAAGTAGAGTTGAGTGACATTACAAAGGAAATAAATCCAATGTGGAATGACATTAAAAGGCACATTCCCTGTTATTTTATGAAAATTTTCAACATAAAATTTATATTTATTCTCACACCATAATACAATTCCACTTATATTGGATGGAATACCAGATTTCATACACAATAGCCCATAATAATGCATCATAGGACACTCTAATGCTAGTGTAATGTATTAAAAATTTCGGGAATATACATTAATGAGTTGAGAACACACCTCCACAGCTTGAGAGTCCTGTAAATCAAGAAGTTTCACAATAAACATTTACCATGATCCATGTCACGAACTAACCCGGGTCAACCCTGAACCGGTCACCTGAGTCAACCCGAGACATGGCCTGAGGGGAATTCCTGATCCCCGGGGGCAGGCAACTAGTGCCAAGCATCAATATTAGATAGTTGAGAATGATTTGGACTAAAATAAATAAAAACTAAGAAGGGGAAAATAAATATAACAAAAGAAAATAAATAAAGAACAACCAACAATGCTACAAACCTGACTACGACAAAAACTCAACGTGACCCCATGGGTCACACTCCAATACCACAACCAACGTCGCTCAAGGAAAACAATTGATGTGGGAACCTACAACAAAACTAAAAACAATAAAGAACTATAGGTGTGAGTATTAAAACTCAGTAGGCATGCCCCACAAACTATTCACCATGCACTACCTTTAAATTAATAAATTAATAATTTCAGGTTTTAACTAAAATATATAAAATTAGAATTTCCACACACACTCTAATTTATAAAACATTTAATAGCTCATTTCCCTTTTTAATATAAAAAAATATTGGTGTTTGAAAGAAACATGTCCATTAAATTTTAAAACATTTTTGCGAACAGTTCAGAAATCCAATTTTTTTTGTTAGTCAAAAGGAAAACTACACAGAACACCCAAAACACACTAAGGGAAATGGAAAAAGTGGCAAACAAGGGCATGTAACCAAACTAGACCTATCAAATGTCCGCCATATACAAATAAGCATTCAATAAAAACATGGTTCGAACCTAAGAGATCGTGAACAATCCAAAACATACTATACATGTGACTCATCCTGAAGTAATTCCCTAACTCAAAGACGTCATAATTCCCTAACACTCAGCATAGAACTACATGGCCTAACCTAGGGTCCCAATCCCCATATCAGCAATAACTTAGTTTTCCCCAACTATGGGGTTACTAGCCAGTGCGTAATCTAAACTAGTGCAACAATCGTTCTCAGAAGATTCACTCACTAAGTCAGGTTGCCATGTCATCACATACAATTAAAAGGAAAGGGGTGAGTCAAAAAAGTCAATCAAGTATCACACACATCACACACATCACACACAACATATGAAGTCAACATACACCAAAGGTCACCCCTGAGTAACCCTAAAGAGAGTTTTCCAAAATAATTTATTTTTATTAAAGTGCCAAACGGCCTTCACTAACTTTAATGAAAAACCTCGTTTCTCAAAAAAACCTGAAACACTTGTTCAGAAGAAATCACTTATCATTAAAACCAGAACCACATTTTAAATTCTTTAAATTATGTTTAAAAGCCAAACTGGTATTCTTTCACTACTAGGTGTCTGCTCGTCACGAAAATATTTAAAGATTCGTGTATAAATTAAACGACTCTTTTTATACAAAATAATCATTTAAAAATTAATCATCTTATATTATTTTATATTTCTTAAAATTAATAAAACATCAAAAAGTTAATAAATTCTAAATTTAAAGGTTAGTGTAGTGTGCGACCTACCTAAATATGCAGCTCGAACACGACGATGCGACACGCCTCGCAAAGGCATGCAAGCTCGCACACACTGATTATCGTAGTATCGCGTGATTCCTCACTGACACGCTGCAACAACTGCACAAACAACTAAAACACATAAACATGGACTTAAAACAATCCAAACAGACAATCAATGCAAAATAACTAGCTCGACATATTTTGAAAATGTCACATAAAAACATGTATCAAAACATAACCAAAATCTTTATTAGAATCCAACCACGACCTTTAGACACACCGACCACTTTAAAAACATCATACCCACAACATGATTAAAATAATAAACCATTTGAATAATTTATAAAACATCCACAAATGGTAAAACCAATGTTCACATAAAAACATACTCAGTTTCACATAAGAAAACACTTTAAAATAAAACACACAACATTATCACACCCTAAACATGTCTCGCACCTAACATCCAACCCATAAAACATTTTAGAAAATAATACACCCATTTGAACACACAAAACATCACCGCTTTCCATTAAAAAATATCTTCCCAACACTTATACATGTCCAGCACCTTAAAAAAAATATAATTCACACCCAATAAATAATTGATTAAACACTTCTATAAAATAACCAAAACAAAACCAAAATGAAAAACACCCCATTTATAATAAAAAATACAATTTCACCACACACTCATTACAAAGCATTTGTATAGCACAATTCACACCTTCCAAACACTCTTAAAAAACATTTTAAAACCATGCACACACCGCTTCAAAAAGCATAAACCAAAATTCGACCTTTAAAATCAAGCGCTTTTTATAATATTCCCAAAACACAATCTGCACCTCCTATAATATTTATTAAACAAGTTTAAAGTTTATAATTTTTTTAAAAACATCACGAACCACCAATTAATTATCACAGACTAAGTAGAAAACATGAAACAATTAAATAATAAATCAAGGAGATTTGTGGAAAAGGGAAACTCACCTCAGATGATGAAGAAGCCCCCGAAAGTGGCGCGAAACACTATTTGCACGTCATTTGCACACTTTAGAATTATAAAGAAACCTATAGGGGAGGCCGCACCGTCAAGGTTCATCGGAGGAGGATTGTGCGCGCTGGATAGTCGCGCCTGCTAGCCGGGGGGTGTGGTTGGACACATGAGGTGATCATGGCTGGTGAAGAGTCGACTGAGTGTGGCCATGACTGGTGGAGGCACATCGCACTAGGGAGGGCGTCAGAAAGTGGAGGTGTGGCTTGGGCGCACTGGCGAGGAGGGAGTTTGGCGAGGTCGGGGTGGTGGCCTTGAGGGTAGCTACAAGAGGGGCGAGTGGAGGTTGAGATCCACTATGAGGCGACGTGAGGTGTCAGCAGGCGGAGGCGGATCCAGCGTGAGGATTGGTGGAGGGTACCAGAATAAGCAGGGAAGTGTAGGGTCCTAGGAGAACATGGATGGGGTTCGGCAAGGTCGTTGCCACCAGAGCATCCCAGATGTGGGAGGAGGCCGAAGGGGACAACCGAATCCGGTGTGGGAGAGGACGGGGCGTTGCTGATAAGGAGAGGGAGAGGCAGAGCCTGGATGAGAGAGTCTAGGCACGGAGAAGAGGACCAGGTGGGATGGGGTCTAGTGCGCACAGACATGGAAGAGGAAGAAGGGGGGGGGGGGGGTGCTGCCCGCAACGAAACAGGAAAAAATGGGGGAGGGGGCAGGCCAGCCAGGAATTAGTGTATAGATATATATTTTTTAATAAAATAAAAATAGTTATAATAATACAACTAATTATAATAATAATAACAATAATAAAAAGAATAATAATAAATACAATAATAATAACCATAATATAATAATATTATTATCAACAACATTTTTTTAAACATAATCCAATTAATTATAAAATTATGAAAACCGGGTACCCACACACACATCACATGGATAAAAAAACATGAACGCAAATTGCGAACCTCTATGCAGTTCTCTTGGGAACCCGTACAAGAACATTGGGTGACCGAAAAGTCATTTCTAACCTCGTAGTGCCCCGTGCACGGGTCTGGAACCCTCCAAAACATTAAAAGTCAGCAATCATTAAACCACGACCTAGCCCGATCCTTGACGCGAGAATGCAGATCTGAGAAATAATAAAATATAAATAATTTAAGAAGACTGGGTGTGACAATTCTCCCCACCACAGACACTTTCTTCCCCCAGAAAGTCACCCAGCCAAATGATGGACCAAACAAGAATCCATGCCAAAATAAAACCAGAATAAACCACAATATAAGAGATTGGGAGAACACGAGAGGGTTCTCCCCACTACAAGAACTCAACTAGTGTGGAAATTTTAACACTAAAACATAACACCTCAGGAAGGGGGGTGACATTGGAACTCCCAACTAAGCCCAACCAACCATTATAGCACAAGCGAAACAACACCTCTGCTAAAACTTCAACATAGACCAAAAACCCTGAACACTAGAGAGAAACTTCGAGTAGAACTTAACACAAGCGGTAAACCTGAGCATAATTAAAGGCCTGGACTTCTCCAGAGGCACATACATCTCCAAAAGAACATCGTTAAACCAAGGTTGACACATACTAGGGACATTCACACTCTTTATAAAAACACAGAACCCAGAAAACCTTAACCCGACAAACAAAACTGTTGAGATTACAATAGAGCATGTTCACCATAACTCCATTGAAAAAAATGAACATTCAACAATTTCAAGAATTTAATAGTAGAAAAACAAGAACGAAACAACTTTAAATGTTCGACCACCAAAACGAAACATGAAACCTGAACCGAGGATTCAAACCCCCAACAACTCCTGACTGCATGCGAGCTTCACCCCAAGACCTATGGCTCGGGCTCTGATGGATGAAGCTTCTCCTGCCACACAGTGAGGCACTAGAATCCTTCAGTCACATCGTCTTCTTTAGGTGATACTTATTGCAGAACATCACTAGCTGACCTAGAAATCCGTAATGATGACACGTCTTTAGAGGGATGCGACAAAATGGATTCACGTTCCCGAACCAGCCACACTGGTGGCACACCACTGAATTTTCTGATGAACTAGAAATCAGAACAACATCAGATGACTCTCTAAAAATGGGATCCTCTATAATGCCCTGCTCGCTAGATGGGGAACCATTGCAAGCAACTGAACACGCTAGATTTCCAACCATCTGTGCTCCAGATACCATATCTGCTAAAAACACCTCATCCACCAACTTCTAAAAACAATGGTCTCTTGAAGGGAGGATATGCTACTTGATTTCTGGATGAAGTCACCCGATAAAGAGAGAAACCTTCATCAAATCATGGGATACTACCTCCAGAGAAAAGGAAACGAGTTCCTTGAAATGGTCAACATATGCCTTCGTTGTCTGTTGGCCTTGTTGAAAGCGCATAAGTTCTTTCCATTTTTTCATCTTCACCTCTTCAGGTATAAACCATTGGACAAAGACAGATTTAAAGACATCCCATGTCATCCCAACTTGCTTTGACGGTGGGGCAAGAAACTCCCACACGTCCAGAGATGGACCTTCAAACAGTCCCAAAACAACACACACTCTGATAGCTTCGGGAGTTCCCAACATCCTGAAATCACACTCGACCTCTTAAAACCACATAACTACCTTTAACCAACCCAAATTACCGTTAATTATAGACAATTTCTTAGAAGGACCAAAAATTGTTCATGACTTATCAAAAACTATGGGGGACTTTCTGGGTGGTATTTTCTGAACAACATATAAAAAATAGAACCAAAACCAATATAAAGACGAAGCAATATCATTGAAAGAGTTTTCGTCCAAAAACATCCAACTCAAAAACCAAACAAATACCAACACAACATAAAAATACCTTTTAATTTTAGATTTCAAAACCTCCTTATTTTAAGGTCATTTCCCAAATACCAAACCCACTTTTTAAACCAATTTCAGTTTCCAAAAAAATCATTTTCCCTTTATTGAAATCGCTTTAAAAAAGCAAGGTCAAGTCTTTAATTCCAAGTTCACACCCTAGTAAACACATGAAATGTTGCACATGTCTTCATCCGCTATCATACATATGGACCAACACACACTTCCCATGCATTTCCTCACATGTGCAAACGTTCATAAAGGGTGGCCAGGGTTGCACCCAAACCATATCTCTGCCAGTTCCAAGCAAACACCAGATTTTTATACCAATAGCTTCTAGTTTTAAAATAAATCCATTTCACAATTTTAATGCCCTTTAAAAGAAATTGATATCATTTAAAAAACCCCCTTTTTTCATTTTCAAATGTGCACTTACACACACAAGAACCAATAGAGCACACAACTTGCATCAAATTACCAAAGTGAGGGACCAGTAGTCATGCTTAACCTGGAGAAATGGTAGTGGGACATGCCCCAAGGAAGTTCCAACAACTAAGAGTAACATAAACCGTGAACTCAGACTCTGCATGGGTCACTAATACAATTAAAAATACAATGTAACATCAGTTTACCTCTGTTGACATCCCTCAATCCAAAACAAATCAGAATGAGACAAGAACTCAATTCTCATACTACCCATAGTGACTCGAGGTTTGGAACGGGAGAGGGTTCATTGCTTCCTTCCCGTAACTAACTCTTGATTCCTGACAGTCCTAATCTCCATCTACCAGACATCCCAAATAACAAGGGCCGCCTCTGATAACATTTTTTCACGAACAAACCCTGGTCAGCCCTGAACCGGTCACCCGATCCGGCCCGTGACATGGCCCGAGGGGCGTACCTGATCCCCACAGGCTGGAAACTAGTGTCGGGCATCAAAATTAGATAGGTGAGATTAGTTTGGCCCAAAATAAAAAAAACTAAGAAGAGGAAAATATATAGAACAAAAGAAAATAAATAATGAACAACCAACAACACTACTAACTTGACTACGACCAAAACTCCACGTGACCCTGTGGGTCACTCTCCAATAGCACAACCAATGATGCTCAAGGGGAATAATTGAAGCTGGAACCAACATCAGAAATAAAAACAAGAAAACACTATAGGTGTGAGAATTAAAACTCAGTAGGCATTCCCAACAAACTATTCCCAATCCACTACCTTTAAATAAAAAACTTACTAAATCCAGGTTTGAACAAAATTATATAAAATATGAATTTCCACACACACATTCATTTCTAAAACAAGTAAAATCTCATTTCCCTTTTTAATATAAAAACATGTTTAGTGTTTGAATGAAATAGGAGCATTTCATTTTAAAATATTTTTACGAAATATTTAGAAATCCAAATTTTTGTTGTTAGTCAAAAGGAAAACTACATACAACACCCAACACACACTAAGGGCTATGGAAAAAGTGTCACACATGGGCCAGCAACCAAAATAGACCTCTCAACCGAGTGCCACATACAAATAAACACTAAATAAAAACATGGGTCGAACCTAGGAGATAGTGAACAATCCAGAACATACTATACGTGTAACTCATCCTGAAGTCATGCCCTAACTCGATGATGTCATAACACCCTAATGCTTGGAATAGCCCTATATGGCCTAACTGAGGGGCCCAATCCCAATAGTAGCAATAACTCAGTATTCCCCTGCTAGGGGGCCACTAGCCAGTGCGTAATCTAAAGTAGTGCAACAATCGTTCTCAGAAGATTCACTCACTATGCCAGGTTCCCATGTCAACACATATAATAAAAAGAAAAGGGGTGACTCAACAAGGCCAGTCAAGTAGCACAAACATCACGCAAAACATATGCATTCAACATACACAAAAGGTCACCCCTGAGTTACCCCAAATAGAGTTTTCCAAAATAATTTATTTTTATTAAAGTACCAAACGTTCCTTCACCAACGTTAAATAAAAACCTCATTTATCAAGAAAACCCGAAACACTTGTTCAGAAAAAATAATTTATCATTAAAACCAGAACCACATTTGAAATTCCGTGAATTATGTTTAAAGGGAAAACTGGCATTCTTTCACAACTAGGTTTCCTCTCGTCAAGAAAATATTTCAAGAGTTGTGAAAAAAATAAACGTCTCTTTTTATAAAAAAATTACCATTTAGAAATTATTCATCTTATATAATTTTCTATTTATTAAAATTAATAAAAAATCAATCAATTAATAAATTATAAATTTAATGGTTAGTACAGTGGGGGACCTACCTCAATTTGTAGCTCAAACACGACGACACAACATTCCTTGCAAATGCATGAAGCACACATAGGCTGATGATCATAGTATAGCGGGTTTCCTCACCAATAGGCTGTAACAACCACACGAACAACTGAAACACATAAACATGGACTTAAAACGATCCAAATAAACAATCAAGGAAAAATAACTAGCTCGACATGTTTTGAAAATATCACATCAAATCACGTATCAAAACACTACCGAACTCTTTATTAGAATCCCACCACGACCTTTAGACACACCAAAAACATTACAAACATCATACACACCACATGATTAAAGTAATAAACCATTTGAATAATTTATAAAACATCCAAAAATGGTAAAACCAAGGTCACATCAAAACATACTCAGATTCACATAAGAAAAAACTTTAAAATAAAACACACAACATCATCACACTAAAAACATGTCTCGCACCTAACAACCAACCCATAAAACATTTTATAAAACAACGCACTTGTTTGAACACACAAAACATCGACTCTTTCCATCAAAAAAATATATTCCCAACACATAAACATGTTCCACACCATAAAAAAATATAATTCACACCCAACAAACAATTTATTAAATATTTCTATAAAATAATCAAAACAAAACCAAAATGAAAAACATGCCATATATAATAAAAATACAATTTCACCACACAGGCATTCCAAAACATTTGTAAAACGCATTTCACACCTTCCAAACACTCTTAATACCCATTTTGAAACCATGCACACCCCACTTTAAAAACCATAAACCAAAATTATACCTTTGAAATCAAGCGCACCTCAAAAATTTCCCAAAACACAATCCAAACCTCATATAATATTTATTAAACTAGTTTATAGTTTAGAAAAAAAAATTAATAACATCACGAACCACTAATTATTTATCACAGACAAAGTGCACAACATGAAACAAGTGAATACTAA